>CM053771.1:505205349-505265288 GCA_028658325.1 Potorous gilbertii | reverse complement strand
CTGTATTTCTTATTTCCTAGTAGCAAGAACAATACTCGACAGTTATTCCTAAAACTTTTGAGTTTCAACTTTTCCCCATCCCTCCCTTCCCACCCATTCCCTTTGGGAAGGCAGGCAATTCAATACAGGCCATATCTGTGTAGTTTTGCAAATGAATTCCATAATAGTCGTGTTGTGTAAAACTATCTGTGTGATTCTTGGTGGATTTTCATTATGTGAATCTGTGTTCCTCTGAATATCACTGAGAAAGTTTGTGTGTCCAGACCATGTTTCCAACTGCCCAAGGTCTTAGGCATTGAGAACATTGAAGGGTTTAGTGGTGATGAGCCTGTGTTGTAAGGCAGATGATATCTGCATTCTTTCCAATTCCCTATTCTTTTATTTGTGTTTAGATCTTAAGGAATTCTGGTTGTGGACAGTTTTGGGACTATGATAATTCTGGATGATCTACCCATCCAGGGGTGGAGAACCTGCAGCTTTGAGGCCATATGTGACCTTCTAGGTCCTTGGGTGTGGCCTTTGGACTGAGTCCAAGTTTTACAAAGCAAGTCCTTTTATTAAGGGGATTTGTTCTATGAAGTTTGGATTTGGGCAAGGTTGGAGGTTCCCCACCCCTGTGCCCGTCTGTCCAATCTCTTGTCTCTGTCTTTACTTGTTCATGAAAATACCTCCATCCTATACTCTCTGAATCCATAATATTCTGTTTCCTCATTTTCATTTTCAATCATAGTACTTTATGAAAAACAGGGATCCTGAATATTTTCTTCTGTGCACAATGCCTTGTGTGTATTACCAAATGTCTAATGAGTTGAATTGAAATCCAATCCAAACTTCTCATGTTTTTGTTCTTTTATAGTCTTCCCATATCTCAATCCATTTCCTTGGATTAGCTATTCCTCTGAGATATCTCTTTAATCATATTGAGATTTAGCATGAGAACTGGAGCTCCTTTATAGGTATCCACACACATGCCATCAACCCTTGAGCTCCCACAGAAAAACCTTCTGTAAAAATAAAACACAACAAGAGGCTACATTTTGAAAAACACAGCAAATTCCTTAATAATATTGTAGTGTTCAGATATTCAAATGGAGTTACTATGAATAAAGAGGACCACGCCAAAAGCATAACTCAATGCTTCAACGGATTCATGATCTCATGTAAGAAGTGTTCCTTCCACTGTAGATTGTGATCTCTCCATACATTCTCATTCCATTTGATTCTTGTCCATGTTCTCCAGTAAATCTCCAGTTGAGTTTTACCCAATATGCTGAACCATTTTATAAGGATGATATTTTCATGAAATACAATGACTGATAGATGGCCTGGGATTTGTGAGCACATCTGTTATACATTATTTTTTTTTCATTTAATGAGATTAAATATATCTATAAAACTGTGTCAATGTGGGTAGTTGAGTATGATATGGAAATAGCTTCATTATGTTGAGCTGACCTTCATTAAAGTGTTATTTTGATGCCTAAGATGGGTATGAGAGTGACGTGCCAATCTTATCTGATTGAAAGGGACTGTCTTTTGAGGACCAACCTCGCCAATCAATCAGCAAGCTTTTATTAGGAGCACACTAGGTATATGCCAAGCACTGGAGATACAAATGGAAAATACAAAACAACTTCTATTCTCAAGGAAAAAGGTTTAGAAAGGTTCACTAAACTGAGGAGATTGGTTATGAGTTGATAATTGAGGTAGAGGAAAGGGACACAAGAGCCTATTTCAGACATTTGGTAAGGCATGGTGGAGTTGGGATCTGCTTCCCTGGAAGTGTCCCTACGGAGATCTGAACTATTAAAATGTATGGAATCGAACATTAACACATGCTATTAGTAAAAACAGAATCTGACTGTATTTGAGAGTTGGACAGCCTAGTGTTATGTTTCAAATTGAACATCCTGGGAAAATTCCATAGTGATGGAATGATTTGGAGCTGAGTAGCTGTAAAACCCAGTTTGGTCACATCAGTGCAAGACTTTAGGGCCCAGTTCTTTCCCCACACTCTCACTATTGCCTTCCTCATTTTCTAATACTACATTTACTCTCAAAACATCACTGTCCCTTATCTCATCATTACCATAAACATCCAACTTTCCCATACACTCTAATCTTGCCTTCTTTTCTCTTAAGTGAAACAAAGGGGAAAAAATGGTTTCTATTGTTCTGACCTCATATCCCAGAAATCATCTCCCCTCACTGTTTTGCCTAGTGTTTTGAGTGGGGTAGTTTGTGTTGATGCATTGTCGGTATTTGTGTGTGTATTTCTTGTTGGGAATGTGTTATACTCATGGAGTTCATTTGGTGGAAACATGATGCAAAATATGAAGATGTTAAAGAATGAAAAGGTTGAGAACCACTAGGCTGCCATGAATTTCACTGACCATTTAGCTCTAGGGGATGATAACTCTATAATAACTAAGGAGGAGTCTTAGGTCTCTCTGCCTTTTGAATAAGCACTCAGTCATCTGGGGTTTGCTTAGTTAGACATGATAAGAATTGCTTTCCCAGGTTGGATCAGTGATCCATTAAGCCCAGTATTCTATTACAATGTTCCTAAAAGGTGTTTCTGCAAGAAAGTATTGTTAGCTTCCAAAATGCCAACCTCAAAGATTATGGCTGCAGTCAAACCTCTGAAGTAACTGGAGCCCAGAATTTGGAGCTAGAGTCCAACTGGGTTTGAATGCCAGCTCTGCTGCTTACTGCCTCTGTGACCTTGGCAAGGCCTTCCATTCCCCTAAGCTTTCGTTTTCTCATCCAGAATTAGACTAGATTATCTCTACGGTCCCTTCTGATTTTTAAATCCTCTGATTTCTAATTGTTCTTTGTAAGTTACAGATCTTTTCTATCATGGGTCAGATCATCTAAAGTCATCTTGAACTTCTTTTAATCTGTGCATATCTACCCTATATTCTGTGGTAAAGTGAAAAACACTGTGCTTGCTCCAGAATGTTTAAACATGCGTTCATCTTGGAGAGCAAACCTTTTCATGAATCCATGTTTTGATACAAAGTCTTGTCATTCTGGGAGTAACTGAGTTTCTTCTGCCCTAACATTTCTAGAATTAATTATCCTCCCTCCCCCACAAACTCGCCCATATTTTAATCGTTCTTCTAACTGTCAAGGGCACCGCTAGCCTTCCAGCCACCTAGGTTTACAAACATGGCATCATTCTTAGCTCCTTACTGTCATTCACCTCATACATAAAAATCAGTTGGCAAATCTTATCATTTCTACCTCTGCAAGATCTATGTGTCATCTGAATCCCTTTCTCTCTACCACTTTAAGTCAGACCTAATCTGACCTAATGATTCATCTCCAGACTGGACTCCAGTCTTCTCATTTATGCCTCAAGTCTCTTTCTGCTTAGTTGCCAAAGTGATTTTCCTGAAGCACATGTCTGATTACATCACTCCCCCCATTCAGTCAACTCCAGTGGTTTCTAACATGTAGGACCAAATATAAACTCCTCTACTTGGCACTTAAAGCTCTTCTTAGTCTGTTCCTATCTTTACAATCTTGTCAGTCTTCTGTTATGTATTACTCCTCTTCAAGTACTACCTACATCAGCCTACATACTGCTTTTCCTTACTCACAATGTTCCACCTCCTATCTGCATTTGTATTGGCTGTTGTCACCTCCACTTCATGGAATCCTTGAACTCCTTCAAGATTTAGACACCTTCTGCAGAAAGGCTTTTTCTGATCCCTCCATATATTTTATCCCCCAAAGTTACCTTCCATGCCCCCTGTATGAATCTTATATGTTCCTATAAATATATACACCATTGCCATCTAGTAGAATATGAGCTGCTTGCAGGTAGGCACTACTTTTGATTTTGGGTTTCTGTTTTATTTTTGTATTCCCTATTTCCACAAAGCTTATCATAGCCCCTGGAACATACTAAGTACTTAATACATGTTTGTTGATTGATTGATTCGACAATGCTTATCTTGATGTTTTCAAGATGTTGAGGTGTTCTGGTGCTACAGTAAGAAGGATCTTGGGTGAGTCCCATGTGGACCAGCCTACTCATTTCATTGTGCTCTCCAAGAATGTCAATATGTGCCAACACCAATTCACAAGCAAAACTAGATATTTAGAGGATATGTCCATAACAAGTCTTTGATAATGCAGTAAACCAAGCTGGATTCTTATAATTTACAGAATCGTCATTCCTCACCCCACATATAGGCTTGATAACCGTCTCTTGCCTAGGCCCCATCAGCTAAGCTACTACTTGGACTTCTCTATGGTAAAAATCAATGAGAGATTGTAAAGTGGAGAGAAGAGGGATAAATAATGAAATTGGAACTCAGCAGCCCAGGGGCTATGCCACCAAATGCACAGCTTCTTAGACACCCATCCCCCATCACAGCCCACCACCTGTTCTCATCTTGTCTCTCATTAGTTCCCTCATTTTTTCCTCCTTTGGTGAGAGAAGCTGTATTTAAATCATCAGCTAGCCAACCCTAGCTGGTCATCTAGGCATCTCCTGAAGTGTTTGTTTTTATCAGGCTTTTCTTCTCAGGAATCCTGGCCCAGTTTTCATCTGCCTTTTTTTTTTTTTTTAATTCTCCTAGTCACTCTCTGTGTGCCTGATTCTGTCTGGCTTATCTTTTTCAACTGAGCAGCCTTTTGAGAAGGTTCACATGGGGGCAAAATCCATTCTGTATGGGGACCCAGTGAGCCTTCCACATCAATAAGGGAAATTGATGACAGGTTTAACACATTTCCCAATTATTGTCTGCAAATGCTTTCCACAACAAACAATGCCTGAAACCTTTCACACAGAAGAAACACTCCCCTGGTGAAAATGGGCTTGTCACCAGACTCTGAAAGGAAAAACTCTGTCAAGGGAAGAATGGGGAGTATTCAATGGCAGGAGCTTCTCCTTCACCAATCCCCTTTCTATTCAGAAGGGATAAGAGCAGGAGAGAATAAAAAAGGAGACCCTCTCATCCCATCCGGGCATCAGTGACACCATAAGACTTGTAACTTTTGAGTCTTTGCATTAAAGAGAGAATGATTGCTAAGAAGCCTTTGTCCTATTTCTATTATCTCAGCGCTTCTACCCTTTCATGTTTTCTATTCCATCTTGCTTCTGTTTATTAACAAAAAATCTCTTTGTAAATCCAGGTAGAAACAATCCAATCTGGTGTAACTGACTGGCCTTCTTCCAGAATGGTCCTGTCATTCTGTAGATCTGATCTTGGACAGCCATCCTCAAGCTATTGCTGCTCTCTTATACTGCATCCATTCCACTGACCCTTGTAGGAAGGAAGGCAAGCTCAGGTGATTCTGTGTCCAGTCTACTAACCCCAGAGGAGGAAAGACAAGCCCAAGGGATTCTTTGTCCACTCCACTGAACCCTAGAGAAGGGAAGGCAAACCCATGGCACCTTGTGTCCACTCCACCAACTCTTACAGAAGGCATGACAAGGGATCAGAATTGGCAGCACTTCAGAGAAGAGACAGCTACAGTGCAGCGCTGCATCCTGTGGACAATCAGTATTTAATAAATATTTAAAAGAGTAGCTTACATGATACAGTGAGTAGAGTAGTGGCCTTGAAATCAGGAAAAAATGATTTCAAATTCGATCTCAGATACTTACTGGTTTTGTGACTTAAGGCAGTGCACTTCATTCTTTCTCAGCCTCAGTTTCCTCACCTGTAAAATGGGGGAAATAATAGCACCTACCTCACAAGGTTCTTGTGAGAATTAAATGACATAAAGAGCTCTTGGCAAACTTAAGAACACTATATAAATGTAAGCTAGTATTAATAATAGTGATGTAGATGCTAATGAGCTTTATTCACATCTATTCTACATGAACTTTTACCTTTTACCTCCAGGGGAGAAAGGGAGAAGTTCTGAGACAAGAATTTTTCCAGTCCTATCATTAATCTGGCCCAAATCTCCTGGTACCTCTTTTTCCTTCATAAGAACCCTAGTGAATTCTGGAAGCTCTACCCTACTCCTAGGGTCTATAATCTAGACTAATTTCTTTCAGGGTATGTGTTTTTGTTTTCTATGTTTTCCCTCCAGGGTCTAGCACAAAGTAATATGGTGTATGGGAATAAGTGATGAGTGGAAAGTCAAAGGAATTGGGTTTGAGTTTCACTTATTTATTCTTTGAGCCTTAGTTTCATCATCTGTAAAATGAAAGGATTGGGCTTCCTGACCCTTAAGATTCCTTCCAGCTAGAAAAATCAAGGATCGTAGTAGTTACTTAATAAATATGCGTTGAATTGAATAAATCCAAGAGAAGATATTCACAGAGATTAGCTGGGACCCCTTACAATTCTGAGCAACCCTGAATTGATTTACCCTTCAACTAAATCCTTTAAACTTCTAAGGGGCACTTTGATGAAGATTTATTCCCTGTTTCAGGTTGATCCTTAGTGGGACTGGGAAGGTATGCATGCCAATGGGGAACCAGTCAGCCTCACAGCCAGAGGCTGTCTCTGAAGACCTAGGCATGGGCCAAATTGCTCTGACACTGTAGGAAGAAGGGGAGAGGAGACAGAGGAGCAGGAGACAGTTTTGTTTTAGATCAGAGAAGGTCAGCTTTCTGACATTTTTGCATGGACACTCAACTTTAAAATCCCTCTAGCTAGGCCACTGTCTCCCCCCACCACCTCCCACCCCTTGCATTTAGTTTAAGAACAGTTATATAAGACCTTTATACCCTAGCTCACATGGACCAAATCTTTATTTCCAAAGAGACCCAGAGAGACCAAAAAGCTTTCAAATGACCCAAGACAAAAAAGTGAAGCCACCCAGAGGCAGAACTGGAGCATTTAAAAGCGTACAGTAAAAACTTCTCCCAGGTAGCCTGATTCAGGGGAACCAGAGATGGACCTGGAGAAATGGCCTGCACTTCAGAGACATATATATGCACCACTCCCACTGAAGTGACTTTGGCTCTTTTCCCTAGGAGTTCTTTGTGAAGGCATCAACTTTGTCTGCTCCACAGATAAACCCAAGACTTCCTAGAAGGATTTTTTTTCTTGGAGGTTGAGGGGTTGGGGAGGGGACTCCTTGACCCAGAGAAGTCCAAATCGGTGACAAAAATGAATACCGAGTGAAGCCATCCAGTCTAAGGAGGCCAAGGAAGCAGCACTTCCTGTGGACAGCTTGTATTCTTTCCTACCTCCATCTGAATCCAGTTGAGGGTCCGCAGCATATCTTGCATTTTTTATTGGATTTCTACAATGCTCTGCCTACTGCTAGTTAAAACAAGCTCCTCTACACAAAACAGCTCTTTTCTGTGCATCTAGCTAACAGATATTACTACGGAGCAACAACAACCCAATTTTATGAGCATTTTTACTTGGTGTCCTGGCACAAGTTCTTTCTCCAGGTAGCTAGACCCAAAAAGTCTTGGAAGGGGAAAGCTAGTGATTGGCACTGACCATACCATTGTCTTCTCTTTCCTTTAAGTACTTGCCACAAACAGATTGGGGGATCAAAATTTGAGTCATAGGATTACAGATTTAGAGCTAGAAAGGAATCCTTGAACTCTTCCCACCCCCTCATTTTACAGGAAGGCGAAGACCAGAGAGGCTAATACTGATGCCAACATAATGTCAGTAAAATAGAATGCCAACGTAATGCCAATCATTGTGGTAATTACTAGCAGTTATAATTTTCACTGGTTTCACTGTTCTTCCACCTTCAAGAATCTTCTGTCACACTCCAGAGAAGTCAGCAACAGCCCCTCCATCTGCTGGATTCCTCTGAAGAGCTTTAATTGCTTTTAAACCATTAATGAAGTGATTTTACAATAATAGTTTGTCACTTCTTGGTGGTGTTTTTTGTTTTCAACCACATTTCCCTTTGTTCTCTGGTGTGACATCCTTTCTTATTGTGGGTTTGAACCATCCTTTGAAATACTTGACCTTTTCTCACCAACAGCCTCTGCAATATCTCTAATAGTCATTGAAAGGCGCTCTTCAAGAAGGGCAGCTTTTGATTGTTTCTTTGGGTTTATAGCCAGTTTTAGAAATCCCAGATCTAAAATCATGTGCATGGCACAAAATCCAGTACCTGATTAACAGAAATTACTCAGGGTGAGGAAACTAGCCCAATCTGGTTTCTTTGGGTCAAGGTCAGTCACACACACACCACCATTGCTAACACAAAATGAACGCTTTTCAAAACCACTTCTTATCCTAGGTAATTTTAACTCCATTGTAGAAAACATACTTAGTCAACCATTTGGGGATACTTTAACCAAACAGTGCACAGAATATCAAAATCAAGGCAACATGCACTTGTTGTGCACATGAGTGGGAAGGGGAGTTGGCTAGTTTTCCTTGGAGTCTTTTCGATAATCCATAATAAAGATGAGATAAGGGTGAGTTCAAGGATTCAGTTCAACAGCTCCAACAAATTAAGTGCCCACTATGTGTCAGGCCCTGTGCTAGGTACTGGGAATGCAAAGACAAAATTAGAACGGTCTCTATCCTCAGGAAGCTTACATCCTCTTGCAAAGAATACAAAATACTGAGACAGATGACAAGTTAGTAGCTATATTTTGCTGGAAACACTATGAGTAATTTAACTCACATTTATGACAGTAAACATATGCACAACAGACACAGCATGGTATTTTTCTGCTAGTGGGAATATCTCTGGAGATTCATTTACATCCTCCTACAGCCTACACATTGGTAGTATGGTCTCTGCCTCTGGAGCAGAAGGAATTTCTGAAACTTCTATTTTACCTCCAAATTGCTGAGATAGTACCTCAAAGGAATGATTGATTTTGATGTTTCTGATAAGGAGCTAATTTCTGATGGGTTTAAGGAAAAGACTAAGATGATATTTAAAAAAAAAAAGGAAAGTAATGGAGTGATATTATTGCCCCCTCGTCCTCCCACATTCTGCCATTTAGCTGTTACTGTCTAACCTGCCTTAATAGAGTGGTTCTTTCACTTACTCTAGTGAAAATACAGACACCTTTGGTTGGCATTTAAACTCCTTCACCCTCTGACTCTAGCCTGCCTTCCCATACAGATGATACCTCCCTCACATTCTCTTAGTTTGGGACACACTATCTACTTGATTCTTCCCTTAAATGGCATTCCATTATTGGGCATCTGTCCAGCCCTGGAATGCATTTGCTCCTCACCTCTCCCCCTGGGAACCCTACCCCCTGCACCCTCAAAGGCTCAACTCCTGTGCAATCTCCTATACAAAGTCTTTTTTGATTGCTCCAGGTACATTTACTTTGTAGAACATAAGCATTTTAAGAGAAGGGACTGTTTTATTTTCAGTCTTTCTGTCTTCAATTGTGTTGTCTTTACATGAGATACCACATTGGCATCTTGGTTTGATTTAGAAAGCAGAAGTGGGCCCTAAATAGCACATCCAATAGGCAGATGGATTGGTCAGCCTACAAGTTAATAGGTAAAGAGAAGGAAAGAAAGGGAAGCCTACCGTTTAACTTCCTCCTATGTAGCCTGGATCTCAACATAGAAAAATGCTCAAGGTAAATATTTTCTCTTACTGGGTAACAATAAGGATGGTCTCACCATTCCCCTCACCATTTCATGCACTTGCAACCAGGTAACCCACATTGCTAAAATGCAAACGTTTTTGTGAAATATTTCACAGTATTCCTTTAAAAGGCAGGCTTATTTTTCCTTGCCTTCCCTATTTGAGGAAAAATATTTATAAGCTGTATTTTTCTTTCCTTCTGACACCCTTCTTTGTGTAGAGAGGAGACAATAACTGTTTCTTGTTGCTTAACAGAGATATTAATAACTTTTTCTTCCAGTGTTCCATTTTTCATTTAATAGTATCTAAAGTTTTGTCTACACAAGCTGAAATGAAGCGGTAAACAGAATTATCCATGAATTTGATCAGTGGAGAATGGTCAGGGACTATTTTACTTTTTGTTTTTATAGTCTGATCTATAATAGGGGCATAATAAGTAAGTGGCTGTTGAGTTGACCTGAGTGGATATATCAGAACAGGACCTCATATATTAACAAAGTGGGGCAATTAGCACATTAACCACAGTCCTGCTCTATTCTGAAGGATAATCCTTTGTGAACTTTGGTTAAGGCCCTGTGCCTTTATTGTAACTATTAATAAATACTAACTAAGGCAGTCTTTGCCAAGAAATACAAAACTTATGAAATTAAAAGTACTTGTTATTCAAAGATATTATCATTTCCTGACAAATACTAATGGCTCTAATGAAAGAAAAGTTCATAGTTTAACATTAAAAAAAATGACTAGAGTTGACAGAAGTGAATGTAATCCATAATTAATGCTCTAATTATTCTGTACTTAGCAACCTTAGCCCTATTCAACTTTAGCTGTAACATAGGAATAGGTATAGAATTTAGACCTGTGACTTCATTGGCATCAAGAAATGCTGGGTGAGGAAACTCTCCCAGGTCAGCACCTTTTTTTGTGCCTTATGGTCTAAGATAGTTACCTAGAACATTGAAAGGTTAAGTGATTTACCCAGGGTCACCTAGAAAGTAGATGTAAGAAATGAAACTTGACCCTGGGTCTTTCTGGCTCTGAGACTGGCTTGCTCTTAGCTATTCCAGACTGCTGTAAAATAGGCCAAAATAAAGAAGGCCAGGCTTTTCAAGTGTTTTTACTTCCTTTTCCTCATCTTCCTCTTCCTCTTCTAATTGGTATAGTAAAATATCATCATTTGAAGGCCTATTTCCATCTTGACCAGTTTGAGGGTATTAGCCAATTTGTCACTGAATCCCTAAAATAATTCACCATTAATTTATGAATCATTTTTCCCTTGCTTGTTCTTGTGTTCCCACAACTTAGCAAAATGCCTGACACATATTCAGTACTTAATAACCACTTTATCTATCTTATCTGTCTGTCTGTCTACCTTTCTATCTATGTATGTACCCTTCTAGTGCCTATTATGTGCCAGTCACTGAATGAGGAGCTGAGGTTACAAAGATAAATGAAACTGTCCCTGCCCTGTATCTTCCATGCCGACTCTTGATTCTAATCAAGATTCTATTCTAGATTCTAATCTAGCTCCCAAGTTTGTTCTTGAATATTTATTTAATTAAATTTTTCCCACATTTAAAAAAAATGTAGTTCCAATCTCTCTCTCTCTCCGCGTCTTTCTCTGCTTCTGTCTCTCAGTACCCTATTTTGCCTCTTACCCTTGCCTTTTGTCACTCATCCCCTTTTATCTCCTTCCCATCCTACTTTCCAGTTGGGTGGGATGGGTTATTATTACCAGGTGTGTGTGTGTGTGTGTGTGTGTGTGTGTGTGTGTGTGTGTGTGTGTGTGTGTATTTCCTCTTTGAACCATATTAGATGTGAGTGTGGTACATTCATTCCCCCACCACACACACACATACATACACACGTCTCAGAGTGAGAACCTGAAAAGACGTTAACCTAAAAAGGCCAGCCTTTCCCATTGCATCCTGGGCCATCTCCAGTCATCCTGATGAATATCTGGCCACTGGACCCTGATGGAAGAGAAAGTGAAGCTGGTGATCTTGCACAGCCTTCCCTCACTCACATCAAAGTCCACCACAAGTCATGTCATTATTCCCTGGTATTGTGGTCCTCTTTGAGAACAAAGGACATACCCAACAACCACAACACACACCATTTTCTCTTCCACTTTAAAAGGTTTTCTTTGCATGCCTCTTTTATGTGAATCAGTTTTCCCCATTCTTCCTCTTATTTATCTCTTCTCCCAGGACATCCCTCTCTCTCACCTATTCATTTTTTGGGCTTCAATCCCAAAACAATTCACTCATTCTCTCACCCACTCTCTATTTAAAAATCCTTCCAACTGCCCTAATAATGATAAAGTTCTAAGAAGTTACATTTATCATGGAAATACGTTTTGAATGCCTCTATATCCTATATCAACTTGTTTGCCTTCTCAATTAGGGGAGAAGGGAGAGAAGGGGAAGGAGAGAATTTGGAACTCAGAATTTTTAAAAATGAATATTAAAAATTATTTTACACATAACTGAAAAATAAAATTAAGAAATGATGCTCATCATCTTCCCATATAGAAAGGTAAACAGTTTAACTTTATTGAGTCTCTTATGATTTCTCTTTCATGTTTACCTTTTTATGCTTCTCTTGAGTCTTATATTTGAAAGTCAGATTTCCTAATCAGCTCTAGTCCTTTCATCAGAAATGTTTAAAAGTCTTCTATTTCATTAATACAATTTTTCCCTTGAAGATTTATACTTAGTTTTGCTGGGTAGGTTATTCTTGGTTTTAATCTCAGCTATTTTGCCTTTTGGAACATCATATTCCAAGCCCTCCATTTCTTTAATGTGGTAGCTGCTAAATCTTGTGTTATCCTGACTGTGGCTCCATGGTATTTGAATAGTTTCTTCCTGGCATCTTGAAGTATTTCCTCTTTGACCTGGGAGCTCTGGAATTTGGCTATAATATTTCTGGGAATTTTCATGTTGGGATCTCTTTCAGGTGGTGATCAGTGGATTCTTTCCATTTTTATTTTGCCCTCTGGTTCTAGGATATCAAAGCAGTTTTAATCGACAGTTTCTTGAAATATGATGTCTAGGATCTTTTTTTGATCATAGTTTTTAGGTAGTCCAATAATTCTTTTTAAAAATAAATATTTCTTTCATCCTCAACTTAAGAAATAAAACAAGAGTTTCCATAACAAAGTAGAAATGTGTGTTCAACTGCTTTCCTAGTCTGCATTCTCATCCTTACTCAGGAAGGGACCCTGATCCCTCGTGATTGCAATCAGTACTGCTCCTCATAGTCCCTGTTCCCTTAGGTTCAGAAGTAATACTGTTCCTCAGGTATCCTGTTTCCTTGTGACCAAAAATGATACTGCTTCTTCGGGCTCCCCCTCCTTCTTGATGAAATTTCTACTCTCTGTCTTTGAATTGTGACCCAGACATGAATATAACCAATGGAATTTCCAAACAGCATCTGGTCCTGCATCCAGTAGTAGCACAGGAGTCTCCTGTAATCTCTTTTTGACCAGTTACCAGATCTTATCACCATTGTTGGCTTGAGCAACTCCTGTTGCTACCATGTAGTCCTCTCACTGGTGTTTTCTGCATGTGAGCTTCAAACCAGCCTCCACCCCACTGTCACAGGTTTCTCCTTCCAACTTTCTAATCTGTTTTTGGCTAGAAGAATGTCTCACTCTGATCTTTTCTTGGCTCTATCACTCCAAAATTCGAGTTGAGGTGTTATTTTAAAGTTGTTTGAAGTGGGGTATTAGGAAAGCTCAGCTAAAGCTCAGCTCAGATAAAGTACTCACTTTAATCTACACTATCGTCTTGGTTCCATCTCCTATTCCTGAATATTTAAGTATTTACCAGTGTGTCATTCAGTGAAGAAAGTTGAAAAATACAGATATAGGTGATCTTTAAGACCTGAGAGATGGACCCATTTGAGTTACCAGCTGTAAATTTATTATTAATAGCCACCTTCTTTAAGGTGTTAAAATGCGTTTAAATGTTCCACACTTGGGAAATAACACTAATAAGGACAAACTTATCTATGAAGTTGAAAGTTCTAATAGATATCAGAACATGGCAGTCTTTTCTAGGAATAACTGAATGGAATGACTCTGACCACATATTTCAGGATGCAATGGAGGAAGGTCTTAGTGAGAAGGGTCCAATAAAAAGGAATACTCTTCAGATAAAGAGCTTACAAAACCAGGCAACAAGTCTTATTCGTTCTTGGAAAAGAACTTAAAGTAACAACAGAAAACATGTCAGCTTGCCTACACAAAAACCTGAACAGTAGTAAATGGAAAACCACAGAAAAGGTAGAAATTAGATCAGATCACATCAAATATATGTAAAGAAATAGGAGGCAGTCTGTGGCTATGGCTACATAATGATAAAGCAATCATGAAATTCAGTCAATCTGGTCAAAGCAAAAAAATAAAATAACTTCCTTCTCCACCACTCAAACCTAACTGGTTCTGTTAAAAAAAAAGATCAATCATGCCAGTTGTTTGGTTTTGTATAAACAAAACAATCTATTGATTGACGGAATTCTTGTCTTTGAACATTGTTGAGGTAGCTACAAATGGTAACAAAGTGTTCAATTACTTCCTCCTTGATGAAAGATGACTAAAAAAAAAGACAAGCAATTTATTGGTTTTTTTCCTCCTTACCTTGGGTACGAAAAAAACATCTACTATGACTAATCAAAAGAAATTTTCATTTGTGATGGCCAAAATGCAGGGGAAAGAAAAAGTACTGTTGAAAAGGTACTTTTAAAATATGGATTATTCAGATTGAGTCTATGTGCAGAAAAGAACTAGAAGAGACATTTTCTCGTGAACTCAAAATAATATTCCTTGAAGAGTGAGAAAGAACAAGAGTTTTATTTTCAAGAAAGAAACAAAGGAGGGCCCCAGTCATTAATTTAACTTTCACATCTGACAGAGTTATTAGAATGCTTCATCTCTAGGTCTATGAGTATTGTTGTTCATTTCTCTTTTCCATAAAAATCCAATGATATCATGATGGGTGATGTCTTTGTTCACTCATAAGTTGGATTTAAGTGAGGCAGAGTTACACAATGTGGTCAGCTTCACTCTCTCTTTCAGAGTCAATGAAGTCCAGTGGCAGGACAAGTCAAGATGACTGGCAATGGCCTGGGATGTAGCAAATGACCTTGATGTCTTTGATGTCTGATGCTCTAAGCAGTCCACAGCATCTGCTTCAGCTACCTTCGTGGCCGTTGGAATGAGTTGTTTTCATTCAGTCATTCTGCCAGCCATTTTCACATGCTTGGGGTAGACATCCCCCAACTCATATCAGGATTTGAGGCCCATCTGTTACCCCAAAATGGGTTTAGCCCACCACCCACTGACACAGTTTTACTAGGGTTTGGCCACTGCATATGCTACAGCTTCTTGGAGTCATGGGTGAGAGATGAACATCCAAGGTGAATGAGCAGCCCTGAAAAAGACTTGGCAAGCCCTCTTCACCAGAGGTAGTCCTCCCTGAATACCCCATATACCCCCAAAAAGCATAGGCCTTGTCCAAAAGAAACAAAGGGAACTGCAGACACTGCCTTAAATATTTACTAGCTATATTACCCCAAGCAAATCATTTAATCTCTGTTTCTTTATTCATAAAATGAGGGGCTAGACTCAATGACTTCCAAGGTCTGAGTATGTGATCCTATGGACCTGCAACAGCACTTTGTGGTCAAGGCTTTATTTAGCAGATTGTGTTTACTCAATTCTATACCTTCAAATAGTGTTTTCTATCTCTATGAAAGTACATATTGTACATGTAATCAATTTCCATGTAAACGACTTAAGAGTTGGAGGACTTCATTGTAGGTATTTGTTTTCAAAAGTGCTTAGCACAATCCCTAACACATAGCAGACACTTAATTAAAATGCCTGGTGATTGATTGATTAATGAGAGATAGTCCCCTTCCCTCCCCCACTTTCAAAAGACATTTAGTAACATGTCTACTCTGTGTCACACTATATGCCTTGATGGAGGTGATATAAAGACTAAATAAACTATAGTTCCTATTCTTATGAGTTCTTAAAATCAGTGGGAAGGGAAGCCACAAAACCAGAATTAATCAATAAGTAGTTATTAAGTGCTACTATGTTCTAAGCATGATGCCAAGTACTGGGAATACAAAAAAAGACAAAAGATATTCCCTTCCCTCAAGGAACTTGACTGAGTGTTACAATCTTGTGACTTTCAAATAAAAAAAAGTGGTAAAAATCACTATTCCTGCCCCTAAATGAATTAATATTTATAAAGTGCCTGGAACATAGTAGGTGCTATGTCAATATTTATTCCTCTTCTTAGTCCCCAAATTTAAATCCCTAGCATTCCCTGTAATCTACAATCCCATCAAGCCATTCCTTCTCAGTGAGGAGACCAGATAAATATCATCCAGTTAATTTCTCATTAAAACCTTCCTCTGAATGTTTGCACAGTAAATACTTGGTCTGAAGAGCAGCACCTAACCTCCCACCTTTTTCTTCTCCTCTTCTACTTAATCAGACTTAATTGGTATTCCTTTGCCTTATCCACAAAACATTTAAATCTGTTTTCTGCTTAATCCATTTTGACTGAAAAAGGTACAGATCTAGTCTAAATTTTTTTAAGCCTGTTAAAGTCATTAGAGCATTAAAATGTAAATTCTCATTGTTGTCTATAATACAAGGTGTAAAGGAATCATGAATATTTTATAATGGTGATAGGGACACATACAAGGCATGTGCAAGCTGTTGAGTTTGGAATGTGGCCTTCTGGGACCATTATCATGGCTCAACAGGGACAGTGTGTTAGAACACCTGTGTGGAAAAACAACTCTCTATATATTTGCCTGTCTTTATCAATTAATATGGAATGAGCTCTCAAGATATAGTAGGAAAAATCCCTAGCCATGTCTTCTGTTCAGTGCTAACCAAGATAAAGGGATGCAGGCAAGGGATACTATCTGACAGAGCTTGGCATTGGTGTGAAGCAGCCATATGCCTCTGATGCATATTGAAAACAAATTCTTAGTGGGTGTCTGATAAGAGCTGACTTCCCTGTAGAGAGTTGACATTGACTACACAGTCAGAAAATAATACATATACCTCAGATATATGTATGACTTTAAGATTTATAAAATACATGCAAAAACCTCAAAATAACCCTGTAAGGTAGGTACTACAGCTATTATCCTTCCTCTTAATGTTGAAAAAACTGAGACTTATAGAGTCATTTCTTCAGGGAGTTTGGGAGATGAGATTTAAACTACGGTCTCCTGACTCCAAGTCTTGTATACTTAAAAAAAATTTTATATCCCCCATATGCCATTGATACTCTCCACCATCATCCCCTGGGAAAGGATACAGTTAAACCAGAAAGCTCTATTCATTGGTGATTTCTAATAATATATGCTTCCTTCTGTACCTGTAATCCATCCTCTCTGCTAAGAGGAGTAAAGCATGCTTCATGTGAAATACTCTGACATCAGGACAGTCAATTGATGGTTTTCACTGTTTTTCCTTTATATTATTGTAAATTGCCTTCCTAGTTCTATTTACTATACTTTGGATCAGTTAATATAAACCTTCTCTGATTCTTTATATTCATTATTTTTATGGTGTAATAATATGTATTAAAATATAAAGATAAGAACAAGATCTATGGCTTCATTGATATAAAGAACTCCAAGATGAGGAAATTCCCTTTACCAATACAATCCAGTTCCTTCTCTGTACTTTACAGTCTTAGTAAGTTATGTAGAGCTCTGAGAAGAAGCATGCCCTCTTCAAACCACCAGTCTTCAAAACTGAGAAATGAATTCAACTTTTGCTGGCTCTAAGTCCCATTCTTTCTTTGCTATGCTAAGCTTACCCCAATCTGTTCAGGTCTTCCCCAATTAGTGTGCACTTATTTTGCTTCTAGTGCTAGCTTTTGGCACCACAAATGGGTTCCTATAAGCATTTGCCAGTGTGTATCTGTGTTTGACCTTCTTGGGACAGATGTCTAGTAGTGGTATTGCCAGGCCAGAGATAGATACAATCTTTTTACTTTTCTAATCTAGTTCCAAAATGGTTTCTAGAACAGTTGGAACAATTGATATTCTGTAACATCTTGTAACTTGTTACAGATGTTGTTTCCAAGGTAAAGCCCATAGTATGTGGTCACACAGGACTGGCTGGTACTGACAGGGAAGGCACCCGTCCTAACACTTTCTTACCAATCCTTCATGACAAAGTCTGAGGGAAGGGAAGCAAGTCTAACTGGAAAAGATGCTTTTTGAGAAAGTTTAGTTACATTTTAGAATTTTACCAAGTTTATTTAAGGATTTTTTGGTTCTGGTTTGCTTTTTTTTTTAATGATTGGATAGGACTACTTTGTAATTTCATTGGCATTGAGAACTCCCAGCTGAGGTAACTCCCTCTATTCATTCAGAAGAATACCTTCTCTACACGACTTTAGGTTATCAGAGTTGCCCCTGGAGAAGTTGTGCTTGGCCAGGATTTCCTAGGGATTAGATGTCAGAGGCAGGACCTGAACCTAGGTTCTCTTTGCTTCCAAGCAAACTTTCTATCTACTACAACAATTTGCCTTTCCCTTTTATGACTGAGTATTCAGTAAGTGTTCACCTTTCAAATCTTAGCACAGGGTCTGGCACATAGTAGGCACCATAATAATGTTTATTCTCTTCACTGTTCTTTCCCCCTCTCTCCCAAAGGAGGGAGTCAGAAGACCAGACTCGTTTTCTTCCCAAGCTCTCATCCATCCTGCCCTTTTGCAGGCATTGGTGTGAAATAATCATTTCCCTTTAATAAAGTTTTATGCAAATGGGCTTGAGTATATACAAAATGAACATGTTAGTTTTTTAGGAAGGAGGGAGCTATCTATAACTGCATTCATTAGATTAAAGAAAAAATGGATTCTCTCCCCCACTTCTTTCTATATAGCTACATGTGCATGTTTGGGGGAAGCCAAAATAAAAAGAGGAAAGAGTAGTTGAGATTTGGATTTTCCCAAAAAATTAATGATTAAAGTTACTTCTCATTTTGTCTGTTTATATATGAATTTAAATTATAAGCACTTAGAAGGCAAGATGTAGACCTTCCTCATGGGTCAGCTATAAATTGTCCATATTCCAACACTTTAGAGAAAAGAGCTTCCTCCACTAATTTAATTTAGAAAGGGCTACGAAGACATTTGAAATGAGAGATGCTCATACATAATCAATAAAATCCTCCCCAGGATCCTAACAACTTACAGATGTTTTTAAGCTGTTATTAAGAGGGTATTGATTTTTGCAACAGAGTAAATTCTGAATCAAGGCTTTTTTTTTTCATTTCTCAGAGTCTACATTAATTATTCTAACTGACCCTTTCAAAAAGAAAGAAAAGAAAAAATTTCCAGTTTCTGTATAGTGTTCATTTAAAATAATCTAAAAACAATGACAAAAAGGCTTCAGCCCGATGACATAATTATTATAATTTCCTTTATTAAATGACTAACAGGATGCATATTAAGTATATCTGGAATAAAAACAGTAAGTTGGTGATGAAAAGAGTCGTGTTTTCAGTGGAGCAGAAGAAACAGTTCCAGGTGAAGAAGTGATTAAAATATTGGTGCACAGACATCAGACCGTGTTTTCTTAATGATAAAATTCTGCAACGGACTGGGGAATAATGAGACTTCTCTAATACCCCTTAAAGCACCAGGCGTTGCACTGACGTCTGTGAGCGTGATGCTGGAGCCTGTTGGGGTTTTTATGATGGCGATAAATCAGCAATTATATAAAATATAATAACTTGCTGTTTTTTTAATCAAAGACTATTATTAGAATGGTGTGGTATCTGGAGTTTCTCCATAGTTAGTGTATTAAAAATATTCTTTATTAAGTACATCCATAAAGATTGTCAGTGTAAGTGGAAAATAACCTATTTGCAGGTCAAGCAACGGCATCCTTAATGTTCTGCAGCTGCTGAATCATGGCTGATTAATACTTTCTCAACCAGATGTGATTAACTAGGAGTCTGGCTTGGAAGAAACTTCTCATTAGTTGCCCCATTATTGCCTTGGTCCTCACTGAAAGATTGATTAGTGCACCAATTAGCCACCCTTCTGTCTTACTCAGAGGCAGGAAGTGGATGGTTTCACCAAGTCTAGGTGGCAACTGTTATGGTAGTACCTTCTCAGTACCAGTGGGGGAGCCATGAGAATCAATGGAAAAAGCCCTACATCCAGAGTCAGAGGACCCGGGGCAGACCCTGGCTTTGTCACTTATGCATGTGACTTTGAGCAAGTCACTTAACTCTTCTACAGCTGTAACCATTCATCTGTAAGATGAGGGTATTGAACTAAATGATGTTTAAGGTCCTTTATAGTTTAAATTCTATGGTCTGAATATGAATGAAAAGAGTCCCCTGTACTCTTCTTTCCTCCATTAACCCAGTATGACTAGTTGCCTGTCTTTGGAGAAACTCCCTCCCACACACTGACCTGATCTCTCCATTCCTTCTCCCTGGTGCATACACCAAAGTTCAGGTGTGATCACTCACATTTTTATACTACCTTCACATACATTGCTTTATTTGTTTCTACAGAAAGTTAAAACTAGAAGAAATTTTAGAGATGATCTAGTCTAACTTCCTTATTTGGCAGATGAAGGTCTAGAGAACTCAAATAGTGATTTCTTCCAGGTCACATAATAACCAAATCTCAGGTGAGGATCTGAACCCAAGTCTAAGACTTCTGCCCCCAGGCCAGTGATCTTCCAGTGATGGAAAGCTAAGGCTCACATGGAAGTTCCCTATCAAGCATTATCTCTTACCTTTCTGCTTTATTTTGCTTCCAGACAATCAAGGAAACCTAGGTGTATAGAGTTAGTATAATAGATAAGCTACCCCACAGTACTCTCCAAAATTTTTGGAGTTATTCATTCTAAATGTTTTACCCTTCTGCTTCATTTTTTCCAATAGTTTCCTATTCTTCAGAAGATGACATTCAGATTGCTTTGCCTGGCATTCAAACTCCTGATCTGGCACCACTTTACTTTCCAGGCTTATCACTCCCTTTTACTGCATATTCTCCCTTCAAATCAAACTGGGCTACTCTGTCTCTCCAACATAATCTCTTATGTTTCTGATTCCATGCTTTTGCTAATATTGTTCCCTGTACTGGAAATATCTTTCCACTTTCAGCCACTGGATTTGATTTTGAATACGTTTTATTTTAGATGGCACCTCCTCCATGAAGCCTTTGTTGAGACTCCCCAACCCCACTTCTAGCTCCTCTTGTTAGCAACCTTTCCTACCTTGAACTTCATGTAGTACTTTATTTTGTATCTTTATTATGCACTTATTATATATTAATCTACATGCCCTATTCCTCTACCAGAGAGTAAGCTCTATGAGGGCAAGGATAATTTCTTACCCAGATTCTAAGAGTATGCATTTTCTTCCTCCCCGCCCCACCCCACAACCTCTATTCCCCCACCTTAGTAACCTACACTCAGTCAGTATTGAAATATTTGTCAATTTAAAGGGAGGAAGGAAAGAGGTCACATCATGACTTGATCATCTCCCCTCTTGAACCTGGTCATTCAGCCTCTGGAATATTTTTGTAAGTTTCCTTAGGAATTATGAAACTCTTAGGAAAACAACTTATACTCAAACTCCCCATACACTCATTTGTAAATCATAGCACCAAAGTATGATTGTACAATTAGAGATGTATCTGTTATCCGTAGAGAATATGTTCTTTTACTTAATGTGCCCAAGAAACAACATGAGATATCTGAAAAACGTAGATTAAGATAAAGGGATTTCAAGGACATATTCCATTCATATCATGATACAGTCCAAATCGTAAGATCACTGATTTAGAGTTGGGGAAGACCATAGCAGTCATCTAATCCAGGTCCTCATTTTACTGATGAGGAAGTGGAAATCTGTAAAGGTTAAATGACTTACCCAAGGTCACACGGTGACAGAGACAGGTCTTCTGACTTCATATCCTGAATGTTTTAATGGTCCATGCTACCTCTCAATCATCCTTTGCATATGTCATGCACAAAGGAAAAAAATTAAATGATTTTTAAAAATCTAATGAATATAGTTAATGGTTAGCACCTTCGCTCCCATAATCATCATGCAGTCATTTTGTATATATTATCCATATACCTAATATATGTATTGTCTCACCCATTAGAATGGCAGCTCCTTGAGACCAAAGGCTGTATTCAATTTTGATAAGTAGCTCCTATACTTAGCACAGGCCCTGACACATAAAAGGTACTTAATAGATGCTTGTTCCTTCTGAGTTCCAATTCTGTTCTATTTCCATTAAGTCAGCTCTTCTTAATGTTACTCAAAGATCTTGTGTTTCATTGATGGATTCCAAGAAGCCCAGTAAAATGCAGGAACAAGATCATAGGAAATGAGTATAGCTTGATTAATGGAACTACGGGAGTGTAGGACTTCTGAGGGCAAAGCTGAGAATGCAAGGCTACTTCTGCTGCATGTTCTCATTTCCCTTGCCCTGGAACCAGAATGCTCCTGGAAGGATGCGAGGATAGAGAGGGACAGGACAGTCAGGGGGTTTTATTGTGATTTTTAAAAAAATAAACATTTCAAGTTTCCTTTCCCTTCTAAACTCCTCATAGCTAGTTTCTCTAGTTTTGTTTTGTTTTGTTTTGTTGTTACTGCATTTGCACATATCCATAGAAAGAAGTATCTATGTGGTACAATGGATAGAGTTCTGGACCCTATGTCAGGAAACCCTGAGTTCAAATCCGGCTCAGACACTCTCTGTGTGATCCTGGGCAAATCACAGAACCTCTGTCTGCAGTTTTCTCACATTCAAAATGTGGATAACAACAGCCCCTACATCCTACATGTAATTGTTATGAGGATACGGTAACATTGGTAAAGTGCTTTTTGAACCTTACACTATGTCAATGCTACTATTGCTATTATATAATATAGCATGTGTAAAGAGCTTTGCAAAGTTTATAGCTCTGTACAAATGCTAACAATTTGAAGCTATTAAGTTAGGAAGACCTGAATTAAAATCTTGACTCAGATGCTAACTATGTGAACTTAGGCAAGTCACAACTTCCCTGGGCCTCACTTTCCCAATTTAGAAAATGGGGACAAGAACCCCTGATGCCCCTATTTTGTAAAACTGTTATGAGAATCAATTGAGATAAAAAATAGAAAGCACTTTGCCAACTACATACACACACACACACACACACATATATGTGTATGTATATATATATATATATATATATATACACACACACACAAATATATATGCTATAAAGGTTAACTATTATTATTAAGTGGAGAATTCTGATTTATTGAAGGACCCTGTTTCAATTCTAAGCACTCTCTCTCCTCATTGTGTGACCCTGGGCAAGTCACTTTGCCTTTAGGCTTTACCTTCCTCATCTAGAAAATGAAGGAGTTAGATTCAGTGATCTCTAAGGTATCTCCCAACTCTATTCCTATGTTTCTGTGGTTTTTCCCATATATTCTGTGTGTGTGTGTGTGTGTGTGTGTGTGTGTGTGTGTGTACCTTTAGAGTAAATAAGACTGTGTACTGATAATATGGCCACTTAATGTCTTTTCTTGGGGTTGTACAGTCTTTTTTTTTTTTACACCTTTCTAGCTTTCACTCCACACAGGTCTATCTTAGAAGTCATATATAGGCTATTTCATTTACACAGAGTTATTTTAGGGTAGGGAAAATGATATCATGAGAAAATAAAACAGAACCAATAAGGGGCCAATAAGAGACAAACTGAATTTCAAACTGATGGTGGCAGACCAAGAATGGAAAGACCAGCCATCTATCAGATCAGCAGATCAGCTGGTAATTCTAATTGTTTTCTTGCATTCATTCAACAAACATTTAATTGCCTGCCCTTTATGAAGAAAAGTTCTACGCTAGATGCTGGAGATACAAAGATCAAAATAAAACTGCCCCTGCCTTCAAGGAGCTTACTTCCTCCTAGGAAAAGTCTGTTTACAGAAACTGAAAGACCTATTGGTTGTCACTTCCTGCATTGTCACCCTTGTGCCAATTAAGCACAAGTCAGCATTATTTGGGGAACTGATGTTCTCACAGTGAAATTCGTTCCCTATTTTACCAATTTCTTTTTCTCTAATCCAGGTTTTCTCTCTAAGGTTCGTGAAGTGGCCACAGTTATTGCCTGTTTCTAATAAAAGCTCATTTAGAGAGGACATTCAACTAGTCATTGAAAACCCCAAGGGTAGGGTTGGGGAGGGGGTTAATGAAGTATTTAGATGGACTCTATTGAAGTATTGATTTCCCCATTTAAAAATTGGACATTAAACATTTAAGTGACTGCTTTGTTAATGAGAAGTTAAAGTCGAAGAGGTCAGAGGCTGTTCTCAAATCCCCATCAGTAACTCCCATGGGCTTTGGTAAGAGTTTCACACGTAGAGCTAATGGCAATGTTGTATTAAGCTTTCTTTGATGTTAATGTCAGAGCCATGTTCTTTCATTTTGAGGACCCAATTCCTAGAGGGAGATCATCATTAACAGTTGTCTACTTTCTCTTGTAAGCATCTTCTCAATGGATAACTTTTCTGCATTTCTCCTGCCTTCATCCACAGATCAGAGTAAACAACCCTTATCCACTGACCAGTTCCTAGAAATAAAGCATCCTTGGGTAGAATCTAGCCCTAAACTTCAAATGAGGATGAATGTCTAGGGAGTTGGGAGGAGTGGGAGGGAAATGGGTCCCACTATTCTCACCTTAAGGTGTGATGTCTGGAGCTACTGCCGATGTCAAATCCAACTTCTGAATCAGCGTCACATGCTGTAATAAACACCCCATGACAACCCGTAGTCAACAATAGAACATGCCTGGAAACCGTCCAATTCTTAGGAACAAGGAGCCATTTAAACAAACTCTGTTGGGCAGGTCATGTGCTGAGAATGAACCAGACTAAGATATCAAAGCACCTTCTGGATGTATTGTTGTAGTGGAACAGATGGAAGGCAGAAGAAATGCTTCAAGCCTGCATTTTTAACAATTTTAAGCAGCATATTGTATCCATTGACAGTAAGGAAATGGCAGTCAGGTACAGATCACATGAGGGTGTTACAATTCAGAAAGGGATGTTGTTCTGCTCCAGAAGGAAGAAGCAGCCAGAAGGACCAGCCTGAACCCTTTGCTAATAAGTTAGTGCCCCCACACACTTTGGGGAGGATGGAATCACAAGAGAGCTGATGAATAGCACCCACCTTCTGTCCTACACACACATACACATACATCCTCCCCTTTGCTGTGGTCAAGAATCATCTCATGTATATTAACTTTGAATGGAGTTTGATTAAGGTAAAGTTGTATTGGATGAGCATAATATGTGAGAATATAAGATTCAAGGTTGGAAGAGACCTTAAAGACTGATTAATTCAATTCCCTCTTTGATTGAGGAGGAGACAAAATAATAGTAGGGCAGACACATTTGCACCTCAGGTTCCTGGGTTGGGGGAGCATATAAAAAATAGGAAAAGATAGCAAAGGAACTGAGCTATAAAGGTAAAGGGAGAATTGGGAGAAAGTAAAGGAGAAAGAGGGGCAGCTAGGTGGTGCAGTGGATAGAGCACTGTGCCTAGAGTCAGGAAGACTCATCATCCTGAGTTCAAATCTGGCCTCAGATACTTATTAGTTGTGAGACTCTGAGCAAGTCACTTAACCCTGTTTGCCTCAGTTTCTATATCTGTAAAATGAACTGGAGAAGGAAACAGGAAACCCCTAACATATCCCTGTCAGCAAATCCCTACAAGACATTATCATGAGATGACTGAATGGCAAAAAAGGACAAAGAATTAAATCAATCAAGGAGGAGGAAGGGAGTAACAATGAAGTGACTTGTGCCATGTACTTGGGGCAAAAGGAACTAATTCAAATGTGATGCAGTGGGAGTGAAACTATCTGTGTGATATTGGGAAAGTCACAAAACCCATTTGGCCTGAAGCTTCCACATTTGTAAAATTAGGTGCAGAACTAAATGATTTCTAAAATTCCTTCTATCTCTAAATCTATGACTTTAATCTAATTCCATGTTATTTTTATATTCAACTTACTGTATTACATTATTAGCATATTAACATGACCTCTTCTTTCAAAACACAAGTTAAACTCTGCCTTCACAAGGAACATTTTCACTAGTTTCCTTTCCCTCCAAATTACCTTGTATTTAACTATTTGCTTTTTAGTTGTTTTTATTCTCTTTATGTTTTTCTGTATATGTTTAGAAATGTACTTACTGTTTCCCCCATTAGAATATAAGCCCCTTGGTAGTAAGGCTTGCTTCATTCTTTGCATTTTTATCCTGTGCCTAGAACAGAGTAGCAAATACTTAACAAATAAATGTTACATTGAAAGGAATTCAGGTTGAACATGCTTTGTTTCATTTTACGTTTTTTCCCCTGGTAGCATTCCAGAAAGGACTTATTTCTTCAGGGTCAAAAGGGGCTCAGAAAACCTATATATTTAGGTATACCATCTAACTCAAATAATCTATCTACCTATTTATTTAGATATAGATATAGATGTGGGGTGTGTGTGTGTGTGTGAGAGAGAGAGAGGGAGAGAGACAGAGAGAGAGAGACAGACAGACAGAGAGAGAGACAGAGAGAGAGACACAGAGAGAGAGAGAGACAGAGTGATCATAGGATCATAGGTTCTGGGGCTACTAACCCAAACGCTCACTGGCAGTGGGAGTTTAGGTTCCCAGAGAGTAGCTGCTACATCTCTTCTCAGAATTCTAGGGGTATCCCTGAGAGGTTGGGGGCATTTTTTCTAGTGCTATATAGTTTACAAGTCACATTGTATTTCTCTCATTGATTATCATTTGATAGCAATTGCTAACCAGACTTAATAAGGTTTTAGAAACAGGTATTTCTAAAGTGGTATAGTGAGAAGAATTGGTACAAACCTGGAGCACACTCTCCCACAAGTACATGCAGAGAGTCCAGAGAAAAGTAGACTGACACTTAGAAGACATGTTATGAGAAATGGGGTCCTGGAAATGAGAAACTTCAGACTTTGGTGTCGATTTTTGCTGAAGTCCTTGTAGAGTCTCAAAACTGCTTTTTCTCAGGGTCTAGTTTTGTTCTTGGCTCCTTCAGAAATTGACATCAATAATCAATCAAGCTAGCAATAATATTAAACACCTTCTATGTGGCTAAGCTGTTATAGGGTATGTTGCTAGAATGTATGTAGTTCTCAAGCTCTAGTCAGGAGTTGGTGGGGAGGAATGGAAAGAGATAGGGACTCTTCACTACAAGTGGTTCACTCTCAAGGACTTGTCTGCAACTGCTGTCTTGACACTTGACTTCTGGGATCTTACTTGTTTTGCATTTGTATCCCAAACCCACAGAGCACAACTGAGAATTTTCAAACCACCTCAACACTCTTCCTGTGTACTGCCATTTCATTTCCTCCAGTGACTACAAGTCTTTTATTCCTTCCCAGCTTGATTAACTTGGTTATCCCATTTAATTTAATGCCATTGATTGGTTGATTGATTTAAAAGAGGTGTTCTCACCGATAAAGGTATGACAGCTGGAGCTTTTGTTATTTATTTTAAATGGGACGAGATGTTGATTCATTCATACCTACCCCCATACATACATGTCTATATGTATATATGTACATGTGCATACATGTGTACATATCTGTATATGTTAATTTGGGGACTGAGACGCCACCTTATTGAATGAAAGAGGACAGTCTTCAGAGTGGTTGGAGAGAGCATCAGGTATGACTCTCTCTCTCTGGGGTCTCTTTTAACACCCTAGTCTGTCAATGCCTTCCTCTTCCTGTTTGTGGATGCCTGTCTATGCCCAGCTGTGTGTCTCTGCCCCATAAAGAAAGTTCCACAGTTGGAGAAGAAGGAATGAAGAAGAAGGACTCTTTACTTTATTAGATACAACTCTGGGGGTACACTTGAGAAAGAATAAAAGTAAAACCACCATGTCAAAGTTCCTCAAGGACAAGGCACCTGAGGAGGATCATAGGGTCATGATGGTAGAGTTGGAAGGACTCACAGAGTCTGTCTAGTTCAACCTCTCATTTTATGAAGGAAGAAGATGAGGTCCAGAGACTCACCCAAGGTCACACAGATAGCAAGTGCAGAGGCAAGATTTGAATGCAAGTCTTCTGCCTCCAGATTCAATGTCCTTTTATCACTCACCTAGAAATGGGTCTACACCCATGAAATCTAGACACTCCAATTCCTGGTTGTCAAAGTGAGACAAATGAGTCTGATGTGTTTGTATTTCTTCCTACTTCCACTTATTCCAGGATGTATATGTGCATGATGCATTCCCAGTGGGGGGTGGGGGTGGAGGGGGGGTGGAACAGAGAAAATGTTTGCTGCCCGAGCAGGGCAAGTCAGTTCTTTTCTGCTTTTGATTGGTAATCTCGTAATTAGTTAATCTGTCCCTGACAGTAATATCCCTAAGGAAAAGAACTGCTTCTAATTACTAGTATTTACCTGAGCACTCTGTATGGTTCAGTGAGCTCTGCAGGCAAATAATAAATGCTTATTAGCTCACTGACTGACTAACTGATTGACTATTAATAGCATTAGCTCCCTAGCTTTATAAGGTCCTTTATAAAGCAAAATAATCCAACATGACTGATTCTGCAAGAAACAGTAATCAAATGATGGACCAAATCATCTTATTGATGTATTTCACATCATTCTCAGTCCTTAATATTCCTTTCTTTGCCCACATGGAATCCTCCCTAGTAACCCAAAATATCCTTAAGCAAAGCAGACCAACACAATGGTCCTGTGTGACAGTATATTCCACCCTTATGGTCTCCTACTACTCTTCGGAAAGGAGGAATGTTCCATTGTCTAGGCTGTGGAGTTGAAGTTGATCACTCCATTGATAAACCTTGTGATGTCATTCAATGTTGTGGTCTTTGGGTAATTTGTTCATTTCTGAGAATGAAGGACAAACAATGACAATAAATAAGGACTCTAGGTTCCATTTACATCACACTCTCCATTATTCCATGCATATCTTAACAAATTTCTCTGAATTCTTTCCATTTGCCATTTCTTATAGCGTAGTAATGTTATTTATATTCACAAGCCATAATTTGTTCAGCCATTCCCAACTCTAGGTCCTTGTTTGTTTTTACTTTTTAACTACCATAAAGGGTATTGCCATAAATATATTTCCATGTATATGGCTATAACTTCCATTTCTGAGCTCCTCGGAGCACCTTCCAAGTAGCAGCATTGCTAGGTTAAAGGATTTGTACAGTTTAGTGGATCTTTTAGAATCCAGTAGTTCAGAGGATAGAATGTAGCATCTAGAGGTGTGGCTCACTATTTTGACAGTTGGGGCAAGTAGCACTGGAATCTCTCCTAAGTCAACTTGGCAGACATAAATCTGTGGAAGGAGATCCAGGAACATTGCAAGGATCTACCAGTGCAGAAGTACCAGGGAACAATTTAGAAGAGTCATCCTCCTACCTCTAAGAGGCCTCTGTACAAGTGGCCCTTTCCAGGAATCCCTGGAGATTGAGATGAATTGTTGAAGAGTTTTAGCAGAAAACAACTCTCTTTCAGCCACCTCAGAATTTACAAGTAACTAAGAGCCCCGAATGTCCCATCCCAGATAAAGAACTGACTTCTTGCTTTTCTTCTCTAAAAGGAGGCACTCTCTAATATTACTTTGCTTTGTCTTGTCTCTTATCTCTTCCCTACCTAAATCTGGAGCCAAGGCTGATTTTGCTATGACTTCTGCAAGTAGACAAACCTTGTGTGAAATCAGAAGTAGAAATATCTTCTCTAGAGTCAATATTGTGTAATTAACTGAAAAGAAATTGAACAACAGGAGAAAGAAAATGAAGAAGCCTAATGAGTGACCAGGGAAATGGTCTGGTGTTTACAAGCTAATGCAGAAGGGAGAAGGATGTGTTTTACTAGCGACAGTGCTGCTTAGGATTCAGAAGCAACATCACATCTTTCGATCACTGGAGATATGTTTTAGGTTGTCCAAACTCACTTATTATCAAAATAAATGCCCCAAAGTGGTATCCATAGAAAAGGGAATTTTTTTTAAAGAAAAAATATGATTGTTTGCCTCTTGTTCTCTCAGAATATTGTGGGATTTTTGGGGGAGGAGGTGGGAAGAAGTCGATGTGATTTTGGGCTTGAATTGCCTTATAAGTGAGAAAGAAAATGAAATGGACATCAGTTTCCAGATTTGAAAAAAATTCATTTTTCATAGCTTACCTTCAAGAGATTTAAAAAAGAAATTACCCTTGAGTAACTACTCAAAGAAGCCTATTCATCGAATGGGCATATCTCACTCAAATTGAGAATCTGATAATACCTTAGCCTAAAATGGCCAGCATCTCACATTGCATCCTGGACCATCTGGACCCAGATGACTTTGGAGGAGAAAGTGAGGCTGGTGACCTTGCCTAGTTATGCCTCACTCAAATCAAAATCAATTGCAAGTCATGTCATCATCTTGATGTCATGGTCCTCTTCCAGAATGAAGGACAAATACAACAAAACAAAACAAAAAAAAACTTGTTTCAGGGCACCAAGAATTTATATGAGCAGATAACTATACTTAACACTGCAAGCTCTTTTTCTTACAACTCCTGGTTTTCATTTGCTCACAGATTTCACGATGGTGAGAGGAGGGAAGTTTTGTTTCCTAAGAATTCTTTAATGATTCATCTCAACCTCCAGGGATTCCCAGAAAGGGCCACTTGCACGGAGGCCTTTTAGAGACAGGAAGATGAGTCTTCTAAATTGTGCCCTGGGGGCTCTTCCAGTAGTAGATTCCTGGGGGAAGACATCTGATTCATATTCACCCTAAAGAGAGTCAAGGAAAGTGAACTTAGACTTAGGGATTAGATTTTTAGTTGCTCACATCCTCCTAGGGTATAAGTACTCCCTTAGGCATTCTAAAAACTAAAGTAGATAGACTTTTTCCATTTCTGAGAGCATCACTGAGTGGAATGGGTCAACAGTCTCCTAAATTATGGGCTGAGAATGTGACTTTACCACCCTCCTGCTGTCTTCCCTGTCCCTTACCCCCAAATGAATGCATATATAACATGGATGTGTATGAAGCTTTTTTCCCTTAAGTAATTTTCCCAGTGGGAAGATTGACTTGACAATGGAGGTAATATTCAAGCCACAATTTAGTGACAGGATCCAGACTCTGTTTCTCTTCTCTCAGTATGTTAATCAAGTAATCACAGACTACCCATTCCATTAGCCTTCAGGCTGCCTTAGTGTAATGGATGGAGAGCCAACTTTGAAACCAGGAAGACCCAGGTTCAAGGCTCACTCTGATACATAAGGGCTATTTCATCCTGGGCAGGTAACCCAGCCTCTCAGTGCCCTTGGCAACTTTCTAAAAGGGATCTTGAAGGAAAGGACCAGAATTGGTACAGGGAATTTCTGGGCAGGAAGTCCCTATCCCCACTCCTGTTATTTATCTAACATTATAGGAAATACAAACACATCTTGTAAACAGAACTTGTTTACAGATACTTACAAGCTTTATGATTAACATATGTAAAACAGAGAACAAGCCAACAAAAAGCAAAGGACTAATTGTGCCATAAGTATTGGCAATAAATGCAGTAATTTAGAAAAGAGCACAGTCAAGTTAAACATTTATTAAACACTTTTGGTGTGCCAGGCACTGTGCTAAACTCAAATTTACAAATTAAAAAAAAAAATTCCCGCCCTCAAGGAGTTTGCACGTTCTAATGGTGGAACACAGCATCACAAAGCGAGCTGAGAAGGGGAAGAAAGGAGGAGGGCAGAACTTGAGGGCAAGATTTAGAGAGTCAAGAGGAAAACCTGGAGCGGATTTTGGAGAGATTTGCCTAGGTGCTTCTTCTTCTTGGGGAGGAATCACTAAAGGGAGGAGAGGTCCTTACAGTCAAGTTATCTTTCAGAGTAAAACATCACAGAGGTGGAGGGATCTTCCAAGATGATTGTGGCTCATGGACAGCAAGAGGGAGAAAGCCTCAGGAATACAGAGATCTTCCATAGCAAAAAGGCATAGTAGCAAAGTCAGGAGGAATAGGAGTGAAGAACCAGAAATCTTGGTTTCTTATACTGATTAACTTTGACGCCAGGCTAGTCATTGAACTTCTCTGGACCTCAGTTTCTTTTTCAATAAAATGAAGATGCTGGATCAAATGATCTCTCATCTGCCCTCTGACTAACATTCTATGAGCCTGTGGAATGACTAGCTTACCTCCTGGATGCAGTCTTACCTTCAGTGGAATTCTTTCTCACAGTGAGATTGGATAGAAAATGTCATTCCACCTTTACTGTATGGAAAATAACTTCTCATAGTCAGTCAAACTTTCTTGTTAGTGAAAACCTTAGTCATTCCTCCACCTCCTCTTCTTTTCTGCCTGGAAAATTAGATTCTCCTTATTAGAAGGGATCATTAAAAATTGATTTCATTAATTTTTAGGCATCTTGAAACACTTTTAAGTAACTACTTTTCTCTTTTGACGGGGAGGGGAAGGATGAGTTGATGTTTTCCTTGTAGGGTAATAGCTGTAGGGTAATAGTCCTGTAATGAATGCTATTTGCCAGCTTCAGGCAGGGATACTTTTCCTCCTCTTCTCTTCTCCCTTTTCCTCTTCTCTCCTCCTCCCCTATATCCCTCCTTTCCTACTCCTCATTTTCCTCCTCCTTTTGCCTCCCTCCTCCCTCCCTCTCTCTCCCCTCCCAGGTCCCACCCAGGCTGAAAATGTAGTGATCACTTACAACCCAGTCCCACTACTAATAGTCATAGAAGGCTGATTCTTCCCTTCTTAAGCAACCTGATGGCCTCTCATTTGCCACAACTCATCATTTTGATGCTGGACTTAATGTGGTCACCCTATTGGCTTTAATGCTACTGCAACTCAGAACACATGAATGGAAGCAGTCCCCTAGCTTTAACCTCCCCAGTAGCAAGAATTACAGGTATGTACCCCCATGCCCCGCATGAACTCTTTTGCTGGGGAAAAAAAAACTTTCCCCAAACACTGCAGAATTACTACAAGGGTCAAGGAGGGGATGGTGGGTGGGGAGTGAGGAAAAGGGAAACCAATCCTTATTAAAAACTTTTTTAAATTAACAAGCACTGTTCTCTGTCTTCCATTTCCCCTTCCTCCTTAAATTAACAATAAGGCTGAAAAATGACAATGCCCAAAACTGAAATCAATCACCATAAGCAAAATGGAAGATTAGCTGATTATTTGGCAGATTTCATAGCTGTGGACAAGAACCCTGGGCAAAGAGAGTAAGGAGTACTTGAACATTTTTTTTGTATTTTGATAATTGTATTTCAATTTTATTGGATTCATTGTGATCTTACACATTTTACACATTTAAAGACTATTCTGAGGAGTCTGTAGACTTCCCCAGCCTGCCAAATAGGGGTCAGTGACACAAATAGAGTTAAGAACTCTCAAACTAAATCAAAAGTATTGTTTCCACAATAGCAGAGTTGGGGAGGGGGCTGGTGTAAGAATAGGGTGTGTTTTATTTGGGTAATTATTCAACTTTCCTTTGTCTTCCCTATTATCCAAAGAGATGAAGTGCTTAGAAAAGCACATACATGTGGCAGAAAGTACTAATTCTGGTGTTTGTAACCCACCTCAGAGTCTTACTGTTTGAGAGACCCTGGGCAAGTCCCTCAACCTCCGGTTTCCTCACTTTGAAAATGAAGCAAATAGCCTCTGAGGACCTTTCCAACTTTAAATCTCTGGATCTCGGAGACCATGTGTAAGTTAAATGCTTCTAACAACAAAAGACAACACTGGGCCATCCTGCCTGAGGATGCTCAAGGGGTTGGAAGATGATGACATGATCTCATTTCCTTTTAGGCACCCTGTCCAATACACATAGTTCATCTAGCAAACTCAAGGGGGCAGGTTACCTCTTTAATTATCAATGTGTAAAATCCAGAAAGTAAGAAGTGGTAAAACCACCAGGCAAACAGCAGCTACAGTTTAGGAATCACTCAACTTCCTAGCCATTGCTTCCTGATGGTCTTCAAGACTGAGTCCATTTGGCCCTGGAGCTCAGCCCCACTCAGGAGGCTGATCACTCCTGAGTCCTCCTCTGACTTTTTAATACACATTTTGTTCTACTTGGTTGTTGTTGCAGTTTTTAAAAACAATCTTGGGTCTATTAGTCAATTACCCAGGAAGATGTAGTATCTTTTATTGCCTGAAGAAGATAGAAGCTGAAAGTATCTTTTATTGCCTGAAGAAGATAGAAGCTGAAACACATGTCAGATTTATGCCATGGTGGATTTATTTATCAATAGGGTTACTAGAACTAAATCATAGCTTTGGACTTGACAGAGGAAGTAGAAAGATCAGGGAATAATACGCAACAGGATGAGGATGGAGAGAAGGGATCAGTTTGAAAAGTTGATGAGAGAGAACAGGCCTTGCAGGAAATGCCTAATTTGGGACCACTGGGAAAATGAAGGCAGCAGCCCTCCCTCAAGCTTCTAGAGACCAGTGAGTTGGTCAGAGAACTGTCAGGCTGGATTGGGTGGGGGTGGAGAGATAAGAAAATATGAGATCATTCTGCCACAGTGAAATTTTAGAGTTCAAGGAGATTAGTAGAGAAACTAAGTCATCTAGAAAATTAGCATTTATTGTCTATATTTTTCTTTTTTTTAAAAAAAAGTTATTTATTTTCTTCTGACCTTAAGAAATAAATCCAGCATTTTCATAACAAAGTAAAATAGAAAAGGTGATTATACATGAAACTGCAAATCTGTTACATATTTTCTTCTATTTTAAAGGCACTGTGCTAAGTTCTGTTTGAATAAGACCATCATGATCATCTCCTACCCCCACTCCCTCTCACTGGTCTCCAGAAGCTTGCAGGAGAGGCTAAGCATTTATGTAGGAAATACCTTTTTAAATGAATTGACTGAGTTTGAAGACCAACCCAGTGGAGTTATTGGTAGTGAAGTAGTGGCAAGAGACTTCATCACTCTATGACTTAGTCTCCTCATCTATAAAATAAGGCATTAATATCTATGATACCTATCTTACAAAGATGTTGTCAGGATCATATGATACGGTGTATACAAAGCATTTTACAAACCTGTAAGATAGACACACATACACATACATGTATATATTTCAGTAACCATCTTGTTGCATGCATGAAAAATATATGTGCATGTATACAGGTGTATATTGTATGCGTATATTCCCATATACACATATATGTGGTATGACTGCATATATGCTGCTTTACCAATGTATGTATATTTATGTTTGTGCATATGTATACAAGTATATGTGCATATGCATATAATTTGGCCATATAATGAGAAGACAGGACTCACTGGAAAAGACCCTAATGTTGGGAAAGATTGAAGGCAAAAGGAGAAGGATGAGACAGACAGATAAGTGTTATAGAAACAGTGAACATGAAGTTGGAAAGACTTCAAAAGAAAATGGAGGCTAGAAGGACCTGGTATGCTGTGTTCCACTCAGGGTGACGAAGAGTCACACATAACTTAACGACTGAACAATAACAAACGTGTGTGTGTGTGTGTGTGTGTGTGTGTGTGTGTGTATGTCTTTATACACATCTATATATAATTTTTTTGCCTGCTCATGCCTGGCTTTTCTCCCAAATGTAGGTAACTCCTATATAATAAACTTCCTCCTCCATGTGCAAATAGGTAAGTGATCTGGGTTGCTGTGGGGGTTAAGTATCTTGCCCAGAATAACACTTGCATTTGTATCGGAGACAGGAGTTGAACTCAGGTCTCCCAGATCTCAAGGCCAGGCCTTTCTTCCCCTGTTCCATTCTACCTATTCAGCAAATATTAAAATCACAATTATTTAATTGAACAAGAGAGGAAGATGGTTAAATGAAAGGAAAATGGTATTGAAAAAACACGTAGCAGAGAGACCAATTATTGGCCACTGGGGACAAAATGGGCTTAAAATGAAAAGCAGAACAGTGGGGGGAGAAGAGAAAAACTCACCATATTCAAGGATGAGAAAACAAGAGAGAAAGTAAATACAGCCAGAGCACTGTTGACAGAGAGGAGAGGGTGAGAAGCCAGTCGTTTGAGATCCCCCACAGCATGCGTTGGTCTCTTTGGGGGTCAGGCACTTTGTGCCAGGACCATGCAGTCATGGGGACTCAGTCTTTATTGATCATGATGATTCATTTTAACTTGGCAGGAGAATTAATGGGTTCAGAAGTGGGCAGAACATTGCCAAGCTCACCTTTGGCCAAATTACATTTCTGAGATGTTTGGTAGGGTTTTTTTTTTCCACCTATACTCCTTTAACACTTAAAAGAGCATTGCTACCTTCTTTATACTGTAATTGTAAATGTAATTTTGAGGTAGCACCATCTGGTGAATAGGGGGCCTCAAATCAGGAAAACTTGAGCTAAATCCATCCTTTGATACATACTGACTGGTAACCCCAAGTCTCTCTGTAGCTTGGCATAAATAGCAGAACAGTTAATTGTTATCCTAAAATGAAAGAGGGTTTTCCCTTACCAGAACCTCCCTTTAAAAAAAAAATCACAGATTTGGGGGGAAAATAATGTTTGCTTTTTTAATTACCATTAAAGGTTTTGTTTCTTGAACAGTACCCTTTTTTTTTTAAAGAACTCTCGTTGCAGTGAAATATATTGTCCTGGCAATATAGAGGAAAAAAAACTAATGAGGTCTTTTCTTTTAAATATTCATTGCTATTTTCAACAATTTGTACCTTGTGGTTGTCTAAATTATTTATTCCTCTTACATACAAAGAATGCTTCTCATGGATGGGCAGATGTAGATAATATTTTACTTCTCCTTTTCTAAGCTGCTGCTACTTAAGATGCTGTGTGGTTTGGTAGATAGAGAGCTGGTCTTGAAGTTAGGAAGACCTGAGTTTGAATGGTGCTTCAGCTCGGTGACCCTGGGCAAGTCCCTTTATTTCTCTGGGCTTTAGTAAGCTTCTTGAGATCAGAAACTGTCCTTTGCTTCTTTTTGTATCTCTAATGCTTAGTGTAGGTCCTGACACATTTTTTTTTGTTGCTCAGTTGTTTCAATCACATCTGACTTTTCATGACCCCATTTGGAGTTTTCTTGCAAAGGCACAGGAGTGATTTGCCATTCCTTTCTCCAGCTCATTTTACTGATGAGGAAACTGAGGCAAATAGGGTGAAGTGACTTGCCCAAAGTCGCACAGCTAGTAAGGGTCTGAAGTCATATTTGAACTCAAGACAATGAGGCTTCCTGATTTCAACCCAGTACTCTATTCACTGTAATACCTATCTGTCCTTACCTGCCACATAGTAAATGCTTAGTAAATGTTTATTGATTGATTAAAAACTAATGTTTTCCCCAGAAAAGAGCCAAAGCACCACAAAACAAAGCCTGACTTTACTTCTCTCCCTTATTCCAGATCTAATCCAGGCTTATAGTATCAGGACCGGTAAGGGCAAGGAATAAGGGGACAGAGAATGATCATTGACTCTGACCATTTCTCACACTTCCCATATATTTCTTTCCCCTTCAATTTCCCTGGTCACAGTACTAAGCTTGGAGCCAGGTTCCCCCCAGGTTAAATCCCATTTCCTTCCTTTTTTCCCGGAAAGGTTGCATTCAGTTCCTGTATGTAGTGAAATGCCCAGTCTGGGTGTTCTATACTTTGTCCAAACTCACTATTATCCTTTGAGCATTTCTTTTAATTTTCTTCACCAAAATTTTCTTTGCCAAAAAGCAAACTTGGAAAAGGAAACCTGATTCCCTGTTCACTGTTGTTAATAGTGATCACTAAAACAAACCACAAACAATTTCTGGCGTGATCTGCCTAGCTACAATAGTGATAATTGATTTTTAAAGCTTTTTAGTTTGATAAGTACTTTGCATATCTCATTTCATTTGGGTCTTACCACAGCATGTGGTTAGGTTCTATGGCTATTTTTCTCATTTTATAGGAAACTGAGGCACAGAGAGGTAAAAGGACTTACTTGACCAGTCACACTTGGTTGACCAGTTGTTGTCCTTCCTTCTCAAAGAGGGTCAAAAATGACATCACCATATTGGGGGGTCAAAGTGCAGTGTGTGTCCACTCGCTGATCAGACCAATATGAGCTTGGAAGGCTCTACCACAGGTGGGGCACAAAGAGTCCATGTGAGCATTTGAAGAGGAAATGTCTCTAAATTTGTATATCACAGGCTAGATAGCAACTGTGCCTCTCTTTAAGTAAGGAACTTAATATTAATGTACCTTCACCCCAAGTTGAGTAATAAGGAGGCCATAGGACTAAGTCTATGTATAAAGCAAAAAGGGATCAAACTTCCAGTAATGGGTTTAAAGCATAGTTTCATAAAACCCAATTTTTTCCATGCATCATAGACCCCTTTGATAAAACCTATGGGTCCCTTTTCAGAAGAGTATTTTTAAGAGAATAAAATAAAAGGAAACGGGGCAGCTAGGTGGCACAGTGAACTGAGTGCTGGACTTGGAATCAGGAAGAATTATCTTCTTGAGTTCAAATCTGGCCTCAAATACTTCCTGGCTATGTGACCACAGGCAAATCGCTTACCCCTCTTTGCCTTAGTTTCCTCATCTGTAAAATGAACTGGAGAAGGACACAGCAAACCACTCCACTATCTTTGCCAAGGAAACCTCAAATGAGGTCATGAAGACTCAGGGAGGACTAAAACGACTAAACAAGAGCCAATTACCATGAAAATAAAGATCTATTTTCCTTCTTATCCACATTCACAGACTTTCTGAACTCTATGGACTTAAGGTTAACAACTTCTGGTCTAAAGAAGTTTCTAGGCTCCAAATATCTTTCCCAGGAAACCATAGGTGTTCATCTTAAGTAGCAGCACTTAGTCCCTACTTAGAGTTAGATTGAGATCTCCAAAAAAAGTCAAAGGTGAAAATGTAGTAAGGGTAGCCTGAGGACAGGAAGAAACAACCAAAAGAGGAAGGAGAGAATTGAACAAAGGGATTGTGGGTGGGGATTTAGAAGCAGAAATTTACCTACTTAAAAATGTGACTAAGAGATAGATTCCCTACAAAAATTAGAAGAGCATAACGAAAAAGAATAGATGAAGATACTGACCAGCCCCACCCTGGAAATGACAAACAGCTGGCTGTTCCTTTAAGTTAACCATTTGATTGCCCAAACAAAGGAAAAATCATAAACTCTGTTATTTATAGTCCACTCTTAGAAGACTTAGACGATTCTTAGAATAGAAATACATATTAGTATTTTATGAGAAAAACACCAACAAAATAATTATGCAAGAATTTATTTCTTACTTTCATCCTGAAATTTGTTTAGAGAACATCTCATAGCTTTTCCAATTTTTCATCATTTTTTTCATCTCCCTTCTCTGGAACTAAAGGAATCTCTAAAAACCAAACTATTACAATCAAGCTTTGTATGGTTACCCAGTAAGCTCTACTTCGTCACCCTCTGCCTTAGCAGTTGCCAATTTCCTTCAATTCCTGTGAAGTAGGGCTATGGGTACCAAGTCGGGGGTGTACATTGTTAAGGTCCTTGTATTTTTCTGTAACAAACCACTTACATCCATAAGATCAGAACATTAAATACCTAAAAGGAAAGTGAACTGCTCCCAGAGAATTTGACAATTTTCCATGATTAAATTAGGCTTAAACATATGTTCTTAAATTTCAAACAATGTTTAAAAATTTTATTTGACAGATCCCTGGAATTGATTCTCAATTTCTTGGTTCTCTAGTGGAGTAATCTTTCAAGTCAAATGGCTCCCCTGTTTCCTAACACAAGTAACATCTTAGAAAGCCATTAGGATGATGACGATGATGATAGGTAACATTTGTTGAATTTCAGATTTCTCATCTGTAAAAGGAAGAGATATGGCTATCTCTAAATCTATGATCTTACATTATTTTGGCAGTTGGATTCAGAGGCTCCCTATGTTTCCCTTTTCCTGGTACTTCTCTACATTATCTTGTTTGCTGAATAAGTCAGAAAGAGGACACTTGTGGAATGAGCACTGATCAAATTATTTTGGCAAGGAATATGGTCCCCTCAGATAAAAGTAACAGAGGAGAAACATAGACTGTTTTGAGGACCAGAGAGAAAACTTCCCTTTGCATGAATGTACTTAGAGATCTTGTCTGAAAGTACTTCACTGAAAGTACTCAGTGAAAGTGGGGAGAGCTTCATGGAATCCTTGTATGTCAGCCCATTTACACACAACTATTGTCTGGACCTTGAAGAATGTATCTGAGAAACTCAATCACAGAATCACTTGGGGAATAGGGGCATATCGTACATTGTTTGTATTACCTATGAGCTAATATTTGTAAAACACTTAGTATGGTGTGGGGCACATAGTAGACACTATATAAATGCTAGCTGTTGTTATCATTTTGATGATGATAGAATTATGGAATTTGGGATTTTCAACCCGAAATAGAGTTTAGTCACTACTTAAGAGAACACTTTGATTTGAAGCATTCACAACAGAGATAGCTGGATGAAGCTAGAGAATGAGAAGCAAGGGATGAGAGGAATGAGTAGACATAGCAGGCATCTTTAAAGAAAAATTTCTGGAGAAGATTTCACTCTATTTTTGAATGGAATAGAGTAGAGGAGAATGATAATAGCTAACATTTATACTTTCTATGTGCCATGTACTTTATAATTATTTCATTTTTGCCCTCACAGCATTATTCCCCAATTTACAAGTGAAGCTTAGAAAAGGAAAAGGCGATTCATGGTTCAGATTGTTCCCTAAAAAAGACCATTGACCTTTGGGCTTAAAATCCAGAATCACGTGTTGCCTAAAATACATTGATTTCCCTACTCATGTGACACTTTCTCCAACAGACACAATATGGATTGGTAGGAAAGTGTGACTGATGTTTATGGGTAGATTTTTTTATTATTTCTGTTTTTTCTTCTATTCATAAAAGTTACATTGTGCTTATTTTTATTATAGACTTTTTATTTAGTGTATCTTTAATGTATGAGTCAACAGTGTCATTGTGACAGATTTCATATAACTGGGAAGCACGCTGGTGGGGGCTTGGGAACTGTGGTTTCAAGTAGGAGTATATCATCCAACACTAGGGTTACTCCAGCTCCCTGGAAGAAATAGCCACATGACTACATCTTTAGGGATACTGCCCTGTTTTCCCTGTGACTATGTAGGACTGGGGGAAATGAAGCAGATCCTTCCCAAGAATAGAGACTGGAGAGAGTTAGGGTCAGTAAGGCACCTTAGCTATACTTCCTATTTTCTTGAAATGTTACAAAAGCGGCAGTTGCTTTCCCTTCTCACTTGCGTTTATTGGGGGAATAAAGAGATCATTAATTCACCTTTCCTGCCGGTGATTCATATTTTTTCTAAAACAAAGAAGTATTTTTTTCCCAACCAAAAATCAGGCAGATGGTCCTAAGGAGTTTTTCAAAAGCTTGTTAAAACGTACCTCCTTCTCTTGAAACTGGGACTAACTCAGAAAATGTGAGATAATTGTAGCCATAATAATCACTGGCATTTCTATAACATTTTGAAATTTGGAAAGTACTTCCCATGCATAGCTACAGTTGCAATAGCTGGAGACCATGTGGTGCAGAGGAGCAGAATTCCTACATGGTCATTACGGATTCTTAAGCAGAACTGGATTGACCACATTTGGGATTGTCATAGTAATTCCTATAGTTTGGTTATGGATTGGAATAGGTGCATGCTGAGGTCATTTATACTCTCAAAATCAGTATTTCTGTGATGGGATTCTATCATCTAATACTTCTAGTACTTCTAGAAAGATTCCCTTATGATGCTTTGATGGAAGGAACTATGATCTCACAGTGGCTTCTCTATCCCAACGTGCAGATGAAAATCCATCCATTCCTAGCTTTTCACTCAAGCTACTGGGCAACTTCTCCTGGAAGTTCTCTTTATTTTATGTGGATGCTAATGGAGCCACATGAGCTGCTCATTTGATATCTCTTTCTCTTGCTATGTGATTCTCCTATTTTTATCCCCAGCCATAATCTGTCCAATGACATGTTTTGTGCTTCTTTGAACTTTTTCTGTAGCAATCTATCCATTCGTACCAATCATGCCATGTAGCTCTTACATTGTGCCAAAAGAACTGGTTCATAAGGTCTGACAGAGCTGCCCCAGGCCCTGTTGTTTGTGGATTCAATAGAGTCAACCTGGAGGTGTCTACATGTCACTGAGGCCAAACCTCAGCCCCTGGAGGTCTTATCTTTCCTGAGGTCCTCTCAAGTTATCTTAGAAGGGCAATTACTTTGCCCCTTTATTTTTGTTGTTTTAGGTTCATTTCATGGAGATTTTTTTGTCTGTTTGTAGATGAAATTTACAGATTGGAAATTTCCACCATCTTCCCAGAATGCATCCAACAGAAAAGGGTGTCAAGTTTGTTTCCTGGTGTCTGTCTTGTAGGCCAGATGACCATAGACCTTGACCAGAAAGGTTCACTTTTCAAATTAGATCCATTGAAAAACAGTCCTTCATGTCAGATTGGTTTGTAAAATGCTTGGAGAGACTTGGAAATAGGAGGGTTTAGAGAATCAAATTTGCTTTCCCTTTATCAGATATTTATACAGCCATGGGGTCTCTAGGCTCTGAATTTATAAGGGAATAATTCAGAATAAATGTTTTAATGTTTGACTGTTCTCTAAAGCATTTTGGAGAGCTCTTCTATATTTGATTACTTAGTAAATTCTAGTATTAGAAGGGAGGCCCATAAGAACACTGTGTCTGGTCTGAAAGGTGATGTGAAATATGACAAAATATGTTTTAAACTATAAAGGGGTTTCAAGAAACATGTTATTCTACATATACCCAAAGCAGGTCATTTGAAATTTTCTATTCTTTCTCAAAGAAGTTCCAAGACTATATGACTAATATTGAAATGGGAGAATCAGGATAAGGAAGTTAGTCTTTCATTTTTCATCCGTTTAGAGTGGCATGATGAATTTTGAATTCTAACAAGTTGCTTAGAAATAATAATGTATTTTAAAAAGACATCAATCAAACATCTAATAACATTATGCCTTAATTGAGCTAAGTAAGCTTTTCAAATATATACATTATTTATGAGTTTTTCTATTTACTTTGAAATGAAGTTGATTGTAGAAAACCTAGAGAGATGCATTTTTTCTGATTTTTCTTCAATAGGTGCCATCAGCAGGCTTCAGAGTTCCAAAAGGTCCTGTCTCAGTGTAAAAATAGTCTGGAGGGGATAAGAAAATAAATGGAAAATTCTTTGAAAATAAGAAAATAGATTTGGTGAATAAAATTCAGATGGCAAGTTTTATTCCTCCTGCTAAGATAACAGACTGAATAAGGAAAGGCTGAGTAAGTCTCCCCATGCGATACAGATTGTGTCTGCCAGTGAAATACATTAAAAGAGCCTCAGGTTCACCTGGCCAAACAGCAGTTTCTTGTATTGATAAATTTTGTTTTAATAAAAGTGGCAAACATAAATAAACACACACAGGTGCAAAAACCAAGGTATACTTCCTGCAAATCAACAAACAAAATAGCACCAAAGAAGGAGTAGGATGGATTGAGTTCAAATAGTATTTAAAATTTCTTAAAAGAAATGGGGGCTATGTGATTTAACTAGCCAGGTAGTACCAAGGTCATCTGTTATGTTGAACTCTAGTCTTTTGGCCATTTTATATGGTCGGCATTCACAGAGTCAAAATCAGTGGGTGTATTCTTTTTTTCAGTCTGCTTTCTCCATTCTGCATATGCCTTCCCAATTTTTTTCTGAATTTATGTTCATTATTCCTTATGACAAATTATGTTACATTTGATAATATTATATCACATTTACATACACAGCCACAATGTGCCCATGATCACTGGGCACATGGTTTGTTTCTGACTTTGTACTATTATATTTAATCATAATAAGTGGCATTTATATAGTGTTTTAAAGTTTGCCTCCACAACTATCTCATTTCATCCTCACAATGACCCTGGGAAATAGGTTCTATTATCTCCACTTTATGGACGAGGAAACTGAGGCAGACAAGGGTTAAATGTCTTGCCCAGGGTTACGCAATATGTGTCTGAGCTGGATCTGAACTCAGGTCTTCTTGACTCTAGGTCCAATCATCCTTCTTCCCCCTGTATCCGACTCATGATAATGCTGCTATTTCTCTGTGATTTCTCTTTTCTCTCTATTTCTCTTTTTTTGTCCCAAACAATAAACTTCTTAGGGTATTAGTATTGAACTAACACTGAAAATACTGGGATAAATTTTTTGTATAATTTCATACTGCTTGCCCGAAACAGTCAAATTCACACTTTCACCAGTAATGAGTTTACATTCCCTGTCAACTACCGAATCTTTTCATCTTTCCCAATTTTTCACTATTTTGACACTGCAACCACTCTTTTCACTACCCATCCTCTGAGAGATCTTAGAAAATTGCAGTTGGTTCTTTTTAATTCATGATTTTCTTTATATAAGATTCTTTTTTCCTCATAAAGAATTAAGAGTTTGATTACCACAGTTGTGAGTGAGTTAAATTCGGGGATTCTCAGATCATAACCCCTAGGCCTGGAGTCAGAAAGATGCATCTTAGTAAGTTCAAATCTAGCCTCAGGCAAGTGCTAGCTGTGTGACCCTGGACAAGTCATTTAACCCCATTTGGCTCATCCGTAAATAGTGAGCTGGAGAAGGAAATAACAAACCACGTCAGTATCATTGCCAAGAAAACCCCAAATGGGATCATGAAAAATTGTACTGACTGGACACAACAAAAATGATGACAATCCCACAAAATCTGTAGATTCGCCCTTTGCCCTCTCTTCAAACTATGGAGAAATTTTCTCCTGATACCTAGAATCATGGTATTAGAGTCTTCGCTTCATATTTTTTTCTTGAGGATCAATAATTCCCAGGTTGCCTCACCAAGCTCGGTCTTCCAGTTTTATTAATCTTGATTTGAGGAATCTCTAGTCTCCCAGTTATAGTTTTCTTTGATTTTTGTTGCTTTTTCCTTATAATTTTTCCTGTGTTTCAATTAGACCATTCTGTTCTTCAGAGAATCCATTTATTTGTTCAGATTTTCTGCTAACTGTTCCAAACTGTTGAATCTCATTTTTATCTACTTAATTCCCTTTTCATTGATTTCATTGACCCATTCATGTAGTTACCATTTCATCCTTATTTTTCATATGGAACTTAATGGTCAATTCAAAAGTTCTTAAGACATTCCCAATTTCATTCATAGATATCTTGTTACTACGCTATTCGTTCCTTCTGGATCTGTTTTTGTACTGATTTATTGTATTAATTCCTTGTTTTTCCCTACTCATTCTTTCAATTGACTATTTTTTTATTGTTTTCTTGCTACATGATTTTTCACCATAAAAATTTCTTTTTATTTCCTTCTTTCTGTTGTTATTTTACTTAATTAAACACATTAATTTTTGTCTGAGATGATGAAATAGAGCAAGGCCCAGTGACTGCCATGTGGTCAACCTTCTTGTGAGGGTTCTTAAACAGCATGGAAGGTCCCAACATCAAATATGTTTCCATTGGCATTTGAAAAAATATTTCAAATTGACTTTACTAAGTGAATCTGGACTATCTCATTGAATGCCTAAAAAATCCAGGCTAGGAAAGTCAACAATATGTCCTCTATCACAATAGCAGTAATAAAGAACATCCATTACAACATGTCACAGGTGCTCAGACCAATGGCAAACTCTTCAATTTCTTTTATTGGCTACTTATCTCACAGTCAGTTGTAACCATAGAATCACATAATAATTATAAAAAATGCTTTTTTAAAAGATAAAAATATAGCACAAGCGTAAGTTCTGAGTATGTAGAGCTTCCTATAATGACTGAAACCACAACCCAGTAGTATCCCTGGGCTGGAGCGCCCTGTGTTAGGGAGATGTTAAACCCCCAGGACCTGGTGGTTACAACTCATTACAACTAGATTAAAAGCAGGAAAGAGCTAGATCTTTTAATTTAATTTAATTTTTTTTTTTTTACATTTTATTTGGTTCTCTCCTGACTACTTCCCTCCCCACCCTTTTCCTCCAGAAAATCATAATTGGAGGTTAGAGCTATCAGAGCTCTTTGAATGTTCATATCGTAAGCATCCCCTCTCCTTTGTCAGTCTGGTGGAATGACTTATCAAGGAATGAGTATTTAGTACCTACCTTGCCATCTTTGGTGTTGTATCAATTACCTCCCTGCAAGCCTTTATACTTACTAAGCAAAAAACGATCTCAGTACCTTAAGGAATTTGCAATCTAGTGCAGAAAAAAAAAAAACCCACCATGATTTGGTCAGTTTCCTATATCTTCATTCAAGTGCCCAAGAATTAAGTAAATAACATTTTTATTAAATGTATAAACTGAAGATTTCTCCATATGGAAAGGTGGGGGGATAAAGATACAAGGATAGATAATCACAGAGTAGAGGCTGGCTAATCCAATCCCTTCATTTTACAAATGAGAAAAATGAGACCAGACAGGGGGAGTGATTTGTCTGCTCATACCAGGTAAGAAGTGTCCAAATGAATATTGATGGATCTCAGGAATTTTCTGCCTCTGTTAGTCAGGGAAAGTCTCACCAAGTAGGTGAAGATGAGTCTTCAGGAAATGCTTGAATGAAGGAGGAGAGTGATTTTCCTGTTAAGCTGGCAATAGGCATAACGGATACAAACTAATGAAAATCCTGCTGACAAAGTAATGGAGATGACTAGTCATGACAGCAGCTGAGTAGGTGTATCTGAGAAGAGGAGAGGGAGTAGATTGGGAAAATAAGAGAAGACAAGATAGATGGTTATGTATGGCAGTTTCATAGATGTGAATCCCAGACCCCACCTGGCCTTGGCAAGTTCCCTGACTATGGAAGTAATTTAAGTTGAATTGTCTTACTGAGTCTGGGTGAGTATGATGTGGTCAGCTTACCCCCACCCCCACCCCCAGTACAGCTTCCTAAGTGTGTGGCTGGAACACACCCAAAGGAAACAGAAACAAGATTTAGCCACCTTTGGCACACACAATGGAATTGTAACTCGGGGCATTGTCTTTTCATATCTGCATGAACAAACACCAACTCAGGAAGATTGTGTGTGAATAGATATACATAGGAACACCTGGAGGATTTATGTACCTGGTACATGATTCATCTTTTAATATATATCTCTAGCTCTCACTGTATGTCAGCATTGAGATTTATTTTCCATCTGTATTAACACCTTGGGTTTCTATATTTCATCCAAGGAGGTTAAGGCACTTAACAGTAGTAATAACTGACATTTACGTGGTGACTGGAGATTTTCAAAGTGCCTTACATACATGACTTCCCTTGATCCTCATAACAAGGGTGGGGGTAGGGGAAGCATGGAGAACGAGGTAAGCATTATAACCATTTTAGGGAGGAGGAAACTGAGATAGAAAGAAGTGACTTCCCCAGGGTCACACAGCCAGTGTCCAAAGCAGGATTTAAATTATGTCTTTCTGACTCCCATGTCCACTTCTTAAGCCAGTTCAGCACCTGTGTTCTCCCCATGCTATAAGGATGGGTTTTGTCTTAAGGATGCATAACGGGGAATAGAACATTCCTGCATGTCTTGGGGGAGACATTAAGAGAAATGACTTTAACTTCTACATGACGTGTTATTAGGGACAGAGATTCACTTAACCTGTGGTAGTGAATGTTGGCCCTGAATAACCTATAATTGGGGAAATTATTCCTTATTAGGGTTTGGATTATTTCTCTTTTCTTGTATCCCTAGTGCCTGGCATAGTAGGTACTCAGAAAGTGTTTATTTATGCCTACATCCATATCTATATTATATACACATACATATATGCATATGTATATATATATATAAATACATATATACATACACATACATACAAATATACATGCATATATGTATATTTGTATATGTGGATATGTGCACATATCTCTGTCTTTCTCTGTGTCTCTGTTTCTCTCTTGCTCTACTCACCCTTCCTCTTTACTCCCTTTCTCATCCCTCCATTTGCAGCATCCTCCCTGCCCCCACTCCAATTATTACACAAAACCTTTATATTCTCTATAACCTAGTTATAGAGGTTCCTCCTAGACCATTTCAAATCAAGTACAGAACTATTTTGAAAGGAAAACTACGGGAAATAAATAGCCCTTCTAAGCACCATCTGTACAGTGAAGTTAAGTGGGTAGTTAGCATCCACTGGATCTCCATAGTAGAATCCATGCCATTATGGTATTGGTATTGGCAGTATCCTTTCAGAAATGTCATAATTGCCCCTATTTGGAGGGGAGCAAGGACCAGTGGATAGAGTGCTGGGTCTAGACTTAGGAAGACTTAAGTTCAAATCTGGTTTCAGATACTTACTAGCTCTGTGACTTAACCCTGTTGTCTCAGTTTTCTCACTTATAAAATGAAGGAAATGGCAAACCATTCCAGTAACTTTCTCAAGAAAACCCCAAATGGAGTCATGAAGACTTGAACATGACTGACATGACTGAACAACAAGACCCTGTTTTAGAGATTTGGAATCTAAGACACAGAAAGGTTAACATACTCAAGATACAAAACAGAAAAGCCTGAATTTTCTAATTCTCATTTGACATCTATCTCCATCTCTTGGCTCAGGTCATAGGAACAAGATCATAGACTGAGAGTTAGAAGGGACTTTCTAGGTCTTCTAGTCTAGTCTATTTCCTACATAAAACAAATGAAAAACCTGAGAGTTTAAATGATTTGCTCCAATTTATACAGATAAAAGTAAATGACAGAGCCATTAGCTCAAGCTGAGTAATGCCAAGTTCAACATTCTTTGTTCTGAATGCCAAAGATCAACCCGAGTACTGGGGAGGCATCTGATTTGGCTTCAGGTGTAAATGTGCAAGATGGATTCTAGTCAAGCCAATTTATATCTTCTCCTTTTGACGCGATTTCACCCTTTCACTCAGGACTAAAGAGAGAATCCTAAACTACCATACTGAAGAATGGACATACTTCCTCAGTTGGATATATTTTTAAAATCATTTCTGGGGAACCCCAGGGAATAATTGGGAGATATTGACCCACCTAGAGGATGTGACTAAGTAATCCTCTATATTCCTTTGAATGCTGTGTTTCCCTACACCCATTGATTCAGTTTAGATGATGTAGCATCTCCATACTCTATCTGTATTTGAAATTCTATAATTCTCTATTAATTTCAAATATAAGGTGAAGCCAGGCAACTTAAACCTCTTTTTAATCCTTGCTAAAGAAGAGATTCTGGAATTTGGAGAGAGAGTGGATTAATGACTTTGAAAGTTAATTCCAGTTTAGTAATTCTATAATGTCTCCTATTTGGTTTCTAAAGAAAATGCATATCTTCATTTTATAAACTAAGATATATGTACACATAAATACATCTGCCGCTCCACAGCATGGCATTGTAGATAGAGAATTGACTCTGCGTGAGGAAAACCTAAATTCAAATCCCATCTCTTATACATTCTGGCTATGTGTAGTGCCAATATGATATTCACAGCACCTATGACAGTCATGAATCAACTCCCAATTCTGAATTGTGAAATATAAGATTCTCCACATGGAAGACAGAACCAAAACATTTATTCAGACACCAGAAAGCCAAATCCATCATAGTAACAAAGAGATCAATACACAATAACAATGCAGAGGACAACACCAGCCCAAGCTTTCTGCCTGCTAGGGCCTTCCCACAGCCAAACACTTAGGAGTCTAGCTGCCTGCTTCCTCTCTTTCCCTCAGTTCTAACTGCCCTCTCACCAATTTCCTCTAAGCTTTGCTCTAGCTCCATCTCTTCCTGTTCCACCCTTCCTGTTCTACCTCTTCCTTTTCCATGTGACTTGACTCCTGTGACTCAGGCCTCTATGTGACTTAAGCAGGTCATATGGGCCTATTAATGGATGGAAAAGTTCTTCCCATTAAGAAGCAAAGTCACATTAACATTAAGCAAAAATGCATTATCAATACACTATGGAACCCTGGAAAATTCTCTTAGCATCTCATTGAACCAGACAATTCTCTAAAACCAGGGTTTGTAACCTTATATGTGCTATGGACCCCTTTGGCAGTCTGAGGAAACCTTTGACCACTTCCCAAAATAATATTTTTAAATGCATAAAATTTAAATATATAAAATTACAATGGAGATCTATCATATGGAAATGTAACTATTAAAATATTTTAAAAAGTATGATATAGTATTATATGTATTTTATCAGCACATTAAATAACAAAAATAATACACTTAAAATACTGGTAGATTAAAGTTAAATTTTATTTTTAAAGGCATATCAATATGAAGGCCATTATGAGCATCTAGCAGTACCAGATTTGTCATACTATTAAGAAGTAATTATTAAAACAATTTGGTACTGGTTCAAAAATAGATCAATCAAAGGAATAGACTTGGAACACAATGTATAAAAGCAAATGTATCTAAGACATTGGAATTTGATAAACACAAAGACTCCAGTTGTTGTGATAAGGACTGGGAAAATTGAACAGCAGTATAGAAGAAATCAGATTTAGGCCCTATACAAAGATAAGTTTCAAGTGAGTACATAACTTGATTTTAAAAAATCTGTCTTATAAACAAATTAGAGAAATTTGGAAAAATACTTATCAAATTTATAAATAGAAGAAAATTTCATGACCAAATAAGAAATAGAGAGGATCACAAAAGCTAAAATGGGTAATTTTGAGCACATGAAATTTTAAAACTTTTGCACAAATAAATCCAATAAAGCTCATATTCAAGTGTAAATAATTGACTGGGAAAATATCTTTGCAGCAGATTATCTGGTAAGTATCTCATTTCCAAGATTTATGATGAACTGATCTAGATTTATAAGAAAAAGGAGCCATTCCCCATTTGATAAATGATCTAAGAATATGACCAGACAGTACTCAAAGGGAAAAAAACCCAAAAGTTTATTTAACATAAATATTATACAAATGAAAAATTTTAAGGTCTTTTACAAACAGAACAAGGAAAACAATTTATACAATAACAGCAATGATGTAAAAAGAAAAGACTTTGAAAGCTGTAAGAGCTATGATCAATACAAAAAGCATTTATCGTTTCAGAGAATAGATAATGAAATATATTATCCATTACTGAGAATTGATGGTGCAGAATATACCTACATACACATGCATATTGATTGTGCCTTGCATGCTCAAATATATGTATATACATGTATGTGTCTATAGATAGCCATTATTTTTCTTATGCATATTTATTCTAGGAAATTTGTTTTTCTTTTCTTTTTTGTCACTAAGCTGGGGCATGGAAGGGAAAGAAAAAAGATTTCTGTTAATTGTTTTAAAGAGACGTGGGAAATGCTATAGGTATGGAATGTTGCCTGCACTTTCAGATAAGTTCATTTTGTTTTGAGGCCACTTAGTGGGAGAAATCTGTAAATGTTTGCAATGTAAAAACAAAACATATCAATAGAACTTTGTTTTTAAGGAATGCTAAATTTTAGTTAGAGGTTAGGAAAATAAAGATGTCATTTTTTTCCCATCCAAGTTCAGAACTCTGAAATTGATCCATGGATCCCTGGGGTGGGATGTGGGTGGGCAGTTCTAAGTTGCTGGGAAGGTGCTTATGTACACTGGTAGGAAAAATTTATTCATTGTGAGTTCCCATCTCTGAAAGTCATAACTCTAGTAAAAAACAAACACAGAACCCACGAATTTGTGTATATGTACCCATGGTGCTATCTCAATCGACTCACTTCAAGGCTTTAATTATAAAGGCAAATCTTGACTCAGAAACTGGCTGTGTGTCCATGAGAACAAAATACATACATATAAAGACATGTGTGTTACATAGATTTGTTCAGTTGTACGCAACTCTTCATGATTACATTTTGGGTTTTCTTGGCAGAGATACTGGTTGCCATTTGCTTCATCAGCTGATTTTACAGATGAAGAAATTGAGTCAAGTAGAGTTAAGTGACTTGACCAGGGTCACACAGCTAATAAGTGTCTGAAGCCATATTTGTACTCAAAAATGAGTCTTCCTGATTCCAACCTCAGTGCCTGTGTCACCGAGTTGGCAAGAAAGAAAGAAAGTAAGAGAGAGAGAAAGAAAGAAAGAAGGAAAGAGAGAAACACAAAGAAAGAAAGAGAGAGAGAAAGAATGATGTAAATATTTGCCACCATTAGATAAAACTGTGATGGTGCTGAAAGGGCTTTAGATTTGAAGTCAGAAAGTCTGGGTTCAAATTCCAGCCTTAAGTTCAATTTGTGAACCTCTGCCACTTACTATCAATGTGAACATGGTCAAGTCACTGAAATTCTGGACCTCAGTTTCCTCATCTGTAAAATGATAGGGTTGAACTAGATTTCCTCTAAGTACCCCTCCAGCTCTGAATTTGATCCTCAATGATCCTACCTAGTCACTTGTCTGCATAATCAAATACTTTGTGCAATATATTCTTCTTATATTAGAAAATAATATGAAAACAAATAAAAAGTCTTACATAAAGGCTTCTCTTTATATTGGTCAGTATATTCTCCCACTGAAAGGAAGCAAGGCTTACAGTTTGTTTAAGATGCATCACTGCTCTGTATTTCTTGACTGCATAGTGAACTCCATAAAGGAACCAGTTTCACATCCTGTCACGGATGAGGACGTGACTCTTCTGAAGCCTCCCTGGACTGACTCCAGTAGCGTGTATTTCCAGCTGAAACTATTCTTCAGAATGTCGCTGGCAATTCAGAAAACTGACAGGTGCCACTTATAGCAGGCTTATTTATATCCTGGTTTGGCTATTATGAAAAGTATTATTTTAAAAATCATTGAAATTGAGATTAAATATTTTAAAATGATTCAGTCATTTTAACATTTACATTTCCCCCCCCTCTCCATTTTAAACCATTATCCCTAAGATGCTTCACTTAGCTTTCTATATATAGAATAAGAAAATGCATCTGGAGAAACAAAATGTCTGGAATCTCAAGGGAAATAATGGTGGGGAGGAGGGGAAGAAGTAGGATCAAAGGTCAAATAGCACCCCAAAATTCAATTTTGCTATAAAGCAGTAATCATAAAAGCAAGTTGGCATTACTTAGGAAATAGAAAGTTAAACTAGTAGAACAGACTTGACTAATTCTGGATTAATGAAATACAGTTATGCTCAGTACCTTCCAGAGTTTTATAAACTTATGATCATAAGTTACTTTGGGAACAACTAGATTTGATAAGAATTGACAGGAAAACTAGAAAGTAGTTGGCAGAAATTAGGTTTAGACCAACATCTTAAACCATCTACCAAAATAAATCCAAAATGGAATCTTGACCTGAATATGAAAAGGCAGATCATGAAAAAAAATTAGGAGAGGTCAAATGTTCATGAAAATGTTTATAACAGCATTGTTTTTTTTCTTGTATTATTCAAGAACTGGGTAGATGTTCATCAGTTGGAGGATGGCTAAACAAGTTGTGGTATATGAATGTAATATAATATTACTATGCTGTAAAAACTGATGAATATAAAGAAACAGAAAGACAAAGGATGTGATACAAAATGAAATGGATAAAAGTACAAAAATAATGGATATAATGACTACAATAGCATAAATGGAAAGGACAACAGGAATAAAATAATTAACCTAATACTATATATATATATGTATATATATATATATACATATATATATATACATATATATATATAATTATAATTATAAGTTTGACTCCAAAGAATAGATATGGGAATATAAATCTCTCCTTCATTTGCAAAGATGGAAAATTATGGGTATGGAACAGTGGCTGCATTATTGGATTTGGTTGATATATTGATCTGTTTAACTGAACTTCTCCCCTCCCTTTTTTTATTCTTTGTTGTGAAGGATGACTTTATGAGAGTTAGAGTGGGAGGGATACATTGGGACATGAAGGTAATATAAAAACAAAATATATCAATAAAATTGTGTTTAAAATCTCAGCCTGCCTATATATCCCTGGATTTGTGAAACAACTACACTCATATATTAGTTGGGATTAAAAACCAACAACAACACATTAATACCATGAAATTCAATGAATATTATTGATTGGTTAAAAAACTGGGCACTTTGATTTCCTCATTCATTCAACACTTATTAGGCACTTACAAAATGCTCGAAATACACTGTTTTTCAAGGCCAGCTCTACTGCTCCTTTTTCATTGCCCATTGCCTTTGCCTATACCTGTACTACCTTGCTTCCATATTCTATATCATGGAATTCTAAAGCTTCCCCCGTGTTGCCAACCGCTAAGAGATTTCTCTGTCGCATTGCTTTTGGGACTTGCCTCCCCTTACAGCATTTAATACTCTAAATCTTTTCTCATTCCTTCTTCACCTGCGATGAATCTTACTCTCTCTATTAAGGGACTCCGGTGTAATGATTAATTTATAAGTTTCTTCTGGCTTAATGTTTTACCCTGATGAACAACATATTTATACGAGACTTCTCATGGTCATTTCAGACACTACAACAGGCTGAGGCGATATTTTGAAGCAGAAGGGTCCTTTTTTCCCCCTTAGTATATTGATCAAAACTTACTTAAAGTATCTCTGATTTTTCTTAAGGAAAAAAAAATCTAATAGTCTCTTTTTCTATATTGTGTCTACAATGACATGAATGATAGACTGTTAGAATTATAACTCGTTCAGCTCCCTCATTTTACAGGTAAAGGAACAGTGACTCAGGGAATTAAATGCATCCACTCAAGGTTGTCCAGGTAGTTAATAGCAAACTGGCACTTGAGTTTAGGACTCATGATTCCGCTTGTCTTTTTTTTTTCTACAGCACCTGCTCCCTAGCAAAAACAAAACAAAACTGGAAGCTTTTGTGAGTTGATTAGTCTCACCTGCCTTTTTATAATATTCACACTGCATTTAATTTCATAATTGTTAACAGTTATCTTCATGTCTATGTCTTCTCTGCATCTTCATGTTCAAAGACTTCGGTCTTTATCATTTGTTTGACTACTTGCTTCCGATCACATGAAACAGGTGAATTGGGTGATAGGCAAACACACAGCAACAAACAGGAAAAACAAAAATGAAAAAAGAGAAGTAGATGTTATCAGGCACCTGAAATGAGTTAATTACTATAGTTAAAGAACAAATCCGACTCTAAGATATAGCAGAAGAGAAAATATATTGGGTGATTAAAGATATTCTTATCTGATAAAAAAAGAAAATATCTTTATCTTCAGATGAAACTTCTCCCAGTATTTAATTCTGAGAATTAATCATATGGATACCGTTGTAAGGGACATTGGGTAATATAATGGATAGTTGCTTCAACTCATCATTCACATAGATATTTCTTCTATCAACCCTTTATTTTAGGTTTAGGCTTAACTTATAACTCAGGGAAGGTTTTCTTCAGGGAGCTGCTTATGATATGGTCCAGGTATACTGTTTTTTGATGACCTCATTTAATCAGAACATAGATGAGGAAAGCTGAAAAAGTGACTGCTGAATCGCATCCATGGATCAGTCTCTGAAACAGAGGAGATCATGATGTAACCTTGAGTAGTCACTCTAGACATCCATTTTCTCATCTATAAAACAAAACTTTAAGTTGTCATGGGAATATAGATCTCCAGCGAACCAGAAGCTCAGATGTTGATTAGCATAACCCACTCATTTTAGAGATGAGAAAAAGGAGCCTCAAGGTGTTTAAATAGCATTACCAAGACTATACAGGTAATCATCAGAGGCAAGATTTGAACTCAGGTCTTCTGACTCTTAAGAGAATGCCCCTTCATGTTAAATATCAAAATGTAAAATTTATTATTCAAAATTCACAAAACTAAGTATAAAATACATGTAAATAATAAAACTTTTGAATAAGTTTATATTTCTAAATTTATTAATGTTTAAAACTACATTAAGACTTTGGGGACATGCTGAATATAGTTCAGTTTGTATAGAGTTGCTCTTTCTATTATGCATTAGTGTAGATTTCTAGAAATTTGCATTAATATGTAGAAGAGATAGTGGGTCATAGCTGATAGAGAGATGGTCTTGGTTTCCAGAAAACCTGAGTTCAAGACTTGCCTTTAACTTACAATGATTTGTGTAGCCATGAGCAAGTCACTTCACCTCTGCCTAACTAGGCAGTTCTCTAAGAAAGATAATAAATTACATATAACTTGGTGAAATACTTGTGGAAAATTCCAAGTGACTTCCCTATACCAATGAAATTATAGGTACAATCAACATCAAAACATTCATGAATAAATAAATATCCTACTCATAGGCCTGCACTCTATTGCTTCATTGTAGTGTGGAGATAAGCCTAGAATAAGCTTAGTACTAAGTGTGAAGCGTGTCAGCTCTCTTAGCTTCAATTCTTTAAAAAAAAATAGTATTGTCCTAATAGGAGCTTTTGTCTGCTTTTTAAAGACTACACCACTTGAGATGATTTCTTTGGCCATGGCTACCTATGAAATATGCAAAAGTGGAGGTACCTAAATGGAACCACTGATAGCCAATAGATATTTTAACCCAATTTATCAACCTCTTGAATTTTTCTTCTAGTAGTTAAAACTTGAAAAAGAAAAGAAAGCAGAATGGTAGACTCTAACTTGGGAATCCTTTTACAAGTTATCTGAAGTGGAGCTTAGCATGAACTATCAGTAGTAGGATGGAATTTTGCTATGAGCAGGGAGATGAGAACACTTTTTTTTTAAAGTGACTGGTTGACTGATTGCCCTGTGATTGTCTAATTCCCTTCCAGTGACAGTGACAGAGATGAGATTTGAACACTTTTCTTAGACTTTCAAGATACAAAACAAAGAAAAGCAATCAATCCATTGAAAGATGTATGAGTAGGTCAACATGGCTGCTTGAATTTGTGAAAATAAATTTGTAGGAGTTCTCATTGGCAGGTTGTTTTTCATAATCCCTGCTTCCTTTATCTTCTTGTGTATTATTTTCATGCTTTAAAAAGAAGTTTTAAATGTCTTGCCACCTGTCATCAGGTGGCTGGATTTATGGTGTTTGATAGGAAGCCTAGAGGCCCCAATTCCATATTTCAGCAGCCAAGAGAGAAGTGGATTTCTGTTACTGGCAATTTGAACTGATACTGTAGTGAGAATCCTTAAATGTAGTTAAAGAATTTAGGAGGGACTTTAGAATAGTAGTTAATGAAAACAAAGAAGCTGTAGTGATGCCTGACATCTGAAGATCTTATTTCCTCCTTGACAGACTAGTAATGTATGGCTTCGTGAAGGCGATGGTACATGTGGGCCAGCTAAGAAATGGAGACTTTCACTTCACTGACTGTTTATTTTTCGGTTCGTTGATGTCTGCCACAGATCCAGGTAAGTATCCGGATGATGCTTTCTTTTAAGCACTAAATGCTAGCATTTCCTAACTATTTAATGTCACCATGATAATTCCCCAAGTCTATCATTTCCTAGAGAACACATAGTGGGGAGTAGTGGGGAGGGTGTAAAAACAGATCCATATTAAAATGATGCTCAAGCTTATTCATTGGAAGGACAGGAATCATTTTCTTTGTCACTGGTTTCTCTGTATTGCATGTTATTTCCTACAGCTTTTCATTTTTAAAAATCTGTTACATACTATCTTTTATATCTTTGTATATTTGTATCTAACTTACTTGGGGGAAAAAATCTTTGGAAGTTATGGAGAAAAGGATATTTTTTTCTACTATCAATGAGTTTAACCCATTTCAGGGAAGTTTCTGGAGGGATAGATTTCTGTTTTATTACCAACACATGTTAAGCCAGATTCTCCCAGTGTATAAGAAGCTATTTCATAGGACAGAATGGATATTTTGGAAGCTGCATAAACTTTCAAGCAACTGGCAAATTACTGAGCAAAACCCCATCTCAATATCCTGAAGGGTACTTTAATGGACTGAAAGTGGTACTTTTAAAAGGTCTAGTCTCACATTAAGGCTATACCATAGGGACTAAACTTAATTATACAGGGTGTCCCAAAAGTCTAGTGTGGTTTTAGGCTATTAAAGATTAAAACTTCACTAAGATTTTTGGGCTCCCCCATATATGTATCTCCCTAGTATCCAATTTAGTGCTTTGTTACAAGTGCTTAATAGTTATAATGAATAAATGAATGATTTAAATGGTCTCATTACATTGTAAAAGTTGGTTTCCTCTTTTCAGTAATTTGCTTTGTAATCATAGCTACTGATTTGAAGTAAAGAGGAAGGAATTGTGTTGTGTTCGAAAGTCTGATTTCTTATAAACCACAAGTAACTGAGGCACTTCTGTTTTATTCTCTCGTTCATCCATTCAATGAACACTTATTAGTACCTACTTTATACAGAATACTCTTCTAGGCAATGAGGCAAGAAAGAAAATTCAGGCTAGAGGACATCCTTGCTGTCTTGGTGCTTATATTCTTGAAATGTATTAAGACATAAAACAGATAACTTCATATTAAATAACATTACACCAATTACATTAGAGTATTACAAAGCAAGAAGCCATGTGAAATCAGAGGGAATTTGTCACAAAGTCTTTGTTTGAGTGCCCTCCATCTTTAAAATGACAGAAAGACCCTATGACTTCTTTTCTTGGCATTTAAAGCTACCAATGATTATTTTCCAGCTTACCTTTCAGACATGCTATGTTACCACCAGTAGGTCCAACCGGTATTCCTCAATTTCTTCTCCTGCCCCCATGCCTTTTATAGGCAGGCCCTCATGCCAGGAATGCACTCAATCTTTCCTGATTCCACAGAATTGTTAATACAGTCTCCTCCTTCACACAGTATTTTGTTCCTTTACTGGTTTGTCTTCTATAATCCAGGACAATGTAAGCTCATTGAGGGCTAGGATTGCTCTTGTCTTTGTATCCCCAGAGTCTAGAACCTAGCACAGTGCTTTGGGCCTAGTAAAGCCTTAATAAATATTTTTTAAATTGGTAAGGATTAAATGAATGAAACCAAATTTGGGACCTTCTCCCTTTGGGATGAAAGAATGGCAGCCTTAATGAGACTTTATCCTTGACTAAACCATCTATTCCCTCTTGATGGTGTTCAAATCATCCCAGATAGATCACAGGATCCTAGGTTTAGAACTGGAAGGAAACTTGGAGTCCACGAAGTCTGATGCCACCATTTTATAGATGAGAAAACTGAAACTTTTTCAGGGCTGCACAACTTGCCAGTGTCTAAGGTGGTCTTTGAAACTAAGTCATTCCTAAGCCAAGTTCATGCCCTTTCTACCAAATCATGTTGCCTTACCTCCATTTTGTGCAGTATGGCTTTTCTCCCAGCATGTTGGGTAAGACTTTCCTTATCCTAAGTGAAAAGCATGCAGGGAAAGCACAATAATGTATTGTCCTTTCCCTGAATGATACTATGTAGCCACCCATGTTGGTATCATTCTAGTAACCTAGTAACTAGTCATATAGTAACTGACCAGAACTATTCAGACCCCAGGAGGCATGAACACTACTTTTACTTTGTAATTAGTGGCGTGGCCTTGGGCCAGTCATTTAATATCTCTAAGCCTCAGTTTCTCCATCTGCAAAATGATGATAGCATGTAAATAGGGATCATAGATTTAGAGATATGAAAGACTTTAGAGGTCATCTTGTTTAACCCTTAATTTTATACCTAAGGAAACGGAGGTTCCAAGAGTTTAAGTGACTTGCCCTGCGTCAGTCAGAACTCAAGCCCAGGTTGTCTGCCTTCAAAGTCAGCGCACTTTTTTTAGCAAGAACATTTAAAAAGAGAAAGTGATTACCATCACCACAAGCATCACCCTCCCTCCTCCCTCATGGTTTATAATTCTTGGATTATTGGAAGAGGAACTGATCCAGTAAGCCTTTAGCCAGTGGGAAAGGATGGAAGCAGCTATATCTGTATGGGTCACTTGGGCTTTCCTTTGGGTAAGCATTTCTTTGTGTTCCACTGGTACTTTTGGGAGTCAGTAGGTAGGTGAACACTGGTAGGGAGGGAGATCATGGCTAGGTGGAGTAGTAGGTCATCATCGTTATTGTGGTTTATGTGTCTTCCTTTTCCATCACCTCAAAGCAGATGTCATCTAACCTGAAGAGTCAGTCTATTAGAACATAGTCGTTCAAATTTGGCCTAAAGACATATCTAATATCTAATAAATCATGTGGCAACTTCACTGAGTTCTTCTATATGTGTTTGAGAGAGCCCAGATATGACAATTGAGTGAATTTGATTAAATGATCTCCATCTTGAGCTCAGCTCTAAAATTCTGAAATTCAATTAATTCCAACTTTGACCCAGTGAGTAGGAGGTGACGGCCCCTGATGCCACAGGAACACACTTGAATACCCTGTTCAATTTTTTT
>CM053771.1:505181347-505204849 GCA_028658325.1 Potorous gilbertii | reverse complement strand
CACATTTAGATCTGAATCTAACTCCTTCCGCGTGATTCAGAGTTTCTTTTAACCAAAAAAATTGAACAGGGTATTCAAGTGTGTTCCTGTGGCATCAGGGGCCGTCACCTCCTACTCACTGGGTCAAAGTTGGAATTAATTGAATTTCAGAATTTTAGAGCTGAGCTCAAGATGGAGATCATTTAATCAAATTCACTCAGTTGTCATATCTGGGCTCTCTCAAACACATATAGAAGAACTCAGTGAAGTTGCCACATGATTTATTAGATATTTTTGATGGAGTTCAGTTGAGGGTTTTGAATGATTAACTCTCTAATATACTTTGCTCATCATGAGAAACTCATCAATAGTTCTTCAAAAAATAGAATAAAATAAGGCTGCCTCCAAGGGGAATGAGTGAACAGAGAATTGACAATGTGTGTTATATCATGTCTTATCACATTTGTTTTAAAGCCAGTATTTCTTTCCTATTGCTTTGGCTAATAAGAGTTCTATCCTTCATCCAAATTTGATTTGTCTGGAAGAAAGACTCATGGTCAAAGGGATGGGGTTATGGGGCATGGTGACAAATGCCTGCAATCCTCGCCTCTTGGGATGGTGAAGCTGGTGGGTCTCTTAAGCTCTGGAATTTTGAGATGCAGTAAGCTAAAGCTGATTAGGTATCTTTACCAAGTCTGGCATCAATATGGTGAGTCTCTGGGGAATGGGGAGTGGAACCAGACTGCATAAAAATGGTTGAACCAGGCCAGAAATAGAGCAGGTTAAAGCTACTGTGCTTATTGGTAGTGGGGCTAATTAAACTCATGAGTTGCTGTTGTACTTCCAATTTGGGCAAAATATGGTGTTTTTGTTATTTATTCATTTTTCAGTCATGTCCAACTCATTATAAACCCATTTGGGGTTTTCTTAGCAAAGATGCTTGAGTGATTTAGCCATTTCTTTCTCCAACTCATTTTACAGACTGAGGCAAACAGGGTTAAGTGATTTCCCAGGGTCACATGGCTTGTAAGTATCTAAGGAAGGGTTTGAACTCAGGAAGATGAGTCTTCCCAACTCCAGTCTTGGTACTCTAGCCACTGCATCATCAAGCAAGCTGCCCATAATATGGAGAGACAGGCTCAAATGGCAACAAAATATTATGGATCATCTCTTTTACATATAAATACCATTAATAAGGGAAAGAAAATTGACATAGTTGATGGGTGAACTAAATTTTATCTTCTTTCTATTCTTATGATTTCTATCTATAGCCCTATGTGTTTTGAGGTTAAAAACAAGGGGTTGAGAAATTGGTAGAGAAGAAGGGGAAAGGGAAATAAAGAAAAGGGAAATACCTTCTGTGGCTTTCTCATTTATGCTGGTGAGCATGTTGGTGTAGTAGAAAGAGTCCTAGATTTAAAGTCCAAATACTAGAGACTGAGTCCCAGTTAAGGGACTGTTTCTTTATGACGTTGTCTAAGTCATTTATATTCCACTGAAACTTAGCTCTTCAATCTGTATAATAAAGACAAAATCTACCTCAAAGGGTTGCTGTGAGGAACTCATTTTTTGAATTTAAAATGACCACCTAAATGTGGACTGTGTTATAATTTTTATTATTGGCATCTCTGTGTTGGTCTTATTCACTCTATTAGATTATAAGCTATTTCATCTTCATTTTCCAAGTGCCTGGGATAGTGGATTGCCCATGATGGACACTTAATAAGTATTTGTTGAACTGAACTGAAATAGGCATTTTGGTCAGTATTCTAGTATTGCCAATGCCAGAAACCCTGCCCTCTGCAATCCCCAAAGCAGCCACTTGTCACTTTATCACCCTGATGGCTTGCCTCTCGTTAGCCCTGATACTGTTTGGGGAGACCTAGATATCTGAAATGATTATTGGTAAGGGCTATGAATCTCCTTTTTGTATAAAAAATGTGTTAGGAAGCCTTACCATCCATATGTGTGGGTACAATTAGAGGCTGAATGTTTTGGAAGGAAATAGAATTGTTCTCTCTGATATATAATATGAAAAACTGATGGGTGTTCCAGAACACCCCCATATGTGATGGTGACATAAAGCCTTAAGGTGAGTATGGTCAGGGTGTAAATGGATCTCTTAGGACATAGTAATGTTCTGCCCATCTGTTTGCTACTCTTTGTACATTCTCATTCTATTATGGGAAAAAGATGTGCTCAACGGAAGCCAAAATGGTCATTTTCTTCTTGTATGGTATACCTGCAGCCTATTTCAACCATTGCTTGGCTAACAGGACCTGTACCATTCCTCCAGATGTTATTTTTGCTTTGAAAGACAGACAAATTGCAGAGGTAATTATAGGAGTCTCTCTCCCTTACATACACTGGGAGGTGACTCCTCCCTAGCTAGTCTGTATGTGAAGTCAAAATGTAATAAAAGTGTGATCCAGAGGAGGCAAAATTGACTCTGAAGACAAAAGATGCATTCAAAATCCAACTCTGAAACTGTGTGACCTTGGATAAGTCATCAAACCTCCTTAGGTCTTGGTTTCCTTTTCTATAAAATAAGAAAATTAGACTGATTAACCTACTTCTGTGCCTTAGATCCCTTTGGTAGTCTTTCTAAGAATATTGTTTTTAAAAGCACAAGATTAGGCACATTGGATTATAAAGGAAACCAAAGATTAGTGAAAATAAAGTTATAATATATATTTTTCCATCTATTTTCACAACCTGAGATCTATCCATGAACTCATGTTAAGAACCCCAGCCAGATCACCTCTGGGTTTTCTTTCACCTATGAGTCTCTGATCATATGATTCCATAAATATTCCATTATATTTAAGATAAATCATTGTTGTAGTTTAATGGGTCAGTCATGTCCGACTCTTTGTGACCCTATTTGGGGTTTTCTTGGCAAAATACTGAAATGGTTTGCCATTTCTTTCTCTAGCTCATTTTGTAGATGAGGAACTGAGGTAGATAGAAATTAAGTGATTTACTTAGGGTCACACAGCTCTAGCAAGTATCTGAGCTTGAATTTGAACTCAAATCTTTCTGACTTAAGTCCAGCACACTATCCTCTGAATTACCTAGCTGCCCCTCAGCTTAATTTAGCCCCTAGAAAATACTCGAGACCCAGTGTAATGTCTCTAATGTTAACAGTAATGCTGTTATCCTCCATGCCTATGGGAATGCATCCACTCAACCATATGTAGACTATTTTCTCTTCTTTTGGATATGTAATTTCATCTGTGCAAGTGATTCCTTCACCAACACAAACCATAACCCCACCCTACTAGGAAATTACTAAGTCTGAAAACTAGGAGCTGCTAAAGATTAAGAAAGAGAATCACCTTCTGGTCAACCATTTGGCTAATGAACCTCTCTGACTAGAGCTAAGCTTCTTCTTGGGCGACGTAAACATTTTCAGTCTATCACTGGACTTATTCTTGAAGCCTTCTCACCTTGGTAATCAGACCCTGCCTGCCCAAGCTTATGTTTCACAGGCTGAGCCTTTAAGGATCCAGGGTCACCCTCACGCCACGATGAAGCAGCTCCACTTCAGTGGAGAGGAGTATATTCTCATTTTATGAGTTTCCTGTTTCCTGCTTAGATCCAAAATGCCTTCATTTTATATGATGCAGCTGTGGGAGAGTCAACTACAGCTGCATCATTCTGATTTCCAGAAGTATTAGCTCAATGTTCAAATCACTCTTACTTCAAAGACTTGGCTAGCTTCCCTCCAAGGGAATTAACCCAGTGAGTGCTGACTTAAGCAATCTTAGCAATGGGAGGATATGCAGCAAGGCAGGGTCATCATGGAACTATTCTGGACCATAAATATGTACAGGAGTAATAGATTTTAAAACTGTACTTATGGGTTTAGCACCAGAGGGAGTTGAGTTTGTATCATATGCCTGCCACTTGCTGGCTGTAGACAAGTTACATAATGGCTCCAGACCTGTTGCCTCATCTATGATCAGGGTGTTAGATTATCTAAAAGTAGGGTGTTAAATTAGATGACTTTTGAAGCTCTTTCTGACTCAAAATCCATGCTTCACAATCTCAGAGAAAGAAGCTGTGCCTATATCCATGAAATAGCATATATAAAATGTGGTGTTTGAATAAAATCAGTCCATTTCTTTTGGATATGATGGATTGAATTTGTCTGAGATTTTCTTTCTGAGTTTGCCCTTACTATCATTACTTTCTTTCACCAAAACTCAAATGCCATATAAACTCATAACTTTTGTTCATAAGCAAAAGGAATTGGAAAACTAAATGGATACCTGGATCATTTAATGAGATTACATTTTTCCATCAAGGGTTGCCATGGCCACCTTTTTTGGTCACAACAATGTCACTGCTATTTTACCCTGTTGCATATTATCTCACATCTAAGATTGCTTGAGTCAGTGACCACTGGAGTGATTCCTTTGGTTGATGAAACAAAAAAAAATGACTTTTTTTTTTTTAAAGATCCTCTGTTAATAGAGTGCTTACTATGTCCAAATCACTGTGCTAAACACTGGAGATATGAATAGAAAAGTAAGACAGTCCCTTCCTTCAAAAAGCCCCCATTCTAATGGGAGAGACAAGACATATGTAAGCTTTCAGCTTCAATCAGAAAGGAAAGTCTGACAGTCCCTGGAGTGTAGTAACAAAGCACATGGTAATGTATCTTCTTTACAGTCATTTCCACTGATAAAATACCAGTTTCTGATGTTGAATCATTTGATGATGCCAAATGCTTTGGTGACAGAAAGTGCCTTTTCTGGGTCTTCAGTAACTGAGGCTGTGGTGTTTGCAGGAGCAGGTGCCACGCTGTCCCTTCACAGGAACTGTTTCCCAAGATGATGACCACAGGCACTGGGCTGTAAGCATTGCTACTGCCAAGACTCTTCGGTCCTATTTGGGATCCTGGCCTGGATCTGTTGGGTCCAAGGCTAGATAATTATCTAAGTGACTTGATCCACCTGGCACATCTTGCCTCCTGTCTCTCCCTCAGGGTGACTTGCTGCTTCAGGTGGGCTGACTTTGAGTTTGTTCGGTGTTCCAAATATGCCTGTTAGTGCTTGATCTTCCTCTTAAATCAGCACCTAGCACAGTGGCTGGCACACAGTAGGTATTTAATAATTGTCTGGTGATTGAATGATGCATAATGTCATAGAGGTACTATGGATGGGCAATGAGTTGAGCCCAGTATTGAATAGGAGGTGGAAAGCTGATTAGATTGTATTAGGGGAATTATGCAGCAATCTCTGAGCTACTTCTAGGTGGTAAAGTGGATAGAGTTTAGGGTTTGATGCTAGAAAGACCCCAGTTCAAATTCTGCCTCAAACGTTGACTAGCTATGTGACCTTGGAGAGTGATGACCTCTCTCAGCCTCATGTCCTCATGTATAAAATATGTAGTTAGACTAGGCTTCCAAGATCCCTTTCAGTTCTACATCTATGACCTTTGCTTATTTAAATGATTTACTCAAGATCACAAGCCGGTATGTGTTAGAGGCAACATTTGAACTCAGATGGTCTTGACTTTGAAGACAGCTTTTTATCCACTATATCAAGAGCTCCCTGTCTTTGTTTCCAGCACATCACAATCATTTCCTTCTATGCCCTCTCCAAGCCCAGAACTACCCCTTGTGAAGCAAAAGTCACTAATGCAGCAATGCCATAAAAGCCCTAATTGAACACTTGTATTTGTAGAAAAGGAGATGGAATGGTCATGTAGGGAAAGTAAAGGGTAATAGATAAAAGGAAGTGTCTTAAATATCAGTGGATATTGAATATAGTGGTGAGGATATTCTCCTCCCTTGGTTGAGAATGCAGCCTTTTCTCACCTTCTTATCCCTCACTTCTCTGGCCCATGTCTTCACATACATCTTCAGGGGTTCCTGACTGGATACGGATCTTCTGCCTTGTTATCATGCTGTAGATACCAGTAGAGCATGGAGATGATAAAACCATTATCCCTAGTTCTTGCCACACAACTGTTGCTTCCTCTTTTTCTTCCCCCCAGGCAAGCATCTCTTTGACAATATCTTTTACATCACCTCTCATTCACAGTTTACTACAGCCCACTTATGTGCAATATGAATCTTTTCAATATCATTTGGGTGACTCACAATTTTATTTTTCAGAGATGTGTTTTCAGAGATTAGTTTTAGAGATTATTCTATAATTCATTGCCATATAGCTACACTGGAAGAGTATTGGTGTTTTGTTTTGTTTTAAGATGAGTTTTTCTTTCAGTGAGAAGCTTAATGATATTGATAGCTCTGAGCAATTTCCCAATTCTATTCATCATATTTTTTTCTATCCAGTTATGGGCCTAGCTTATTGTCTATTCCTACCATTTTTGAAAGATATATATCTTCATGGACTAACTGTATGGACTGTCCATGTATCTGTCCACCATAATTTATACAATATTTTTCATCCACTTGATTTTTCCCATGTAGATGATAAGATCAATATATTCTGAATGATATGTATCTTTTTGAAGTTCTGTAGTGTTCCAGGATTTAATATACTTAACATAAAGCCATTCACAAACAGGAACATCTATGGAACCTCAGCCTACATGGGCATACTTTGAGATGTTCTGAGTTCCAGATCACCCCGATAAAACGAATATTACAATAAAGTGAATCTCATGACTTTTGTTTTCCCAGTGCATTTAAAAGTTTTGTTAACACTATGTTATAGTCTATTAAGTGTGCACTAGTTTTATGTAAAAAAAAGTAATGTATATATTTTAATTAAGAAATACTTGGTTGTTAAAAAATGCTATCATCTGAATCTTCAATAAGTGAGAATCTTTTTTGCTGGTGGAGAGTCCTGCCTCAATGTTGATGGCTGCTGACTGATCAAGGTGGTAATTGCTGAAGATTGGGTGACTGTGATAATTTCTTAAAATAAGGCAAGAAGGAAGTTTACTGCTTCAATTGGGTCTTCCTTTCACACAAACATTTAGAAGCCATAGTAAGGTTATTAACTGGCTTGATTTCAATATTGTTGTGTCTTAGGGAATAGGGAGGTCAGAGGAGAGGGAGATGGGGGAATGGCTGTTATGTGGATCAGTCAGAATATACTATTTATTGTTTAATTTTGCAGTCTTATATAGGCCCTGTTCATGGTGCCCCCAAACAATTACAATAGTCACATCAAAGATCACTGATCATAGATCTTATAGAAGATATAAAAATAATGAAAAAGTTTGAAATATTGTGAAAATTATCAAAATGTGATACAGAGACACAATGTGAGCACAGGCAGTTGGAAAAATGGCACCCATAGACTTGTTCAATGCAGAGCTGCCCCAAACCTTTGAAATGTAAAAAAAAAAAAATGCAATGTTTGCAAAGCATAATAAAGTGAAGTACAAGGAACTGGAGGTATGGTTGTATAGGAAATTCCTGTCCCATTTGGATACCGTGTAGGACACATGCTGAGAAGGCAGCAAACACCTTTGGCAAATGTATGCTTCCTTGTTTGATGCTTTGCATAATGTTGACAGGAAATATTGGATGGGGGGAAGTAAATTGCCACAGTCACATCTATCCAGAATGTTTTATGATCTTAAAATATATAGCATAAAATATATCATGTGATGCTATATTTTAATATAGAAAACTATAATCTGTGAAATTTTATACTATATTAAAATTAATCAACATTAATATATGTTATATATTGTTATTTTCTATATTAAATATGTATTATAAATAAATTATGATATGATGTAATGATATAAAATGATGATATGATGTTGCACTAAGATTTTTGAGATACCCTGTATATCCATAAAATATAAACAAAGGAAAACTATGCATACTGTGGAGCTTGATTGTGTTGGGTGATTTTGTTAAACTAATTTTCCCTCCTCCTTTTGTATTCTGTGTTAAAATATATGGCTCTTTAAGTGAGAGAGGGGGATTATTCATTGTGGTAGTTTGCTGTAGAAAATTGCCCACAAACCCTTGCCTGTTTCATTTTCCTTTATCAACCACATCCTTGATATGGTTATAGGCCATTCTCCTGGAAGTTTTATAGTTATTAGAATGATGGTTCAGCAATGACCCAGTAGCCTGCTGGCTATCCTAATATCCATGAAACACTTAGAACACCTCGCATGGTGGCAACAGAAAGAACCTTGGATTTGAAATCAGAGGATCCCAGTTTAAATCTCAGCTCAGTTATTTATTGACTGTGTGACCTCATCCAGGTCACTTGATGTCCCAGCACCTGAAAATCCTCATCTACAAAAGGAAGCATTTGGGACTGATGACCTTTGAGGCCTCCCTTCTATGTTCTCTGCTTCCATGCCTTTAGGGTAGATTCTCTCTGGAAGATTTATGGGAGGATATAGAATGGCAAGAATTATTCCAGATGCTAAGGTGTGGTTGAATCATAATCTTCACCAGCAGAAGGAAGAGCCATACTATAGACACCACAGATCCATCAAAGTATTTTTTCCAAATGTGAAAATATGCCCATCTGCAGAAAAGTATTCTAACCCAAATTAAGCCTGACATAAATGGGCACGCCTAAACTTCAGAGAACATTTAGGACAGAATTCTTCAAACTGTGATTTATGACAATATCCTTCACACTGTGCTCCTTGTTGCCATGTTCCAGATATGGTAAGGATTTTCTATGCTAATTTTGATCTGGTTGATACCTTCCCTTCTGAAGTATTAAATATGAGTTCTTAACATCAAAGTATCATTTACAGCAATTTTCAATATTAATTAACTTTATTTTCATCTAAATTTCCCTGATCCTTTTTTTTCCTATTTTTTGTCTATTTCCAGTGCCCCACCTTCCACCTATATTTAAAATCCCAATCAATTCCATGCCCAAAATCAGTTTGGGGTTAACTGGGTTAACATTCAGAATTTTAGATCTAACTAAACTAAGGAGAATACACTACCCAAGTAGTCCATCCAGCAAACACTTCTTTTTTTGAATTTAATTTTAGATTATGACATTCATTTCCACAGAATTTTTAGTTCCAATTTTTCTCCCCATCTCTCCCCTCCCACCACCCCATAACACTTTGCATTCTGATTACCCCTTCCATCAATGTGTCCTCTCTTCTGTCACATCCCACCCTTGCCTTATCCCCATCTTCTCTCTTTTCTTGTAGGGCAAGATAGATTTGTATACCCTATTACTTGTATTACTTATTTCCCAGTTATGTGCAATAACAATTCTCAACATTTGTTTCTAATACTTTGAATTCTCTTCTTTCCTCCCTCCCCACCTGTCCCCACTGAGAAGGCAAGCAATTCAATACAGGTTATATATGTGTCATTTTGCAAAAGACTTCCATAATAGTCATGTTGTGTAAGACTAACTATATTTCCCTCCATCCTATCCTGCCCCTCATTTCTTCTATTCTTTCTTTGACTTTGTCCCTCCCTAAGAGTGTTAACTTCTAATAGCTCCCTCCTCCCATTTGCCCTCCCTTCTATCATTCCCCCTCAGCCCATTTCTCCCCTTCTCCTCTACTTTCCTGTAGTGTAAGATAGATTTTTCATACCAAATTTAGTGAGTATGTCATTCCCTCCTTAAGCCATATGTGAAGAGATCAAGCTTCACTTTTTCCCTTGGACCTTTTCCCTTTTCTCTTCCATTGAGAAATATTTTTCTTGCCTCTTTTATGAGTGATAATTTGCCCCATTCCATTTCTCCCTTTCTCCTCCCAATATATTCCTCTCTTACACCTTAATTTTATTTTTTTTTTATAAATATCATCCCTTCTGATTCAATCCAACCTGTGCTCTCTATGTGTGTGTGTGTGTATGTGTATAATCCCTCTGCCTACCCAAAAAATGAGAAAAGTCTCAAGAGTTACAAATATTATCTTTCCATGTAGGAATGTAAACAGTTCAGCTTTAGAAAGTCCTTTATTATTTCTCTTTCCTGTTTACCTTTTCATGCTTCTCTTGATTCTTGTGTTTGAAAGTCAGATTTTCTCTTCAGTTCTGATCTTTTCATCAAGAATGCTTGAAAATCCTCTAATATCATTGAATGATCATTTTTTCCCTTGAGGTGTTGTACTCAGTTTTTCTGGGTAAGTGATTCTTGGTTGTAATCCTAGTTCCTTTGACTTCTGGGCTTTTTCCCTTGGACCTTTTCCCTTTTCTCTTCCATTGAGAAATATTTTTCTTGCCTCTTTTATGAGTGAAAAGTTCCAAAGGGCTATTCCAAGCCCTTTGATCCCTTAATAGAGAAGTTGCCAGATCCTGTGTTGTCCTGATTATATTTCCACAATGCTCGAATTGTTTCTTTCTAGCTGCTTGCAATATTTTCTCCTTGACCTGGGAACTCTGAAATTTGGCCACACCATTCCTAGGAGTTTCTCTTTTCGGGTCTCTTTCAGGAGGTGATCAATGGATTCTTTCAGTTTTATTTTATGCTCTGGTTCTAGAATATCAGAGCAGTTTTCCTTGATAATTTCATGAAAGATAATGTCTAAGCTCTTTTTTTGATCATGGCTTTTAGGTAGTCCCATAATTTTTAAATTGTCTCCCCTGGATCTATTTTCCAGGTCAATTATTTTTCCAAAGAGGTATTTCACATTATCTTCCATTTTTTTCATTCTTTTGGTTTTGTTTTGTGATTTCTTGGTTTCTCATAAAGTCATTAGGTTCTATCTATTCCATTCTAATTTTTATAGAACTATTTTCTTCAGTGAGCTTTTGAACCTCCTTTTCTATTTTGCTAATTCTACTTTTAAAGCTTTCTTCTCTTCATTGGACCTCTTTTTTGGACCTCTTTTTCCAACTGAGTTAGCCTATTTTTAAAGGTGTTATTTTCTTCAGCATATTTTTGGGTCTTCTTTAGCAAACTGTTGACTAGCTTTTCAAGCTCTTCCATGGTCTGAATTCACTGCATTTTCTTTTTGGAGGTATTGGATGCAGAAACTTTGACTTCCTCTGATGGTATGCATTGTTCTTCCTCATCCCAAAGGATGGAAGGAAAAACCTGTTCACCAAGAAAGTAACCTTCCATGGTCTTATTTTTTTTCCCTTTTTTAGTCATTTTTCCAACTAGTTATTTGACTTCTGAATGCTTTGTCAAGAAGAGGGTCCTGGTGTTCCTCTTCACCCCAGGACCATGCTCAGGGCTGAGGTTCAGGTCAGCTGCTCAATTCCCCCGAAGACTTTAGGCAGAGTGCTTCACAGATGGATGCAGACCCAGCCACTGCTACTGCTGCAGCTGCTTGGGGTCCATGCTGTGGGGGACCCTGCTCCCCTTTCACCCAGCTGCGAAACCCCTCTCACTGACCTTTGAAGCTTTCTTTGGTGCTTGTGGGTTGAGGGATCTGAGATCCTCTCTACCAGGGATTCTGTCCCAGGGGTCTGTTCTGGTCTTGTTCCTCCCAGTGTCTTGTGGCCAGAGCTGGACTCCACTCAGCTCAGCATCCTATGGGATAGACCCCTCTTGTCAGTCTTCCAGGTTACCTTTGGCTGGAAATCTCTTTCATTCTGTCATTCTGTGCTTCTGCTGAGAATTTGTTGAGAATCATTTTTTTACAGGTATTTTATGGACTATGGGGGAAGAACTAGAGTTTGTGCCTCTTTCTACTCTGCCATCTTGGCTCCGCCCTCAAACACTTCTTAAATCTCCCAATTTTGCACTAGGTAGATCATCATGGTAGATAAAGAGCTGCCCTTGAAGCCAGGAAGAGCTGACTTCAAGTCCTGTCCCTAATATATACTGATTTTGTAACCTTTGGTAAGTCATTGAAACTCACAGTGGTCTAGTTAACCATCAGACCATAGGTTTCAGGGAACTTGACTCTGTACCAAGGAAAGGCTGTGGATGCACATGTGGGAATTCCATATTCCAGTGGAATTTCAGATCCAGTCCCTATCCTCAGTCCTATCCCTCTTCCTACTTCTTAGTCCTGGGGGTAGGGGTTGAGGGTGGGGAGACAGATAAGAGAGGTCAAGGTGGTTTTGCCTTTCTCGTCTTTCCAAAGGCTCAAAACAAAGTTCTCAAAGCCTCATCTCCTTGGAAAGATCTCCTTTTGGTTGTTATTATGCTTTTTCTCTTGCTTATCCACACCTGAAAGTCATTTAGCATCTGCATTTGGGAAAGCATTTTTAGATTCTGTCACCATTATTTTTGAAAAGTCTGAAGTTGCATAGGACCCTTCTGAGATTGCTTATATCCAAGTTGTTGTCATTGTTGACCATTGTGTAAGAGGACCAATGACGTCACAAGGGTGACATGTTGACTCACATGTGAATGGGGTTTAAATGAGGCAGAGCTGCAAACAGTCATATGTCCAAGTGGACAGCTATAGACCATAATAGTTCAATTTAACATTTATTAAATGCCTACTCTTTATTTATTATTGTGGTGTTTTAAATGCATTAATATGGGACCTGCCATTGTTCTTTATTTATAACTATAATCTGTCCTCATAGCAAAATAGGAGAGCAGCAACTGTTTCATTTTATATTTGCATTCCCAGCCCCTGGCAGACTACCTGGCACATGGTGGGCACTTAATGCATGCCTGTTGATTGATGTATTAACTGATTGATTGCATGTCAGGATAGAAAAGATGAAAACCAATTAGGCTCTGCCCTCTGCTCCATTCTACTGGGGGTGGGGGGAAAGAAGAGGAAATACATCAAGTTTACATATCAGTCAATGTGTATGCAAAGTAAGGAGGGAGAGGGTGATAACAAATGGAGGAACAATTCAGGTGAAGCCCAAAGTAGATGCTAGCATCTGAGATCATCGATCACCTGTAAAGAAAGCCTTTCAGGCGTGGTGCAAAGTTACAGTGGCGAGACATTAGAGAAGGTTAAGTGTTGAGGAAGCAGGCAGGGGCCTTGAAGGCCATGAGTTCAACCCTTTTGGTTTACTAATGAGAAAAAGGAGACCATTGACCATCACACAGGTAGTCACAGGACCTGAATATTTCAATGACCAGAAGTGGGATTTGCTGCCTTTTCCCCATTTGTCAGGGAATATCTAACGAAGGGGGCAGGGCTAAGGTTTTAGGAAATGTTTGAATGAAGGAAGTGAATGGTTTGCCAGATGATAGCCCTAAGGTGTACAAACTGAGAAAAATCAGACTGAAGGGATAGTTGAGCCTAGCTCTTCCTAACTCCAAATTCAGGTCTCAAGATTTCTTAGTCTAAATCGTGTTGGTTCATTTTATAGATTCACAAAAGAAGGAACCAGAGAAGATAGTGAGCCAATTGACTTGATCCTCTAATTCAATTCAGCAAGCATTTATTCATTTATTTATTTATTTTTACAAACATGATCTGCTGCATTCTGCAGATGAAGTCCATAGTTCTTTCTCTGAGTGTGGAAGGTATTTTGTCTTAGAAAACCATTGGGAATTATTTTTTTTTTAAAGTTCTTGTGTTATTACAAAGTTCCAAGTCTACCAGAAAAAACTCTCGCACACTGTGGTCATTGCTATGCACAAAGTTCTCCTGCTTCTGCTCCTTTCACTCAGCATCAGATCATATAAGTCCTTCCAGGCCTCCCTGAAGTCTTCTTGTTCATCATTTCTTATGGCACAATAGTACTCCATTACATTCATATACCATAATTTATTCAGCCATTCCCCAATTGATGGGCATCCCCTTGATTTCCAGTTTTTGGCAACTACAAAAGAGTGCTGCTACACATATTTTTGTACATGTGGGACCCTTTGCCATTTTTATGATCTCTTGGGGATACAGTCTTAGAAGCAATATTGCTGGGTCAAAGGGTATGCACATTTTTGCAACCCTTTGGGCATAGTTCCAAATCGCTCTCCAGAATGGTTGAATGAGCTTACAGCTCCACCAGTAATGAATTAGTGTTCCAGCTCTGCCACATCCTCTCCAACATTTATAATTTTCCTATTCTGTCATGTTTGCCACTCTTATAGGTGTGATGTGGTATCTCAGAGTTGTTTTGATTTGCACCTCTCTAATCAAAAGTGATTTAGAGCATTTTTTCATATGATTATAGATATCTTTAATTTCTTCCTCTCAAAATTGTCTATTCATATCCTTTGACCATTTATCAATTGGGAAATGACTTGTATTGTTGTACATTTGACTGAGTTCTCTATATATTCCAGAAATGAGGCCTTTATACCTGAGATTAGCTGTAAAAGTTCTTTCCCAATTTACTATATCCCTCCGAATTTTGGTTGCATTGGGTTTTGTTGTGCAAAAACTTTTCAGTTTAAGGTAATCAAAGTTATCCATCTTGCATTTCATAATGCTTTCTATCTCTTCTTTAGTAAAAAATTCTTCCCTTCTTCATAAATCTGATAAATACACTATTCCTTACTCCTCCAGTTTGTCCATGGTATCAATCTTTATATCTAGATCATGTACCCATTTGGACTTTATTCTTGTGTATGGTGTCAGGCATGGGTCTATGCCTAGTTTCTGCCACACTGTTATCCAGTTTTCCCAGCAATTTTTGTTGAACAGTGAGTTCTTATCCCAGAAGCTGGGGACCTTGGGTTTATCAAACAGGAAGTTGCTATATTTCTTGCCTACTGTGTCTTGAGTGCCAAGTCTATTCCACTTGTCAACAAGTATTTATTAAGTATTAAAATATGCTAGAGTCTGGGAACAGAAAGACCATAAAAAATTACAAATATATCCTATGTTTCAAAGAGGTAACTTTCTATTTCACACACAGGGTGGGATTTCAGTCTTGGAAAGAAGAGGAATGATTGGTGACCTGGGATGGATAGGGAGTTTCTGATATAGGGAGTATCACTAGAGAGATAGTAGGGTCAACAAAATGCGACTGAGAGAATATTGAGTCTCTTTCCTGATTAGTAAGTCCTAGAAATTGTTAAACTCCAAGTAAGCCAGGCAGCATCCTCATTCGTATAGATGCCTGGTACTGGCATTGTCTGGTGTCCTCTCTTGACATCTTTATTGTAGGACCCTTGACAAAGAATGCACCTATGCTTCCAGTGAAAAAAATAGTAAGTGTTTATAAGTTGCTAAGCCCTTCTCAACTTAGGTAAGTCATAAGCATTATTCTCTAAACAATGATTTTTTTTCCTTATGTGCTTAGGGAGTTAGGAAAAAAAATTGCCTCTGATTCAATAGGTTATAGATTTTTGAGGCTGCTTATTCTTCAGTTGGGATGCCCACAAAACTCCCATTGATTCTGAAGTTCATTTAGCAATTGATTGATGAATAGAACCCTTTCATCTTTAAGATTAATTTGAAAGCAGCTATCCACATGGATGAGAGTTTTAATGTCATGCACCACAGTAAGAGTCTCATGCTCAAAGCATGAAATTTTCTTATGTAATCAATATGTCAATACTTCAGTGGGTCTGTGATCTTATTGATGGCAGGCTGTGACCTATCCATGGTTTCTGATTCTGTATATATCATCCTTTTTTTCATAGGTTTCTCTAAATCCTCCATAGAACATGGACCCAGTTGCTGGGGGTGCTGCATTTAAGTTTCCTGATATATCATTCAGCACTCAAACTTTCTATTATTCTCAATACATAACTAAATTTCTGGTCCAGTACAGGATCATAAACTCAGAGTTGGAAGGATCCATGAAGCCACTCATATTATAGATGAGGAAACAGAGCGACAGAGAGATGAGGGCTTACCCAAAGTTACACAGTTTAATAAGAGGCAGTGGTGGAATTTTATGTCCTTCCAATCCCAAATTCAGTGTTTCTTATACTGTACCATACTGTCCTCGATGATATTACTTATGCTATCTCTAATTCACAAGCTATCACTGGTAAATAGGCAGCAGTCTACTTACATATACCAGATGTCTTTTCATTGCCTTTGGGAACATAGTGAAAAATGTTGGGAGACCCAGGTAGGGGGAAGGGTAAAAAGTTCCAATAAACTGGATTTTTTTGAGTGATAAAGCTACCCTGACCAACTTAAATGTCTGTTGGAGATGAAGGGAAGTCCAGGGAAACAAACTCATTTGAAAATTTTCTTGGTCTCTTCAGGTCTCAAAAAAGTAGTAAGGTGGGGATGGAATACACAATCCAGTCAGGGAAGTACACTGGAATGAAACATTCTTCCAGATCACCAAATATGTCACTTGGGTGTTGTCAGGTCCTGAAAGCAGCAAATGTAAAACAAATATGAAAGAAAGAGATGTAGACCAGAAGGGAGAGGCAACTGTAGATTTCTGGGAGTGTGGACAATTGAACTGTGTGTCATCTGGAGATTACATTCTTTCTTTTTTTAGTGGACCATGGCTTCTTCCCAAAATTGTTCAAGGCCCTGCCCTAGTAAATAGCTATTATTTTGGATTTTGTTCTACTAAGGAAAGACAACTAGAGACTAAGGCTAGGAGTTACCCAACCATTGCACCAAGTCTTCTAGCTGTGTTTGAATTTAACGTGTTGGTTTTGTCCAGGATCTAATTTACTGCCTTATTAATTATTATATATTATCGATTACTAAATTACGAGTGAGACACTTCACTCCTTGCACACAATCTCAACCTATTATATGCTTGTTTAGAAAAAGAACTGTTTCCCTAGGGATTTGGAGTACTTCATGTGGCACCCTAAATTCCCTAACTTACAAAAGGCAATTTCCTATTATCTGACCAGAAAGAGAGGCAGTAGAGGTCATGGTGCTGGACTTGAAGTCAGGAAGACTTGAAATTACATCCTGCCTTGGGTACCTGCTAACTGAGTGGCACCACCACAGTCCTACCCTGTTCCTTGACAAAGCTACAGATCAGTTATCAGGCGTCAGTTCTCTAATCTCTTTTTTTAAACGTTAATAACAATAGCACCCACCTCACAGGAGTGTCATGAGGATCAACTGAAGTGATTTATTTTAAGTACTTGCATACCTTAAACTCCTATGAAACTGTGAGTTAGTTTTGAAATGAAAATTTGTTATTAATTTCTTATAAGGTTAAGCCAAATGTGGCTCAGTAGATCTTCAGACATTTCTCATGGGAGAAAAGACCTTGGATGATAAGTAAATTTTCTCCCCTCCAGATGTCTCAAACACAACTTGATTCATCTAAACAGGTCAGCCCTTTGGCACAGATGAGTTGAGGGAGACTGCTGGCTTCTGAGCTGCGCTGCTTTTAGAACACAAGCTTCATAGGCCCTTAATGGTCCCATGGCCCCAGTTCTGTGCAACTAACCTGTCATTATTTTAAAGGTGTAAAGTCTAAAATAATGATGTAGTTTTAGAAAATTTAGTAAAATAATTATTCTTCTTTGATTTTAGATATCATAACAGTTTTAAGAATAACTTGTTGCTTTAGCAGATTTAAAAGTCTGCAAAACAACTTCAATGCACTACCTCATTTACTCTTAACAATAGCCCTGTGTGGAGAGTACTACATATAGTCATATACCTTGATTTTACAAAAGAGGAAACTGATACAAAGAGGTTAGATGATTCACTCATGGTCACCCAGCTGGTAGTTTTCAGAGACAGGATTTGAACTCGGGTCTTTCTGACTCTAGGTCTAGAACTCTAACTATACTAGCTCTCTCCAGTTCTGTAAAAAAAAAAATGCAAGTATAAATTCTCACATTTCTCATTAATGGACTTTGAGCTTATTATGAGTCAACAGTATGATGTAACAGCCAAAAGGTAATATGATCTTAGACTTACCAAGTGAGGCATATGTCCATGCCTTGGAAAATGAGAGTACTTCTGCAATATTTTTCTGATTATTAGAATCTTTTCAGCAGCTATTCCAAAGGTCCATCTTCCCCATGCACTAAGGAAAACAACCGCAGAATACCTGTGTATACTTTGAAGTAGAGAGTGGAGGTCGTCCATTCCTTATCATCATGGATTTCCAGATGCATGCTCAGCAATGCCCATGAGGGCATTACATCAGGCAAAGTTCACTTCTTATACTGCTAAAGACTGGGCTCTCCTTGCCCAGTCCTCTGTTATACTAGGTGATGGTGATGATGAAGATGATGGTGGTAGTGACAATGATAACTTGTTCAGTGCTTTATATTTTGGAAAGCATTTTCAGTTCATTATCTAAACCAATGCACCCTAAATTTGAAGTCAGATTATAATTTTTTATTTTAAAGATTGAGAAGGTTTCATGGAATTCTAATTTGAACAGGAGAAGATAAAACTCAAATGCAATGAAAAGTGAATTTAAATTTCCAAGCAGATGGATTTGAGGGATATGTCAAGGATTTTTTCCCTTTTTCTTGGTCCCAATTTGTGATTTCATCTGTCAGATGAACCCCTATTAGAGAAGTTCTTCCATTAACACAGTGCAGCAACTCAATTATTATTGAACTTAGAATGAAAGAGATTAAGTAAAATTTTCATGCAAAATGTTGTAATTTAGTTATTTAATGTGTAGTCCTATAAAAAAAAACCTTTAGAAAAACTATGCTCCAGGTCCCTAGAGACTTCTCTTAAATAAGCTTGGGCATACTTTATTCTAAATTTCCTTGGCTATTATAATAGTTCTTTTTTTCAAAAAATATATTTCATATTCTTGCGAGGAAGCAAACAGGAGAAAGAAATGGTGAAAATCATAAAAGCTCAAAGAACTGAAAGTGGAAATATGCTTGATTTGCCATAACCACAGGGAGTGGGTTTGTGTGTGAGGTTTAAAGCTAAATGAGATTGGAAGACACAAACCAGTAACTCAAGAAAATCTGCTATTATAAGCTCTAAATAAGGCATGATTTTACCTAATGCAGAATTCCTGCCCCTGAACAAAAAGTAGTTTATAGTGCATAGAAAACTATCAGGACATTTGCAAAAGCAACCATCCTAGCACCATACTGTATTTTGAAATTGGCATGGCATGGTGGAAAATGCTGTATTAAGAGGCAAGAGACCAGGCAAATAACTTAGACTTCTCTGACTTAGTTTCTTCATCTGTAAAATGAGGGCATTCCTTTGAGGTCTTTAAAGTTCTGTACTTCCATGGAGATTTTATGAACTAATATGTAGAGTATGCATTTTAAATCATAGATAAAAGTAGTGGCTGAATCTGTAACCAAGTTTTGGATAGTTGCATAAGGCACTGAGTGGTCACAGAGCTGATGTGTGTCAAAGGAAAAACTTAAACTCAGGTTCTCTAACTTCAAGACTAATTCTCTATCCCCCATATCATACACCCTCTCTAATTGGTTTGTTTGTTTGGGTTTTGGTTTGGGGGCCTGGAGATGTAATTTTATTGGTTTAGGAAACTCAATGATGAAATTCTTTCTGTCAATATATATTAGAATCTGCTCTACACTTTAGGCTGAGAAATTAAATAATTTGCCCAGGATCACAGAACCAATACATATATAAATATATATATATATATATATATATATATATATATATATATATGCATACATACATACACATATATATGTATATATATATTTTTTAATTTCTTTATCTATGGAGGAACTTGAACTAGACTTTGGGAGGTGGAGGAGGGGGCAGCATTTCCTAGTAGCAATGTGATGGATGGGGGCTGGATGAGATACAGTCAACATGGTCCTCTGAGGAAGGACAGGAGGCACCTCTCAATGGCAAGGGGGTGGATAATTTTGAGATTGAAGCCTTGAACTTTGGGGACAGTAGTTCCTACCAGTCCCCTATGGAGTACAGTGCCTCCAGCTAAATAGCCCACCCTGACTATCTGCTCACCTCAGGCTACTTCAAACTTTACTCCAGTGCCTTCTCACCCTGGAAGATTTCTCTTCTCTCTGGCCTTTTTGCCCTGGAACTTCCTCCCCTGTCCCCCACCTTACAGCTCCATCCTTTGGTCAAAATGTTTGCATTCTTCTCCTGTTTCTGATTCTTCAGACTTTGCCACACAATGCCCCAATGGCCTTCTTACCCTGAAAGTTCCCTCATCCTTGGAGGACTTTTAACCTTCTAACATCCCTTTGCCCTGGTGCTACTTTTCTTCCTTTGGTGAGTTCCACACGAGCCCTCCATTTTGAGGAAGGGCCTAGGCCAGCTACCCTTCTATCCTCTCCTGTCTCTACTGCTGTCTCACCAGCAGATACCTCCCCTACCCCCAACCCCCTTTAATATGTAGTTTCCCATCATTAGAATGTAATCTCCCTGAGAGCAGGGATAGTCTTTCTTTTTGCTTCTATGTATATTCCAGGACTTAGACTTAGAACAGTGCCTGACACTTAACAAATTAATCACTTAACAGATGTTTATTGACTTGACTGTATGGTTGACTCTCTAGCTACTAGACCACACTGTCTCTCTCCACTTCCTCAAAACAATAACAAAAACCCAGCATTTTTTTATAAAATTGTTTAGGTACAGGTTTCATATAATGTTTCTGTGCTTACATATGTCCATGTTGCTTCCCCTATTAAAATGTAAACTCCCTGAAGATAAGTGCTGTTTCATTTCTACCTCTGTATCTCAATGCTTAGCAGATTGCCTGGCACATAGTAGGTACTTTAAAAACACTCACTGATTGGTTGATACTGTCTAGGGAAGGAACTTTCATTTTTGACTTTGTATACATGGTGTATTACCTGGCACATAACAGGCACTTAATAAATTCTTATTGATTGATATACTGATTAAATATTGATACCATGAAATAGGGCTTCTGATGGACTCCGCAGTTCAATGAAATAAGCACCCCAATTTAATTTGTTTTTCTGATTGTAGTACTAGATTTTCACAGATTTTCCTAATTTGGTCCTACATGTGTCTATGTGGTTTGACTGATCAAGATTAGGAATGGAATATATATAATGTAGAAGCTTTGCTCTGCTTAAACCCAAGAGATAGTTCACATTTCATCCATAGAAAGGAGTTAGAAGTTATAAAATCATGGAATATGAGTTGGAAAGGCTCTATAGACTGGTATAGCTCTAGGAATCTGTTCTCACCCTCCTGTTTTACAAATAAAAAATATAGAATCATAAAGAACCTGAGTGACTTGTCCAAGGTCACAAACCTAGTACCAAATCACATTTAAAATTTCATATAAATGGGAGAAAATACATCTTTCCTTAATCTCATTTATTGTTACATTACTATGAAAGAGAATGAAAGGGTCCAACAAGGGCAATATTTAATTAAACTCCCTATGATATTATTATAGTTTAAGACAAATACTGATTGTAGTCATTACATGTAGGTCACACCTCTCTATTTTCTCTGGCAGATGAAGTATGCACAGTAATACTGAGTGTTTGATGAGGTACAGTATGCTAGAAGTTGACTTCTTTTAAAAAGAAGACCTCTAGCCTATATTAATTAAATTTAGAAAGTTCATTTGGCATTATCTTGTCTAGATTCTTAATTAAATGTATGAATGATAATTCATTTATTGACATTAGAAGCTAAGTGGGTTCTCACATAAGCATACACAGACACATACAAAGTTAAAGACTTCTTGGTGGCTCTCAAAAGATGATGTACAACATATATCTTCACTGCGAACATCAATGTCGTTAGAGCGCTAGAATGGAAGTCAAGAATACAGTTTGTAACTTGAGATAAATCATTCAGCCCCTCCATACCTCAGTTTCTCTATCTGTAAAGTGAAGTCATTGGATTGTTAGTTTTAAAGTTTCTTTGTAGTTCTCAAAATTTTGTGAGTCCTTGGTGACTTTATGAACTGACAGGTAAAATGTGTACCTTATCTGTAATAGTCAGTCAGTGGGGGGAAGTGAGGGTAAACTAAATGACCTCTGGAATTTCTTTGAGCTCTAAATCTATGATTGGCTTCTACTTGATGATATTATGTATAAGAAGATGGATATGTCAATAAGAAGGAATGACTGAGACCTCTTCTGAAGGATTCCTTAGGTATCATCACCCTACCTCATCACCTGCCTCATTTGTCTTGTGGGTCTGCCCTGAATGGATTGGAAAATTATGCAGCTGATCTTTCATTTGGTTCATAAAAGGGATTTATCATAATTTATCAGATATAAATATTCAATAGTAGATTGTATTCACTTTTCTACTATCATTTTAAAATTTAAAAATTTTGGGCTGGCCCATACTATGAGGAAGAGTAAGTTAGAGACCTATAACCTTGTCTCTCAAAAAACTTTATTTCAGAAACATGAACAAAAATGTTTCCAGATCTAGAATGTGGAAATGAGTATCCTACAAATGTAATATAGTCACAAAATTACAGAGTATTACATACATTTTACATGAATCATGTTGAAAACTGAAAGTTCATTTAAGCTTTTGAGTTCCCCTCCTATTTCTTGGAGTTGGTATCTCCTCATCATTAAAAATGGTTTTTCTCTCTCCCTCAACACACAGCTATGGATCAAAAATCATCACTACTTTCCATTTTTCTAACCTTGTCCTTTCCATTAATGGATGAAGAAGAAAAATGTTATTAGACACAACTATTCTGTAATGGAGCAAAGGGTAATGAAGTATGGATTCTTACTCCAAATGGTAGGGGGGAGGTGGAAAATGGGATTAGGGGCTCATGCATTTGCTCTAACAGATTTGGCAAATGAGGAAGCCCATCTTATTATATTTCTATGGCCTAACAAACAGGGAAGAATTGTGAAAATGATGGCCTTGAGTTGTAGCTCTCTCAGTTCATTATTGGCACTTGGGGAAATAGGAAGCTTCCAAATGAATGGTACTTTCCATATAGTATTTATAAATCACTGTTTTATTCTTTCATTTTAATAATCTGAAAGCATCTTTTACCTCATAAAGTTTGCCGAAGCAGAAATCCTCTAGAGGTACATGAACCCTCTTACCTTTGGTCATGTTGATAAGCAGAAGGCCCTTTTCTATTGGGGGTTCCTATGGTTACCATAGCACGGATGATGTGTGAGCTGCACTGCTGTTTTTTGATAAAAATAGATATTAACTACCAGCCACAGTTATTTCTCATTTCACGGCACTTCTTGTTAAGGCACAATGAATTTAAAAGGAACCTTTCCAAAGGACCTTGATGGTGCATGATTGGTCATGTGTTTAAAAATATTTTTAATTAAATTCTTTTTCAATTAAACAGGGCATTTTGCTGAATCTCTCCTCCCTACATACACACCCTTTTTGGTTTCTTTTTTGCATTGAGCCTGGCCTTGAGGAGAGCGGCTGATTAACAGAACCAGGAACCTATAATTAAAACCAGAACTGTTATTTTTAGAGAAAAGCCTCTTCAAAAGGGGATGCTTAATTGGGATGTCGTTCATTTTTTTTCAGTTGTCATTGAAATACTCCCCCACCCCTCACGCATCTAACCCAGTGGTTTTGGGTCTTTGTCTTTTGGAGGAGACAATTTATTATTAAAATCACTATATTCCAAAAAGGGGGGTTTTTTGGTTATGCTTTATTGTTGTTGTTTTAAAAGATCTTTAGCCTATTTTATCCTTATCCACTATTGCTTTATAATATATTATGCTCTGCCATACCATATAGTATTATATTATACTATTGCTTTATAATATATTATGCTCTGTCATACCATATAGTATTATATTATACTATTGCTTTATAATATATTATGCTCTGACATACCATATAGTATTATATTATACTATTGCTTTATAATATATTATG
>CM053771.1:505161252-505180847 GCA_028658325.1 Potorous gilbertii | reverse complement strand
CTTCCTCCTCCTCCTATTACTATAATCACTAGTATTGCTACTACTAAAATGACTACTTTTGCTACTGTAACTACTACTGTTGCTATGATTACTATTACTACTGCTACTATAATTGCTACTGTTACTACTACTTCTACTACAACTATTACTATTGCTTCTACTACTGCTACTGTTACTGAACCAACTATTTGTTCCTTCTCCCTCCCACAACTCTTCCTCTCTGGATTTAACAGAATATGCTTTAGGGAATGCAAATTCTCATGCAAATGTAATTAAGATTGAACACATACAACACATACACACACGCACACACCCTTTGCCATCCAGTCAGTATTCACTTTGCTCAGTGATTCAGATCTCATCTTATAGAACCTCAGGGATCCTCCAACCTAATCCCTTTGTTTTCCAGATGAGAAAACTGAGAATGATTTGCAGAAAGTCACAAAAGCAAGAGAGTCTGATGTAAGATCCTTTTACTCCAAATGTAATTCAATACAAACAGAGACCTATCATGTCTACTATTGCAAAGGACTATGGGAAGTACTTAGAATATAAAAATAAAGCTTCAACAGCTCCTGTCTGCTCTGAAGAAACATCCATTTGCCTGGAGAAGAGGGGAATGATGGAGACATATACAGCTCCTATATAGATAAAACACAATGTAAATGAAGCATAGATAGAAAATTTAAATGACTAAAGAATCATGATTCTTTTGTTTTTAAAGGCTCCTTGTTTATTGGCTTAACTAAGGAATTTTTGTTTTTATCAAAATGATGACCATGTAGAAGAATATTTACACCAATCCGAAATTAAAGTCTTGTGAAATTCAAACAAGCTGGTGAAATATAAACACATTTTCATTGACAAAGGTTATGTAATCAGACCTTAAATAATTACATCCTTGGGAATGGAATAGTAAACAGAAGTAACTTACATGAATATGCTCTCTATTCCTTCCTTGACACATGAGTCTATCTGCTTTGTTTCACCTGGGACAGGAACAGGGCCAATACTATATAACTGGGCTGGTCTTTAATCATAACAAGTAGGCTGACATCATCATCCTTCTACAGTTAGAGCGTTTCAGAGCCAAACACCCATTAACTATTTTATTTTTGGAGATTTCAGAAAGTCAGAATTTGAAATAACACACATTCCACTTTCTTTCCTAGTGACTGGGCCTTTTCTTTAAATATTTGATTTCAGTGGGTAGAGTGAAGTACTTGACTAAGGCTTAATTAATGGTATTTCTCTTATATCAGGATTATGTGAACTGGAAGTGAAATGCATTTAACAGAAAGACATTTTGGTTTTGAAACATGTAGTCATCATAATAATTTACATTTGAAGAGCAGGATGAGATTAACAAAACACTTTCTTCCTAACAATTCTGTGAGGTAGATAGTAGAACAGTTATCACATCCATTTTATACAGAAGGAAACTGACACTCAGTAATGTTAAGGGACTTAATCCTGGTCACACAACCTATGTGTTGAAGGTAGGATTCAAATTCATATCTCTTTATACCAGATTTAATACCACACTGACTTCTAATTCCAGGTGGTCCTAATATGTGTGTGTGTGTATGAGAGAGAGAGAGAGAAAGAGAGAGAGAGAGTTCTGTAACATTTAGGAGTCTATGGAAGTCTATGTACCTCTTTTCAGAATAACGTTTTGAATTGCCTAAAATATAATACAGAGGTTTACAAAAACACCAACTATATTGAAATATAGTTATCAACATACTAAAAATAAACAAACAAAACAAAATAATTCTGGAAAAAGAAGTTCACAGACCTTAAGTTAAAAATCCCTTCTCTAGTCAAAGGTACTGAAAAGGCAACTGTTTCATTTCCATCCAGACACCAAATCTACTGCTTTTATCTACCCCAAAGATTTAATGAGCCACTAAAGTGGGATGAAAACACCTGGGTTCTGTTCTCAGCTCTATTTGTTTTGACTTGCTCTGCAAAAGCAGCAGGTCCCACCCACTGGACTGGTTTGTACAGGTCCATTGCATCTTCCCACTGACTCCCTTTGAAACATCAGGATGAAAGACTTTTAAGTCAATAGAAAGCTTTTTAAAAACACTCTGCTGCACCAGCCATTCCTTCCATACAGAGAACTGAACTCCATTTCATCGACTATGTCCCACACAACGGAGAAAATGATTACCCTGCACATTCCTATCTCCTCTGGCAAGAAACAGGGCAAGACCAAGATAAAGATAAGCATTATGCCACATTAGAAGAATGTTTGCTGGGATTTGGGCACAGAAACTAGGTGGCTTAGAAAATATACAGCCACCCACTTAGACTATTCTCAGGACTTTGAAAACTGTCAATGTTGAGAGTTTCTTGCAGGGGTCATGTTAACACACAATTTCCATGAATTACTGGAGCAAATAACTCATAAAGAGGCTGATGAAACCACTGGGCACCTGGTCACATCCCTTTGTGCTGCATTGATAGGAGCAGCAGCAAAGAGACTTGTCTGGGATACAAAGTGTGGCTTCTTGGGGGATGCTTTCCTTGAGATTGTACAAAGAAATGCTCCTCTGTGCATGTAAGCTAGGTAGCAAGGGAAGGAAATCCATCTGAGTTTAAAAGATTTTTTTTTTAACAGTAAATTTAGTCACTGTCTAATTTACTGACAGTATTATTTCAGCTCCTCAGATTTAGAGCTTAAGACACCTTGGAGACCATCTGAACCAACCCTTTCTTTGTACAGATGAAGAAACTGAATCCCAAGGGTGGAGTTATTTGACCATGATCATGTAGGTAGTAAATGCTGGTAAGCAGCAAAAGGAAAATTTGAGTTCCAAGTCTGTGACTTCACATCTCACAGCTATTCCATCATCTCTGAGAAGCATATTCTGAGTCTTGAGAATGGAGCTGGTAAACTGCTTCTTTACTCCTAGGTCCATTCTGAGGACCTAGTTGTTTGGAGGGGAATCTGGGAGGGCTTCAGAGGGTTCCTTTCTTACTCTGCCATCTCAGCACCAGAAGCCAAACATCAAAGTACTAACACAACCTGATCTAAGGGATATAGTGTCAGTGTTAGAGTCCGAAAGACCTGGGTTAGGATCCTGCCTCTGATGCTTACTAGCTATGAAACTCTGGGCAAGTCACTTGACTGTCTCAGAAATTCAGCTTCTTCATTTCTGAAATTACAAGGACTGCTGATAGCATCAAAGTGGTTTGCAAACCTTAAGAAACTACATAAATACCAGTAACTTTTATTATTTGTATGCTCAAATTTAAAAAAATGCATCTTCTCTGGTCAGACTTAAGTCTTCTTCTGTACCACATAAAAACATTTAGGTCATTCTGAAAGACTTCATCTTAAGGCCAAAAGGGTCTTTTCCCACTCATAATAAACTGGAACTCAAAAGAGTTGGTCTGTATATCTTCAATGAGACATGACGCTGCCATGTTTATTAAGCTAGAGAGAGAGAGAGAGGTATGCTAACATAGAACTAACAGGGACATTTCCTGACTGAATTTCTAATGATCCTTGTTTGGCATTCCTCTGGGACTACTTCTGCTATTCCAACTTGCATTGGTGGGCTAGATTCCCAGAAGGCAGTTGCTACTTCTACTTAGAATTCTATTGGGTAATCCCAAAGGGTAAGGCTTCCAATTTTGCTGCTAAAAACAATAACAACAACTACCACAAAAAACCACAGAGGTCGGCTTTATATTATCAGATGGGAACCTCAAGTATATTATCTGATAGGAACCTCAAGCTTTTTTTGCAAAGAGTATTTACTAAGAGGGTTATAGTGAGAATAGCATGTATAAAAATAGACAAGAATATTCTCCAAAGCAGGGGTATACACCCACACACTCACACCCATACCCCCCCACACGATCTCTAGAGAGAATGAGCTCAAAAATAGATTAAAAGGTAGTGAGGCACACGTGAAAAAGGGATACTTCGCAGCTCCTTATTATTACAAGGATTCTCTCCTTTTGCAGAATCCTCATGAGGTACCTCTTAAAGGTAGTTTAAGACCAAGCTCTGAGAATTGGTCCCTATGTTGAATCTATAGCTCCCAGGAGTACGTGTGTCTACAGCCTGAAAACTCAGTCAAGTGCAGACTTTGATTGGGTAAGCTTGCTTCCAATGTGTCCCATTTAAGGAGAGAGAATGCAACAGTTCACCACTGAGGTGCCAAGGTACAGAGTTGTGAAAGCCAATAAGTATAAGTATAGTCTACAGAACAGAAGAGATAGGAAATGGCAGTTCTATCTAAACTATGTTGAGGGCCATGGGAGCCAAGATAGTGTGGCCTAGGAAGGACAGTGGAGTTTACTTGAGGTTCCATTTACTTTTGGAAATAACCTTGCTCATTGCTGATTGAGAAGAAAGTGAACAACTTGAGACTGTTTGCCAGTATATCTTTCCATCTCTTTATCTTGTGTTTAAACAGACAGCATTCTTTTTTCAATATTTTGAGGAATAAAATTTGGTTTTGAGTCATTCTTTGTCATGGAGGTCTGGGAGTCCGTAACACTAGAGTAAAGGTACTGGGAATGCTACACTCCCTTCTTGTTACCTTGCTATTCTCATTTATTAAATGTCTTTTGCTTTGAATTTATAGTCATCTGGTAAAAAGTTCATTTGGAAGGAGTTTAGGATCTGTAAAATTGAATAGATACAAGAACCGACGTGTATGAGAAAACTGGGTGTCATTGAAAAGGGGAAGTGACAGCAAGGTTTAAAATAAAAACTAGGGTAGAGCCAAAATGGTGGAATACAGTAAACAACCCAGTTGAACTCTTCCAACATTCCCCTCCAAAGAGGTTTAAAATAATGTCTCAAATCAGAATTTGGAGTGGTAAAGCCAAGAAATGTCAGAGCAAGACATTTTCCTACCCTAAGACAACTTGGGAGGTTGGCAGTGTCTGTGATGTCTGTGGTACTGGATAGCAGCTGACCCCAGGTGAAGCAACAACATGAGCTGTGGGCATTGGAGGCACCTGAGGAAGCAGCAGCAGTGGCATCAACAGATTCAGGAGCTTTCAGCCCAGTGATGGTAAGGAAGTTGGACAACTGGGAAGCTTTGTTGGCACTGGGATCAGCTAGCACTGATTAGCAGCTCTATTCCTTATAGAAGTTCTCGGTCACAGTTCCAGGGTGCAGAGGAGCACTTGGTCATTCAAAAGGGATCAGGGATCCTAATTGCAGTTTCAAGGCAGAGAGGAACATTAGCATTTGTGGCTGCAGAAGAACAAAAGTCCTCATCACAGTTCTAGGGCCAAGAGGGATACTGGCATTTGCAAGTATAAGGGAACAAGGACCCTTCCTGAGTAAATATCAGAGTGCAGACCAAGAGAGCAGTGATCAAACCTCTCCTGGGATCATACCACCGAAAATGTGCAGACTTCCAGGACTAGTTTTAAAAACAGCAGCACAAAACAAGTAGAAGGTTGGGACAGTGTCTCTCTACCCTCAGGTGAGCAGAGCCCAACTTTAACAGAAAGTTAAAAGGCAAAAAATAGACTGGAAAATGGGAAAACAACACCAACAAAAAGAACTTGACCATAAAAGCTACTACAGTTGCAAGGAAGACCAATATAAATGCAGAATAAAACAATGTGAAAACAGCAACAACCAAAGTCTCAAAGAAAAAGGCTAACTGAACCCAAGACCAACTCTAAGAATTCCTGGAAGAGTTAAAGAAAGAGATAAAATTGGTAGAGGAAAAATTTGGAAAAGAAATGAGAGTGATACAAGAAAATTATTAAAAGAGAATTAACACCCTGGCAAATGAGTCACAAAAAAACCAAACCTTAGAAAACACCTTTTTAAAAAGCAGAATTGATCAAACAGCAAAAGAGGAACAAAATTCACTGAAGAAATAGGAAGTCTTTGATAAAGTGAAATTTTATTTTAAATTTTTATCTTCTAAATCCAATGTTGTTATTGCTGTTATTTTACAAGTAAACAAAAATACTCAATAGGAAAAAAAAGTAGATTGGACAAATGGAAGAAGAAAAACAAAAGCTCACTAAAGAAAATAATTCCTTAAAAAATTAGATTTGGGCAAATGGAAGATAATGACTCCAAGAAACATCTAGAAATAATAAAAAAAAGTCAAAAGAATGAAAAGAATGAAGAAAATGTGAAATATCTCATCAGAAGAAACAACTGACCTGGAAAGTATATCATTTAAGAATTATTGATCTACCTGATAAAAAAAGCAAAAAAAAAACAAAAAAACTAAAGGTCTCATTTCTCAAATATATAGGGAACTGAGTCAAATTTATGAAAACAAGAGCCATTCCCCAATTGATAAACAGGTAAAAGATATGAACAGGCAGTTTTCAGAAGAAATCAAAGCTACCTCCAGCCATATGAAAAAGTGTTCTAAATCACTATTGATTAGAGACAGTCAAATTTAAACAACTCTGAGGTACCAACTTACATCTGTCATAAATGATAAATATTGAAGGGGATGAGGGAAAATATGTATACTAATAAACTTTTCATGGAATTGTGAACTGATCTAGCCATTCTGAAGAACAATTTAGAACTGTTCCTAAAGGGGCATAAAACTGTGTATGCCCTTTAGCTCAGCAATACTACTATTAGGTCTGTCCTCCAAAGATATCAAAGAAAAAGGAAAAGAACCTACATGTACCAATTATTATACCAGCTCTTTTTTTTGATGGCAAACATTGGAAACTGAGGGGATGCTCATCATTTGAGGAATAGCTGAATAAATTTTGGCATGTAATTGTGATACAGTACTGTAAGAAATGAAGAGAGTGGTTTTAGAAAAAAAATAAAACTCACGGCAAGAACTACATGAACTGATGTTAAGTGAAATGAGAAAGCTTGGAGATCACTGTGACAGCAATGTTGTAATGATGAGTAACTGTGTACTCAAATCAATACAGTGATCCAAGAAAATTCTGAAGGCCTCATGATCAAAAATGCTATCCACCTCCAGAAAGCGAAATGATGAAAACTGAATGCATATTAAAGTATAATTTTCTTGCCTTTTTTTTGCTTTTTTTGGCAATATGACTAATATGGAAATGTTTTACATAATTTCACATGCATAATTGATATCACTTTGCTTATTTTCACTGTGAGTGAAGGAGAGGTGGGAGAGAATTTGGAATTCAAAATTGAAAAAGAAAATAATGTTAAAATAAAGAAATAAATTGGGGGGGGCCAGCCAAAAATAGAATAGATCACAAAATAAAAAAGTTAATACAAAACTAAAGTTTTTGAAAATATCTCAGCCATTTACGTCCCATTCACTTGTCACAATCAGTCTAGTGCAATGCTTTTTAAACTGTGGGTCACAACCCCATATTGGGGCCAAGAAAAATTTGGCAACAGTAGAAGGTTTCTGAATGCACAACCAAAATTTAATTCAAAATCAAATGTGTAATAAAGTTGTGGTGTTTCTGGTAGCACTTGCTCATGTTGCATCACACAAATTCACTGCAGTCTTGGTTCTGAACACCCAACTTGCACTGTGCATGCTGTCACACCATGCAACGCCAACAAACACTGGTAGAAGAAACACCTTGGCTCAGATTCGAGACTATTATATGTTATGAAGTACAGTGTTTTCACTGCACATACAAAATCATGAAATGAATTTTGGTTTGAGATTAGGACAGCATTTCCAGCAATTGCTGTAGTGGCCTCAAACTTACTTCTGCCATTTTGTACTATGTATTTATGTGAAGTGGAGTTTTTGGCATTGATGACGATAAAAAACAAAATATCAACCAACTCTGAAAAATGTTCAAGATGCTCCATGTTCTGCAGTATTCAAATATTCCACCAAGATTTTTTTCTTTATGTAGAAATAAATAAGCACATTCATCTCATTAGTATGAAAATTTGCTTTCATTTTTAATAAATGATAAAACTATATGTATACCACAATTATTTTGAAATAAATTCTTTTATGATTTATCATTGGTAAATGTTTGATTTGTATACCTATATCCTTGGGGTCACATAAAAATTTCTTGGGTGAAAAGGAGTTGTGAATGGAAAAAGTTTAAGAAGCCCTGCTTCAGTTTGTTGAGACAAATACCTATAGTGTTGAATAATTCAGGATGATAGTCATTTCAACCTAATCCAGGAAATCCTATGAAACATTGGAGAAGGAAAACCCCATGTTCATAGAAAATAATCATATTAGAGCTGACAAATACTAAGGAAAGAGGAAATTTACAGAGCTGAACTGGCATTCCAAGATTCACACTGCCCTAATATAACTTGTGAAGACACCATCATAGGGTGACAGTGAGAGTAGAATTTAGAACTAGAATGAACCTTAGCACAATGTACCCATCACCTCTTTTATGGAATAATGGTAGTGATAAACATTATTGCTAATATTTCTGTAGCATTTATTATGTGCAAGGCATTGCGCTAAATTCTTTACATAATTATCTCATTATAGAGAAAATTGAAAGTCACAAGTGTGAAATGATTTGCACAAGGTCACATTGGAAAAAAACCAAAACACAACAAGGTGGGATTCAAACCTGGATTCTTTTTTGAGATTCAGTCCACTTCTCACATAGGATGTTGCCACCGCTGATTCCTGTACCCTCCCTCTGCAGAACTTAATTGCCAAGGAATTGTTTGAACATACAGTCATCAAAAGAACACCCAAGTGCTGAAGAATCAGGACAAAGATAATTTGATTAATTTCTTCCCTGGCTCAGTGTCACTTAGATTCTATCCTACCGGTATCACACTTGCCTTTGTCATCACATGAATGCAGTCACTATACATTATGGTACAACAACTCAGAGTACAGATAATGGCTGTCTTGTCTCACCAAAGCATTCATCAGCTGAGGATGAGCAATATTTCATGGTTCATCCATTTGCAAAAATGCATCCAAGCCACCATTAGTCTAACTGGTCACGTAAATGACTATTCTTTCACTAGCGTCAAGGTCTTCAGGGTGATTTAGTGACATGGATCCTCTTCTGGATTCTCCATTAGCAGCCATCTCAGAGCCCCTTTTCCTTGATGACTCTGAAGAAATTTAAATTTCAAATAATACTTTAATGTGGCAGATCTCAGCAACCTGAAGCAAGAACTGCCTGGGTGGAAGGACATCAACCCATAATGGTTTTCAGTCCTGTCACTCTAAGTCTTCATTTAGCCTCCTAAAAATGCTGGCTTTCTCTAGGGAGAGGTTTTGTGGTTTTTTGTGGAAATCAATAGGGCTGACACTTGTCCCTGAAAAAAAGGAGTATCAAAAATGGCTCAGGTTTCTGCTGTGGAGTGGGTATCAGGCCTGGCCCTGGAGAATCGGGCTGTCTCAATTAATGAGGCTATACTTTCCCATTTAGACAAGTGAGTACTATGGGAATAGGTCAGGTGATTTTCCCTGAGGTGAAGAGAAAAGAAGTCCTCATTTCATTGCTTTTCCCCTCTTTATGAATGACTAGTTGTGTAGAGTGAGTCTTAAAGAGGAATTACCTGGTTTCTTCCAAGGTACAGTTTAAGATTTTATAGGAGAAGCAAGGTAACACTAGGTAAAGAAGAGGCCTCAGAATCAGCAAGACCTGGATTCAAGTACCTCCTCTGATGCACACTGGTTGTGTGGCCTTAAGAAAGTCGCTTAACCTCTTGGTGAACAAGACAACTCTCCTCTAAGACTATACTGTTGCTGAATGATTATGAGGAAGAGGGAAAAAGGACAAAGAGGAAGGGAAAAAAAGAAGGGAGGAGAAGAGAGACCAGAAGAGAGAGAGAAGGAATTATTATTCATTGATATACACAGTTTTCCTCCAAAAGAATGTAAATCCCCTGAAGATCAGGGCTTTTCCTTTATGTCCTTGTATCCTCAGAACCTTGTGGAGCATCTCTCTTTCCCAAATGTTCATACTGACAATTTGTGCCTGATCTGTGGCAGGACTTTCTGAGCTCATGTTGGTTTTATCAGCCACAGCTGGACACACTGGACACTGACCCTGCCATCCTGGTGTCATTTTGGCCTTGGTTCAATTGTGAAGGACAACAGTGTTGGTACATAGTAGGTATTAATAGATGTTTGTTAAATTGAATCAAAGAAAAATAAAAACCTTATGCTATGCAATATTTCTCAGGATATTTTCCCTCAGAAAAAATTGTGGTATTTGGGTTTCAGATAAGGACATTTGAGAGCTACTGCCTTTATATCAAGAGTACCTTAACAACATACACTCATTGCACTAAGTTGTCTGTACCAATCAAAAACTCCTAAACTTTGCTCAAAAATGTAAACTTTTGTGACCTTGGAAGGGACAAAAAGCCCCACCAGGAAAACTTCTCTTGGAAAAACTGGCATCTCACCTAATAAAATAAAAGGGATTTTTAGAGAGCCATTTCTAAAAAAGCAGAAACATACAACGGCATGCACAAATCACAGGAGCTGAATGACTTAGCTAATTTCCAGTTGAAAATTTCCAGGGATATTTTTGTCAGAAATTTTGCTGAAAATGTTGGGTCTAACCCTCCCACCAAAATGATTTATTATTTGGTACAGAGATTAGAGGAGAAGATGCTAAGCAGCAGCAAACTCTAACTATACTCTGGAGCTTAATATTCCTTCCAATGCAGCGACCAGCTGGTTCCTTTTGGCATAAACGTATAGGATTTCTAATGACTTGGACACTTGGAAACTTATTGTCTATTTGCTTCACTGATGCTTTTCTGAGAAATAATTGTGTAAATGACTGACTCTTCAGTGCTGAGGAACTGTTTCTGTCCTCAGTAATTTTACTGGAGCCAGTTTTTTTCTATTGTTTAGGAGAGAAGCCCTTTGGTGACCATGCCTGTTCCTTGAGCCCAGAACGGATGGCACTTGGTAAATGTCAGTGATGTTAATGAGCAGGGTCAAATATAGCAGCTGGAGGAGAGCCATGTCACTAAAGGATGGGTAGCTTCAAGCTTCTGCCTTTTATAACACAGACTTTGTCTAGTAAAATCTGACCTATTATAGGTGAGGACTGTATTGTGCACAAGAGAGTAAGATATTCTGCATTTGTGTTATTAGGGTTAAACTCAGTGCCTTTTGTGTTACAGTAATAACTACAATGACAGCTAGCATTTACATAATGCTTTAAAGTTTTTCCCTCTTTATGAATGGCTAGTTGTGTAGAGCGAGTCTTAAAGAGGAATTGAAAATATTATCTCACTTGATCCTACCAACAACGGGAGGGTGGAGGAGGGGAGGTGCTACCATTACAGATGGACAGAGAAAGAATTAAATGATTTTCCTAGATTTTTTTTTTTTTACAGATGGGCACACACAGAATTAAATGAGTTTCCTAGGGTGATCACATAGGTAAAAAATGTTTAAGTCTGGATTTGAACTTTGAGTCTCTATCTACTAAACTACTTAGTTTAGTTACCTATCATGTTATAGGCACTGGCTTAATGTTGCTTGAACCCAAATATCTATTCTTGTTTGTGTGTGGTAAACCAGAAGTATTCTGGATATCATGATGAAAAGTGCTCTTGAGAAGGTTCAGTGGAGGGCCAAAAGATTTTTGAGGTATTTGATGACATGCAGTAGGATTTAAACTCTTTGGGGACTTTTGCTTATGAATCTTTGTGTTCCCAGAATACTATTTATTGAAAGAAGGAATTTTGAGGTATTGAATTTCTCTACAGTGTCCTTCTCTTAGATATCTTCTAAGAGGGAATGTTCTTTTCTTGGGAAACCTGCATCCATGATACTAATAGAAGGGTGGGGGGTCCACCCTTCACTTATAATTAATCAGAGAAGTATTGGATATCTTGATTGAGACCATCAATAAAAATAAGACTGGGTGAGAATAAGTATGTAATCAAATTTGAAAGGCTTATGGGGGATTTAGGTCATTGCATGAGATCAGATAATGCTGAGTAGGGAACTTGTCCTGATAAATTGAAGAAAACCAATCATGTCTCATGGGTCTACATATAAAAGTAGCAAGCTAGTTTTGAGTCAAGCAATGAAATTGTGGTCAAATCTAAACATGAAGAATTCCTGAGAGAAAATTGCCTTTAGGTGGGGGAAGAAAGTTTCTCTCTCTATGCCCTTAGCCTCCATTGACCAGGTTATTATGACTTAGAGAACCCTGTAAGATCAGAAGATCTGGAGTTCCTATTGATGTGTCTATTGGTGTCCAAAGAGTAACAGTGGCTACTGATGGCATCTTCAGTGGGAACTGAGAGACGTACACAGGGCACTGGCACTTTCAGTGGATATAACCTTTGCAGGGGACAGAAAGAAGTGTTTGCATCTACAAGGACACTAAGGCTCAGGGCCCAACAAAGAGTTATCCCTACTAAAACTTCATGAGGACTCTATAAAGGAAGAAAAAGACTCCCAGAAACCAGCAGCTTCAAGGTTCCCTTTGTCACATGTGTTTTCTACATATACGACCCACTACCCATTTTTACTGTAAGTTTGAAGCTCACCATTGGAAAGGACTTTCTGTGTGTAAATAAAGAGTCTGTTCCTCATATGGGGAGATAATTTTGTAACAATGATCATTGTTATATCTATTTAGTAAATACCCTTTCTAAAAGCTACTTCAATCTGCTTGATAATCAATGAGAAGTAAGAAACGGGCCTCTTGAGACATAGCATCAGAAACACCAGCACCTCAGGCCTACCCCTAGAATCTCACTTTGTAGCAGTAGTTATCTATTACCCTCTGAGCACTTGGAACTACCACTAGAGTAGGAGTTTGGTGAGTGGGGTAGGATCTAATAACAATATCCCTTTAAGTAGGGTTTTTTAAAGATTTACAAAGCACTTTTCTCACAACAGAAAACAAAGTCTTGTGGCTAAAGAGATGTCATTGGGGCCAAGAAAATCTGAGTTAAATTTTTCCTTCTGGCTAAAGCAGTTTACCTGATAGGACCTTAGATTTAGAGTTTGAGAAGATATTAGAGGTTATTAAGTCCAAGATTTTTATTTTACAGATGAGGAGATTAAGTCCCAGAAAACTTGTGACTTGTACCTGGTTACACAGCCAGCAGGTTTCAGAATCCAGACCCAATCCTCATCTTTCTAATAAGAAGTCCAGTGGGATTTTCATTATAATATGATACTCAGATGTGTACTGGTTGTGTGACTTTAGGCAAATCATTGCACATCTGTTTCTCTCAGTTTCTTAATCTGTAAAATGGAGATAAGTATAGCACCTATCTCTCACGGTTGTTGTGGTGGCCCAATGAGATAATGGTGAAACACTTAGCACGTATCTGCGCATAGGAAACACCATATAAATCTTAGTAATTATAACTGTTGTTTATACAAAAAGGTATCAGAATCTTGTAGAGTTTATCTTTTCAGAAATGAGAATTCTTTCTCTCTCTATTCTAAAATGTATGAAGCAAAAGCCAGTCAGTTTCTCTATGTTAATGACTAGTTTCTAGGTCTTGGGTCTGGAAAATGAAGGGCAGGTATCTTCTGGTACTTGGGTTAGTGCTGGAAAGGTTTTCCAAAGTACTCCCAACAGGAGGATTCTAAATTTAACATTTGCAAAGAACATAAACATTTAACAAAAGCGCACTTTTCTCACCCATGGGGCTTAATGAGCCATGATGTGGCTTAACAAGAAATCTTTGCAGTGAGCCTGATTTCAGGCTGATAGAATCCACTGGATTATTTCCTAAGCTTTTCACCATATTGAAAGGGAAGGTGATAGACCAGGGGTTCAGCTGTATGAGTCATGAAATAAAGAGATGGAAAAACAAAGTGCTACCCAGCAGTACAACAGGCCAAACTTTATGGGTCAGCAAGAAATTACTGTTTGGGGAGGAGAAAGTCACTACAAGCTCTGGGATTTCTAACAAGTGCTAAAGAAAGAGATGAATTAGAAAGACAATCCTCTTTGTCAAGATAGGTTACGGATAAGAGATGAGAGCTTCACAGACAAATCCCTCTCCACAAAAGGCATGAAATCAGCAGATGGCTTGTAGTAACATTTCTCAAAACATGAATTGAAACTCTAAGGAACATCACAGGAATGCTTACAAGAGAATGTAGAAGGCAAATGTTTCTTGTTGCTTTGCCTTTTCCATCCAGAATAGCAAAAATGTCTTGGGTCATCTTGGAGGAGGTTTGTAAGGAGAGTTAATGTTTGGTATCCCTTGAAAATGGGGGCATTAGAGAGGAAAGAAGGAAAAGGGACAGTTAATCTCTTTCAGATATTTGCACATACACTATTATTTACCTCCCCATTCCTTGGGTTCCCTTAGCTATCCCCTAAAGCCTATGACACATTGAGAATTGTTCTTCTCTCCTAAAGATATCTAAGCACCTTCACACTTAAGAAAAGTATAGTGAAAGTAAACAAATAAACCTCTCTCCCCCATTACACTGAACTTGTCCTTCTTCCTAAATGCTAGGAACAGGTGCTTAAAAAAAATGCATGTTCTGTTTCTTCTTCCCTCCTGTCTAAAAAAAGCCAATAGTGAGAATTGCTAAGTGCATCCATGAGTCCCAAAGGAAATTGATACTCTCTGGGAGATTCAAGGTACAAAAATTTTGAGGCTTTTTCCCTTAGAGTTTGTGATTATTAAAACAACCACAAAACCTACTACCTCTTTTTGAGATATTACAACACTTAATGGAAACAGGTCTATCATTTTGTAACTTTGTTTATTGGTTTTTAAGTTTCTATCTTATAGAAATGTGAAAATAGGTCCCTAGAGCCAAAATGTAAACAAAGTTTGGAACCATGTCTTGTGAAACAGGACTTCTAAGACCAGAAACCAATATGGCTTCCACTGGATTAGAGGTTCTAACGTATGTGCCTAGTGAAACTACCAAAGAAATCTGACACTATGTTGGTATATTTGTCTATATCAGGCCATATTTTCTCTTTGATTTGCCTCCAAATGAATGAACATTCATTTACATGTTTGTAAGAATGAACACAGGTTTTTAATTTGTATTGTCTTGCCTCTTTCAAGAACATGTATTCTTTGTCCCCAGTGATATCATTTACTCTTGAATAACAAAGATTATGTCCTCTTTCTCTTTTCTCTCCTTCTTTAGGTACTGGAAGAATGCTTCACATAACAGTATGAGACCTGAATTCAAAAAATGGGCTCAAGCTCTAGCTCCTTCCATTAATACCCATGTCATCATGGGTGAATCACCTCAGTCTCAGTATAAATTGGTAGAATATTAGTACTACTATGTATTCCATAGGCTTTCTAAGAGAACTGACTGACTATGTACTGCACTTGACATTTCATGTCCTACGTCCATTACTTTGAGCAAGCTGTTCCACACAACTGGAATGCATTTTGTTTCCATCTATCTCTTAGAAAATTTATTCTCCTTCAAAATTCATCTTCCTGTGGGAAATCTTTTCCAGTTCCCTTATGCATGATTGCTTTTTCTCTTCTCAAATTACATTGTACTTGGATATCTGAATAACACCATAACTCCCCAACCCCTCCCCCACCAAAGAACATAAGCTTCTTGAGGGCTATTTATTTATTTTAGTTTTTGTACTCCCTGTGCCCTGCATAGTAGACTTTTGTAATCTTGAATTAAAGGTATGGGAATTTAACATGCAAATCATATAGGTAGGCAGGGCAATGATTTTCAAAAATTTCATTAGGAGATCCCTCTGCTGCCTCCAGTTCTCACTTTCAGCCTTCCTTGGTGGTGTAGGATTTGTGAAAATAGAAACAACCTCTTCCCAAATCAGGATGCCAGCTGAGCATTGGCCACAGCTGTTTCTCAGCTGACTACAAAGATTCCTCAAAGCTGATTTCTAGCATGCTCTAGTGGGACCACCTTAAGCATCCTCTTGCCCACTTTCAGTTTACCAAAAAAGTATTCTATGTGGTTGGCAGTGATTCATTCTTCTCTGACCCTATTTAATCAAGCTCACTTTCCATAACTGAAGCTTCAATTTTTGAGGCAGGACCTTTCTATTCATAGCTTTCCTATGGATGGTCTGAATAGTGCACAGTAGCCTTAGTGGAACTGATCCCTAATGAAATGGAGATGCACAAATAGGGCTAGCTCTCACTCCACAGTAGGATTTGGACAACACTGTTCTCAAATATATCTCAAATCTGAACACAAGATGGAAAAAAATATACACATAATATAATAATATGAGACCACTGGGGGCACAATGAACAGAGCGCTGGACCTGGAATCAGGAAGATCTTAGTTCAAATCCAGTCTCATTAGTTATGTGACCCTGGGCAAGTTATTTAACCTTTATCTCCTCAAGTGTAAAATGAGAATAACAGCCTCTATCTTCCAAAGTTGATGTGAGGATAAAATGAGATGATATTTATAAAGTACTTAGCACAATGTCTGGCATGTAGGAGTTACTGTATAAATGCTTATTCCATTGCCTTCCATTCACTCTATTTTTCTTGGCTTCCTATATTTGGCAAAAATGCCCAGGTCTTCTTTGTGAATTTGTGGATCTCAGAGGTCATCAACTTCCCATTTGAGCAAGAAATCATCATCCAGTCATTGCCTGAAGACCTATGACAGGGAAACCAGTACACTCTCAGCAGTCCACTCTACTTTGGAATAACTCTTAGGGTTAGTCTATCTTTCTTTACATCAATGCTAAATTTCCCTCAACAATTTCCACACACTGCTCCTAGTTCAATCAATCAGTCATCAATTACCTATCTTCTCTAGGGTCAAGCAGATTCTAATTGCTCTTGTATAATCTTTCAAATATTTGAAGACAGCTAGCATGTTCTTGCCCACCTCTTCATTTTTGGGGGGAGGGGGAACAAATATATCCTATATCCTTGAATAAATCCTCCAATGGCATGATCTTATGACTCATCACTCACCTAACCAACATCCTTGGGATAGTTTATCACTTAAATATCCTTCTTAAAATGCAATGCCCCAAACTTAAGACAGTGATCCCGATATGGTTTGAGTTGGCCAGTATACAGAGGAGCTGTTACATCATTGGTCCTGGGTAATATCCTTCTCAAGGTAGTCAAAGATTGAATGAAGTTTAAAAAACACATTTTTTTTTTATTCATAGAAGGTGGTTGAATCATACTGAGCTTGCAGTCCACTAAAATACTTAGATTACTTTTCTTTTCAAAGTGATAGATCAGAATATATTCCTTTTCTATTGAGTAGGCATTTTAACTATTTCCCCCAATATATTTTTATTTCATTGAATATAAATTATCATTTAAAAAATTAAGTTCCAAATTCTTTCTCCCTTTTGACCCCTCATTGAGAAGGCAAGCAATTTTATATAGATTATACATATGAAATCATGTAAAACATACTTTCATTTTATACATATTGCAAAAGACAACACACACACACACACACACACACACACACACACACACATAATCACAAGAAAAATACAGTAAAAAAAGGATGCTTTATTCTACCTTCAGACTCGACCACTTCTTTCTCTGAAGGTGGAGAGCATTTTTCATCATAAGTCCCTCAGAATTGTCTTGGAGCATAGTATTGATTGGAATAACTAATCATTCACAGTTGATCATGATACAATATTTCTATTACTGTGTGTACTGCTCTCTTGGTACTGACTGCTCACTTCACTTTGCATCAGTTCATATAAACCTTCTCAGGCTTTTTTTGAAATCATCCTGGTTGTCATTTCTTATAGTACATTTTATAGTATTCCATCACAATCATATACCACAACTTGTTCAGTCATTCCCCAACTGATGGGCATCTCCTCAATTTCCAATTCTTTGTCACCACAAAAAGAGCTACTATATATTTTTGTACATATAGGTCCTTTTCTTTTTTTAAATCTTTTTTGGGATACAGACCTAGCAGTGGTGTTATAGGTCAAAGACTATAAATTCAAAATTTTTAGTGTCCCTATTTTCCCACAACCCCTACATTTGTAATTTTTCTTTTCTGCATATTAGCCAATCTGATAGGTATAAGATGGTACCTCAGGGTAAGGCACTTTAACTCTACATTAATTAGTAAACTTACCTTAATTTATGTTACTTTAGACTATCATTTATCTATGGTAATTTCTGCAAGGTGAGATATTGTATATTTTACTAATTAATTCTGCATCACCCAGGGCAATAATTGGCAATGCAAGAATAATTTAAAGGGATACCTATATAGAACCAGTATATTAGGGAGGAATGTTAAAATCAATACTTGGTAATTAGCATGAATAACATACGCTGTTGGCCAAACTTGAGGTTTTCAGTTAGACTGAACAAACATCTGCCAGGCACCTTGCATATACAGAATATTATTCTAGGCACTGGATGGGAAACTAAGTTGATAATATACTAGCTAACCCCTTCCCTCATGGGTCTTAGTAGGGGAATATGACAAATTTACAAATTATTTGGTTAAAAATAATCAAACTTGCTGTGTGATATCATAGACTAAGAGTCAAGCCGCAGAGTCAAGATCTCACTTCAGTTCTTCAGTTCTTATTCAGTTCAGTCAATATGACTCATATTGCCTATGTAACCTCCGAGAAGTCACTTAAACACTGATAGAGGAAGTTTCCCATCAAGCTCTCTCTCATATGAAATCATAGGTCCATTCACAGACAAAAATAGAAGAGTCTAGGTCTTCTAGGAGTTTAGGTTCGACTGAAGGCAAATAGGTGAACGGAGACATGTCAAAACAGTGTACATGCAAAGTAACCACAAAACAGTTTCGGGGGGCATGGATGTGGAGAGAACTTTAACAGCTGGGGTCTCAGGGGCCACCAATCCTCAGATGTACAGTCATAATCTGTAACTAAATGAAGGTTAACTGATGCCAGATTGCAGTATATTTCTGCCCAAGAGGCTAAATGAAATATGGTTTTGTTTAGGTATTTGGCATTGGCTTCCTCATTATAGCTTGGAAATTCCCCCTTTATCTTTTTTTCCAGTAATACTGTGAGATTGGGGGATGTGATCTTGGGTAGTATGGGGGCAGTATGGGGGAGAGTGAGTGAAAGATAGAAAATGAGAGAGTAGAGATGGCTTTTTCTCTTCTTTCTGTGATTTCTTGAAGCTTTTTGAGGAACCCTTGCAATAGCAGGGTTCCATGGGTTCACAGCTTCTACCTGTGAAAAGCTGGAAAAGTATGGCATCCTGTTTCCTTTCTGCTTTCTAGACCTCCCCTGTATGAAAGGTATTTGGATTTTTTATTGAAAGTAAAATTCCATGTGAAAAGAAACTATCGGGGGCGGAGCCAAGATGGCGGAGTAGAAAGACTCACCTATGCTAGGTCCAAACCCACAGCCCATAGATTTCCTGTAAAAAGAACTCCTGACAAATTCTGGAGCAGTGGAGGCCGCGCAGAAACACAGTGAAGGAGATTTGCGTTGCAGAGAGCCCTGAAGAACCGACCGCAGGGGTGCCCCGGACACAGGAGCGGAGTCCTGTCCGGCGGAGCGCTCCCCTCCCCCGCCCCGGCCACGCGGCACTGAGAGGAGCGAGCAGAGCCCTGCAGGCGGCAGGGACCTGAATCTCCGGGCGGCAGCGAAGGTCCCACCACCCACAGACGCACAGGTAAGTAAGAGAGACGGGCTGAGAGGGGAGTGGGGGATCTCCGGGACTCGGACCCCCTGGGAAGCGGGACCTC
>CM053771.1:505106906-505160752 GCA_028658325.1 Potorous gilbertii | reverse complement strand
TGGGGGCAGGGCCGCCTCCCAGGCTCAGTTCCCTCAGGGGGTTTATGCAGAGACCTTCTGTAATGGAGCTCCTGTTGAGCTCCTGCCTGCTCCAGGAGCCTCTGGTCACCTGCTGCCTCTGCTGCTGTCTCTGCTGCTGCCTCCCGAGGGGGCCTGAATCCCGGAGACACCCCGCTCCCCTCTTGGCCCGCCTCTCTCACGGACCTGTGCATCTGTGGGTGGAGGAACCTTCGCAGCCGCTGTTGATTCCGTCCCTGAAGCCTGCTTGGGTCTGCTTGCTCCTCTCAGCGCCACGCGGCCAGGGCAAGGGAGGGCTCCGCTCTCCTCCGGTATGCGATGGACCTTTGGGATCAGTTTTTCAGGGCTCTCTGGAGTGGAAATCTCCTTCACTGTGTTGCTGCGCGGCTTCCACTGTTCCAGAATTTGTTGGGAGTTCTTTTTAGAGGAAATCCATGGGCTGTGGTTTTGGATCTAGCATATGTGAGTCTTTTTACTCGGCCATCTTGGCTCCGCCCCCCCACTTGAGTACTCTTGAATAAAGAGTAGAGAGAGACTCTCAAGATCACTTTCTGAGTCTAGAACACTATGTGTCTCTTAATTCAATTTAAGATCATATAGCTCTTTGCACTCTGTTCAATCCATACTGGGTTTGGAGTTTATTAATGTTTCTGATCTTTCTGAATCCTAATTCAATGTATTCATTATCTTTCCACCCCCAGCTTTGTGTTATCTACAAAGTTAATAAGTGAACCATCTGTGCCTTTATCTATTTCATTGATAAAAATGGCAAGCAACACAAAGGCACACACTTATTCCTCAGACACTACATTGAAGACCTTCTTCCAAATTGACATTGAATCTTTGACTCTTTGGGTTCTAGGCATTCAACCAGGTCTGACGCTATCTACCTGTATCATTATCTATCACACCATCTTTTCTATCAGAATAGCATTGGAGATGCTTTCAAATTCAAGAGATATTCTTGGTGAAATCATGAGGACTCTGTGAACGCTGCTTCCCTTTCTAGAAATTCATTCACAAATTCCTTAATAATGCATTATAAAATTTTGCCAGTAACCAAAGTCTACACAGCTTGGAGGCTCCATTCCCTGCCCCACTGCCCTTTTTTGGAGAAGACTTGGAGAGTGGATAGGGATCAGGATAATTGACCTTCTCCAATTCCAAGATACCTCTCTGATCCTTTTTGACCTTTTAAAGACCACTGAAAGTAGCCCAACAACTACATTTGCCATTTCTGATGATTTGTGGCCTATGTGAAGTACCATATCACTTCTCACAGGGACTATTGTTATGTATTCCCATTTAGATGACTGATTTCTAGTATCTACCCTCTCCAATTCACCCTACATGAAGCCACCAGAATAATCTTCTTAAAGCCCAAGTATATATTACATCTCTGCTCAACAAAACCTTCAGAGACTATTTAGTCTAGAATTAAATATCAGTTCCTCTGCTTGATATTTTAAACCCTTCACAGTCTGGCTACAGCTTACCTTTCCTGGCTTGTTGCACATCAGCCCTAACATTCACTTTATGTGCCAGACAAATTGGCCAACTTTCTGCTCCACAAAGTACGCATGTGTTCTTCTATTTCAATTACTTTTCAAAGATTCTCCCTCATGGCTAGACTGTACTCTGTCTTTACTGCTACTTTTTAGAATCTCTGGCTTCTTTCAAAGGCTCAGTGTTTCTGTCAACTCTTAAAGGAAGTTTCCTGGTGTCTCTTTGTGATATCTTCAAATAAATCCTTCACTGTCTTTAAAATTATGTCAAATCTAGCATAAATTTGTCTTTTTCACTTTTGAATTAGGTATAGCCATTCTTTTTCATTTCATCTTCATAAGTGCCAAAGACACATACTACATTGAGTACTGATGGTAGAATTTCCTATAGTCAAAAGGTTTGTAAGTTTAATACTAGATCTATTAAATTATAGATGGTTGGTAGGGGAACATCCGAGGTCAAGTCTAAAATTAAGCTATTAGGCTTAGGACTTTAGACCAACCACAATAAGTAAGGGTCCTTTAATTCTTAGTAATAATGTGGAGACAATTAGGTCAAGGGCTTATAAAATTAGCATACATAGTTTATTTGTGTCTGAGTTGGTTAATGTTAAAAAAAAAAATCTGGGGTCTATATTGTAAATGCCTTAAAAGCAATATTACCTGACCAAAAGTTGGAATTGTGTTATGTGATATGAACTGTGTTAAAAGTGAAAAAAAAAAGTTTCACTCTGATATTGACGCAGGATTATTTTTCCCTCATAACCTACTTGTGAATCAATATTATTGTTAATTTATTTCATCTTCTTCTGTTATATTTTGCAAATAAACTTCTACTCTAAAGCAGTGTTCACCAACCATGCCTCTCCATTTGGAAAGGAACCATCCAGTGTTTTCTGGCTGAGATAAGTTATGGAATATTTTAGCCCATTGTAATAAATTCTTTTTATCAAACTCTACTTACAAATAATACTGGTCAGGGTCAACATGTTCACATTTGCTGTTTCCCATTTTGCAAAGCCAACAGTTCATTTGTAAAGGTTGACTAAAACTCCATGTAATTAAATATCTGAGTTGGACATTAAAGGAAAAGAATTTTTTTGAAAAATAAGCAGACATATGGTTGAAGTGAATTTTAGGCATGATGAGTGGTATATGCAAATGTACAAAGGGAGGAGAGCTAAATAAGATTAGGAAATGATGAGCAATCTAGTTTTCCTAGAGTTTAGAATGTTCTAGTATGTAAGTTTGGAAGCAGAATGTGAAGCCAGCCACTTGAATGCCAAATAAGATGTTCTCATTTTATTCATTAAGAAGTAGGGAGCTATTAAGATTTTTGAGAAGGAACTTGGCCTAATAAGAAAGATTTCTGTGCAACAATGTAGAGAGAGGAGAGACTGGAGGCAAGAAAAGCAGTTAGAGATTATGTATGACTAATGAATCAGTTTTTCAAGCCAAGTCAAGTCAAAAGCATGTATTAAGTGCTTGCTGTGTACCAGACATTGTGCTAAGCACTGGCAAAACATACCAGCAGCAAAAAGACAATTCCTACCCTTAAAGAAGTTACATTCTAGTAGGGGAAGACAACACAAAATTAAAGGATTTATTAACTGTTTACTGCACAAGGTGCTGAGGATACAAAGACAAAAGTGAAACTACCTCTGCCTTCAAGAAGTTTACATTCCATTGGGAGAAATAGACATAGGCATATATAGATAACTACAAAATAGATACAATGTGATTTTTTTGGAGGGGTGATGGGAGGGAAATGACTAGGGGGTGAGATGACTAGAAAAGGCTTCATATATTTCATTTATTTATTTTTATGTTTTATTTATTTTATTTTTAATAAGGAAAAACTTCATGTAGAAGGTTATGTTTGAGCTGAATCTTGAAAGAAACCAAAGATTCTAAGAAATGGAGGTGAGAAAGGTGTGCTTCTTAAGTCTGGGAGATAAGCAATAATGTATATGAGAAATAACAATGAGTTCTTTTTGACAATTTTGTAGAGTAAGTGAAGTACAGTATAAGAAGATAATAGTAGTTTAGGAAGGACCTAGTGAGCAACTGAACTAAGGTGACTGCAGAAAGAGTAACAAGGAGGGCATGGATATGAGAGACAGTTTAGAGGTAGAAACAACAGGACTTAACAACTGATTGGCCAATGAGGGGTTAGGAAGAAGAAAAAATAAACTATGACTGAATTTCCAAGCCTGTGAGATCAGGAAAAGGGGAGCATAAGATCCTATAAGAGGAGGGAAAGATTTGAAACAGAAGAAACTAAGTTCGATTTTGTACATGTTTGGTTTGACATGATGACAGATCAACCAAGTGGAGATTTCCAACAAGCAATTAAGGAATGGAGCACTGGAGCTCAAGCAAAAGGTCACAGCTGATGGTATAGAGTTGGGAGTCACCTACAGAGACGTGATGATTAGAATTGAAACCTTGTGAGTCGAGGAAATCACCGAGGGAGAAATTGTACAGAGAAGGCCAAGATCAGAGAATTGGGTGATTTCCCTATTCTAGGAAAGGAAATAAGAAGAGAAACAAGAAAGTAGAAGAGGGATGTCATAGAATTCAAAGGAGAAGAGTACCTAGAGGGAAGAAACTGTCAGCAATAATTGGTTTTCTTTCTACCTGTTGTTAACCACTCGTCACTAAATATCTTTCTAATCTTGGGCTCATATTAGTGACTCCAGCCCAGTTAACTTGGAATATGGTCTGTAAAATATAAAAATAAATAATAATAAAACAGTAACAATGTAGTTGCCGATCTATCATTTTGTTTATTCAGAGAGCTCCTGGGGAGGAAACTCCCATTAGTACAGATAGACAACTACACTGTAACTAATTGCTTTAACATCTTACTACTAAAGTAAGCTTTCTATTGACCATACCACATTGCCTCATAACAACAAAATAAAATGACAGCCGTCAAGGTTTGAAAAGTTCTTTATACGCACTATTTCATTTGATTTTCCTAATAACCCCAGTGCTACAGTTTTCATCATCTTCATTTTACAAATGGTGAATGAAGGTTGAAGAAAGGTTAAATGATGTATGCAGAGTCATATAGCGATTTTATGTCTAAGGCAGGATTCAAACCAGTCTTCTTGGCTCTGCCCAGTTCTCTATAGGTGTTTCATAAGTGTTTATCATTGTTCTCACAGTTATTTTCAGACTCTGAAATTTTCTCTTGCCTGGTAGATAAGGTTTTCAGAGATAAGTTAGGCACTAGATGTGCTTGGCAGTTGTAACTTTACAGAGCATTCATTGCCCTATACACTTCTGTCTGACACAAGTCTCTTTTAGAAATTGTGAGATTTAGGAAACTTGGTTGTCAAAATTAGATGCACAGATTTCAGAGAGGGTTCAGTGATTACTTCTCCTTTGAGACAGCTACTGATGTCCCCCAATAGCCCTGTTTGTCATACCAGCCTTTTGTGGCACAGCCACACTTTGTTTACGGCAAAATGGACAGAAATCCCTGCATTGAGTCTGATTTAATTCAAAATGACATGTACAGGCATTCCCAGGCGATTTGGACCATGTTACATTTTCATACGTCCCGGAGGGCACCACTCACTGAAATCTATTCCAGTTTGCCAGAGAGAATGTATAGTATACAGGGTGCTTTCTATTTAAATATTGCAAATAAAAAGCTAAAGCTACAACTACAGCTTATCTAAAGAGCAACCTCAGAATGCTGATGTATTTTCAGGGAGCTAATCAGGTTGATCTCAGGTTGGGGTTTTCTTTCCTCTTCCCTCCTTCCCCCAGAAAAAGAGTAGGTATTGAAATGCGTGGCAAGCACGTACACTGACTGCAATTGTCTCCCAATAACACACTGCTCACATTCCTTCTCAGTCTGGTGCCTCAACTCTAGGAAGTATCACAAAGAATGAAACCGTTTTCCAATGGCGAGTGGCTTCACTCCGATCAATTACTGTTCCTGAGCATGCAGAGCCATGGCTAGAAACATTATCGGAGTGTAACTGAGTAAGCTCTTTCTTGATTCTGTTCTTTTTGTAAAGATTTAGAAATGGAAAGCAACAAAAAACAACATTGTAAAGAAATTCCAACTATTCAAATGAATATCTTAATGTTCTGGTTGATCCTGCCCCCCCAAATGGCAACTATACAGTTAATGTAACCATCCCATGGGTTAACATTCTTAAAGTGCTGACGGACTAACAATAAACCAAAGGAAATGCCAGAATATCAGTGATAGAAGACACTGAAAATGCCATACTAACTCAATCTACTAATTTCATCAAGGAGAATGAAAACTCCTTAAGGTTAGGAATGGTTTCATTCCTTTCATTTGCATCCCCATTGCCTATCATAATAGGCATTTAATAAATGCTTTTGGCTGATGGGGAAACTGAGGCTCAGAAAAAAGTGACTTACTGAAAGTGAATAAGCTATTCAGTGGTGGAGCTGAGATTTGATCAGTGTGTTTTGACTTCAAATCGGGCACTAGTTCTACTGTCTCAAAATACCAGTATGTGTCTATACTCCTCAAGACTTATAAAACATTACAAATTCTGTACCAGATTACTATAACTCTTGATACTAGGTTAGTACGGCATATAGAACAAAATATAAGTTCTTTAAAGGCAGGGACTCTTTCATTTTAATCTTTGTATCCCCAGCACCTAGTGCATCTCTCTCTCTCTCTCTCTCTCTCTCTCTCTCTCTCTCTCTCAGTTGAATTGAATTATATTGTAAGAATGCAAGTCTCATATATAAAAGAGTTTGAGGCATATCTGTAGCTGATACTCAATAAATGCTTGTGGGATTGAATTGAAGCTTATTCCAAGTTCTTTTCTGCTGTAATGGAATCTAAAGGGAGAGAAGAGCAGCGTAAGATCATTTTCTCTTTAAACTGTTGACCTGGCTCATAAATGACTCAGCATCAGAAAAAAGGGATATTTCTTTCACCCTGATATGATCAACTGAGAACTGAGAAGAAAGGTCCTATCGTTGCCCACTCCCCCCCACCCCCATCATGCATCCCTTCTGTCAGTCAAAATTCTGACTGCAGCAACAGTAAACCTGGAGATGTGATTATTTCTAACCAATGCAGAGATAATAAAAAAAAATGTTAAAGAAATTGGTAAGACTTCCTGCTTTAGTGTAACATAGAGCTGGGGTGCTTGACCTTGTAGTATAAATCAGACACACATTGACAGAATCAGAATAAAAAGAAACATGGAGTAGATTTATGGGATTGTACTAGGTTCTTTTCTGTGTGTGTGCCAAGGGGTGTCTGTGTTATTAATTAGTCAATTGCCTGCCACAGAGCATAGAAGGGCTGGAAATTTACCCAAATAATTGGTCTTTCTATCATTTCCCTTGGGAAAGTGTTCAAAGAATAATGTGACCCAGGAGGATGTCATCCATGACTTGTAAGTCTAATATTTCCTGGACTTAATTTCATCTTATTGCTTCTGGTTAAATGTCTTAAGCAATCCTTTTTCCTTACTTAGGGAATATTTTCCTCCATTTTTAATCCTGTTTCTTCTTCTCTCCTGCCTCCTTCCCATTCATCATCTAGTCAGGCTGTATATACTTAGTTCTTTTATAAATCAATCCTTCTAGTTCTCAGTCATTTCTGTTGCTCTCCTCTAATGAGCCACAAAGTAGACCGTGGTTATAGCTAGCATTCAAAGATGCCCGAACTTGGAGGAAAATAGACTGTGTGAGGCAGCTCTCCAGTTACCAGGCAGTTTAATTCACAGCCCTCTAACAGACAATACAGTACATCTTACTGATTGCCTAATAAAAAGAGGAGAAATTGCTCTCTGAATGTGCTGTAATTGGGTCATGTCTTTGCTCACATGGCATTCAGGAGTGTTCCAGAACGATTTAAGGATTTTTGTCTTTTTATTAGGATGGGAAGGATATAAACTGTACCCAGCGCAGCAGAGACTTCCACTGCAGTGATATACTACAATGCTACAGAAATACCTCACTTTATGGAGGTTGCTTATCTGGCAAACTCAGCTATCTAAAACAGCCTATGAGTTTGTAAAACAGACGTCACTCAAGCTCACGTACCTTACTCTGAGGTACTTTAAAACTCTCTATTTTTAATCTTAATAATTCAGGCATATTTAAGACAGGGTTCTAAGAAGTGTGGCTATTTGGTTGGTTTCTTTACCCACAACAATTTAGAAGAGGCAAGTTAGAGGGGATGCTTTTAGAAGCTAACATACTCAGGGCAAGGGAATTGATGTATGATAGTCTGAAGGTAGGAGGGGTAGGCTTGGGAAAGAGGGCAAGAATAACTCCAAAGAGTAGAAATGAAACGCTAAAATCTTACCAGTTTGGAGTAATTTAGAACATGTGCAAACACAAATCAGTAGTCAACGATGGAATCTCTGGTTCACAGAACAGTGTGATAACGAATTTTCAGACTGGCTACCTGAATCACTACAAAATATTACATTTAGAATCCCCTACTTAAAAATAACAAACAAACAAGGAACAACACAGAACAAAAGAGAAGTTGACAACTGAGGGAAAAATCTTTGCATCAGATATCTCTGATAAGGGTATAATAATGAAAACATACAGGGAATTAACACAAACATGTAAGACCAAGAATCATTCCCCAGGGGATAAGCAAAGAAAAGGATATGCACAAATAATTCTCAAAAGGAGAAATGTAAACAATGAATAACTATGTACAAGGTTGTTCCAAATCACTAATGACAGAAAGGAAGATCAAAATAACCGGAAGCTTCATGTTACACCTAGTAAATTGGCAAAAAATGGGAAAAGATGGAAATAGATAATGCTGTAAGGGTTATAGAAAGACCCTGCTGTCGGCACTATGAATTGGTCTAACTTTGGGAAATCAATTTGGATTTCTATTCAGAAAGTGGCTAAAACATCCATACCCTGAAACCCAGAGATCTCATCACAGGATGTAGGTGTCAAGGAGGTCAAAGATAGAAAGAAAAGCTATATACATGAAAATATTTATAGTAGCTCTTTTTGCAATAGCAAATAACTTAAAACAAAGTAGATGGCCATCAATAGGGGAATGGATAAGCAAATTGTAGTATCTGTATGTAATAGAAGGTTTTCTGGCTCTGGTTGGGGGTAGAGTGGAGAAACAGAATAGGAAATGATGGAGTTACAAAAGGAAAAGGTATGAATATACAATTTAAAGGCATAGAAGTACATAACATTTTGGAAATATTTGCACTAGAATGGTTTAAAAAGTTTTGGTATTTAAAAGTATGAGTTGAATTATCTGGAAAATTACTTCATTCTAATATTTCTAACAATACTCAATATATAAAACAAATGATTATTACTATTAAACTTTCCTCTGACCAGAATATTTTAGGTACAGAACCTTGCTCCAGACTCAGACAGGTAATTCCATTCAATTTACACTTAATAAAAAATGAGGAGATTGGATTAAATGGTCTCTGAAGTACCTTCTGGCTCTAGATCCTAAGTCACTGTACTAGTTGTTGGTAATACAAATGAGAAAAAGACAGTTTCTGCCCTCAAGGAGCTTATAATCAAGGGATAGAAATAAGATATAAATCATTATCAAACAAATTGAGATATAAAGATAATAGTGCTTTGAGGTTCACCAGTTTATTTGCATACATTATCCCATTTGAGGTAGGAAGTGTAAATATTGCTTCTCTCATTTGGCAAATAAGGAAATTGAGGCTCATAAAATTGTCAGTGATCACTAGTTTGTAAATTTTTGAGGCAGGATTTTGAATTTAGGTCCTTCTTGAATGTAGGACCAATGTTCTTTCCACTATACCAAGCCATTTTTATAGTAGAAAGGTTAAAATGAGATAGACTACGCCCTCCTAAAATTACCTTGTCTTCATTTAAAATATATGTGTGTATATATATATTTTCTCAATATACTTATGTATGGATACATGTTGTCTATCCTGTCTACCTTCATCATTCCCAAGGACTGGAACTATTTCATTTTCGAATATGGAATCCCTGTAGTTAGCACAGTATCCATCTCATAGTACAAACTTAATAAATGCTTGTCGATTGCTGACTGGATTCTAAATAGGGGAATGAGAGACAGAATTAAAGAAAGCTTTATGAAAGACTATGTACCTATGTTCTATGTTGAAGGGAAAGAAGGGTTTCAACATGTAGAGCTAGAGATGGGAAACAGTATGAGTGAGGGCACGGATAAATGGAAGTGAGAAAGACTGGGGTGAAAACACTGGGTAGTTAGTAAATGTGATGTGGCTGGAATACCAAACAAGAGTGGAGGATTAGTGTAAAATAATTTTGGAGATAGATTAAGTAGGGTGTTGATTGCCAGGTTTAGGAGTTTTTATTTTATTTAATGGCCAATAGTATGACAATCTTTGAATAGTAGAATAATATGGAATGATCTGTGACCTTGGAAAATTACTGTGGCACTGATGTGAAAAATGAATTTGAGAGTGTTGAGACTGGAGGTAGGGAAATAAGACAGGAAACTTACAATAGTTTTGGTGAAAAGCAATGATGACTTGAACTAGGGTTATGGTAGATGGAGTGGAAAGAAGTGGGGTGTTGATAGGGATGAGTAGGAAGCAACAAGAACCAGGAAGTGATTATTAAATTTTTAGTTAGAGCATTTATAACTCAAAAGTGGAGAGAGTGCCAGGCCCAGAGTCAAGAAGACATCTTCTTGAGTTCAAATCTGGCCTCAGATTCTTACTAGCTATGTGAACCTGGGCAGGTTACTTAACCCTGTTGGCCTCAATTTCCTCATTAATAAAATGAGCTGGAAAAGGAAATGATTAACCATTCCAGTATCTTTGCTAAGAAAATTCCAAATAGGGTTTTGAAGGGTTAGACACAACTGAAATGACTGAACACCATCATCACCACAAATCAGGGCTTGATTTTATGTTTTGTTGACTGTCTAGGTTTAAGAAAGTGATGAAGAAAATGTTAATGTAGATTGGTCTTAAAATTGGGTTGTGGGTACATTTTTGGGGGACAGCGTCAGTTGTTAAACATTTACCTATTGGTATAGCAGTAGTATCAGTAGGGTTTGGTTCTTTATACAATATAGGAAGGAGGGATAGGACAAAGACTCAAAAATAATATAGATAGAAAGAGAAATAGAGAAATGAGGAAGAAAAGCAGGTTGGTTTAAGGGTAGTGAAGGTTATGAGGTCACCTCTGGGTAGATTGTGTCTATGTGGAGAGTCAGTAGAAGTGCCCATTGTCACACAAATGTAGGTATTCCAGAAATTAAGTATCACACAATCAATCAAGCAAGAAAGCATTTATATGTGAAATTTACTGTGCTAAATTCTGAGGATATGAATCCTCATGTGCTAAATTCTGAGGATATGAATCAAAATAAGGTACTTCCTAATCTCTAATGGCGAGTTCAAAATGCAGGATTGAAGCTTAGGGGGAATTCAAGGTCTGGTGATACAGAATTGGGAATTAGTTACATAAAGGACATGATTGAAAACATTTGAGTTGCCACACAGAACAAAGATTTTTAATACTTTTGTATGCATCATGGATCCATTTGGCAAGATTGGTGAAACCTGTGGACTCCTCAGAATGTTTTGAAATGAGAAAAAATATATACATAGAATTACAAAAGATGTTGATTATATTGAAATATGGTTACCAAAAATTTTAAAATGTTATGAATTGTAGGTTAAAACCCTAGCTAGAGTTAGAGACCGAAGAAAGGAAATTCAAACACAGCTTTGATGGCCTCTGATACCTGAATAGGAGAAGAAATTAGAAAAAAAGAAGGGAACTAGAAAGAGAGCTAGGAAGAAAAACAGGATATGGAGACAAAGCTAAACTATAAGTAAAAATGCAGGGTCAATAGTGCTAACTCTGCAGAGAGGTCAAGAAGAATGAACATTGAAAATCAGTCAATAAGTCTGGCAATTTGGATATCATTGGTGACCCTGGAGTCATTTTGGAAGAGGATTAAGGAGAAAAGAGAGACTATAGGGCAAGGTGATGATGAAGTGGGCGAGGACAAACTGAATCAATATCCACAAACTACCTTTTCTAGGAGTTTGACTATAAAAGGAAGCTTTCTTTATATTTTTGGGTGCACATTTCTCCCAGACTAATGGCTCCTCCAAATTAAACGACATTAAAATTATGAATAAGAACAATCAAAGTTTCAGTTGTAAAGTCCTAGGTTCATTCAAATTTACAGGAAACATGAGTAGCTGGCAGCCCTCTAAAGGTCAAGTAAACAACCTTTCTAGAAAAAATGTCATGGTTGGAAAGAACCTTAGCGATCATCCAGCCCAATTTATATCTGAGCAAAATTTGTCCTGAGAATATATCTGGCTTTTCAGCATCCTGTGTTTATTTAAGCTTGAAAGTGAGAAGAAAATCCTATTCTCATCTGAGGTGGCTCTAATTATTAGGAAATGTTTCCTTATATCAAGTTTAAATTTGCCTTTTAGTTACTTCCATCCATCACTCCAAGTTCTTTTCCTCTGAAACTGAAGATTCATCCATCCATCCATCCATCCATTCATTCATTCATCCATTCATTCATTCACTCATTCATTCAACTCCATTAGGGACAAGGTACTTTGCAAAGTACTGGAGATACAAAGACAAAAAATAAAAAGTAAGTCCAACCACTTTTCAAAGTGACAGGCCTTCAAACAATTGAAGACAACTATTACACAACCCTCAAGTTTCCTTTTCTTTAAGCTGAAGATCCCTAATCCTCATATAGCTTGATAGAAAGACTCTTCACCCTCCTAGTTGTCTTGGTCTAGATGGTTCCCACTTCCTAAAATGAGTGACCATAATGGAACAGAATAGTCAGGAAGTCATCTGACTGGGCAGAGTACAGAACTAAAGGTAGCTCTATTAATGCTGTACCATCTCTACCTCTTGTACTTGTGAGGTCAATTTCCTGAACCAAGGTGTAAAACTTTACATTTAGTCTTTTGGAATCCTTCGAGGACTCACATTTTTACTTTAGGAAGACTATGTATTCACTTCTCTTAGTTATTAATACATTTAAAAATACATACTCACTTCTGGAAGTTGTCAAATATCACTCACTACTAATCCAGTTTAACCTCTGATTCCCAAGATGGCTTTTCCATTCATGTGGAACTTTTCACAATGGCAATACCTATAACCTTCCTCCAGTTAGTAAGTTTCCCCCCCCAGAACCTCCATTTGAGGCAATACACATCAGTTATGTTCATTTCTACCATGACTCAGCTCCGTAATACACTTTCATCTTCCACCACCCCTCCCATACTTGTCATCTCCCTCTATATGCCATCTTCCCTCAGGAGTAGCCCTACCACCAACTTCCTACCAGAGATGTGGTAGACTTAAAATGAAGAATGAGAAATACATTTTTGGACATTACCAATGGAGGAATTTTTTGCTAGACTATTAATATTTATTATGAGGGTTTTGAGAGAGAGAGAGAGACAGAGAGACAGAGACAGAGAGACAGAGAGAGAGGGAAAGCTTTTACAAGAAAATTCCTTAGGTTTCCTCACTGGCAGAATTCCCAAGATCTTCAAAATCATCCCTGAAAATTAATAAAGGACTAAGGCTGCAACATGGAGAAGTTGAAGAACTATCTTTTGTTCCTGACTCTTCCTGTGAGATCTATAGGTAGTTCAGATCTGAACAGAAAGCGTTTTCTCATCCAACAACCCCAAAGCATGTTTGCCTTCTGCTAGGAAGCCAAGAAGTCATAGGATAGCACTACAAAACTGGAAAGAACTATGTAGGACCTGTGGGAGAACTAAGGATCCAAAGGAATATCAATACTGTCCTCCTCCTAACTCCAAGTTCAGTTTCCTTCCTATATCAAGGTATAAGGTTGAATCTAAAAGACTGTGAGACCCTGGTGGAAAAGTAAAACTCAAATAGAAGAATTGTGTTAATTCTGTTTATGGACTACTATACATGTTATTTGTGTTTTCTGTATCTGTTCATGGGCTCCTATAAATTTTCTTTATGCCTTCTACTTAGTGGGGTTGAAAAAAAGGCTATCCTTTAACTGATATGCATTTGTTACCTTGGGTATTTTTACAGGTGCTGTGAGTTCTGTTACTTATATACACATAGAGTATATTTGGATATTTTTCCTAGAATAAAATCAGGGAGTGTGGAGTATATATAACAAATCCAAGTTAAATGATCTTTTGATCATTTGATTACCAAGAACCAACCTCATCTGTATAAGCCTTAAATGTGGGTGTAGTGCAGTCTAGACCATAGGTTACATTGTCAAAGGCAGTGTTTTATATTTGTCCTATGTCTGAAAAAATTGAAAGATCACTATATATATAAAATATACACATACATTTGTACATATACACATATATGTATATATATATATGTACATATTTATTTATTTAAAATATACTGATAAAATGTAACAGCTAGACTCCATAGAAAATCTGCATTGGCAAATATTAAAATAAGGGAAATTAAGAGGTTACTCTTACTATCCCTGCTCCCATCTATCCCATTTGACTCTGGCTCCATCATTAAGGATGCTATATGATTCATAGAGAAACAGGAAGGTGATCTCCCAAAGCTATTGCTGATCACTACTCTACCTCTCTTAAGGGCATTTAGCTTTAGTTGTCTTGTGGAAAGGCAGAGTCTAAGCAGATCTTCCAACTCAGGTCTGTTCCTAAGCTGTGCCAACCTAGACTTCTGAAATAAGGACTTTAACCTCTGCCTTGGGTGTTGATCCTCTCTCCCCATTAGTTACACTCATTCAGGAAATGAATCAAGCAGACATTTTCCATGGGCATTTTTGTCTCTCACTCTTGAAAGATTATATGTGGGATATGAGGGATTCAAGCCATTCCTCTGAAATAAAAGAGACTGGGCAGTTTCCATGGAGTTTTACATCAAAAGAACCATAAAATCCTGTTACCCAGTCATTTTGAAAATTGCGATGGCCTCTCCAATCAAGTTTATCAGTCATGTTGGAAAGAATCTGATGAAAAGAGAATGAAATTTCCCCCAACAATCCCCAAACCTCTAGCTGGCTTGTTTAGAATAGCTGCTGGGCCAATTTCTAAAAGATCTGTATTTTATTAATCTTGTAGAAGCCACTAATGACTTCAAGAAGTAACCAGAAGACAGAAGGAAAATGTAGGATTTTTTTTTTGAAACAGAGAATGCTCTCATTGCAAACATCACAGTTCTTCAAAGTAAAATCCCAGATGGTTCCTCCCATTTAAGAAGATGTGTGATAAATATTATGTGCAGAATTATTTTGTTTGTGCATGGAAAAAAAAAACCTACCCCCCCCAACACTTCCAAAATGTAACTAATATTTGGAAAGACAAGGTATTGGAAGCAAATCAGAACCATTATGCTTGCAGGATGAAAACCAAATTTTCAAATTTACACAAATTTACATTTTATACATAATGCGCACACATTTGCCATACACAGCATCCAAATATTCCTATCTTTACAGCACATTTTACTTTACTTAATGTATGTGCACAGTTTTTCATTGCTTCAGATAAAAATGCATCTCAGTTGTTCATGTCTTACCTCTCCCAATACTAAGGAGAGGTACAAAAATTCTTGTCTTACTGAGAGACTAGAATGTCTTTCTCTGATTTCATGCTGTATTCTTACCTTTGAAGGTATTTAATAAAAATACCCATAAGACTACAAATTTAGGGAATAGGTTGATGGGTAAGAGTTTCTAGGGAATACCTACTCCTGGGGTCACACAGTAGAAAGACCTTGAGTCTGTGTTTAAATTCTGTCTCTGATGTTTACTATCTGTGTACCCTTGGGAAGTCACAACACTCAGTGTCTTGGTTTCCTCAACTGCTAAATAAAAGTTCTGGACTAAATGACATCTGAGCTTCTTTCTAATTAGATCTGATCCTACTTCCTACATCCAAAGAGCTTAGGAGTTTCAATTACCCTTGGCAAAAAAGAAAGAATGCATCCAGGTTTGGTCAAGTCATGACATGCTGAGATTCTGAAGGTCCAGTAATCCCGAAGGCAAATCTCTGTTATAGACCGAGAAACTCTTAATGTTGGTATGATAGGTGACTATAGAAAAGACCACATGCTCTTTAAGGAATTTCTTTACTATTTCTTTCTCTCTCCTGACTTTCATTCTACTCCCTTCTCTAGAGGAATATCCTGGAAAGAGGGAATATGGCATAGGAGTAGCAGTAGTGAGCATTTATATAGCAATTTAAATTTTACAAAGGGTTTTAGAAGTGCCATCTTACTTGACCTTCAGAACAACTCTAGGAGATAGTATCATTACTTTCTCCCTCATGTATAGATAAGGACATTCAAGCTAAGAGAAACTGTGAGTTACCCAGCATGAGACAGCTAGTAAGTGTATGAAACAGAATTTGAACTTGGTTCTCCCTGACTCTATATCCCAGATGAAGCGTTGCATTTGGAAACAGGAAACTACCAGTTCAAATGCTTTCTCTTGAACTTATTGGCTGTGTGACCCTGGCAAAATCTCTTATCTTAACCTCTCTGAGTTTCATTTTCACATTTGTAAAAATGGGGCAATAATGGCCATATAGTCTCTCAGGACCATGAAGAGGTTCACAGAAGATAAATATAAGGCATTTTTGCAAACTTCAAAGCATAGTATCAGTTGATTAACTTTTAATAAATGCCTGTTATTTAAGACAGGAATTGTGTTCAAGATACTGAAGATACAAAGGCAAACAAAAGATAACAAAACAAAAGCATTTTCTATTCTCAAGGAATTTACATTCCAACAAGGGGAAGAAACATTAACATGGACAAGGATATATAGAATAAGTACAATATAAATACACAGTCATTAAATCCTGGACAGATAAACACAGAGTCATTATGCAGAAGAACAGGGAGTTCTGTGCTTAGGTAAGAGATTCTTAATCTCTTTGGAAACTGAGTCAGAATAACATTTATTCAGTTCGGATCCTAATATGCTATTTCACAATTCTGTGTACTTTTAAGGAAAACTCACAAATTAACCCAACCCAAATACTCAATGGAAAGACTTTTTGTGAAGTAGTCCTCAAATCCAATAGTGTGTGTTTAACCATATTTACTTATAGAATGGCACTGAACACTTTAAGTAAACATAAGTTCCTCTAATCTGTTTGTCTTCCTATTTCTCTGGCCATTCCTTCTCTGCTTCCTTTTCTTCCAACTATCATATTAATACAGATGTTCCCCAAGATTTTGTTAAGGTGGGGCAAATCCAAGATGGCGGAGTAGAAAGATGCACATACACTAGCTCTTCCCCCACAGCCCATAAAGTATCTGTAAAGAAAGACTCTCACAAATTCTAGAACAGCAGAAGTCACAGAACAATGGAGTGGAGGGGATTTCCAGCCCAGGGTGACCTGGAAGGCCTATGGGAAAGGTCTATGGCACCAGACGTGGAGTGGAGCCCAGCCCAGCCTTGACGTCACTGCACAGCACTAGGAGGAGGTCCAAGCAAGCCTCAGGGGTGGAATCCCCAGTTGCAGTAGCATTGGTTTGCAGATACCTCAACCCACAGGCACCAAAGGTCAGTGAGAGGATTTTTTCAGCTGGCTGAGAAGGGAGCAGGGTCTTCCCAAAGCTCTGGCCTCAGACAGCAGAGGCAGAGGCCACATCCAGCAGCAGTAGCTCCCACAGTAACCCACATGCATTGTCATATTGTAAAGACCCTGGGGGCAGCTGACCCTACCTCAGCCCTGTGTGTCAGCCCTGCCCTCACCTAATGCTCCTAGTGTAACTGAGCAGCAGATCTTTATTTCACAGTGAATGGTGGCCCTGCCCCTGAAGCTTATCTGAATCTCAACCCACCATGCTGGCTTGGTGGAAATGGAGGCCAGGTGGCTGTGGAGAGAAAACTCTACTAGTCACAGATTCTGGGCACAAAAGTTTCTGTATTGTTCCCAGACCAATGTAAATGCTTGACTGTGAGACCTTGGAGGAACTGAGATCTTACAGATTCCAAGAGTACACCCTACTCTTGACAAAGGACCCAAAAGTCAAATAACTGGTTGGGAAAATGCCCCAAAAAAGGAAAAAAATAAGACCAGAGAAGGTTACTTTCTTGGTAAACAGATATTTTCTCCCATCCTTTCAGATGAAGAAGAACAATGCTTACCATCAGAGAAAGACATAATAGTCAAGACTTCTGTATCCCAAACATCCAAAATAAATATTCAATGGTCTCAGCCCATGGAAGAGCTCAAAAAGAATTTTGAAAATCAAGTAAGAGAGGTGGAGGAAAAATTGGGAAGAGAAATGAAAGAGATGCAAGAAAAGCATGATAAGCAAGTCAACAACTTGCTAAAGGAGAACCCAAAAAAATGCTGAAGAAAATGACACCCTTAAAAATAGGCTAACTCAATTGGCAAAAGAGGTTCAAAAAACCAATGAGGAGAAGGCTTTAAAAAGCAGAATTAGTCAAATGGAAAGGAAGGTTCAAAAGCTCACTGAAGAAAATAGTTCTTTAAAAATTAGAATGAAACAGACAGAAGCTAATGACTTTATGAGAAACCAAGAAATCACAAAACAAAACCATAAGAATGAAAAAATGGAAGATAATGTGAAATACCTCTTTGGAAAAATAACTGACCTGGAAAACAGATCCAGGGAAGACAATTTAAAAATTATGGGACTACCTGAAAGCCATGACCAAAAAAGAGATCCTAGATATCATCTTTTATGAAATTATCAAGGAAAACTGCCCTGATATTCTAGAAGCAGAGGGCAAAATAAATATTGAAAGAATCCACCAATCACCTCCTGAAAGAGATCCAAAAAGAGAAACTCTAGAAAGATTGTAGCCAAATTCCAGGTCAAGGAGAAAATATTGCAAGCAGCCAGAAAGAAACAATTTGAGTATTGTGGAAATATAATCAGGATAACACAAGATTTAGCAGCTTCTACATTAAGGAATCAAAGGGCTTGGAATAGGATATTCCAGAAGTCAAAGGAACTAGGACTAAAACCAAGAATCACCTACCCAGCAAAACTGAGTATAATACCTCAAGGGAAAAAAATTGTCTTTCAATGAAATAGAGGACTTTGAAGCATTCTTGATGAAAAGATCAGAGCTGAAAAGAAAATTTGACTTTCAAACACAAAAATGAAGAGAAGCATGAAAAGACAAACAGGAAAGAGAAATCATAAGGAACTGACTAAGGTTGAACTGTTTACATTCCTACATGGAAAGACAATATTTGTAACTCTTGAAACTCTTTTCAGTATCTGGGTAGTTGGTGGGATTATACACACACACCTTGGATGCTTACTGACTGTAAAATGATGGGGTTAGACTCTGACCTGAGAGGTCTCTTTCAGCTCTAAATCACTGACTTTCAAATTTGGTATTTGAAAGTCAGAGAGGTCTCCCATGCTCACCCTTTGGCTTTGTTTCCTTTATAGAGTAGTTGGCTGCAGCTCTCTTTTGTGTGCAAAAGCAGCAGCTAGATTCCTGCGGCTTATTTCCACTCTATGGTAGGCAGAGGAGCAAATGGTAGTGCTTTTCTCTTCTCTGTCTTCATCATCATGATATGGATCATGATCATCTCTTCCTTCTTTTCCTTTCCTTTCCCTTATACTTTCCTTTCCTTAACTTCCTTTTCCTCAAAGTTGGAGAGGAGAGGTCAGGACAGATTCACAGGAACATTTAAATTAATATGACATGGAAGAAGAGGAGCCAACAGAGGATACATTCATGTATTTTAGTCACCAACTTAAAGAGTTTTTAGATCTGGAAGGGACCTTATAGGCCAGGTAGTCTAATGCTCTCTCCCTCTTCTCTCCTCCTCTCTTCTCTTCCTTCCCCTCTCCTCCTTTCCCTTCTCTCTCCTCCTCCTCCTCCTCCTCTCTTTGTCTCTCTCTGATGGGGTGCTTGGGTACATGTACTTGGGCCCCAATTCTAAAATCACATTTCTCTTTAAAAATCACATTTCTCCCTAGCTTTATAGCCTGCCCTAGCAACAACTGTTATCTCCCTTCCTGCAATAGTAGCTAGCTGTATCTGTAGAATTTATCACTTAGAGCCAGTTATATACTGACTGAACTGACTGTGTACTGGGTCATAACGACATTTACTACTCACTGACCAATCATATGTATCCTAGACTTAGACATAACTATATTCATTTATCTTGTCTAACAAGACATTGATGAGAGCAATATGGTTTTTCCTAGTCAGCCCTGATCATTGGTTGATTTAGTGACATTGGATCACACCTCCAGGTAGCCCCTATCTTGAGCTATTTCCCGATGAATTCTGGGTAAAATACCTGTGTGGTAGATACCAAAAGTGCATGTTCCTTCAAGAACTGACCACTCCTTAACCACTCCCTAATCCCACGCCAAAATGTCTAGTTAGCATATTTGGCACAAGTGATACTATAGAATACTCTATATAAACTTTCCCTGCACCCTTTTAAGGTTGCCAGTTCCCTAAAAACTCTTGCCCACTGAAAGGCATAATCAATCTTTACTTTGACTTCAGCAATGCTTGAGTCCATGAATTCTTCTCCAGATGACCCTGGTCTCACACCCCCCCTCTCCAGGCCTCATCATCTCTATCTCAGTCTATCTCCCTGTTTGTCTGTCTGTCTGTCTCTCTCTCCTGTCTCCATTGAAACTTAGGAGGCCTTCATAACCTGCTGACAAGTCAAGTTCCCTCTAGTTCAAAAGAGGAAATCTCATTCCATTCTATTTGCAGTAATGGTGGTGGGTGTGCCATTAAGAAGGATATTTCCAATTTACAGAAGTTTCTATGACAGATTTGCATGCTTTTACTGAGCAAATACTATCCCAAACTTCCATATATTCTTAATAGAATTCAGTCAACCTAGAAATCTATTATTGACTCCTTAAAGATCACTGGAGGGGCTGTCTGAGAAAGTGTGTGTGTGTGTGTGTGTGTGTGTGTGTGTGTGTGTGTGTGTGTGTGTGTGAGAGAGAGAGAGAGAGAGAGAGAGAGAGAGAAAGAGAGAGAGAGAGAGAGAGAGAAAGCGCACATGCAAAATGCACATGAGTGTGCTTGTGCATGTGTTTGGGAGGGGAATAGTAAATTCAACCCTCTTCCCCATCAAATCCATTAATACTGTTCCCCTTCATGAATACAATATTTGATTCAAAGTGGAGTACTCATAGAGCCTAGAATATGTCAATTAATTAATCAATAGATATTAAGCACTTACTATTTGCTCAAAATAAGTACTGGTCTTACAAAGACAAAACCTCAAACAGTCCCTCTTCCCTCAAGGCATTTACAGTCTAATCAGGGACACCAAATGTACATACATAGGGATATACAAATTCCTTACAAAGTAGGTACAAGGCAAATTTAGAGTGTAAGGTGTCTTGTAGAAATGGCCTTTGAGAGAGTCTTGAAGGAAGCCAGGGGATTCTAAGAGTCAGAGGAGAGGAGGTATATCCTTCCAGTCATGGGGAAAGAGCCAGTGAAAAGGTGTCCATTTTGTGTTTCTTGGTTCTGTCTTGAGTCAGACCATTCTTTGTCCCCCTCTTTCTATTTGTGAAAATCTTAGCCGCTGCATCTGGCATGCCAGCTTCTCGGTAGGATTGTGGTGTTATGGACTTAAAGATAAGAGGGACCTGAGAGTCTGTCTAGTAAAAACTCCTTTTTCTTCAGATAAGGATCCTGAGCCCCAGAGAGGTAAACAGACTTTGTAAAGATCACACAAGTAGCAAATGATGAAGGATTTCATTTCAAGTCCCCTAACTCCAAAGCCAGTGATCTTTCCACTAGTCTATATGACTTCTCTCTTGACCCCAGTCAAATGTCATCTCTGCCCCCTTGAACTCTCCTAGACCTTTATTCATCACTCCCTTCATTGGCATATTCATTATTTTTCTCTTCTGTAAATTATGTATGAATATTTCTAACTTTCTCTAATAGAGGATGAACAACTTAAGGGAAGAGCATCTTGTCTCATACATCTTGGTATCTTTTATAATTTTTTGTGAGTCACTAGATCAATTAATTATCTATTGAATGCTATGGCTTAACTAGGAGAATTTATTTTTCCATATGTCATTAACAGTTTTAGTTCTATTTGCCCAATATGATTTTGTTTTATGTGAAAGTATTTTTTTCAAAAACATACATTGCTTTGTGCATAGCCTGAAATTGTAGTTCCAAATGAGATTCTCAAAAGGGGGCATTTACAGTCTAAATAATTCCACTTTCTCCAAGGTTACTTACTAAATAAAATTCAATGAAATTCAATTTGGTAAACATTTATTAAACATCTCAAAACATCTTCAAAAGGGAAAAAAATTAATATGCAACAAGCTGAGAAATTTGCAAGAAGGAAAGCAAAGGGACAAAAAACCCATCAGCTGAAGAGGTACACTATCAATTTTTTTTTCTAATTGAATTCTCCTTTTTGGCAATTCAGGGAGCACCACTCTGTTCTTCCCTGGAGCAACTGTACAAAAGATAAGTGTTATTGGGCAATGTTAATAATGATGACTGAAAATGTGTCTAAAGATGAACTAGTCTGGGGAGTAAAAGCACAGAACACAGGCTACAAAGCATCCTTTCCCCTAAATCATTGACCCCTTAGCCAATCAACAAGTATTTATGGAGTACCCAGCATTCTCCTCATTTTGGAAGCACTACGTAGCAGCAACAGAGCAATCAGGGTTGGGGACATTTAGAAAGGTACAACGAAGAATCTATGGGCACGTCTCCCAGGTGAGACTAATAGGAAGTTGACATCCGTCATGGGTACTGGATTTTTCTAGCAAACTGAACTCCTACTTGCCCTGAAAATGGAAAAGAATAAAAAAAAATGCTAAAAATATATGAATGGGCTGTCAGTGTGGTTGCTTCAAGAACAAGTTAAATAGACTCCATAGAGCTTCTTTATGTTTCTTTTTAAAGAAACTTCAGTTTCTTTAATAGCTTTCCATGTCAATAAGCCCAAGTTTAGAAAAAAAAATCAAGCCCAGTCTCCAGTGCTCTGATTCCATTGGTCACAAGGGTAAAAATGAGGTGACTTGGCTACAAGCTGAAAACCTAAGGTTGGATGTCTGTAATGGAAAGGTAATCCCATGCTCAGGATAGCAGTCATGAAATCATGTGCATTTTCTTACTTACCTTTGTCTTCCTTGTTGTAGTGATGTTGACTCTTTTGGGCTTAGTATCAGTTTCCTATGGGTAACAGTTCTGAGATACTGTTTCTGTCACAGGTGCTGAGGGAGCTTCCATTCTTTGATATGCAAAGAGATTTCTGATCTCATTAAGGAGGATGTACCCTCCAGTGATAAAGATGGCAACCTGTCCATTCATGCCTATCAAACTTCTGTGGGACTCTTTTCCATATCCTCCTAGAAATTTGCCACAGTTGATGTGCTCAAAATTCCAGGCACCTTTCTTGCTTTTTTCTGACACTATGAAGATACCAGTGAAGCACCTGGGCTATCCATTCCTTGTCCTCACAGAGTGACTGGCTCACTATTTAAGAAATGAACATGTATTTGATCAATTCTTTATTCCAGTTTTTCTTTGTAATTCCTTATTTGGTCTATGTGGCATCCTGTAGGGTACAATGGAAAGCATATTAGCTCTGGAGTCTGAGGACCTGGATTGAGACCACTAACTTCCCTTGGCAAGTAGCCTAGTCTCTGATGAACTTAGGTTCTTTAGAAGAAAAGCGTCCGGGTGTCAGTTCCCCTTCAATTCCACTGTCCATGATCCTATGACTCACCGTTGTCAATGAACACTCTCCATCACCTTTCTAAATCATTCTCAAACTTTGGGTACGATCTAAGAGATTTCATGTAAGATCTAACCACTTGAATGTATGAACTAAAACTACAATAATGATGCATGACTAAAGGGAATGAAGAATAAGGGTCAGCTGTTAGGACTTGGATTCAGTTTACAATATTAAAATTAAAGACACATTCTGACATGCTAATTGCTAAAATACAATCGGGTCTCCATCAATGAAAATTTCTGTTGTTGTTGTATGTCCTTCATTTTCAGGGAGGACCAATGACATCAGAAGGGTGATGTCTTGACGAGTGAATCTGGTTTAAATGAGGTAGAGCTAGGCAAAGTCATTAGCCTCACTCTCTCCTCTACAGTCATCTGTGGCAAGACATAGGTTAGGATGACTAGAGATGGTCCCAGACTGGAAGCTAAGGTCTTTCCCAGGCCTCAGTTTGACTGAGGTAACAGCTATGCAATGATTAAGATTAGGTAAGAAATGAGGCAAAGAATGGTCTCTTTTACCTAATTAAAAAAAATCAATCTGGGAGGGAAGATCCTGGTCAGAATAGAAACAACTACTATTTATTGGGCCATCAAAAGCTAAACAATGATCAAGTGAGGAGGCTTGGGCTGGGACCTATGACTGGAGAATCAGTGACAGCCTTAATGCAAATCATGAATCCCTAGAAGTGGTCACAAATATTCTAATTCATAATATTGACATCATGTTTATGTAAAATATAGTCATTAGTTCTAGCCCAATGGAAATGTGCGGTGCAAATTCACATAATGTGACCACTTCATAGGATTCTTTATTTCCACTAGGCTAGAACTTGCTGTAATATTCAACTTATTTCAAACATATGAAAAGGAATTTACATTCTAAGAGACCAAGCAGTCTTTTATTATCATTTTGTCATTTTTTACTCATTTTCTGCCTTTCCTATGTGTGTTTTCCCTTTTGTGCTTTTTAATTCTTCTTGCATGTGTTTAACGGTATGCCCAGCATTGAAGACTACCTCAAGGAGTTTATATTCAGCAAGGTTGTAATATTTTTCATATTCTGGTTTGATCTATAGAACTCTCAGGGGGATAGGTTTTCTAGAACTATTGACTACAAGCCTCTGGTGTGCTCCTCATTATTTATTAACTAGTCACCCAGAGTTAATTAACTTTCAGAAATGGATATTTAGATTGGTGGAGCTAAGGTGGTAGAGTACATCAGTAACACAGCTAAACCCTTATAATATTCTCATGTAAAACCTTATAATATTCCCATGTAAATAACTTTAAAATAAATTTTTGGAAAAACAAACCAACAGAAGGTCGGAGTCAGAGATTTTTCCATCTTAAAATAACTTATGAGGTTGGCAGAAGAAATTTGGAACACCAAGGTCAGGGCCAGCCTGGAGTCTGTGTGGTAGCAGGCAGCATCAACAGCAAGACTTGGAGGTGGTTGCTGTAGAATAAGAAGCAGCTATGGGAGCTCTCAACCCAGAGACTGCAAGGCAATTGGACAATTGATCAGAAAGAGATTACAGTGCCTATATTTGTAGGCACTAAGTGCAACTGACATAGTTGGGAAACTTCATTTCCTGAATGCAGTCCTAGGTCACATTTCCAGGGTAGAGAGGAATGCTTGTGGTTGTTCACAAGGGGGCAGAAACACTAGACACAGTTCTAAGGAAAGGAAGTAGTAGCATTTGTGGCTACAGAACAACATAGGTCCTGTCATAGTGCCAGAGGCAAGAGAAACTAGCACTTGCAGCTACAACGGAGTAAGAATCCTTTCCGTGTAAAAACCAGATTGTAGACCAAGAGAGCTGTGAGCACACTTCTCCATGCATCACACCACCTTGGAAGCACCAGAAACCCCTAGAGTTATAGAATTAGCTCTGAAAATAGCAGCATGAGAAAACCTCAAGCTTGGGACAATGTCTTCCCAGCACCAGGTGAGGAGAACCCAATTCAAAATAAAGTTGTCAAGAAATAGACTAGGAAAATAAGCAAACAACAAAAAGAAACTTGGCCATAAAAAAAAACTGCTACAGCGGCAGAGGAGACCGAGACATAAAATCAGAAGAAGAAACCAATGTAAAAACAGTAACAACCAAAGCCTCAAGGAAAAATGCTAATTAGACCTAAGTCCCACAGAGATGCCTGGAGGAATTATAGAAAGAGATAAGAGTGGTAAAGGAAAAATTGGGGAAAGAAATGAAAGTGATGCAAAAAGTAAATTATGAAAAGAGAATTACAGCTTGGTAAAAAGAAGCCCAAGAAAAACTAAAAAAAAAAAAATAAGACTTTAAAAAAGCAGAATTGGCCAAATGATTTAAAAAAAGGCATAAAAACTCATTGGGAAAAAAATTCTTTGACAAGCAGAATTGGCTAAACTGAAAAGGAGGCACAAAAATATACTGAAGAAAAGAACTTAAAAAGCAGAATAGGAAAAAAGAGGTATAAAAGCTCATTGAAGGAAATAAATCTTTAAAATTAGAATTGGGCAAGTGGAAGCTAATGAACTATCTCATCAGAAAGACAACTGACCTAGAAAATAGATCAAGGAGAGATAGTTTGAGAATTACTGGACTACCTGAAAGCAATAATAATAAAGGAACATAGACATTACATTTCAAAAACATTATCGAGAAAAACAGAACATTCAAGAGAAGCATAAAAAAGTTAAATGTAAAAGAATAATAAGAGTCACAATAAAGTTAAATTGTTTACATTCCTATATGGGAAAAGTAATTCCTAAGAACTTTATCATTATTAGGGTAGTTAGAAGGAGTCTCCATCAACAGGAGACATGAATGTGAGCAGATTTTGTTGGAATGACTTCCCCCGCTCCACCGAAAGAAAGGAGTGAGAAAGAGCGATATATTGGAAGAAAGGGAAAGGTAGAATGGAGAAAATTTCCTCACATAAAAAGGCATGCAAGGAAGAATTTTTATATTGGAGGGAGAAATAGGATGGGAGGAGTGTTGGGCAATATTTAAACTTCATTCTCATTGGACTTGGTGCAATGAGTGAAGAATATGTATATATATATATGTATATATCTCAATTGGATATAGAAATCTATCTTGACAAATACAGAAACAGGAAGGGAAGATGGCTGGGGAGGAAGGATGATAAACAGGACGATGACTTAAGGGAGGTAGTGGTCAGAAGTAAAACAGACTTTTGAGAAGGGTCAGGATAAAAAGAGAGAGAAAAGGATAAACAGAAGAAAATGGGATGGAGGAAAATACATAGTAATCATAACTGTGGCTATGAATGGGATGAACTCAGCCATTAAACAGAAATAGACAGCAGAATGGATTAGAAACCAGAATCCAAATATATTATTTACAAGAGACACATTTGAAATGGAAAGGCGTACACAGAGTTAAAATAATGGGCCAGAAAAGAATCTATTATGTTTCAGCTAGAGTAAAAAAGGTACGCATAGCAATCAGACAAAGCAAAAGTAAAAAAAAAAAAATAGACCTAATTGATAGAGATAATCCAGAAAACAATAATCTTTACTTTTTTGATATTTTGACATCATAACATGGAGAGATACAAAAAATTACAAGTGTTTTCTGATAAAGACCTCATTTCTCAAACATATAGGCAACTAAATCAGCCATAAAAATAAGACCCATAACTCCATTGATAAATGATCAAAGGATATGAGCAGCCAGTTTTCAGAAGAAGACTTCAAGGCTATGTATAATCACATAAAAAAAAAAGCCCCAAAAATCACTACTGGTTAGAGAAATGCAAATTAAAACAACTCAGAGATACCACTTCTTACCTATCAGAAATTTCAGTTGTTGGAAGGAATGAGGGAAAATAGGTACACTAATAAGCTGTTGGAGTTTTGAACTAATCCAACCATTCTGGGGAACAATTTGGAACTATGGCCATAGGATGATAAAGTATGCATACCCTTTGATCCAACAATATCATCACTATGTCTACCTCAAAGAGATCAAAGAAAAAGGAAAAAATAGCCTATATGTACAAATATCGTAGCTTTTTTTTTAGTGGCAAAGAATTTGAAATTGAGGGCATGGACATCAATTTGGGAATGACTGAACAAGTTTTCGCATATGATTGTGATGGAATATTATTATACTCTAAAAAATGATGGGGGAGTAGTTTTCAGAGAAAAAAAATCATGGCAAGAACTATGTGAACTGATGCAAAGTGGAGTGAGAAGAACCAGAAGATCATTGTGCACAGTAAGAGCAATGTTTTAATGATGATCAACTGTGGAAGATTTAGTTACTCTGATCAACACAATGATCTAAGACAATTATGCTACCAGAGAGAAAACTGATGATTTTTGAGAAAAAATTGAAATATAATTTTTTCTTTCTTTTTCCTTCCTTCCTTCCTTCCTTCCTTCCTTCCTTCCTTCCTTCCTTCCTTCCTTCCTTCCTTCCTTCCCTAATGAGTAAATATGCTTTGCATGATTTCACCTGTATAATTTATATCATTCTGCTTGTCTTCTCAGTGGAGGGGTGGGAGATAACTCAAAATTTAAAAAGAAAAGAATGCTAAAAGTAAATAATACATTTGAAAAAATAGTAATAAACCAAATAAACACAAAAAGAAGAGAATATTTACTAAGGTGGCAGAGGAAAAACTGTTGATAAGAAACAATTCCTCAAGCTGCAATGAACACTTTCCCTCACAAAGGGTGCCTAAAGAGAATGGGCTCATCCTTGTAAGCCATATGTGGATAAAAGTTAACTCTTAGCTTCTATCTTTGGGGGGTCCTTTTCTTCATTCATTAAATCCTTAAGAGATTCTCTGTAGTAATAGCTCTTTCTATGAGCACTCAAGGGTCAATGCCTCCATGAAGTTCTTAAGTTTCCTTTCCTTGATGTGTCAAATTTTCATTAATTTATCTCTGTTTCAGGTGAAAAAAGCTACCAGTTAGCCACTACTATCAATGTTGAGTCAAAGTCCAAATCTTCTAAACCCTCAGAGTTTACAAGGGCAAGAGTAAGGAGTGGGTGGGGAGTGGAAAGAATTCAAACCTTTAATTTGGGGTGATCTTCTGGACTACCACTAGACTGGTCAGTTTCTGGAAATGCTCCTGCTACAATACTGAAATTCCCCATAGACAAAGGCACCTATTGTATACTAGATACTATGCCAGAAGTTGTGTCTTCCCCCAGGACTTATATTCTACAATGTAACATGTCTCATATTCAAGTGGGCACATATGTATATGCACATGTTCATCAGTTTAACCTCAACACAGCTATTTAATTAATTTTTTTGTCAATTTCTCATTACATGAATCTGAAGATTCTTGAATTTTGCTATGAAAAATCCTGAAAGTCAATGAAAATTTTGATGGAAAAGTATTGGGCTCACTTAGAATGTATGAGAAAATTTTATTTTTGTTTACCAAATAAACATATAAATTGGATCATATTTCTTCCAAGTTCCCAGATGACATGCTGAGATGTTTTCATAATTTGGCAAAGGAATGCCAATGTTTCACAAACCTGGACCTGGGTCTGGGTGAAGCATATTATGTGTGATTGTAACTGTGCCTCCTATACAAAGCCAAAATAACTGATCAAGTCACTGGGAAAAAAATTGGAAAACTCTTGGCCAGCTGGCTGAATTTTTCACTTTTTAATCAGTTCTTCTGGAATCATATAGCACAGCCTGTAGAATTGCATTATTGTTTGGCATAGCTCAAAGTCAGTTCTTGGTGACATTTATATAGTACTTCACAGCTTACAAAGCATTTTCCCATACATTATTTCATTTGATCCTTTTAACCACCCATTTGCTGTAGCGAGGCAAGGATTATTGTCCTTCTGTCTCTCTGTCTCTCTCTGTCTCTCCGTCTCCGTCTCTGTCTCTGTCTCTGTCTCTCTCTCTCTCTCTCTCAGAATAAACAGTTTTCCTGCTAGGGGCAGTAGGGTATTTTGGAAAAAGTCCTTTTGTGTCTTTGGGCACAAAACACTATCTGTGTGACCTTTCATGTAACTTCTTTTAGCCTCAGTTTCCTAACCTATAAAAAGAGAATGATAACAGCGTTTACCTCACAGGGTCATTGTCCAGGATCAATGAAATATTTCCAAAGTACTTTGCCAATCTCAAAGCAATATAAAAATATCAGTTGTTATCATTTTTATTGGATTCAAAGAGTCTAGGAGAAAAAATGAACAAATGAAAAAATTTTGGGTAAGTGCTTAAAGTAATGGGGACACGAATACAAGCCAGAAAGAAAGTTTACATTCTAATGGGAAGAGGGTGGTGATGGTATGTTTGGAAAATGGCCACAAAATGACATGGTTGCCTAGTTCCAGGCAAAGTAAAGTGAAAAGCCAGAGAACAGGGTCCTATCGGAGCCTAGGGTTCCAGGGCAGAGTCCAGGTTCTATAGATGAAGAAGATATCCAGATTGTCCAAGTGAGTATGCACAAAGCTGGGACTCCAGTTTTAGCATTTTGGCTTCAATCTAGCGTTCCTTCCTCTAAGCTAAACTGCCTTCCTATGCAATAAGCCAGCGGTAATGTGGATGAATTAAACCCACAACAAAATACATAATACCCAACTGTCACGTAAACTCCAACTCTTAACTCTCTATAGTCTGGCTGCTGGCCTCATCTTTCAACTGCAATTGATCCTTCCAAAGTTACCAATAATCTCTTAATTGCAAAATCGAATAGACTTTTCTCAGCCTCCATCCTTCTTTACTCTCCACAGTTTGACACCTCCAACCACCATCTTCTCTCTGACATTCTCTTCTATGTAGATTTCCATGACATTACTCTTGGTCCTCCCCCTAGCTAGATTACCAATCCTTCCCTGTCTTTGCTGGATTTTCATCTAGATCACACTAACTAAGCATGGGTGTACCACACAGCCTTCTCTTCTCCCTCTATACTATCTCTCACTTAGTGATTTCATCAGTTCCCATGAATTCACCTATCATTTCTCTGCTGATGATGGTCATATCCCTAACCTCTGCTTACCCAGACTTCCTTCTCCAACTGCTCATTAGACATGTTGAACTGGATGTCCCATAGTTATCTTAAGCTCAACATGTACAAAATCAAACACGCTATTTTCCCTCCTTCTCTCTAATCAACCCTCCTATCTCTTGAACTTATCTATCATTTTCAAGTGTAACACTATCCATCAATTACCCAGACTGGATACCTAGGTGTCATTATCTATCCTTTACTTTCTTCCCCCTTCCCCTCTATCCAATCTTTTGCTGAGTCCCATCCATTTTAGCTGCATAAGTTTTCTCATAAATGTTCCCTTCTCTACTCTGATGCTGTCATCACTCTGATACAACACCTCATGTCTGGACTATTCCAATAGACTGCTAGTTGGTCTCCCTGCCTCCAATTCCTCCCCATTCCAATTTATCCCCCACTCAGACGTTCAATTAATCTTCCTAAAGCCCAGGTCTGTGTTATCCTCTTAGTAAACTTCAATGGTTTCCTAATAACTCCAGAATCAAATATAAACTCCTCTATTGGAGTTCAAAGCCCTTTATAACTTAATGCTCTCTTATCTTGCTGGTCTTGTATCTTATTTCCTCTCCACCCTCACACATGTCCTGTGATCCAGTGATGCTGGTCTCCTTGTTGTTCCTTGTACAAAATACTCCAGATGCCAACCACTGAAATGCCAACTCAGGGCATTTCAGTGGTTGTTTCCCATGTTTGGGATTCTCTCTCCTCATCTCTACCTCCTGACTTTCCTGGTTTCCTTGAAATATCAGTTAAAATTATGCCTTTCTTAATCTGTCTTAATGCAGTCACTCCCCTTTGTGGATTATTTTCCTCTATAGTTTTGTGTGTATTTGTTTTCATGTTTCTACCTCTTTAGACAAGCTCCTAGTATTATCTTTGCCTTTCTTTGTATCCCCATAGCTTAGTGTAGCACCTGGCACATAATAGATACTTAAATGCTTGTTGATTACCAAACATTTTATCAGTTGTTAAGAAAGAGCAAAATTATTTTACCAAAGACCTATCCAAGGATATGTATCACTCCTCTTTTGCATTTTTATCTTAACCTTTGTTTATCTTGTCCCTCAAGATCAGATAAATGACCAAAGAGAGATTAGCAAGAAGGCAAGAAGCCTGAAAATCCACAACTTGGAACAACAAAGACATGGAAATTATTCTTTTATATATAAATATTTAGAAAGGCAGGAAAACTTTCCCCAAAATGGCCCCAGAGTATGGAGGTAAATTTAGATTACTGGCTATTGTATGACTCTGTCCATTTGTGAAGAAAGCAAATGGCACCAGCTTCAGAATTTTAGATGCCCAAGCTTAAACAGTAACCTCTAGGAGAATCTGATGCGCACACCCATAAAGTTCACATCACACACGAGTATGTTGGTGATTAGGCAAGAATAGAACTAGAATTTCATGCAAGTCTTCTTCTTGTCAAGACACACCAGTCCATAACTCAACTGAATTCAGAGACTTTTCCACTTTCCCCCAGTAGGGATGACACAATCATGTTTGTTTTTCATCCTTTCCCCCTTGAGATTGGCAACCACACTGATTCATGCATCTCATGATGTATGTACCTAATGGCCTCTGGAAAAACAAAATGGATAAGGGCCCCCAACTTCTTGCCCATAAACAACAAGAATTTTAGAGCTATTAACAGGAGCTGGGTATTCAAGGACAGTTCATTTATCATTTGATGGCTAGCCATGGTGTCAGGTCTTGCAGTCAGGCCCTGAAAAATGGGCTTTGACTTCATCTACTGTAGCTGAACAGCTGCTCTTTCCCAGAGCTTTTAATCAGATTTCCTCAGTCCTACACACTAGTCCATAGTGGAGCTCACTTATAACTCTCTGCAAGCATGCCATGCAAATTCATTAGGTGACTCAAGGAAAATGAAGAGATTTCATTGCTGCAAGCCAAGAGTCAGCCTTTAATTTAAACCAGAATTATGACTGCACATCAGTTTAGGCCTTTGTTTTCCAGGAAGAAATGAGGAGAGGGTAGGGAACATGGGGGTAACTTGAAATTAAAGGCATCCCTGGAGGGTATGTGATGGATCCACCCTCACCATCATTTGGAAAAGGGTCAGGCTTTCATGGCATTACAGATGGAACAGACTCTTGGAGAAGAACATTTTTATAACGTGATTCTCTTTTTACTTTTTTGTAACTAGACCTGTGATTTAATTGGTTAAGAGAAATACATAAGGAAACTCCCTCTACCAATGCAAATTGACAAAACTCACCTGTACCTTACAGTATAAAGGAGTAACCTCGGGCCCTGGTAGGCTTGGTGACTTTCCTTTGATCTAGTTGTCAGAAGCAGGACTCAAACCAAGGTCTTGACTCCAAAGCTACACTAGCCATGGTATATTGTTATCTGGATACATCTCATTGAATGTTAGGAGTTTTGCTTCTAGGTCAAAGTCAGGTGCTCCATCTACACTTTGGTTGAACATGAATATGGATTATAATAAACTGAGCCAATTATCTTGCAAATGAATGGCAGGCAGCACAAAGGAGATTGGACAAGAGGAGATGGATGAATCAGTTAAAATCTAGCACAACAGCAAGAAGAGAAACAAACTTTGAAGTGAATTTTGGCCTTGAGCCTTGAGCTAATGGGTGGGTCGGAGGTTATTGAACACCTCTGAATATAAAGGACAGTTTTGGAGAACAATTTTTTTTCTCTCCACATTTCCTGGTACCTTAACAAACTCTCAGCTGAAAGAGATGGTTATTACTCCCTGGTAGACTTCCCTCAGGCAATGGAGAGAATTGGCCAGTGGGATGGAAAGTCTGACCTTGAAGTGCCACCATGTGGGAGAAGATAATAGAAGTAGGGAGAGGTAGGACTGAGTTGGAAAAGAGACTCCAGATACTAACCATAAAGCCTAGGAGAAACAATGAGTCACTAAAGCTATAGAAAGGCTAACAGATAATGAAATCCTAGATAAGGGAAAATACTTGGCCTCCCAAAAACTTGTTTAGAGTCATAAAGCAAGACCTTCTGCATCATTTTTGAACTGGCAGAGATTCAGCAGAGAATTTATATGGGGCATGAACGGAATCTGCCTCCCCGAACTAGATTGAAAAGGGATGTGGGCTAAGAAACAAGTAGATATAGAATCCTTGCTAAACTATGGATCTGCTTAAAGAAGTCAGCTACCTTTTCTCACTTGACCATTGTCTAAATAGCCTGTCTTCTATCATTTCACAGCCTCCATTTTTTACTTAGTATGACAACTCAACTAGCCTTCCAGATTACAGGGAGGTCAAAATAAGGAAATGCTTTAAACTGAGTTAGAAAAAGAAAAATATTGGAGTAGGTGGGGTGAACTGAGTCAAACTAAGGGATAAGGAATTGACTTCCAGGACAATCATCTCATAGTTTATTTAATCCATTGGAAGAAAAACCAACAACAACAAAACACCCCCAAACCATATATATAACACTGGCATCTAGGCAACCACCCAAATCTAGGCTGCTTCTTGGTCGGCAGTCAAAAATGAAACAGTTTTTAGATGGGTCAGGTTCAAGAAGATAATTTGTCAAATTATGAATAACTTTACAAAGTGAAGAAAATATATAAGAAACACTGTACTTTATGGACTCAATAAGCTTCAAGAAGTGGCCTTCTTGTCACATTTTGCACTTACAATTGATTACAAACAGGAGAGGGACTAATGATTTCCTGAGGGGACAATTAATGATGATCCTAAGAATACATGTAAGCATATGCACATATATATATATATTATATATATTATATATATTTATATATACACACATATACGCATACATATGTAAAAGTGTGTTTACATGCCTATGTAAATATGTATAATACACATGTATTGATTAGCAATACAAATGTACCCTTTGGCATTAACAAAATAGGAAATATTAACAAAGTAATTACAATTATACAAATTTAACTAAATGATGATGATGCACTCAGTTTTATTGTTCTCAATGAGCTTCACTATCCTGCCATGATTTTTTAAAATTACATTTACAGTTATATGGAGTATTACATAGATGGATGAAATAATTGCTTTTTTGGTAGTAAACATAATCGAAACACTCAAGGAACAGACAGGACCACAGGGTTGCTATGTACCTCAATCTATTCCTTTGCTAATTATATTTTGAAACCTTCTCGTTCCATGTATCTTGGAAATTTCAATGTATCTTGAAAAAGATACATTCACATATGTATCTGTAAGTATATGATATGGTAGCATGAGTACCAGTAGTAAAATGTTGTTAACATTTTTATGAATCAGGATAAAAGTCTGAGTGATCACAGGCAAATGTTTGGTCTTTGATAACTGCAAATTCATTCCGGTGTATTTGTTGCAATCTGAAAGATGTTTTGATATCTGCGCTTGAGGTCTGGACATTGGTCAGCCTCTCTCACTTCATGATAGATAGGTTTGATGTATAATTGTAGACACCAGGTGGACTCCTGTTAGGTATTTGGTTGGTATTAGAATTTTTTTCACCTTATTGCAATTTTTTGCAGTTTCTACCATTTCAATTCACAATCTACATTCATCACTAAATCCATTTGGATAAAGCTGATATAATTTCTGGTGGCCATGACTTGGCATCATAAACTGCTGCTTCTGTAAAAAAAAATCCACAAACTAATTTAACTACACTGTGTGTGTAAATAGATACATACATACACGTATATGTAAACTTTGTATTTATGATGTGGATAAAACTGTATGTACTTGTCATCTGCTTCATTAGAAAGCAAGCTTATTGCAACGAGGGATTTTTTTATTCTTTATACTTACATCCGTAGCACCTAACCTAGGTCTTGACACATAGATGCTTAATCAATCAATCAATAAACATTTAGTCAGCACCTCTTTTGTTCCAGGCAAAGTGTGCTAAGTGTCGGGGATTAAAGAAAAAGAAACAAAGGATAATCCCTGTCCTCAAGGAGCTTACAATTTAATGGGGGAGACAACATGGAAACAAATATACAGAAACAAGTTATAATAAGAAATAATTAAAAGAAAAGAAGCTCTAGGAAAGGTTAATAAATACTTGTCAGTTGGCTGACTGATTCAACATGACTTCTGGATTCATGCTCAAAATCAAAATTTTATGCATACTGAGTCTAAGCAATATTTTTATATCAGTGGAGAAAGAATTCATGAGATAAAGGAATGGTTTAATACATATTTTAGAGCCCTCTTGCTTCATGTCATGCATATATACATCAAATAATTAATAATTTTCCATTTCATAGTCTTTAATGTGGAAGCCATACACTTTTGTATTTAGAAGAGATGACAGACTTAATAGGCAGAAACAAAATCAGCCTGCATGTTCTAAGTGAAAAATGTCACCTGTATGTCAATTATTCCTTACATCGTACAGGTGATGCATTAAACAGAGAACAGTTTTCTATGAGGACCTCAAATACTCTACCATTCTCACTACATTTGAATCTAATTTTGTGCATGTATAGCATATGAATGAGGCAGGCACGCATAACAGATTTAATGCCTTTGCCAAATTAGCCAAGGCAGTATAAACTTTATGGTATTTTCAGGCAGCTTGTTCAATAATTACCTAATTGATAATAAATTGATCTTTATGCCCCAGAATGTTTGGCCTATCCTTCTCTTCTTCAGTTAATATATTGTTTTGTTGCAACTGGTAAATTTTTTTTAGTGATTCAAGTTATTAATTATTTTCATAAAGTACCTAAACACGTAATTGGTCTATATTTGGAGGAATTACTGGTGTGTTTTCATCTTACAGTAATAAATATATGACGCCTTTTGTTAAGAAAAGGGGGGGATTTGAAGGGGAGAAGATGGCTTATATCCAAGAGAAAGCTGCTAAAGTCCTTTGCGGTAATCCACCTCTATGAAGTATTTGAACCTATAATTATGAATCTTCTCCAGGACTGCCAGTTGCAAGTTTTGCAGAGTAATTAGAATCGAAGAGACCTCCAATTAGAGTTTAAAAGACCTCCCTTCACATAACCATTCTGTCATTGATCACAGGAATAGTGTACAAGCTTTTTATTTCTCATTTAATTTACTTTACATTTCCATTATGTTGGATTCATTACTACCATATTGATGACTATATAGAATTTTCAAATTTTCACATCCTACTCTAAGTTTTTTCCTCCCTTCAGCTTTAATTGCTTTACTTGTAGTAAAGTCTTTGATGCTAAATTGCTTATATTGTTTTTTGAGTTTTGTTGACTCCATGAATCACCTTAATCTTTGGATTTTTTACTTTTAATTGCTGATTAAGGGAATCTAGAATTAATGATATGCTTTGGTTTTCTGGATTTCTTTCCATAGGCTGCTTTTTTAAAATTGCCCTTAATGATGCAAGATGACATTCAAGTTTTCTATGTTGTGTACCAGCTCTATATTAACATAATTTTTTGGTGCCTTCCCACAGATCAATAGCTCCCTCAAATTCATTTTGGCCGTTAGGTATTTGATACCTGACCTTTGGATATAATTTGTGACTTCCACCTTTCCAGCAATGGTTTTTACTGGATCAACAACATACTTTATACATCTGTCAAATATTGTGAGGAAAGATTCATTTATGATTAAAATGTCAATTTTTTAAGCTACTCATTTTAGTAGATACTTGACTTCATCTCTTATTTTCTGTCATCTATCTTAGTAATAAAGTTTTTTTTCTTTTTATTGTATATAATTGCTTTGATTTGGTTTGCATTACATCGTTTTGTGATTTGGAGCCAAGCACATCATTAACAAAAAGTACAATTAAGTCTTGGCTTACTAATGACTGTGGTGTGTTTCTAATTTTTTAATGACACAATACTGGAACACTATGAAAGACTTCATAACTTCCATCCATTTTGTGGGCTCTCATGGTTTTCCTAAGTGGCCAGCGACATCTGCATTGAAACATTTCCTCCACAATAAAGTATTGGTATTTCTAATTGATTTTGATGTATCTCATCCTCTGATGTTACCAAAACACTGAGGAATGCCATTTACTTGGCAGTTAGGTGGCACAGTGAATAGAGTGTCAGTTTTGAAGTCAAAAAGGACTCATCTTCCTGAGTTCAAATCTGGCCTCAGACATTTAGAAGCTGTTTGACCCTAGGCAAGTCACTTAACCCTGTTGGCCTCAGTTTACTCATCTGTAAAATGGGCTGGAGAAAGAGCTGGCAAACCACTCCAGTACCTCTGCCAAGAAAACCCCAAATAGGTCATAGAGATGTGGACATGACTGAAAAATTACTGAACATACACACACACACACACACACACACACACACACACACACACACACACATACATATACTCCCCCGCAATATTACTCATCAAAATGGTTCTGAGTAGGACCATTCTGTGATCTTATGCTACTTTGTCTATTTAATAGATTATTAGCCACTTTAATAACCTAGTCAGTTGCATTCACAGCACTCAGTTGGGCAGCATTTAAAGTTCCTACCAGATCTTCACCTCAACCCCAGTAGTTTCAGGAAACATAGAAATTCCACTTCATATCACCCTGGCTGGCATCACCATACTGTTCCACCCTCCCACCATGACATTGACAAAGAGTTCAGCTTTAAAGTGGTTGTGGTCATTATCCTTATCAACATCATCACATCATCCTCATATCCTCATCATCGTTCTCATTTTTTAGTCTTTTCCAGTGATTTTCAGATAAATTGTCCTGTAACAAGGTGTTATTCTGTCATTATTATTTCATATTTTATATTCTATGGACAATCACACTAGTTGATAAAACATCTGCCTTTTTTATAATTGAATAATTATATTGGGACATAAGTTTATCTTCCATAAGCTCATTGAAAGCTCCTTTAGGACATCTCTAATACATTAAAATAGGAAAGATAGATACCTTACCCTGTTTGCCCAGGATTTTTATTTCTCCTACTAGTCTTTCTATTTGTAAAAACTTTTTGTTCCATGCAGCCTGGACCTTACAGGCTTTTAGTAAGGCAACATTTATTTAAAAACATTTCTCTTAATTTTTTTATGGATTGATGTTATTTGGAGCTGATTGTGAACAAGAATGTGGCTGTGTTAATGCTTTGGTTCTTGTTTGGGCCGTTGTTGAAATTTAAAGACTATTTTAAGTACTACATTTGTAGTAAGTATATTTGTCAACTCTTGGTTTATGAACAACATCAAGCTTTTGATTTATAATTCCAACTACTCAATTATATCTTCTTCAGTATTTGGTAGATAATAAATTTTTGCAGCATGCAGGATTATATTATATGGTTTCTACCACTTATGTAACCTGAATTGATCGTTAAGTCTGAGTCATTTAATGATAACCTCTTGGTAATTTCTGACAATTAACTGATTTGGATAATCAATTAGCTGATTCAAGGTTATAGCTTATTTAGATTTGTAATTATGTACACCTCTGCTTTTATTATATCTCCTTCTTTTCTGAGAGAGTTCAAAAAGAAATGGATCTGGGGCAAATCACTAGCCCAGTGATGATTTTATGGCTTTATTTTATATTTAACTTTGTTTTTGTGAACCATTACACAGATGAAATAACTGCTTTTGTAACTGAATAAAAGTACTTGGATATAAGCTCACTTTTTGTTGATTATGAATTCCTCCATTAGTTTGTGATCCTTGAGGCAGGGACTAGCTTTTTCCTCTTTTTGTATCCTCAGTGTGTAGCATAGTGTTTGACACACAATAGGTGCTTAAAAATACTGATTAACTGAATGATCCAAAGAAAGATTCAATGTTACAGTATTGTTGTTATTGAAGATGCAAAACATAAAGGTATCAAGGAAAAATCTGTGGTTGAAAATGTTGATTCCTATCGGCATCCCGAAGTCAAAGTTGAACGGGAACGCATTAAAAACGATGGACACCCTTTAATATCAAACTTGATGACCATTATCAAGAACTCTAAAATAGACCAAAATTGATTTAGAAAGTATCTTTAAAAGAAAAAGAGTAAGAGTAAAATACAGAAATAGCTTTAAGGAACTATCTTAAAATAGCTAGAGTAAGATTAACATTTCCTTGCAAAAAGAAAGCAGAGAATTAATATCCATTCTTAGAGCACTTTATAAGAGAACCAGAAAACATTACAGAAATACTTTTGGAACAGGCAGATGCTACTTCATGAAACAATAGTAAAGGCTGTAAACAGCTACATAAATGGTTTTATCCAATGAAGCCAAAAAAAGCAGTTATCTTCAGAAGAGGCATATGAAATGACTAAGATCCAAGAGAGGAAACAAAAGGCCCTCCATGGGTGACCTCCACATGAATTCAGTTAACACCATATAAAAAAAAATAGTGAAAAAATTCCAGAGCTATGTAATTGATTTAGCAAAAAAGAAGGGTTTATGCTAATGATTTCAGACCAGACTATTACTAACAAATTACAAAAAGTTTATCTTGAGGGAGCCAAGACTTATTGATCAGTGAAGATTATCCAAAAAAAAAATGGAAGGCATTTTGCTTGACATCACTGTAGTCTGTGAAAAATTTGCCCACCTGCCAAATACCTAGCAACAGGTAGCTAAATTATAAATCAGCAATTCTCTGATGTTCATGGATTGGGGAATGATAAATTCTTGTACTAGTAATAATAGACTTCAAATACTACAGTAGACCTGGAACAGTTTATCTGCACTTAAGAAGGATCCAAAAAAAAGTTTTAATAGCTCCTGCCATGTCAAATATTCACAGATCAAAATCATGTAAAAATGGATGAAGTACATAGTATCCCTGTTGTCCTACATGCAATGGAGCTTTCCTGAAAATGTATTCAGTGAGCCTACAGAGGATAAAGTTTATGCCCTAATATTTTTATTCAACTACAAAGAGCAATTATTGTATCTACCTTTACAATAATCAACAGAATACTAAATGAAAAGCAATAGTAATATAAAATATAAAATAATCACAACTATATATCAACTTGTCCCAGGACCATTTCTGTCTGAACTCCATCAAGAGATGAAATGAATAGCAATGTAAGATAACACTGACTATATATAACATTAAATAACAAGTATTATAGTGGCAATAGCCTACGTTTGCATAATGAACTTACATTATTGAATTCGCTTTGTATAACAACCCTTTGAGGTGGGTAGTACAAATGTTATTATTCTTATTTTGCAAATGTGGAGAAGGAGGTTCATGCAATTTTAAAGACTCAGCCAAAGATCACACTAATAAGAGATGGGGTCAGAACTCAGAATCAGGTTTTTTTTTTTTACTCCAACTCTATTTCTTCTATTAGCAAGACCCTGCTTTCAGTAATATTTATTTTCCCATTTGTCTGCTCATTTTCTCATACAACATATATTTATTGATTACATAATCTAAAAGCATTAGAGGACTTAAAGAAGCATAACATATGCTTCCTGACCTCAGGGAACTTAAAAATCTAAGGGAGAGTATAAAGTCAAATTACCGAAAATGACTATTTCTTTCATGACTACACCATTTTGTTTTATGCTAGACTTCAGTGCACCACATGGGGCTGAGGGACCCCTTGAGATTCTTTTTAACCTTATGATTCCACAGGTCTGTCTTATTTGGCTCTTGTACTGGATTTTCCTTCAGGCACGTCGGTCCTTAGAAATATTTGCTTTCAAGAAGCTATTTTCTCTGAGAAGCAAGCATCAATACCGCACTTTAAAGGATATTTTGTAGTAACAACTTCTAGGCAGCTGTACAATATTTTTATCTAAAGAGATAAAACTGAAGATCTATTTGCCTTTTTCCCAAAAGAAAATGATTTACACTGAATTTCCTTTTAAGTCCTTGCCTAACAGGAAATAAGTACATCTACTGTAAGTTTATTGTTATTCAAGAGCCAGCTGTTTATAGACAACCCTCCTTTGTCCCTATAGAAATCTGAAGGCATTTACGTATGGAACTGTGAGATCCTTCCTTCTCCTGACAAATAGAAATTTGTTTCAGTGTTGTATACACCAACATTTTTAGATAAAATGGCAAAGAATCAATCGTACTTTTGCTGAACAAGAGAGCAAAGTTGCAATATAATAATTACAAAAATGTAGAGAACTGAATTTCACAGCAATATGAAACAATCAGACATCAGGACTTCGTTGCAATCTACTAATTAACTAAAAGAAAGGTTTGGGGCTATATTTTATCGCTTCTCAGGTATGTATTTTGGAAATTCAATGCAAAACATTTCATTGTGTTTTGGAGGTGGATTCTTTTCCAAAGGGATGGTCTCTACAAAGCCAACCTTCTCAAGACCATTTAGAATCAACTTTCGGAGAAAGTTTATTAAATGTTGGCTGCTTACAAAGTACTTTGTTGGTAAAGGCAATTGTTATGGGGACAAATTCTATTTTCATGGATTTATAAAAATCAATAAAAATCTGTATAGATGAAATACAATGCTAACTTAGGTTTCTGTATTCATTTAGTTGCTCCAGATTATAAAAACATGGTTCTACAGATCTTACTGCTCCTTTTTGTCCTTCAACGTGATCAAATAAATAACCTATTCCCCAAATAAATATACCCATATACAAAAACACATGCTTTTGGTATAGCATTCCCTAAATCCATGAAATCAAAAAGAGTAAGTGTGGGTCATGTATGGTCCATGCCTAAGCACGCTTAAATGGAATTATTCAACATGCCAAGCTGAGTGCACAGATCAAAAGATGATATCAAGTTATCTTTACTTAGCCCCAGACAGGAAAGATTCCATGGGAATTTTAAAGTAAAGGAAGCCTCCTGTTTACAAATGGGTTGTGTTAACGTTCATTAAAGTCAGATGTTTGAAACCTGGAATACATTATTTTTTCCTAAGAAACAATGTTTAAATAATATATGAACTTACAGGCCAGCCTGCAAATACCTATTTAATATATAATAGAACTGGACCATTGTGTGTTTGCAATGAAAAATAGAGGGGAAAAAGACTATTGCAATATTAGTAATTAACAAAACAAATGTAATTCAGCAAAAATAAATGGTTTTCTTTTTTCTGAAGATCATGAAAAAAGAAAAATAGGATTAATTACATGAAACAAACTTCTGAAAAGACTCTGAATGGGATTAATGGGCACTTTTCAAGGGCTTTAGAGGTTGATGGCATAGTTTTAAAATACTAGGTTACATTTCAAAACTTAGGATCCTATATTAAAATCTGGAAGGGACCTCAGAGATCATCTAGAGGTCAGAGTACATCTAGTACATCTATCCTCACTTCATAAATGGGGTCTAGAGAGGTGTTTTCATTTGCTGAGGACACAGGAATTTATGCATTAGAGCTGGAATTCTCTGACTCCAAATCTAGCCTTCTTTCCCCATCCCACACTGTCTCCTATATGGATTTCCTTACCCTAAACACATTTATTGTGTTGAGATATTATAATTAGGATAATTTTAAGGGTCACAAAGAGAACTAAGAGAAGGAAAAATCTTACTTTGATAAAAGGACAGACTACAAGGGAATTAAAGGGGACTACTTTACATATGTCTGATTATCTGTGGTAGTTATGAGTTATGGAAAATTAAAGAGAGAGAGCTTCATCATGAGTAGACTAGTAGTTTACAAACAGATAGACTCAGAGTCAGACAAAGCTGAGTTCAATTTTGCTTTGGGTATTTACTAGCTGTCTGACTCTGGTCAAGTCACCTAACCTCTCTGTGCCTTCATTTCTCATCAGCAAAATATAAGGGTTGGACTCAGGAGCTTCGAAGCACCACTCTAATACTAAATTTACGATTCTATGACACTGTGAGCTTTGATAGAGAAGAAATGAAGTGGTCAAAGGGTCAGAAAGTTCTCTGTTCCCACCAGCAGATAGCCCCACTGGGCTAGGACAGCTTTGTTGTCTAGAATGAGAGGAAGAAGGTTGAAATGAATTGTTTCAGGAGGGGTAAAGAGAGAGGCAGGCAAAAGTCTATTTGCATCTATAAAGATTTGAAGGTCAAGTGTTCATAATTCAGGAAATACCTATATTATAAATTCTCATCTGAGCTAGGGTTATTTCAACAGTGTATAGCCTCTGCACTATAGGTGATTATCAACACTCAAGAAAAACACTCTTTGCATCTACATGAGCAAATTCACCATGTCAGGAAATGAGACATTTTTTCCTATGTTCTGATTTTATGATTGAAAAATATGTGCAGAGGAGAGGAAGAGGGAGAGAAAGCAAGGCTATGTTGTGGTTAACTAAGGGGAAAGTTAAGAAGCAGCTTTAAAAATGACACCAGGGTTTATGTTTGTTGCCACCCATATTTTATCTTAGATTTTCATCTTCATGATGGCAGGCCATTGTGATTGGTGTACTTGATAAAAGAGAAATGCCAATCACTCACTGATTTGGTGCCTTCTTACATTTTCTGAAGGTCATTTGCAGTTCAGTGGTACTATTTCACTTGATCTTTAAAGAAAAATATATAACTTGCCAGTTCAGAGAGTAAAAATGAGAAGCTCAGCATAATTTTACTCTCCTGGACATATGAGTAGAAGTCATTCTCAGATAGTTATTTCTGATATTCTCATTATTTGTTCTTGAATTTTGTGTTGAAAATATTAACACTTGTTCTTCTGTGATTTAGACTTTATATTATTAGTTCGTTTTCAATGATATTTGCTTCTGGTGTCAAGAATAAAGAACTCGTATGGTTGATGATCAAGTGTCATGAGATTTGATAAACAGACTTAGAAAATGTTCACAGTGGGGCCACATATATATCAAGAATTCATTGGGCAGAAAGAGGATTGTGCTTTATGATCATATTCTCTTTCACCAGTGAGTACTGACTTTTAAATACCCTTTGGTACATCACAACACATCTCAAATAGCTTGAAGGTAATTAACATCCTGAATATAGTAGTATGGCCACATTTAATTATCAAATGGCTACTTTCCCTTGGGATATTTGACAGCTGGCTGAAATGTTGGTGCTCATTTAAAGCCAAAGAGAAGACCTTTGACTTGAGGAAAGGTCACCAAATTGCCATTTGTTAAATATAAGTGCTAAATGTCTAAATTAAAGGGAGGAGAGGCTGGAAGGATAGCAGACTAATTGGCATCTAAAAGTTTTCAAGAAAAATAAAATTGAATCTGGGGATGATGGGAAAATTATATTAGGGATGAGAAGATCTTCAGTCAATGTTACCTACAATGAGAAAGATTTACATGCAGCCACAATACCCTACATTCAGGAAGAGAGTAAAAAAATTTGAAACTCTCCTGATCATTAAGTACATGCTCAGATTCGCCAAACTTAGCACATGTAGGAAAGGTTTTACTAACTAGAAAAAATAGATAGGAGGAAAAGTCAGGAAAATACACCCGTTGAGATGTTACTTTCTTAATAAATGATAGAATGAGACACACACCTAGTAAATCTGATATAGTAGTACTGGAAATTAAATGCTTAACCAGCTATGTCTATTACTGATGCTTTCTCTCTTTTAATATCACCTTAAAACTAGAAATTACTTATATTTTTGTGACAAAAAAGAAACAGAAAAGAAATATAGTACAGTATATAGAGGGCCAGCTTTATGGTCAGGAAGACCAGGGGTCAAGTTTTGCCTCTGATGCATACTGATCTTCTTACCATGGTCATTCAATCTCTCAGTGCCTCCAGGAAATGCTTGAAAATTATAAATTACAGATGGGTTACTAAGACTGTGAAATATTCCCACCTAGGAAATCCTCCTGTCCCTCATCCTAGCAGGAAAAAAATCATAACTTTAGACTACCCCTACCAAAATGTCAACAATGTATACATACATATATACATATATATATATATATATATATATGTATATATGTATGTATACATACACATATATAAACATGGGGAATTGTTTCTCAGTGGATTAACTATTTTCATTTTTGTTCAAAGAAATCAAGGTGTTTGTACTTACTATGTAAGAACTATGGCCACAGCATCATTCAACACACTTTCCCCAAAAAGGAGTGTGTACAGATCAGTATCAACATGTAGTTCATGGAAAATAGCCAGTACCGTCACTAGGAAAAAGCAAAGACATATACACACACAGTGAGTCACAGAGACAGAAAGGCACCATTTTCATAATTTTATATTACCCATTACCATCCCCAAGCATTTATTTTCCATCTTCATAATTATATACTCGTTGCCCCCCATCCCTAGAATACTCTTCCCCCTTACTTCCATCCGTTAGTTTTCTGGTTTCCTTCAAAAGTCAACTTTTAAAATCCCATGTCCTCCCAAAAAATTCTAGTCAAGTATCATACATAAACATTTCTGCTTCTCTCCCCCAGCTGCTTTTTCACTCCCTGATACCCACATTTTGTCTAAAATTATTTATGTTTAAAGTGTCTCCCCCAAAAGAATTTCATTTCCTCTCCCTAAAGACCATTTTTTTTTCTTTTTTCTTTCTGGTCTTTCTATTCCTAGTACCTAGTAAGGTGTCTGGTACATAGCAGGCATTTAATAACGCTGCTATGTTATTGCATTCAAAGAGAGAAAAGATAAAGGAGATTGAAATAATTTATTGGTGAATACCTATAAGATGGAGGAAAGGCTGGTTGTACTTGAAGAGAACCAAGATGACATCACTATATCATGCTCAACGAACATAGATAGACTTCAGAAAGATGACTCTAACGCCCTAGATTTCTCTTAACAAACGTCCCCATGTCACTGTGATCATTGAGATTTTTCAAATGTATTGTTTGATATTATAGTTATACTAGGACTTCAACATGGAGTCAGGCTGTAGTCCTAATGCTCATAAAACAAGCAAATAAGGAGACAGGTTGCATTTTCCTTCTGTTCTGACTCACTCTAATTATGTATTAAGCATATAATAGTCACAGCTTCTGATTGGCTAAGACTCCAGGCTGATTACAGCAGCATGTGACTCACTCTTTTTCCTGCTGCCTGGGATAGACAACTCAGATCCTCACCCAATTCTGGTCTTGACAAGGAAACTCTCCTACCAGAGCCTGGTATTGATAGGTGACCCTGGGAATCTCCCTAACACTTCGGATCTGATCAGGAATTCCATTCTTACATTTGGTATTGATTACTTGTTCTCACCCCAGTCCACTTTGGGGGTATAAAACTTCCCTCTCTGACCCCTTACTCTGAGACTATGTTTACCTCAGATCTGTGTCATGATATATGTCTCCCGCCCCCTCAAACTCAGGTAGTTTCTTTGTATGTGTGTGCGTGTGTGTGCATGTGTGTGTGTGTGTGTGTGTCTGTGTGTGTGTGTGTGTATACCTTTTCCCCCTCCTTGCTACACTGCATAGTAATAAAGTTTATGTTTGTACTAGCTTCCCAAGTATCATTTTCCTATAAATCCTTAAATCCAGGTCTTTGCTTTACCATAAGCTGTGAGGCAAAATAAAGCAGTGAGGAGACAGGTGGTTATTTAATTATACTCTGACTCCATTTGTCTATTGATGCAGGAAATGGTACTATCTTGCCTTAATTCAAAGGATTCTAGGTTTAGGACTGAAAGAGACCTCAGAGGCTAGACAAGTCAAACATGCTGTCCACAACCTGAACCAGATTAAAATGTAATTGGGAAATAATTTAACAAAATAAATAAAAATACAACATAGATAATGTTAATATAGAACATGGATATTGTTAATATGTGATTTTCTAAGTCAATATGGGGCCTGCAGGGATCCTTATCTACAATCTAGCGGACTCTCTTTCTACATGAGTTTGATACTGCTGATTTAAACCAACCCCTTCATCTGCAGAACAGAGTTCACTACCTCTCACACATAGAAGTCTTTTACCAACAATCATTTACTAAGCACTTTCATGTGCCAGGCCCTGTTTAATGCTGAAAATACAAAGAAAGGCAAAAATAAGGTCCTTGTCCTCAAGGAACTTACATTCTAATAAGATAAACAGTGTTACTCTTCTTTTCACACCTTTCTTGAATTACACCGATTCACTTTATAGAACACTAGTCTTCATATAATAACTGGCAAATATGTACATAGAAAATATATAGTGTAAATGGGATTGGGAGAAAAGACACTGGAGTCTGGGGTATGTGGTAGGATTGGAAATGCCACTAATTAGTGGGATGTGAGCCAAGTCTTATAGGAAGCCTGGGAAACCCCATGGTAGAGATGAGGAGGGAGAACATTCCAAGTGGGAGGGACAGTCAGTAACAAAATGTTGAAGTCAGGAGATGGAATGTTGTGTGCCAGAAGTGGCAAGAAGGCTAGTACTTCTTCATTGTAGATTATGGGGGGAGCAATAAAGTGTATAAAATTGAGAGAGGTAGGGGGGTCAGTTGTAAAGAGCATTAAAGACCAGGGGATTTTTATATTTGAAACTGGAAGTAATAGGGAGTCACTGGAGTTTGTTGAATGGTGAAGGAAAGAGTGACATGGTTAGACCTATGCTTTGTTGGCTGAGTGGACAAAGGTCTAGAAGGTGGAGCAAGTTGAGGCCAAGAGACCAGTGAGAAGGCTATTTCAATAGTCCTGGTGTAAGGTGATCAGGACTGCACTACAGTTGTAACTGTGTGAGTAAAGAGAAGGGGAGATGTTGTGAAGGAAGAAATGATGAGACTTGGCAACAGATTGTATATGCAGGATGAGTACAAGTGAAGATGATATTGGAGTTGTGAGCCTGGGCAATGGGAAAAGGTGTTAATGCCTTTAAAAGTAATAAGGAAATTGAGAAAAGTAGAGAGTTTGGGAGGAAAGATAATGAGTTTTGCTTTGGACATGTTGAGCTTGAGATATGTATGAGATATCCAATTCAAGGTACTTAATAGGCAGTTGGTAATGGCAAACACGAGGTCATGAGGGACATTAGGGCTGGATAAATAGTTCTGATAGTCATCTGAACAGAAATATCATTGAACTCACGGGAGTTGATGAGATTACTAAATTAGATGATATAGAGAAGAAAAAAAGGCTCAGAACAGAGCCTGTCCTGGAGGAAAATCTGGCAAAGGAGAATGAGGAGTCATCAGATAGGTAAGAAGAGCTAGCATTAATGTAGTGCTTTAAAGTTTGCAAAGCATTGTCTATTTGACACAATTAACTGCTGTTATTATCCAGACTTTACAGATGAGGAAACTGAGGCACAGAGAAGTTAAATGACTTGCCTAGGGTTACATAGCTAGAGAATGTCTAAGGTAGGGTTTGAACTCAGAATTTCTTGACTCCAAGCCTTGCACTCTGTTGAATCATCTATCGTCATCTTTCGTCTTTCCCTCCGTGATGATACTTTTCCATTTGCCTGGAATATCTGCAGATCTCCTCAAGTTCTTAAACTAGCCTCTGAAGTGCTAATTCATAGGATCATAGACTTAGAACCAGAAAGAGCCATAGCTCATTTGAACTTTGTATCTCCCTTAGTCCCAAGAACAATGCTTCTGTATACAGTAAAAACTTTATCTATGGCTATGGAATGATTGAATCCTTGCCCGTTGCCTCTTTCTTCAGAGCGCAGGGTGAGCTGTCCTTGCCCTTGCTGTATCCTGATCTACCCTTCTGACCCATCCTTTCATGAGCTACAGGTACCTGTCCTGTTCACATTGGTTTTCTGTCTCGGATCGCCAGTGATGTCTGGCCACTAGCTAATGTCAACAAATAAGCATGGAGACCAGCTGAGAAGTTAGTTTCTTTGATCCCTTTTGCTACCCTGCCCCCAACTTGTCCTCATACCTTAGGTCAGGATTCTTGTTGAGTGACTCAGCTGGGATGGCTTAGTGGATTCCTGGCACCAATCATCCCTCCACCTAGTGACTAATTCCTGTTTTGTCCCATTAGTTACAAATGGTGGGGCATGTGTGTGTGGATGTGGGTGTGGATGCAGGAAGGTTAGTAATCTGGAAAACTGTCAGAGCAGTTAAATGGCTCTTAGAAGTTAGATTGTTACATTCCCTGTGTCTCACTTTTTTTTTAAATCACTCACAAAAGGGTAAGTGACAAGGTAGTCAGGGCTTGGTGTCAGGATGACTGCATTCAAATCATAACTCAGATACTTACTAGAAAAATAATTGTATAAACCAGAACAAGTCACTTAACCTGACTCAGTCTCAGTTTCCTCATCTGTAAAGTGAGGATAGTAACAGCTCCCTCTTCACAGAAAAATTGTTAGGTTCAAATGAGATCACACACATAAAGTTTGAAAGCCTTAAAGCACTATATCAATTCTTACTACTACTGCTGCTGCTGCTACTACTACTACTACTACTACTTGGGATGTAGAATGTGTTCAGGAAGGACCAGTACCTTGGGTGTGATGACTGCCAAGTCCTTTTCAGGGCCGTTTCCACCTTTGGTGTTCACCTGTTACACCAAATCTCGCCTGTGGCTCCAAGAAGCTACAGCATGAGCAGCAACCACCCCCTGGTAACATGTTTTGGCAGGTGGGCCAAACCAGGTTGAGGGTAACTAAGGGGTCTCAAACGCATTGGTGAGTTAGGGATGTGTCTACCCTAAGCATGTGAAGACTTCCTCTGGTGAATGGATAGATGAGAACAATTTGTTCCAAAGGCCATGAAGGAAAATGAAGCAGGTGATGTGGAGTGCTTAGAGCTTGGTTAAACACCAAAGATGGCAAGGTCATCCACTGCATTTTGAGCCATTGCCAACCATCTTGGCTCTGTCCTGCCACTGGACTATGACGACTCTGGAGGAGAGAGTGAGGCTGATGACTTTGTGCAACTCTCCCTCACTTAAATACAATTGATGCAGGAATCAAAAGACACCACCCATACCATTTTACTATTATGCCTCAAAGTCCTGTGGTGACAGGCAAGTAATGAAGCAGTAAGTGTGGATATGGGAGCTGTAGTCTCCACACAGGTGGCCCAGGCTATAGTTTCTCACTGGAAGCACCAGCAGGACTTGGCAGCTCCCTGGGTGTCTGACCAGCGTTTTAAGGATCACACTGCTCACCTCCTAGTGTGAGGAAGGGGTCTAGAAAAGGTACCCTAAACAGTGGCTACTTACCCAACCCTGTCCTGATTACCAAAGCAAGCGGGAATCCCACTATGTGGTCAAAATACAAAAATAAAATGTACAAAATGTACAAAAACATCTGCAAAAATGATTCCATTCACCACTGGTACATGGAACATGCTCACACTTATAGATAACACAAAATCGAGTAGATCTGAAAGAACTGCTCTTGTTGCAAGAGAACTCAACTGGTATTGCATCCAAATAGCAACCCTGAGTGAAAAAAGGTTGACAAATGAAGGCCAGCTTACGGAAGCTGGAGCTGGATACACATTTTTGTGGAGTGGGTGCAGGGAAGGGGAGCACCGTGAAGCTGGCATGGGTTTTGCAATCAAAACTAATCTAGTCAGCAAGCAGGTATGCCTGCCAAAAGGAGTGAATGATAATCTCATGACAATGTGATTGCCACTCACAGGAAAATGCCATGCCACCATCCTCAGTGCCCATATTCCCACCATGACGAACTCAGATGAGGTCAAAGAAAAATTTTATGAAGACCTAGAGACCCTTATCATCAATGTGCCAAAAGAGGACAAGCTTATAATTTTGGGTAACTTTAATGCTAGAGTAGGCTCAGACTATGAGACTTGGCAGAGAGTCCTAGGGAGGAATGGAGTTGGAAATAGCAACAGCAATGGTCATGTACTGCTGAAGACTTGCGCATAACATGACCTTCTTATCATCAGCACTGTTTTCCATTTACTTAAGTGCAATAAAACTTCATGGATGCACACTCACAGCAAACAATGGCATCTAATAGACTATGTGATTGTAACGAGAAGAGACAGACAAGATGTGAGAGTGACAAAGGCAATGTTTTGTGCAGAGTGCTGGACTGATCATAGACTTCACATTCATCAAAAGTGCCACCCCCAAAGCAAAATGACTACCAGAAGAATTAATGTTAACAAAATAGAGCTCTTCTCTGAGCATGAACAGTTTGTTACTAACTTGGAGGGAAAGTTGAGTCAACACATAGCTGGTAACAGTGGAGGAGAAAAGGAGTAGGCAGCTTTCAGAGATTTGGTGTACAGCACTGCATTTGCTCATCTGGGTCAGAACACTCACAAACACCAAGACTGGTTTGGTGAAAATGATGGGGAAATTCAGAAGCTGCTAAACGAAAGACAAAAACTCCACAGGATATACCAGCAGGATAGTTCATCCTCTAAGAAGGCAGCATTTAATTCCATCAAAAGCAAAGTACAAGCAAAGCTTAGAAAGATGCAAGATTCTTGGCTCAATAAGAAGACAAATGAAGTGAATTAAGATTTTATGATTTATGAATTATGAATTTATGATTCCCTGAAAGCTATTTATGGACCAAAAACCTATGGTGCATCACAACTACTCAGTGGTGGTGGAGCCACATTGATTGGTGATAAGGACATGATCCTAAAGAGATGGGCTTGAACACTTCCATACTGTTCTCAACAAACCATCATTAATTAATGCTGTGGCCATTGACTGTTTACCTCAGATGAAAGTCAAACCCTCCTTAGCTGAACTTCCAACTGAAGAAGAGGTTTTGAGGGCCATTAGACTCCTTTCATGTGGCAAAGCACCTGGTGCTGATTCTATTCCAGCTGAGATTTAGAAGGTAGGGGGACCATTGCTCATACAAAAGCTGACTGAAATTTTCCAGGTTATATGACAAGAAGAGGTTATCCTCCAGGATCTCAAGGATACCTCCATTATTCATCTCTATAAAGGTAAAGGGAATACATTGTCTTGTGACAATCACAGGGGGATATCTCTCTCTATTTGTTGGTGGCAAAATTCTTGCTAGAGTTCTCCTTAATAGCTGATCCTTCACCTGGAAGATGGTCATATATCTGAAAGCCAGTGTCACTTCAGAAAGTGCTGAGGAACAGTCAATATGGTATTTGCTGCCTGACAACTCCAGGAGAAATGCCAGGAGCAGAACAAAGGTCTGTATACAACATTTGTAGATATGATCAAGGCCTTTGACACTATTAGTTGTGGGGGCTTATGGAAAATTATGTCAAAATGTGGTCACCTGGAGAAGTTCATTAGCGTTGTATGTCAGTTTCATGATGGCATTCTTGTCTGAGTCTCTGATAGTGGACAAAGCTCTCATGCCTTCCTGGTCACCAATGGAGTGAAACAAGGCTGTGTGCTTGCTCGCATGCTTTTTAGCATGATGTTTGCAGTCATGTTGGCAAATACTTCCAAAGAGAATGAACACAATGAAGATGTCAAGGTCAAACTACCATACTGATGGTAAGTTCTTCAGTTTGAAAAGGTTACAAGTCATGACCAAAGTGGAGGGAGTGTTTGTGCATGATTTTCTGTTTACAGATGATTGTGCACTCAATGCAGCCTCCGAAGCTGAGATGCAGCAAAATTTGGCCTAATAATTAACACCAAGAAAACACAGGTGCTCCATCTGCCACCACGCACCATCCATATGTGGAACCGTTGATTACGACAAATGGAGAAGTTTTGAATGCTGTGGACAAGTTCACTTACCTTGGTAGTGTACTTTCCAGAGATGTACACATTGACAATGAGATTGGTGCATGCATTGCCAGAGCTAGCTCAGTGTTTGGGAGGCTCCAAAGAAAAGTTTAGGAGAGAAGAGGTATTAGACTGACTACCAGACTGAAGGTCTACAGAGCCATTGTGCTGACCTCATTGTTGTATGCCTGTGAAACATGAACAGTCTACCAGCACCATGCCAGGAAACTGAATCCCATCCATTTGAACTGTCTTAGAAAGATTCTGAGGATCACCTGGCAGGATAAGGTACCAGACACTGAAGTCCTTACTCAAGCTGAACTGCCAAGCATTCACACTATGCTTCAGAGAGTGCATCTCTCATGGGTTGGCTGTGTTGTTTGAATACAAAGCATATGCTTGCCAAAAAGACAATTTTATGGAGAATTCACATGGGGCAGGAGATCACATGGTGGCCAGAAAAAGTGATACAAGGACACTCTCAAGGTCTCTCTCAAGAACTTTGGATTTGACTGTGCAACATGGAGACACTGGCACAGGACCTCTCAGCATGGTGTGCCCACATCAGAAAGGGTGCTGTGCTCTATGAGCAAAGTAGAATTGAGACAGCACAAAACATAGGATGTGCAAATTTGGAGTATCCACTCAAATATTCACATGGACTGTCTGTGCCCAACCTGTGGTAGAGCATTCCAAGCTCGTATTGGTGTGATCGGCCACAGTTGGACACACTGAAACTTCACTTTATCATGGTGATGTCATTTTGGCCCTCTTCGAAAACAAAGAATAACCAACCTCCTCCTCCTCCTCCTCTTCCTCTCCCTCTTCCTCCTCCTCCTCTTCCTCCCCCTCCCCCTCCTCTTCCTCCTCTTCCTCCCTTTCCTCCTCTTCCTCCTCCTCTTCCTCCCCCTCCCCCTCCTCTTCCTCCTCTCCCTCCCCCTCTTCCTCCTCCTCCTCCCCCTCCTCCTCCTCTTCTTCCTCTTCCTCCTCCCCTTCCCCCTCCTCTTCCTCCTCTTCCTCCCCCTCCCCCTCCTCTTCCTCCTCTTTCTCCCTTTCCTCCTCCTCCCCCTCCTC
>CM053771.1:505088945-505106406 GCA_028658325.1 Potorous gilbertii | reverse complement strand
GATGAACACACACACACACACACACACACACACACACACACACACACACACACATGCGCACACACACTATATACCAAGTACTGTACTAAGAACTTTACAAATACTATCTCAATTGATCCTCACAACATTGTGGTTAGGGTAGGTGATATTATTATTCACATTTTAGAGTTGAGAAAACTAAGGTACACCAAGGTTATATGACGTGCCCAGGGTCACATAGCTAGTAATTTGAATTTGAACTCAGGTCTTCCTACCTAGGCCCAGGGTTCTATCCACTGCACCACCTAGTTACTTGTACTAACAGAAGCAGTACAACCAGTTCCAGGCATGCATAAGCAATAGGAATTCTAGAAAGTTTTGCAAGGATCCAAGAGCATGCTCACAAAAGTTAGGTAGGTGATGATGGGAGAATATAGCCAAGAGTCACATGGGATGAGAAGACACCAATGCACCATGATCTATCTCCATTGCTGAGGGGAGCACCCACAGTGAGGAGATCACAAGTCATGTCTCATGTTGAAGACTGAGTCATTGTGACAGGTGCTAGGGATAAAAAATATAAATCTGCAATTCTCCTTACCCTCAAGGAGCACATAGTCTACTAGGGCAGGAGACGTAGCATGGACACAGTTGAGTAAATCAAAGATTGTTGCTGTTCGGTTCATCCTTTGTTTTCAAAGAGGACCATGACATCAGAGAAAAGATGACATGACTTGCACTTGATTTTGTTTTGAATGAGAGAGAGCTATGCAAGGTCACCAGCCTCACTTTTCTTCTCCTGAGCCATCTGGATCCAGTGACCAGGAATTCATCAGGATGACTGTAGATGACCCAGGATGCAATGGGAGATCTTTGCCTTTTAGGTTAAGGTCTTTTCAGGTCTTCACTTAAAGTGAGGTAGTGCCCATTCAGTGAATAGAACATCTTTAAAAAATAGTCAGGGTTATGGTCCCTTTAACAGAAAAAAAAATAAATAGATAAATCACGCTGGGAGGGGCAGGAGCCTCAGGATGTTGTTTCAAGAGAAACAGTTACTATGGACATTCACTCTAATCGGGCAGGATCCAAAAACAGCCACTGAGTGGAGGTTGGGCACTTCAGAGTGCATGGGGTATAAGGTTTTAGGGAAGACAAGAAAGAAAGGAAGAAAGAAAGGAAAGGAGGAAGAAAGGAAGGAAGAAAGAAAGAAAAAGAAAGAAAGGGAAAGGAATCTAGCTAGCATATCTCAGGTTAACTGGGTAGCTTCCAGTCATCCAAATTAACCTTCTTTTGGAGAGGAGAAGGAAAGGGAGAGGGCTAGGCTGAGAGAGAGGATGAGCGGAGTTACCCAGCTAGCAACAACAATAAATCAGGGAAAGTTTGAGGAGCGAGAGGCCACAAAGAACTGAGGGGAGATCAAGGAGGGTCCTGAAGGAAGATCAAAATTCTGAAAGGTACAGATGAAGAGAGATCTCATTTCAGGCACAGGAAGCCCTGTACAAAGGCACATGAAGAGCATATCAAATACCTATTTCAAGGGAACTGCTAGTGGTCTAGGTTGGCTGGAACATAGAGTCTGTGGAGGTAGTAACATGAATTAAGTCTGGGATCTGAAGAGGGAAAGAGCCAATTGTGTGAGTGTGTGTGTGTGGGGGGAGGGGGATTTAAATGTTGGGCTGAGAAGTGTATTATCCTAGAAGCAGTCGGGACCTTCTGAATTTTTTTGATCAGGAAAGTGATATAGTCAATCCTGTGCCTTTGGAAGATGATTTTGGTGGCTAAGATGAAGATGGCTTAGAGAAAGGATAAAATAGAAGCAAGAAAACCAATGAAGAGGCCTTTAAAGTAGTCTAGGTGAGCAGTGATTAGGGCTTGAATTAGGGTGTCCACTTTGTGAGTAGAGAGAGTAGAATGGAGTAGAACAAAGTTGTAAGGGTAGAATTGACAAGACTTGGCCAATAATTGATAATGAAGAGTAGGGACTCAGGGCTGATTCTGGGGTGGTAGGATGAAGTGTCTAGAAGGGTGGTGATGTCCCCAACAAAAACTGGGAAGTGTTGAAGAAGGTCTGGTTTGGCTGTTCTTGCGGGAGGTGGAGGGACAACAAATTCCATTTTATAACTACTGAGTTGGAGATAGGCCAACATCAATAAGTCATCCAGGTAGAGATGAGAGTTAGCAATAAATGACTGATGCTCAGAAGAGATAATAGGGTTCACCTCTTGGATTTGAGGCTGTCATGGCGCACCAGTCTTCCCCCACCCATTCTCTCATTGATACGCCACTTGTCCCTGTGTTGTTGTGATGAGGCTTTAAGGAAAATAGGGAGTAAACCTGTGATTTGTTTAGTAGAGGGATGGTATTTCCAGATTAGGAAATGAAGATTGGTACCTTTTCTACAATTTATGGTCTTAAAAAGATGCCTACAGCATTGAAGGGATGAGTGACTTGCGGAGGTTAATATATTAAGTATGCAACAGAAGAGAATCTGAACCCAGGTCTTTATGGCTCTGAAGCAAGCTCTCTATCCACTACACCATACTGCCTCGGAAGCAGGTCAAAACCAGCTGAAGGAAATAGAAAAGCTTCCCCCAGACCTCAAGACATCTTTACCTTATCCTTGCTATCTCACCTTGACTAATCTCTCTGCCTTGCCTGGTCCTCTCAAATGGATTCTGGAAACTGAATCTTTCATACAGTTTAAACCATCATGAATGACTCATCACCTATTTCACCTATACCCTAAGTTATAGCAGGAGGTAGAGAGGATGACTCCTCTTTCCTGTTTATTCTAACCAGGGTATCCTCTTCTCCCCAGTTGTGTGATTGCTCACTCCTTGTGTACTCTTGTCCTAATTTCCCACAATTACAAATAAAAACATTTGGAACTATTAAAACAGTCCCAAGCATTGTCTTCCTTCCCAAAATATGTAGGCAGAGCCATTCTATCACAAATGAAAGGTATCTTTGAAGGTATCTTTCTCCTTTGAAAGGAATGTTTAGTAAGAGGAATAACTGGGGGCAGCTATGAGGCACAGTGGCTAGAGTGGGTTCCTGAGTTCAAATCCAACCTCATCCATTTATTAGCTGTGTGACCTTGGGCAAGTCACTTAACCCTGTTTGCCTCAGTTTCCTCATCTGCCAGATGAATTAGAGAAGGAACTTGCAAATCCCTCCAGTATCTTTGCCATAAAAATCCCAAAAGGACACTATTTGTACAAAAATAATTATAGCAGCTCTTTTTGTGGTGGCTAAGAAATGGAAATCAAAGGGATGTCCATCCACTGGGGAATGGTTAAACAAGAGGTGGTATATGATAGTAATAGAATATTATTGTGCAATAAGAAAAAACAAAAGCAAGATTGTTTCAGAAAAACCTGGAAAGACTTACATGAACTGATGCATAGTGAAGCGATCAGAATCAGGAGAACACTGTACACAGCAACAGCAGTATCATTTGATAAAGAACTATGAATGACAGCTATTTTCAGCAATAGAATGATCCAAGACAATCCCAAAGAACTAATGTTGAAGCATACTATCCACCTCCCAGAGAAGGAACTGATATCGATTGAATACAGACTGAAGTATTCTATTTTTCACTCTTTCTCTTGTTTTCTTTTATTCAAGTCTTCTTATACCAAATGACTAATATGGAAATATTTTACATAATTGTACCTGTATAATCTATATCTCATTGCTTACTATCTCAGGGAGGGAGGAGGGAAGAGAAGGAGGAGTAATTCAAAACTTTAAATAAAATGTAAAAAACAAAATGGGGTCATGAAGAGTCAGACATGACTGAGACAACTGTATAATGATGAGGAGAAATGATGTAGGGACACAGATGAAAAAGGTAAGGTCTATAAAAAATGGAGAATTGGACCTAAAAGAAAGTGAATGGTAACCACAGCTCCTGGTTCTAATATTTGTGCTTAGATTCCCTAGTCAAACCCGTACAATGAGCTCACAGTAGACAGTAAGTCTGTAAAAGCAGTGGCTGTAGCATTAATCATTTAGGCAAATACAAACAAGACCCCCAGCCAAGAGATTTTCCCAGTTGAAAGAGCTATTTTGAGAAACCTTAAAAGGTTCATAGTTAAGTCCAAAATAATTGGCAAGCAAATAAATTTTGGAAAGAACAAGATGAGGTCCATCCTTATTAAAATAACAACAATAACTATATCCTTTTGACAAGTAAAAACTTTCTAGGGAGAAAGATAGAAATAAAGTCAAGAGTAGACTTAACTCTTTGGAGTTAACAGGGTGCTATTTCTATGGTGAGCGACAGTGTCTGAGTGACATGAAGGAAGAGAGTCTTAGGTACTACATCTTTGCACGCTCACTGGTGTGTTGACACCCAGTTTGGGTTCATTGATCTATATTGAAAGGGGAAAATAAGTAGCTACTTTACAAAGATAAGAATAGTATAGCCTGACTATAGTCTAGGCCACATGCCAGGCTTAGAGAGACCCTGAGAAAAGCTGATAATGGATTTTCCACAATATATGCAGTTCAATAGGAGGTAACTATTGCTTTAAGTCAGAATCAGATTACAGAGTTTAAGAGGCCATCTAATCCAACCCCTTTATTTTACAGATGAGGAAACTAAGGCACAGAGAAATTAACTGATATGACCAAGTCACATAGGTAATACATTTTTAAGACGAGATTCCAACTCAAGTGCTTTGACTCAAAATATAACATTCTTTCCAGACTCATGGTTGTTGTTCATTTTTCAGTCATGTCTGACTCTTTGTGACCCTATTTAGGATTTTCCTGGCAAAGAGAGCAGTTTGCCATTTCCTTTTCCAGTTCATTTAACAGGTGAGGAAACTGAGGCAAACAGGGTTAAGTGACTTGCCCAGGGTCACACAACTAATAAGTGTCTAAGGTCAAATTTAAACTCACAGAGATGAGTCTTCCTGGCTCCAGGCATGGTGATCTAGTCACCTAGCTGCCAAGAGCTCAAAACTAGGTGAAATTTTTTGACATAACTAGGTGAAATTCTCATACACTATACCCAATCCATTGCCAAGGGCTATTGCTGCTACCATAATATCTCTTGTCTATATCCTTTTCTCTCTTCCAACACCACCATTACCCTGGTACAGGCGTTTATCACCTCAAGTCTTGACTATAGCCTTTTGTTGGTCTCCTAGCTCAAATCTCCCCCTACTCCACTCTATCCCCCACTCAATTTTCAAATTAGACTTCCTAAAACACAGATATGGCCAGTTATGTCCCATTCAATAAACTACAGCTGCTTCCTGTTGCCTCCAGGGTCTAATATAAAATCCTTGGCTTTTAAAGCCCCCTGTGTTAGTGGGCCCTTTCTACCCTTCTGGTGTTTTCACACTCGATTCCCCTCCAAGTACTCTGTGATCTAATTACCCTGCCCTCCTTGATTTTTCCCTGAAAACACTCCATCTCCCAACTTTGGGCATTTTTACTAGCTGTCCTTCAGGTCTGGAACACTCTGCCTCCTCTTCCCTGCCTTCTGGCTTTCTTCTAGACTCAAATAACCTGCCACAGGGAACCTTTCCTAGTCCTCCTTAATCTCAATGCCTTTCCTCTGAGACCATTAATCCTGTATATATATCTGTATATGAGACAACTAATTCTGTATATCTACATGAGGCAATTCTTCCTGTATATAACTTGTTTGTACAAAGTCAATTTCATGTCATCTCCTTCATTAAACTGTGAGGTTTTTGAGAGTAGGGAATGTTTTTTTGGAGAGTAATAAATTCTTGTTGGTTTGACTTGACTCTACTGCCCATAGGAAGACTACTCATAATCTTTACAAAAGAGTTCATTCTCCCTCCAGATAGAAGACTTTTTTTTTCCTTTCTGGGAATACCTTTTATTCACTAGTGTAATAAAATAAACAGATGGTGATATTCAGTGCTGGTCAGATATTTATATTATGCCTAATTCACAGCTCGACAACTTGAAAAGCCTGCAAAAACTTGGAGAGATTTCAGAGGAGAGTCACCCAATGGAGTTATTGGAGGAAGTTAAGGAAACTGTTATTATTTAACTCAGAAAAAGTTAGATTAAAATTCTTTCAAAAAATGTTAGTTATTATAAAGGATCAGATGGGTTGGCTGGTTTCCAGCTTTCCACCAAAGGTAAAATGATTAGATGAAGGGAAAATTTTGTTTTCTGTTTTTGTTTTGTTTTAATATTGTTACAGGTTGTTGAAAGAGTTAGAGCCCATTGCCATATCCCTAGGTATTTAAAAACAAGACAGAAGATGGTATACTCTCTGTGACTTTTGTTGGTGCTCAAAATCATTTTCTACTACCCATCTGTTTGATCCTAAGTACTTTAAAAATGCTAAAGGCATTCATGGAGTATTTTACACTTTAAAAATGCTAAAAACAGGGGTGTGATAGGAAATATTACAGCAGAAAACACTGGAGCTGAATCTTGAAGGAAGAAAGACTTTTGAAGAAGTGAGGTGGAGAGTGAGAGAATTCCAGGCATGTGGAAGAGTTAGTGCCAAGTCACATAAACAAGACAGAGAGTGTCTTGTGAAAGAAACATCAAGTGGGACCGTGTAGCTAGATTATAGAGTATGTGGAAAAGTTTTGAGTATAAGGAATGGTAGGAAGGACCTAGGTGAGGAAACTGAGGCCCTGATTAAGTGATACATCTAAGTTATACAGTTAGTATCAAAAGTGAATTCTGAAAGAGAGAAGATGGGGATAAGGGAAGGGAGGGGTGTGACAGAAGGGAGGGCATATTGAGGGAAGGGGTAATCAGAATGTAAGACATTACAGAGTGGGGGAGGGGAGAGATGGTGTGCAAATTTGGAACTCAAAATTTTGTGGAAATGAATGTTGAAAACTAAAAATAAATAAATAATATTTAAAAAAGGATTCTGAGATGGTTATCAAATTCTAAGACAAATCATCTTTCTTCTTCTTTTTTTATTGATTTTTTGGAGAGGAGACAATTGGGGTTTAGTGACTTGCCCAGGGTCACACAGTTAGGAAGTGTCTGAGGTCAGATTTGAATTCATGTCCTCCAGACTCCAGGGCCAGGGTCCTATCCACTGCATCACCTCACTGCCCCATCATTATTTTATCTGTGTGTGCTCTACTGGTCATAGTGTGAGTATTCAGTAAATATAATTGCTTTCTATTCTTCTACTTGCCCAAAAGGTAAAAAAATTTCCTCTGTAACTGAAGATGGCATGAGGGTTATAGTTATCTTTTCTTTGAGTTTTGGAAAATGAGAGGTGGCACACAAGGGAAAAAGAAAAGGGACATTATAATGGCAAGGTATGGTTATGGGAGAAAGGGGAATCCTTCAGGGTTTGATTGATTAGCCCCCACAAAGAAAAATCAAGAATAACTTGAGATTTCACTTATTTTCCATGCTTATTAAAACAGCTATAATTTTTAAGCACTGAGTGGGACTAAATCAATATGTTTTTCCTCATTACTAGTTTAGATGTAATTTTGCTTAAAAATAGAGAGTAGATCAAAGGTGGTTAATTCGGTCAAGGAAAAGAGTCAGAATCCACCAATGTCATCAGCAAAGAATCACACTATTTTGTCATTTTGTTTTTCAAAATTTAATGATATGTTCTTATGCTGGACAAAACAGATTCATATATCTCCACACTCTAATATTATCTCAGACCTTTCAAAGGACATATTATCACTTTTAATACCAGCATCAATATAATTTATAGTGGCATATTTTTTCTTAATGCTAACTTCAAAGGGCACACACCAGCATCAAGAGCCAAAAGGGACTTTAGAGATCATATGGTAAGGCTCAGAGGATTTAAATGACTTGTCCAAGTGCATAATATCAGATCTTAGTGCCAGAAAAATTAAATGGCTTACCCAAGGACATTTGGGTGGTAGCCCTCAGTCCTTTGGTTCCAAAGCCAAGTACATCACATTAACCTTTATGAAAAGCTTAGAAGCCAACCATGGCCTGAAGGTCTCATGTTGGCCACCTCTGGACAAGATCTGCTCAACACTTTTGTTTAAGGACATTTATCTCCTTTCAAAGGAGGGAGCAGACTTATAGAATCATATAGATTAAACATTCATTGATTCACACACATAAATAAATCTGCTTATCTGGATTTATTATAGGCCATGTCCATTTTCTTCTCACATCATTCTAGTTTGATATGACAAACTCCTAGCAACCACAGCTTGCGCTGCTGATAAAAATTATTCACTAGTTCTCTTCTCATTAAAAGTTGATGAAACCTTCAGATACAGATGCTGAAAAGTAAATGCCTGTCACAAGGAGCATGATTTTCTTTGAAATTAAATGGAGACTTTAGGGGGTTTGTGAGGCTGAAGAATATTGAATTCTGGGGCAGAAAATATTGATTAGATCATCAGAGCAGAGAAAGAGAGAGGTAGACAACGAAAGAGAGAATGGCTGGCTCTCACCAGTAAGCTGTTCTCACATTGTACTCCAAAAAACTTCAGATCTGATTGGATTATTTTTCCATCCTGAAGATTTATTAATTTTAATCAGGGAAAAAAAATCACCCATATCTGGTTGATTTCCTACCATCATCATTGAAAATAAATGCAAAACTCCAAGACAAAAGGTTTAAGCAAGTTGAAAACCAATATGGGAATATTTTAAAATGTAACCTTCTCAATCATATTACAGATTACTCCAGATTGGGCAAATTTAGAGTTATTTATCATGACGTTAAAATGGACAAGAATCTTGAACCATTTCCAGCTCTTCCAATACACTTTATAATCATAAATGTGGAAGTGATTTCTTTCTGAGTGTCAAGAATGTAACAATCTTCCATCAACTAAGTTCCCAAAGAGACTGTGAGAATTTATGTAAATTGCTCTGAGAAAGTCAGAAAGTCTCCACATAAATCAAAATATCCATAGCAGTGCTTTTTTATTATAGCAAAAAAAACCCAACAAAACAAAACCAAACAACCCCAAAAACCCTAACAAGAATAAAGTAGATGTCCATCAAAAGGATAAAGGCTGCACAAATGGCAATATAAGTATTGATGGAATACTATGAAAAGCAATGAATGCGAGAAATTCAGAGAAACATGGAAGCCTCTTATAGACTGAACAGCTGTACATTGATGAACTAGCAAGGAGCCTGGAATGATATGCACCATAACTGCATTAATGAAATGAAAACAACTCTGAAGAGCCGCCCCGGTCTGACTAATTTTAACAACCAATCTCAGTCTCAGAGATCAGAGGATGAAATGCACCTTTCTCTTCTCAGCAGAGAGATGGGGGATGACAGGCGTTCAGTGTGTGTATGCTACCACGTAAAGTCGTTGTGTGGGATCGGCTTAACTATGTTTGCTTTGTTCTGAGGAGGGATCAGTTGTGTAGGACTGTAATGGGAAATGACTACACAATAAAAATGAAAGACACCAATATAATTTTAAAAATTACTTTGAGATGTCTGGAAAAATATTGATTAAAATTCTAGCTAAGTTTGGCCACGCCGGAAAGCTAATTTTTAGGGATAAGACTGTCAAATACTGGGTAGTTCTAACAATTAAAAAAAAAGATAATGTATGTCCTAAATTTTGGCTAGGGTAGCCCATAGGAGCTCATAGGTTTCTTTCTGCTTTCTTTTTCTGTTTTTTTATATATTCACTGATTTATTTGAAGGAAAACTCCCTTGGTATAACTATGTTACTAAAAGGCAAAAAGGCTTCCCTTATTCACTATACAAGAGGCCCTCAGCTGACTGGGAAATAACAAAAATGGCAGCGCCTTTTTAGCATATTTTGGAATTTGGAACCCTGATTGGCAGAGGGATATGGAACAGTACTAGCAGATGTCACTATTGCCATGGGAACAGTCATCTGATTAGGCAGAGTCTCAGAAAAATCTCTATGTGTAATTACAGAGTTATGTGTACAAAAGTGGTGAGGAGAGGAATTCAGAGGGCCAGCAGTCACTGGGACTGAGAGAGCTAAAAAAATAGACCTTCATGGGCGCAGGCATACACACACACACACACACACATGCATATATACATACATACATACATACATATACACACATGCACACACAAAACACACATACATACACACATATATGCATACACACATACACACACCTATATACATGCACACATATATACATACACACCTATATACATACATGCATATATACATACATATACATACATACACACATATATACACACATACACATATACATACCCATATATACATACATACACACACCTATATACATACACACACACATATATATGTCTATATATATATACATGGAGAGAGGGAGGAAACCCAGATCTTTCACCAACTAGCAGTATGATTACAGAAGTCACTTTCTTTGAGTCTTACTTTCCTCTAGAGATGACTTCCCTTAGCTTGTAAGTTCCTGGAAGGTCGAAGATAGTTTTTTGCCTTTTTTTTGGTAGCTCCAGTGTGTAGCACAATGCCAGGCACGGAGCTGACTGATTTTTCAAGTTCCTGATCAACTCAAAATTTCTATAATTCTGTAACACTAAGTTTGCAGCACTTAAGAAAGAAGCAACGAACAATGCAACAATTCACTACATTTACAAATGCTTATGGAGCACACTGTGGACCCAGTAGTGTCTGACATGCTTTGGATTATCTAAGCTGAAAGTATGCAGGGTACAGTGAGTGGATGCTGGACTTTTGGTAGGGAGACGTGAATTCAAATTTAATCTCTGATGCGTTTTCACTGTGGGACTCTCACAAGCTGCTTAATATCTCTGGACCCCAGTTTCCTCATTTGTAAGTAACAATACCTTTAGTAGCTCCCTCCCAGGGTCATTACGAGGCTCACATCACAAACTATCTGCACAGCTGTTTATAAACTTTAAAGCACTGTCCGGAGTGTCCCCAAAACTGTAGTTCGGTAGCTTACAGTCACACTAAGACTTTTGGAACACTCTGTATCAATATTAGTTGTGATTACTGTTATTAAGAGACATATACTATGTGGTCCCTGGCCTTAAGGAACCTTTAATATAGCTGAAAGAAATGAACTGTGGAAAAATGTTATTGCAAGGCTCTTTAGCTTTGCTGTATCAGAAAAATAAAGTCTAGAACACTTGACTAGGAGCCAAGATGGGAGAGTGGAGGCAGGGACTTGCTTAAATACTCCCATATTCCTCTCCAAACTACTTTAAAATAATGCCTCAAAAAGAATTCTGGAGGGGAAGAACCAACAAAGGAATGGTGTGAAATAATTGTCCAGTTTATGACAACTTAGAAAGTTGGAAAGAAAAACCTGTCTGACTGGGGGAAGGGGGGTGTGGAGTGAAAGGCAGGCCACACCCCTGCAAGCCAGCATCAGGCTAAATCTGTAGAGGTAATTTCTGGAGCTCTTAGCACAGACAGCAAGGAGTTTGGACAACATGTCAGAAGGAGAACACAAGGGATTGCTATAAGCTATATTGTGGTTCTGGGTCATAGTCTCAGGGCAAGGAGGAACACTAGCACATCAGAACTTGTTGTCACAGGGGAGCAGGACCAGGGTCATGGTTCCAGACCAGAAAAGAGAGCTTGTTGTCTCTCGCAGACCAGGAGAGCAATGACCACACCTCTCTTAGATTATAGCAAGTGGAAAGAGCCATAAACTTATAGACTCTCCAGAACTAGTTCTGAAAAGAGCAGCACAAAAATATGTACCCTGGAAGCAAAACCCAATTTTAACATAAAGGGAAAGTCAAGAAATAGGCTGGGAAAATGAGTGAATAGGAAAAAAAAACCTGATCATAGATAGTTACTATGGTGACAGGGAAGATTGAAACACAAACTTAGAAGAAGACAACAAAGTCAAAACAGCTTTCTGCAAAGTCAAAAGAAAAGAAGGTAAATGGGTCTCAGTCAAAACAGAAGTCCTGAAAAAGCTTAAAAAGGATTTTGAAAATCAAATAAGAAAGGGAGAGGGAAGATTAGGAAAGGGAATAAGAGTGATACAAGAAAACCATGAAAAAAGAATCAATAGCTTGATAAAGGAGGCACAAAAACACTGAAGAAAATAACCCCTTAAAAAACAGAATGAGCCAAATGGTAAAAAAATAAAAAGGCACAAAAATTCATCGAACAAAAATAACCCCTAAAGAAGTAGAACTGATAAAACGGAAAAGGAGGTACAAAATCTTACTAAAGAAAATAATTCCTTAAGAATTAGAGTTGAACAAGTGAAAGCTAATGACTCCGTGAGACATCAAGAAATAATAAAAAAATTTTTAAATGAAAAAAGAGAAAATGAGAAATATCTCATCAGAAAAAACAATTGACCTGGAAAATAGATTGAGGAGAGATAATTTAATAATTATTGGACTACCTGAAAGTCATCATCAGTAAAAGAACCTAAACATCACATTTCAAGAAATTATTAAAGAAATTTTCCCCCATATTTTAGATCTATAGGATAAAACAGAAGTGGAAAAAATTCATCAATAATCTCTTGAAAGAGATCTCAAAATGAAAACTGCTGGGATTATTATAGCCAAATTCCAAAGCTTCCAGGTAAAGGGAAAAATATTGTGAAGAAACAATTCAAATATCTTGGACTCAGTGAGGATACCAGAAGATTTACTGGCTTCTACATTAAAGGATATAAGGACTTGTAATATAATACTCTGGAGGACTAGGGGTTAGGAGAAAGGAATACAACCAAGAATCATCTTCCCAGCAAAACTGAGTATAATCTTTCATGGAAAAATGGATATTAATGAAATAGAGGATTTTCAAGCATTCCTGACGAAAAAGACCAGAGATGAATAGAAAATTTGACTTTCAAATACAAGACTCAAGAGAGGCATACAGAGATGAACAGGAAAGAGAAATCACAAGGATTTCAATAAAGTTAAACTGTTTATATTCCTTGATGGGAAGATAATACTTGTAACTCCTAAGATCTTTCTCATTATTAGTTATTAGGAGTACACACAGACTAAGGGCACAGGTAAAGGAGGCAGGAAAGAACCTTCTACAGTGGAGAGGAATATGGGGTGGTGGTGGCAGACAATTCTTGAACCTTCATCAGAATTGGCTCAAAGAGGGAATAACATACAAACTCAATTGGTTATAGAAATATATCTTACCCTCCAGGATGTAGGCAGAAGGGGATAAGAGAAGTTGGGACATATTGGGAGAGGCAGTGGTCAGAAGCAAAACATTTTAAAGGAGGGACAGAATGAAAGGAAAGAGAGAAGGATAAACAGGGGGAAAATAGAATGAAGGAAAATACACAGTAAATTTTTTTATAGCAAGTTTCACTGATAAAGACCTTATTTCTCAAATATATAAAGAACTGAGTAGAATTTATAAAAATGCAAGTTTTTCCTCAATTTATAAAAGGTCAAAGGATATGAACAGGCAACTTTCAGATGAGGAAATCAAAGATACATACATACATACATACACATACACATATATAGTCTTATGAAAAAATGCTCTAAATCACTATTGATTAGAGAAATGCGAATTAAAACAGCTCTTATGTGCCATTTCACACCTATCAAATTGGCTAATATGACAGAAAAAGAAAATGACAAATATTGGAGGTAATGAAAAATTGGGACACTAAAGCAATGTTAGTGGAGTTGTGAACTGATCCAACCATTCTAGAGAGCAATTTAGAACTATATCTAAAGGGCTATTAAACTGTGAATATCCTCTGATCTAGCAATACCACTACTAGTTCTACATCCTAAAGCGATTTTAAAAAAAGGAAAAGGACATGTAAGCACAAAAATATTTCTAGGAGCTCTTTTTTTGTTGTGGCAAAGAATTGGAAATCTAGCATATGACTATCAATTGAGGAAAGGCTGAACAAGTTGTGGTAAATGATTGTGACAAAATACTATTGTCCTATATAAGTGATGAACAGAATGTTTTCAAGAAAACCTGGAAAGATTTAAATGGACTGATGTAAAGTGAAATGAGCAGAACCAGGAGAAACAGATACACAGTAAAATCAGTGGTGTACAGTGAATGGCTGTGAATGACAGCTATTCTCAGAAATACAATAATCCAAAACAATTCCAAAGGATTTATGATGAAAAATGCTATCTACATCCACAGAAAGAACTGACCGAGTCAGAATGCATATCAAAGCACACTTTTTAAAAAAGCTTTTTTTAATTTTTCCTTGTTTTTCTTTGTTTTTTTCCACATGACTAATATGGAAATGTTTTGCATGACTACATGTAGATAACCTATATCAAATTGCTTGCCATCTCAGGGAAGGGGGAGGGTAAGAAGGAAGGGAGGGAGAAAATTTAGAACTCAAAATTTAAAAAAATGAATGTTAAAGAGTATTTTTACATGTAATTGAAAAATCAAATGTTTAATAAGATATAATACAAATGTAAAAAATACTTGAATAATTCCAAAAGAAATGTGATTTCATCACTGGATACTCCTTCCATTTTCACAAATTTTGATCCTTCCATACCTTAAAAGATAAGATCTACTATTTATATCAACATTTTGAATATATATATAGATGTATAAAGCATATATATGTATGCATATATGTATGTATGCCTTAGTATTAATGTATTTATATTATTCTATACTATAATATTCTATAATATATTATTCTATTCTATATATATATATATGAGTTTGGTCTTTACAGTCACCCCTGTGAGATTGATGACTGGACAGTAAACATTTAGCTAGTCAGTAGCTGATAGAGGATTCAAACCCAGCTTCTTCTTGCTTCTAATCCTTTGCTCTTTCTTGTATAAGGAATAGATGACATGAATTTTTACAGTAAAAATGCTCATTACCTCATGAGCATTCTGCTGGTGACTGGCCTCGCCCCACTTATTTAGACTGGTCCTGAGATGTGACATCTCCATGAGATGACACAGTCCATCTTCCAGTCTATTTGGAAAACATCTTCACTTTGGGAGGACCTGCCAAAGTTTGAGCTCCTTTGTTGGGACAACCTTCCAGAAACTAGGTTCTTACTTGCCTGTCCTGATGAGGCATCAGGGCAGAATAATAAGAAAAGTTATAATTAAAACAGAGGCAAATCCATCTGATGTTCCAGCCATAAGTGGAAAGTTATATTTGAATGCTGCAATGACGAGTTATTCAGTTTAAGAAAGTGCAGGTGGACTTGAATGGATTGTTGTGTAATCAGTTGTACAGTTTGCACCTGTGTTTACAGAGGCGGAAACCTTTCCTATTTGCCTCAGTTCAATAAGTCAGTTAGCAAATTCCCTTGAGGAGTTGGGATATGTATTATGGAAAAGCTGAAGGTTTGAGTGGTCTAAGCCAATAGGCTCACTTTATGTCTTGTTTGCGATGCACCTGTTTGGTCAGTATTTGGTTGGGTGGACCAAGTGTTACAGGTTTGCTTGGCCCTATCAGTCTTATAACAAAATCACTTTTGGGCTCAGAGTTGTCTTCAAATAGCCTCTCACTGAGAAATGGAAGGATGATAGTTTCTTAGGATCTTAACACTTCAAAAAAAAAAGAATTTTGCAAACCTCAAACTACTATATAAATGTTGGCAGTTGCGTCATTATATGGTGGGCTGGTAGGGCTTGCCAGCCGCTCCTGTTTTAGGATAATGTTAATCACTTCAAAACCCTGAGAATTGCAGACTCAACCAAATGATACCCATAATCATTCAGAGAAGTTTGATCCGACATTCCACATGGGAAATACAAAGTGGATGATTGATGATGACGATGATTATAAACATTTATATAACGTCTACTATGTACCAGACACTGTGCTCAGAGCTTTGCAAATATGATGAAGAATGCCTATGTTTTTGGGACATGGAAAATGCAGAGATTTGTTTTGCCTTGACTATGCCACTTGCTACAAGGTTTTTTTTTCTTTCTTTTTTCTTTTCAGTTGGGGAGGAGGTGGGAGAGGAAAATTAGGGATGAAGTATCCTTCTTTTCCCACTCCCCTCCCCCAAAAAAAGAAAGAAAAGAGGGCTGTGGAGCACCTTTTAAAATGCAAACAAAAGAAATGAAATCCAGACAAATAGGAAAGTTTTCAAAGTTTTATACTAAGGCTTCGAGTGATACTGCATACCTGGGATCCCTGCTACTTGGAGAGGCTGAGGTTGGTGGGTCTGTTGGGTTCAGGTGCTCTCCTGCATAAGTGCTAAAGTCTATCAGTTATCCATACTAAGTCCAGCACCGATACTGGGAGCCCTGGGTAACTCAGTTACCAGAATATTCAAGGAGGGGCAAACTGGGCTACATTGGAACTAAGAAGATCAAAGATCCTGATGCTGATCAGTGGTTAGATCTGCCAGTGACTGGTCAAGATAGGGTGACCCAGTCTCATAGATAGATAAACAGATAGATAGATGGATGAGTAGAATTTATTGTATACTTTAAAAGAAAAATAAGATCTACATAACAATCTCAGTTTCACATACAATAATCTTCTATGGTATGTAAATGCTCATTTTATTTGGTATTTATTGCTCTAAGAATTTTTAAAAAGAAAAGAAAAAAAGAAAGATTGCCCAGTTGAACAGACAGTAATATACAGTTGGTCAGGCAGCCCTTAGCTATTTCCTCAGTCCACTATATGTCTTCTATAGATGTTTCACAGAGATTATAGATTGAGAATTGGAAGGAAGTTCTGAGGCTCATTTTATAGATGAGCCAATGGAGACTCAATGACTTGCCTATGGTCACAGGTACTGATGGACAGGGGTGGGATCTGAGCCCAAGGCCTGGGAGTTCAGTGTTAGCACCCTTTCTACATCAATGGCCATGACAGATAAGCCAGTGCCAGAATTGAATGGGAACAAAAGAACATGTCAGACTGCCTTTGGGAAACTGCCCAGTGCTTTTAATCAACCCATGCTTCTCCCTGAAACAAACCATTTTTTTTTTAAACATCCCTGCACTTCCAGCGAGGCTATATAGCTCTTAGTTGGGAAATAGGGGACTCTCTGATGAATTAAAATTGAAACACATTGTTATGGAAGAATTGATCAGGAGAAATATGCAAGATGTCCCCAGATGGGTGTAGATGTTAAAAAAAAAAGATGGTGTGGAATAATCTTTGTGTTCCACCATTACACATATTATGTTATTAGGTAGATCCCTTTACCCTTGGAATATAGGTAGAATGACATGGGCTAGAGTCCCACCAGATGAGAGTGTTTCAGTCTGCTCTGCTGAAGAGTGTAAACACTAGATGAACTTACAGGTGTGTTTAAAAGTCAGAAGAGAAATTTAAACTGAATCCCTTTTTAGAGAGTGACCTGATACTGGGACACACAAAACTCATTTCCTACCTACCCACCTACTGCATCTTAGTATGCATCGCTGTCAAGACTCCACAAATAACACAAGAACTTACTGGAAAAAAAAAATCCCAATGTCAATTTTCTAAGGCAAAATGCCTTCCACACTCAGAGAAAGAAATATGGAAGTCATTCGCAGAATGTAGCAGATCATGTTTGTGTGTGGGGGGGTTTTAGTG
>CM053771.1:505036671-505088445 GCA_028658325.1 Potorous gilbertii | reverse complement strand
TCACCACTTGCTTATGATGAGTTAAAAGAAATCAAAGGGTACTTCCTTCCCACATTGTTGTACTTAGGGGCAGCCAATACTGCCAGAAATCAGAAAGATAGCCCAGTGGGCCTGAGCATTCAGCCTTAGCAATATTGGAAAGGAGATTGTAAGTAGTAGAAAGCCTTTGTAAGAACATCTTTCCTCATTGTGGGCCATTTAACAGTATACATCTTCTTTATTACAATATTTCCATTCCTCTGGAGTAAATACTAAATCACTTTGCAACATATTCTTCAACGATGACTCTGACCTCCTTGAAAAGTTTCATATGAACAAGCATCTTGGCATTATATGAGTTGAGTACTGAGGATATACTCATTTCAGTCTGTGTAAAAGAAAATCCCAACTCTGCCATTTCCTTACTGTTTATAGGATTTACAGCCATTCATCTAGAACAAGGATGAAGAACCTGCAGCCTCCAGGCCACCTCAATGCTGCAGGTTCCCTTCCCTGATTATAGTCCAAACCTTATACTTTACAGGTGAGAAAGCAGAAGCCCAGAGGTGGTAAGGGGCCTGCCTTTGGCCACACAGGTATTAGATAAGCTAGGAAGAGTGATATCATGCAGTGGAAAGGTGATAGATATTGTTTCAAACATTGACCTTAATACTAACTAGCTATGGGCATGTTGGTTTCATTTAGACCTTGGTTTCCTCTTCTGTAAAAGTGACAGACTAGATCACCTTTGTAATTTCACAAAATATTTCACGTATACTCCTTCTCTGTACTCTTTAACAATCATTACCCTACAATAAGCCCTTATCTGTTCCATATTTAGAGAACTGCCAAAGTCTTCTGACTGGTTTCCCGACTAGTCTAGTCAGTCCCATCCATTCTCCACTCAGCTGATAAGGTGATTAGAAGGTAATTCTTCTAAAGTGTAGGTCTCACTATGTTACCCTCCACTCACCTCCTTAGCTCCACTGCCTTCCTTTTGTCTTCAGAATCGAATATAAATTCCTTTATTTAGCATTTAAAGTCCTTCACAATGTGGCTCTTTTCACCTTTCCAGCCTTCTTAGGCCTTTCTCCTCCCCACACTGCACAATCAAGCTACACTGGCCTATTTGCAGTTCTATAAACACAGCACATCATCTCCCATCCCCAGGTCCCCGTGCAGCTGTCTCCTATACCTGAAAGACGGTCCTTCTTCTCTTGGTCTCTCCAGCTTCCTTCAAGACCCACCTCAAATTTCACCTTCCTCCAGAGGCCATTTTGCATTTCTCTCCTCTCTTCGCCTTCCTCAAGCAACTAATATCTTTCCCTTTAGAGTATATATGCTCTGTATACTTTGTGTAGCTTCCATGTATCACAATCAAATGTGATAAAACACTTAGCACAATTCCTAGCAAGTGGTAGATGCTTAATAAATACTTATTCCCCTCTCCTTCTGTGTTGCCTATTCCCAATACGATGTACATTTCTTGAGGGCAGGGACTATTATCTGCTTTTTTTTCTTTTGTATCCCTACCACTTGGCACAGTGTCTGAAATATAGCTAGTTCCTAATCAGTACATGTGGACTCTCTAGAAGACCTCTGTGTTTTCTTGAAGCTTCAGATCTATAATTCTATGGTTCAAAGTAGCTGTCAGGATGTGAATCTACAACAAAACAACAACAACACTCAACATCAGATTTGGAGCTCCAAATCTGATGTTCAGTGTTGTTGTCCTACTTTTAAAATTATAATCCATTCACCAAAAAGTTGTTTGTTATTGTGTGCATATAATGGTTGAGCTCAGCCAATGAGTGGGCCATAAGTCTAGGAAATAAGGGTCATTCATGGTTAGCTGTGTCATCTCGAAAATGTCAATGCTGCATTTCCTTTCATTTCTATACATACAAAATAAAGATAGCAATGTTGAAATTTGAGCAATGATGAGTAGATAAGTGAGCTCAGTTTCTTTATTTGTAAAATGAGGGTGTTGGACTAAGTTTCTAAGTACCTTCCTAGCTTGTACAGTCTATTAAACATTTTAGGCAGCCATTCCACATTTATCTACCCTCACTGAAGTATTTGTTTATTCATTTTACATGATATTTTAATATTTCAGAGCACCCAAATATGTCTTGTAAGGTATTCTTCATAACAACTCCATGAACAAGGTATATAGGAATAGCATTGTGTAATTGCAGAACAGATTGGGTTTGGCTTTTCTAGGGTAATATAAGAGGTCAATGTCAGGGTCATCAGCCCACTTTCAGAACCAAAAATCTGGCTTTTGGATTTGATATTCAAGCCACATGCCAGTTACCCTGTGCCAGTCATACCTGCAAGTTGATTTTTATTCACCGACAATGGTTCAGTCAAACGTCAGGGAGTCTCTTCAATGCTGTGACTGATCTGAAATCCCATTGCCTTTAAGCATTCCTCTGAACAATGAAGGTCACATGTAGATGCCACCTGGGACCTGTATGATGGGACAGGAAGGTGCCCAGTCACATGATGAGAGTTAGAGATAACCAGTGAAGACCATATCTGCTCCACTGGTATCCATGTGATGTCAAGAGAAGATGGGGAAGCCCTTCATTTTGGTGGGTGAAGATTTACAAGAGGACATTGACAAGGATCACTTACGAGGGGAGGGCCTAGATGGGTTGCTGTCTATAATGTTAGGAATAATTCTTATTTTTGGCAACAAAGACATTTCGTGCAAAATCAAAGGAATTTTTCTACGTTTGGATACAAAATGCTGATAGATCTAATTCAGGATTTAATTACTCCAGTAGATGTCATTTCTCCTCTATCTCTCAGAGAACCCAGAAGCCATCCCTCATTTTATTTTATCTTTAAATTAAATTTTATTTTTACTTTCATATTTTCTCCCTTCCTTCCCTCCAGCTGAGAAAGCAAGAAAACAAAATCCCTGATTAAGAAAAATACACATATAGTTAAGCAAAATAAATTCTCCTTTTGACCATGTCCATAATAAAAATATGATATAATAATTTTTAAAGTCATCCTCTCATTTTATAGACAAGGGAACTGAAGCCCAGGGAAGAGTTTTGTCCAAGGGCATGCAGGTAGGACATAGTTGAGCCAGAATTAAAACCAGAATCCTCTGACTTCAAATCCAATATTGTTTTCACTGAAATCATAGGGCCTCAGCTCTGTTTCCCTCTGCACAAAAATGAAGTAGAGGAGGGAAGCCCACGTCCCTGAAGATCCAGCCTCAAGCCTCTGCTGTGGCTCCGAGTTATTATTTAAAATCGAAGACATTTGTCAGGTTTTGAATTCACTTCCTCTGCCTGCTGATTGGTTAGCATGCCATGATTTATAACATCTCCAATGCAACAACATGTCATAAAAGATCTTGTAAAGTAGTTTTAAAAAAAGATGACAGTGTATTAAAAGAAGTTATGATAAAGGGAGGTGATGGGAGAGAAGATGAAGGGAAGAATCACCTTTTTGGAAACATTCTTAGATGGAATATTTAGTGTGCTCATTTCTAGGTTCTCTGCCTTCCTAACACATGCTACATGTTCCCCAAATGTCTTCCGCCAGGGCATCGTCTTGCTTTTTTAGGAGAAAATGTTTTCAGGACATTAAAATATTAGACCCAAAAGACCCATTTTCTCCTTCTGTTTGTTTACTCATCAGGGCCAGAGAGCGTTTTCTAAACAACTGAATTGGCACGAGGACTAGGCATCTTTCTTTGTCCTTGATGGCTTTAATGCCCCTGTAAGCTGGAATCTCTGATGGGAAAATGGCACTTTTTCTCTTTTCTTATATCTTTCTACTGTATTGAGAAAAGCAAAAACAAAGCTGTTTTCCCTTTCAGCAAAGAATTATAGCATCGTGACAAAACAGCCCCACCCTTAAATAGAAAGTGGGATCTGATTCTAAGCCTCTTCAGACCTCATCTTGCCCAGCATCCTAGTATGGAGTGATTAGGGGACTTTGTGGGATATCAGATATACAAATAATTCAAGCCAGTCAGAAGAGAGTATTGCCTATGGATATTGAAGCTTTTAGGGGGCATTCTCCTTTTCTTGTACAAGGGAATGGAAAAGGAGGGAAATGGGGCAAGTTCTGCAAATATCAGATCTGACACAGTGGTTAGTGTTTGCTCATTACAAATCTGATCCCTCCTTCCCCTTCCCTAGCTTTAAGTTCTCCTCTATTAGTTTATTAGGCCTGAAATTTTGATAAGAGCCCCACCCACTCACAGAAGGGTAGACCAGGTCCCAATTTTTTAAAATGTTGCTCCATCCACCTGCCAAGACTTACATTAACACCCCTCATTCCAGCAAAAAACAAAGACACAATTACATCTGGCTTGATTTTGTGATGGCTCACGGTAACAGCTGCGTTTCATGTCTTTGTGTGGATACATTTTTTTTAAATGAAAATTACCATGGCAACAGCGGCAGCCATTCATTACAGGTTGCCGAGGAAGGGATGCTGATATTGGTGAGGGGAGCTGGGTCTTCAGGATAACCTGTCATTCACAGAGGCTTGTATTTCTTCCTCTCCTAGTATTTCCATTTTCCAAAGGAAGAAATGGGAAAAGAAGGAATGAAAACGTTCCAAAAGAAATATACTGAGGGAACTGGAAAGCTCAGGGACTTGATGAGAGGGAATGGAGCCTTTTATCTCTAGCTCATCAGTTAAAATCCAGCTGTTTGGTAATGGCTAGTCACCATTGAAATGTTTCTCAGCCTAAGTTCTCAAGAGTGAGAGCTGTGACTTCTGCTTTCTCTCTAACAGCACATGGGGCCTGCCATGACTAGGCATACAGCGGCCACTTAATAAGCCATCATCATAGTTGACATGGATGCTAATTAAAATAACGAGAACATAAACTCAAATGAACAGAGTGGTACATCTCGTAATTTTTCTCTTTCTGCAGGCACTCTTTGACACTGATATTCTGAGAGGCTCTGTGGGCCATGGCAATAATGAATAGCTTACTCCTTCAATCCCTCCCTGCTTCTCCTGTGTATCCGTGGCTCTTCTGTAACTTAGTGTTGCCTGGGGCACTGAGAGTGAAGTATCGTCGTTGAGCTCTGAGGCCAGACTTCTAGCTCTGCCTCTCACTGGTTTAATAAGCAGAACTTACCTGTTTGCTTAACCGGAGCCATAACTAGGAATCTCTGTGCCTGGGGCAACTCAGTTTACCATAACCCAAGCCAGCAGCAAGTGACACAAAACATACCTACTATTGGGAGTGGGCTGTGGGATATTGCCCATTAGGGAGGGTGCAGACACCTTGGCATGCCAGCTCAAAGACTGTGCACTTCATGGATGAGGCACTGACCCCACTCTGACATCCAGTAAACTCTTATTTTAAGTATTCTTGCTATCTCAGGCTCTCTTCAAATGTTGTGAGTACTTTCCAAGTTCAGTTATAAGATCTTAGATCTAAAGTTGGATGGGACCAGAGATACCCATTAGACCAACTTTTCCCACTCCTCCAGTTTTACAGATGAGAAGCTGAGGTCTAGTCACATTCAAATTCAAGTCCTCTAATTTTCAAATTCAGCTTACTTTTTACTGGGCCTTTCCAAAGCATCAGTCACTAAGCCTCTAGCTAAGGCTCTGCTCACCTTTGGCTATTAACTCACTTTTGAATGAAGTGGATCCTTTTACTCACCTATACTGTGCTTTAGGACATGTTTCCACCCCCGTTAGGGGAAGGGCCATTCACTTGTAACCTCTTTGACAACAGCCAAAGTAAACCATAAGAATCACCCTGTCATGCTAGACCTCCCTAGTCTGTGGAAAGTCAAACTTTGGAAACAGCAGTCTTTAGGTTTGGGAGTGGGGTGTGTCTCAAAAGGAACACAGTGTCTTCACCAACTATGCTCCTGCTAACAAAGAAACTAAAACACCCAGAGGGGAGGGGGAAAGTGGGAAAGAATAGACTGGGGAGGGTGGGTAAGGATGAAAGAGAAAGGGAGCAGAAATGGAAAGGGCTGGAGAGGGGAAGAGAGAGGAAGGGAGAAGGAGAGATATGAAGAGAAGTGGAGAGAGAACTGGGGATAGAAATGAAGGGAGGGAGAGATAAAAAGAAGGAAAGAGAGAATGAGACTGAGTGATAAATGAGGATGGCTCAGGAAGCGGACGCTGTTTATGGCATACCTACATGACAAAATCCTTCCCCTTCTAAGTCCTGACACTAGAGTTACCTAGTATCAAGATAGCAGTGACTTTACCAGCATGCACTTCCATCCCTACTCCCAGTTAACTCATCCTTCATCCTTCTCCAATCATTCTTTTCCTCTGTCCACCCCTTGGAATGCATGCAATTATTTAGAAAATTTCTCAGTTCTGGTGTACTAGAGGGACAGTGTCATATTTAGAATAAAGAGACCTGAGTTCAAATCCAGCCTTGCCCATTACTTCTGTAACTTTAAGCAAGTCACTTCACTTCTCTCAGACTGTTTCTTCATCTGTAAAATGAAGGAGTTGGATTAGATGATCTCCAAAATTCCTTCTACGACTGTATGATCCTAGATCAATGCTAGCTATTATTAGTTAGATCACAGGTGTGTGATATTTTTTAATGTTTCAATAACTATTTCCATATAATTGGTTTCCTTTTTAATTTCATAAATCTAATTTTATACATTTTAAAATATTATTCCTACTAGTCCAAGCTGACTATTATAATAGACTAGATAGTGCATTTATTAAGCACTTATTATGTACCAGAGAACTGCAATTATAGTAATTACTTTCACTCAGGGTGAGGTGGTGGATAAAGACTGGACTTCTTGAAACCAAAAACAAAACTGGTGGCAAAACCCAACTCTATTTCAGTCTCACTGCCTAGTCTTTGATCTTTGGTTCTGGACTTACTGTTGCAAAAACCAATATTGAAAATAGTGCTTTAAAGCCCTCACAAATGGGAATAAAAGTCTGAGTGCCAAATATCCTTTGAAAACACATGACATTGTTAGCATTTGTTCACATAGAGGCTACTTCCAATGTAGGATGTCTGTATGTGAAATGGAGGAAGCACTAAGTTTGACTGAACAGTCTTTGGAACATTCCATCAAGACACATATGTACCATCTAGGCTATCTGTGAGACAGGACTGAATGTGAAGCTAAAACAGGAAGCAAAGGGGCATCCTGCAATGGGCTAGCAAGCCTTGCCTCTTTGTACTTTAGCTGTATATTGTTATATGACTCTAAAAGGGAAGACTTAAAACAGTTCTCTTCTCATCAGCCGTTGGACTTAATGATTATAACCCACTTTGGAAACTGCTCATAATCTAGAAGTGTTCAATTATCCTTCTCCGGGTAAGGGATTTAATTGAGTAAATAACATCTTCCATTCCCACTGCCACTCATCCTGATTGGTTGTCATTGGTGCCAGAGGTCTATCATTAAATTCTGGTCCATGCAACGACAGGCCTCTTATTCTCTTTTCTTATCATTTCCATTTCGTTACAGCAACAGAGCTCTTGGTGTTCTGTGTGTGGGGATTATTGTGCTTTGGTGGCTTAAGACACCCAGGCAAGCTTGTGGGGGCACTCAAGGTGCTATAATCCTGAGGACATGCAGCTGTCTCCCCCATAACGTTGCTTAATTAGCATTCAGTGATAAAATAGGTTTATTGGAAATCAAAAACAAGAGCTTTATTGTTTCCCTGTATGAAGCCTCTTTTTCTTTTTTCCTTTTTCTCTAATTTCTTTGGAACACAGACAGATACATATCCCAACAGTCCTTAAGAGGATTGTTTGGCTTAGATTTTCATTTAAATAGTATGTTTTTCATCCTTGCCTGTCAATCTCTTGCCTCAGTTTCAATTTGGATGTTTTGTAACCAGACATCAAACAAAATGTTACAACCATTTCTTCCAGAAAGATCAGTAATAGATTTTAAAAAAAACCTTTTAATTCCTCAAATGTTTATGAAGCACCTACTATGTGCAAGGTAACTGGAAATACAAAGACAAAAACAGGACAGCCCCTGACTTCAAATATTATTCTCCAGCCTTAGATACTTCCTAACTGTGTGACCCTGGACCAGTGGTTTAATTTCTGTCTGCTTTGGTTTCTTCAACTATAAAACGGCAGTCACTCTATAGCTTCTCCTTCACAGGACTGGCGCGAGGATCAAATGAGATATTTGTAAAAAAGCATTTAGAACAGTTCCTGGCACATAGTAGGCATTTAGTAAATGACTGATCCTTTTCCTTTTCTCCCTTTCTCTACTATGGGATCCAATATGTATGCAGATGAGAAAGTACAAGATAATTTGAGGTAGGAGAAAGCGGTAATGACTGGAGGGATCAAAGAAGGCTTTGAAGAAGCCAGAGGAAGAGGGACTCCAAGGCAACAGCCCAAGTATGTAATTAGAAATTAGAAACTGAACGCAAAGGCCTGCTGAGTGTATTGTCCACATATTTTATCTGGAAGAGGGAATTTTTTTTGTTTTCTCTTAGATAATCATTTTCCAGGGCATTATATACAATTATATCATTTAACTGTGCCCATTGAAAAGTTGTAGTCATGTCATAAAGCATTTTTTTCACTTCAAGGACTCGAATTAATATATAAATATTAATGTCATATTAATATTAATGACTCATTAGTTTAATTAATGTATTAATTTTCTCATCCCCATTTGAAAAGGAAAAATGACAGATGGCAGGATGAGCATATGGTTGAAAGATAAAGCACAGAGAACTGGGTGTGGTTGAATGGGAAAGGGTCTAAAAGGAGCTGAGTTCAAATCCCATCTCTGCAGCTTTTTACCTGTGAGACCTGGGGTAGTCACTTAAATTTCTGGATACCAGTTTACTCAGAAGAAAAATTGGGGGCATAAACTACACGACATCTCAGGCCCCTTCTCACTCTAAAGCTATAATTGCCTTTTCATGTATTCAATGATAGCTAAAATGAAAACTTGCATTTCTATAACATTTGATGGTATAAAAAATATGCTCCTTCCAATGACCTGTGAAAGAGCTAAGGAAAGCATGATTATCTATCCCCATTTTGCAGATGAGAAAACCACTGCTGGGAAAAGTGAAGTGATTTGCCTAAGACTTCATGGGCAATAAATTATAGCGCTGGGGTTTGTTCACAGGTCCTCTGATGCCAAACCCATCATCACTGCCCCCTCAGTCAAACTTGCTGCTAGCACCAGCCTCTGTTCTGTTCATCTTTCATTCTCTTTTCATTTATAGACCTCCTGGTCCCAAGGACAAAAGCCCTTGGACTTCTAATTGCTTCCCTTTCCTCTGACATTCCATACTTTTTGTTCTCCTTTGCTTTTCCTTTAATCCATTGTGGTTTTTTGGAAGGGGGACTCTCTATTTTTCTTGAATATTGCCATTTCTACGTGCCCTGGCTTGCCAAAATTGGCCTGACCTACACTGTTCCTGTAGCCCTTGGTAATTGGTTTAATCTTTCTATCCTTGCCCAATGATTTAGACTCCCAACCCAGTGATCAAATGACACCATATACATAAAGCATTTTACAAGTCATGAAATGCAGCATTTCCCCTTCTTTCAAGCCTTGTTCCTACATCCCCAATTCCAGTTTCTTTCCATACAATCACATCCTGCAGCCACCAATGCTTGAGTAAGTGAATAAATTAATGAATGAGCACATAGTAAGAGGATACTATTTTCCCAACATTATGCTGAGCACTGAGGATGGAGATGCTAGACTGTCCCTTCCTCAAGATGTTTACATCCTAATGAAAGGGGAGAAAACACACATAGGTAAGTTCGTGCTCAGGAAGAGTTGCTTTAGTTTGACAATGAGTGGAGCCACTGGAGAGTGGATCCACATAACCTTTCCAGTAGCAATGGCAGTAAAAATTTGATTAAGTTTTCTGAGCTAGAAAATGAAAGTAAAAATAGAATATAGCAGCCCAATAGATTTTGAGATGGCTAGGGTAGAATTATGAAGCATGCCTGGTGACACAGATATAGTGGGTCATATGATATATTCTCTCATAAGTACAGACTGATAATAGGCTCAATAAAAAAGCCACTTTTTAAAGAAGTACCAAGTAGTCCTGTGGTATGAATTATTACATGGGTTATCAGATTCTTCTTCAATATATTGATCAATTTTACTGATTTTCTCCTTTTTATTTTTCCTCTTGAACTTCTTTGATAAGAGGGATTGTCTGAGAAAAAAATGGGGGACATTAGAGAAATTCGAGTGATATAAAAACCAAAGACATCAATAAAGTTTATATTTAAAAATAAGAAACAAATATATCTTAGCACCCCATTGACTCACTAACCAATGTAAATTTCTTTGGTTGTAGTAGTAGAAGCTGGTTGGAAAGGTTCGTTAACAACATGAGTAGGAATTTCTCAATTCTTATAGACCATGTTCAGTTTGGACCCAAATATACCTTTAAACCCAGATCCCCTTGCTAGAGGAAATAGCATAGTAAGGAAATAGTAGGAGTGATGCTTCTGTCTTCTGAGGATGTCTCTAACATCCTCAGATCTGTACTGCTAGACAAATTGTGCAATTTTAAAATGTTATGTGGAAATAGAACACAGGAGAAATTTGTTGATCTGCAAACTCTGTGCTTTAAACCCCCAAATGGAAACGTACTGTATGTAGCAAGCTGACTACCTTCCCATAATGTATTACTTTAAGGAGATAACCTCCTACTAGGCTCCTAAATATAACTTTGAACTGTAGTGAAATAGGTTCTCCCTCTCTAACAAGATGGATGTTGTATTCTTAATTAAAGTGAGCTCAGATTTAAAGCCCAGATGTTTCCTTCACTGTTTTTGCATTAAAGTAGATGCTAGGTATCAGCTGATGGGGGCAAATCTTTTCAGGTTGTGTTTACAGCCCTAGACATATTGCCAAGACAGCAGACCAAATATGACTTTTCGTTTTCTGCTGTGGATTTCTTTTCCTGTTCTTTCTTCTCCTTCCTTCCTACTCCTGCTCTCCTTTCCCCTCCTTCTCCTCCTCTGTACTTTCTCTTCTTCTTCCCTACTGTTAATATTACTATTCTTTGTACCAGACCTATGCTTTCATTGATCAATTAAACATTTATTCAGGATCTACTCTGAGGCACTATTTCCATCACTTCAGGAGATTTTTGTTGATCGAAAACTAGGATTCCATTAATATAGGGAACTTCTGGTAATGGTTCTCCCTCTACCAAAGCACATCTGTATCTTCTCTCCAACTTAAAATCATAAGAGAATTCACTGGGGCCTTTAGAGGCTAAGAAACTTACCCAGCCTCCCAGGGCTGATATGGATCCCAGACATATTTCCCACTCCCATGCTGGTTCTCCATCTACTTTGTCACTCTGCCTTTATCACATCACAGCACAGAGTCTAGGGTAATCGACAAAGGATCCTGTCGTCTAAGGAAAAGTCCACTGACCTAGCTAGAAGAGACAAGCATTACAAAACCCTAATCCTTTTTCCAGTGCCTCTCTCCTCCCACAATCTTCTTGTAATACTAGAGGAAAAAAAAGTCTTGCTTGTTTATGTGGTGTTATCTACACAATAGCCTGGGCTGTGAATTACTGAGCTCCATAAAATAACACACCTGTAAATTTGACTGTCTCTTTTTTCTTATTTGCATCCCCAGCACTTAGCACACTTCCCTGCAAATAGTAGGTCCTTAATAAGTGTGTATTGTGTTGTAAATTTCCTCCCAACTTCAACAGTCCCCCTTCCCCTCCTCTAAAACCTTATACTTCAGGTAGTTTGATAGGATTTACAGCTGGAAGAGATTTAGATAGAGGCAGCTCTGGATGAACAAATAAAGAAACTGACGGCTCCAGAGGGGAAGTGAATTTTTAGCCTAAGACTAGGAGCAGCCTATGAAGCATTGTTGCCTGTACTGTTCCTGCACTTCTCTGATGTAATCTGGTGCCTCCCTTGGTCCACAATGCTACTGAAAGTTCAGCTTTGCTTGATTTGTGGACAAGTCAAGGGTGCTTTTCTGTGCTGTGTAAGGGATAAACATCTCAATGGTGTCCCTGCAGCCTCCACACCTCATCAGGCCTCATAAAGAAAAAGAAGAATTCAACACTTCATCTCCCTCACCTCTGAGCTGGTATATGTTTCTTCCCCTGAAGAACCCTGTGACATTCTGACAAATTAATTGCAATTCCTAAATGGCTCGGCACACTTACAAGGAAACAGCATTTTCATTTTTGTCCTTTGGAGCATACAGTGGAAGCAATGATGGGAATCTCTCCACAAAGGGGCTGTGCTAAATTGGGAAATAACATTTGAGTTTTGTTGACATTTCCACCCTCATTCGTCATGGCTGCTATAGTGTCTCAGGGGGAGAGTTTTGACAGTGGCAGCCATGGGTGAGAGCCCAGGTGAATGATGTCTAAGAACAATGCAGATCCAGATTGGTAGACCCTCTGGGTGGTGTTTCTTCAGCAATGCTCGGCTCAGTACTGTGGAGGATTCTATATTAAGAAAACTTGACCTGTGAATGTTCAGAGGGTTTCAGGAATGACTTCCTGCTTCTAAATGAAGTGTGTCCTGAACATTTCTTACAAAGTAGCTGCAGGGCTGCCAAAGTCTTGGGAAGCCTCCCTGTCCTGCCTCTCAGCCTCTATTTCCTGGACGACAGAAATTATTCATCTGGGTATTCTTCTGGGGGTTAACCTCAAATTGGGGTCAATCTCCGTGTATAGCTTTGTCCCTTCCCAGCCTTGCAAGGTCATATTCTACTTTCTTAGTGCCAAAACTGTAACTATCTTAGAGTTTAACTCTTTAACCAATTAGAGATTAAGTTTTGGTCTTATTTTACTCATTTAAGTGATCTCTGATTTCATCAATACGGGCATAGGCTCCTCTACAATGTTGATAGCTGCCCTCTAGAATTAATTGATTCATTCCTCCTAAGGCAGATTGATGGCCCCTCCACTCCTGGTGGTTCACCATATTAGGGCCAGAATTAGTGCCGAGTAGCTTAAAACACACCGCAGTTCAGAAGCCCTGAATTCAAGCATCAACCCCTCAGGTAGCAGAGATTACAGACATGTACCTCCATGTCCAATGGGATTTCCACCTGTCTGTGTTTGTTCATAATGCTAACACTGCCTGGAATGCCTTCCTGCCCCCATCACCAATTCCAAAATAGTTAAGGTCCAGGTCAAATATGTGCTCTGCTATTCGTTATTGCTATACACAGCCCAGGTGATGGGCAAGTCACTTAATTCTGTGCACCAATTTTCTCATTTATAAAATGAAGATTGACCAATCAATCAGGGAACATTTATTAAGAGCTAGCTATGTTGCAGATCCTGTGTTACAGGCTAGGGATACAAGACAAAAGCAGGACATTCCTTACACATTTTATTGACTAAGTGATCTCTAAGGTCCCTTTCATCTCTAGATTTCGGTGATCTTCCATGTACTCCTACCCTGATCCCCAAAGCTGACAGTGACCTCCTTTATACTTATTACTGTGGCACTTATGTGTCTCTTATTAAAGGTTTTATAGAGGTTTGCAATACGTTTTGCATCTCTTATTTCATTTGATCTTTATTGTACTGTAGAAAATGTGCTATCAGTATTCCCATTTTGCAGATGAGAAAGTTGAGGCCCAGAGAGGTTAAATAAATGTCCTGAGTTTTACAGTCAGAAAGTTTCAGAGGTGGGATTCCTAACTCCATATCCACATTGCCTTTTCTCACATTCTGCTTTGTTTTATATCTGTGCTTATGTCTTATTTATTCTACTAAATCATAAGATCATATTTTGTTCTCCTTTACAACACTCACATCATTTACTATATAGATGAAATGATCCAAAAAATGTTTTTTACTGTTGATTGAAATGTTGAACTGAACTGAAAGAAATACCAGAGAGAAAATGGAGAGCATTCCCATGAGCACCATGAGAATTTCTTTTTCAAATGTACAAACTTGCAATTATGATATTTAAAATCCAGTCTCTGTCTCAGTATTTTAAATAAACAAAAATCTCCAAAGAAACACACAAGTTGCTTCTTTTCCTTAGGACCGTCACAAATTCCTATGTTCATAAATTTTGAGCTGGAAGGAACCTCAGAAGTCATTTAATGCACTCTCCTCATTTTCCAGTTAAAGAAACTGAGGCCGAAGGAAAAGTGACTTGACCAAGGTCACCTAGAGCATAAGTAGCAGAAGTAAGGTTTGAACCTTAGGCTCTTGACTTCCAGTTCCAGCAGTTCTTCCATTTCACTAATGCTGCTCTGGATTTTACAAGTAAGAGAAAACCAGAGAAAGACAGGGAAACTCTGGGAGGGCCAGGATTTTTCCAAACTACAAGGTCACTTCAGATCTCCTTTTCAGGAAAATGCTCCATTGCTCAGAGGGCCCATTTAATAAGTTCCAAACTTAAAGACTCCTTTTTCACCTGAAAGTAAGGCCTTCATGTTCCAGAGCTACTTAGGAATCTGTCAAAGACATGGTCAGTGCTAAAATTTGCAACCCTTCCCGATGTCCTCATCTGCCTCCCTGCAGCCTAAATCATGGTGAGCATTCATTGACCCCCCCTCTGCACTTGGGTTGATATATAGTCCCTTCCTTTTTGAGTGCTTACCCATTTTGCAAGGCATGATTTGGAGCTGCACGCAGAAGTCAAACATGCCCAACTCCTACTCAACGATAGACAAGAAGAAAGAAAAAATAATTGTCTGACATCAAGATGGAAGAATTGTCTGCTACATCCAAGTCACTCTTTGGTATTTAATTCAGGTGTCTCCAGAGCAATAATTCACTAAATGTTCCCATAAGAGCTGAAAGACTTAATTAATGTGCCTTCCTAAGCACCCAGCTCACCACAGGAAAGTATCTTTGGCCTTTGAAAAGAGTGAAGCTCAGTAGGTTCTAAATTGAATTCACAAAATTTCTGGCCAGAATTTCTTCATTTCCCCTTCCAATATACCTGGAGACATCCTAAAATTCCCAGAGTCATGTACACTTCAAAGTAAATGCTCTTCTCCATCAGTCCTTGGCACAATGCAAGCCCATTTAACAGGCAGACAATTGCCAGTGTGAATTCTACTGGGTATATACAATTATCGGTCCCATAAAAATCAATTTTTATTTATAATTAAGTAACATGGCTGAAAAAAGCTTGGTTTGTCCAGTTATTAAATGATAAATAATAGATGAGAATCTGCCTACTTTCTTTAGGGGACAAAGAGTTTTAATGGAAAAGTACTTTAGGTTTCTAATAATTTCTTCCCTTTAGAGGCCTCAGCTGAATAAAACAACTTTAGAAGAATTCTTGTTCCCAACTGCATCATGCACCATTCTGTCATTTGTCCTTGTGGGCAAGGTCAGAGGGAAGACCAAGGAGGGAAATGGAGGATATCCCTCCAAAAAAACAATCTGACACAGATTATACATTTTAAAGTGGTTTAGAGAGATTAAGAACTTTTCCAATAAAATGAAAATGCTACAGACATTTCCCCACCTAAAAAAAAAAATTAACCAATTTCACTGGACATAGTGGATAGAGATTAGGCCATGGAGTTAAAAAGTCCAGAGTTCAAGACCATGACAAATACTGACTGTGAGACAAGAGGCAAGTCAGTTGACCTCCAAGAGTCCTGGGCAGCTTGACAAGATTACAAGTGACAGCTAAATTGCTGGCCAATATTAATAAAGAAAATTTCCTCACAAGGAGATACCTACAATGGGGTAGTTCTGTATCTCCAACCAAAACAACCACCACAAATGCTTCCCAAAATTGAAGTCGTATAAACATTTGAGATTGGCCAGGACAGATGGAAGAATCACAGAATTAGGAGGTACCTCAAAAGATATGTAACTCAAGTCAAATGTGAAAAAAGATCCTTTCTCCAGCATATGTACCTAGTGTTCATCCAGCCAGTAGGACAGAATCTCCAGTGAGGGCAAGAGAGAACCTCTTAATGCCAAGCTTAAATTTGCTTCTCCGAGACAGTTGCCCATGATTACACCTAACTTGGAATTCTAAAGTCAAGTAGGATCAAATTCATTCCTATTCCATGTTTAATCCTTTTTGTATTAAATATTTTCTTCCTCCTCACTTCCTTGTAGCTAATCATCCCAGTTTCTTTAAGAGTTATAGCTAACATTAAAATAAGATTTTAACATTTGCAAAGTGGTTTCCAAATATTATGTTATCCTGAGGACAGAGCAGCTAGGTAGTACAATGGACAGAATGCCAGGCTTGGAGTTAGGAAGACTCATCTTCCTGAGTTCAAATCTGACCTCAGATGCTTAATAGCCGTGTGACCCTGGGCAAGTCATTTAATTCTGTTTGCCTCAGTTTCTCCTTCTGTAAAATGAACTTAAGAAAGAAATATCAAACCACTCCAGTATTTTTGCCAAAAAGAAACCACCAAATGAGGTCATGAAGAGTCAGAAACAATTGAAAAATGACTGAACAAAATTCTTAGAACAAATTTATGAGGAAGATGCTTATATTAAACCCATTTCACAAATGAGGAAACTAAGGCTGTGCAAGGTTACATAACGAGTAAGCATCTCAGGCTGACTTTGAACCCAGGTCTTCCTAACTTCAAGTCCAGTGTGCTAGTTACTTCACCATCAAGCTGTCCTAACATTATATAATATGGACTCAAGTTCTTGGGCATCCATTTGATGTTCTGTAGCTTATCAATATCCTGACCAATCATGGTACCCACTACTGAAGTCTGGATGAGGTCGGACCCCATCAGTAAATGTTAGTTTCAATTAAGCAATGACAAGATATTAAACACTTCTATCTGTTAGGCACTGTGCTAAGCTCTGGGAACACAAAAAGGATAAAGGGGAGACACAGAGATAGTACCTGCCCTCAAGGAGCTTATATTATAATGGAAAAAAAGACAACAAATAAAAGGGAATTGAAAAGTGAGATGTGGGAGAAGATGAAATAGAAAAGTCTATTATCAGATACACATCCAGGGGGTTAATGAAGCAAAGCTGGCCTCATCCCATCCCAAAAATGGAGGTCCCTGGAAGGAGTTCACCAATGAGAGAAGGGGGCTGGCATGGTGGAAACATATTCCAAGGTGAGATGATCCTAAGTGCTTAGGGAAGTTCCAAGGGAGAGAGGATAGTTTAATTTTGGTCCCAAAGTAGTTATATTCAGAAGCACAACCAAGAGGAAGGCCAGAACTGAAGGCACACCCTTAATTGATGACCAAGTAACTTATGCTCCTGATATAAACCAGGGAGGATCTAAAATGTGCATGGTGACAAGAGTCCAGACCCTGGGATAGCAATATAGAAAGGTTGTCCAGTGGCGCTAAGGAGAATTCCAGAAATGGCAGGAAGAGATTGATGTGAATGATTGGTAGTCCTTCAAAACATCTGTGATATCTCAGGAAATTTATGTCCAGAGATTAGAGAAGAGGTTGGAGTAACAGTGACCTTTGTTACCTCCATGAAGCACCTTCACATCCACCAACTCATTTGGTCTTACAAAAGATGTTTTAATATGTCAGAGAAAAGGGAAGATTCAGACAATCAACATGCACTTATCAAACACTTATGAAGACACCTGCCAAAAATTCTAGTCTCTATCCTTTAGCAGCTCATATTCTAATGCAGGAGACAATCTATAAATAACTATGTTGATAGAAGATGCATACAGACTAGACTCAGAAGGTGATATGGCAGTGTAAGGGTCAAAATTAAAATGACATAAAGATCTTTGGCTTGGTGGTCAATAATTTTGTTGAATATAGGTGAAAGGAAATGAGTAGGTCTTTTCTGAGAGACAAAGGACATACATAGTAGTTTGAGTGCTGGACTTGGAATCAGAAACATCTGAATTAGAACTCCACATCAGACCCTTACTAGCTGTATGGTTTGGGGTAAGTTACTGGACCTCTCTGAGACTCAATTTCTTTATCTGTAAAATGGAGAAATAAGAGCATCCACTTTACAGGGTTGTTGTATGATCACATGATCACATGAATTAATGAATGGGAAATATTTTGCAAACCTTAAAGTACCTATAGTCAACGGCTACTCTGTTGTCAGGTTTGGTGTTAGCTGGTAATGGGACATCTCTCATAGATGGTTTTGGGGAACTAGACTAAAGGAGAGTTCTGGACCATAGTAAATATGCTATCTATTATAAAATATGCAAAATGTAATGAAACTCTTTGCTAGATTGTTAAGAAAATCCAGTGTCACCTTCAAGTTGAAACTAGCGACTTTGATCATACGTGTGTTCTCGGTGATCTCTTCCCTCTGAAATTACTTTGTATTTATATAATTTTTATATATTGTGTCCCATGGTAAAATGTAAGCTGAGATCAGGAAATTTTCCTCTTTCTTTTGTCTTGGTATTCCTAGTAAGTATTACAGTTCTTTGTACATAGGCATTTAATAAATGTTTCTGGAATTATCATCCCTGTAGGTGCTCCAAATGTGTTTGCTGATTACAATGTTTTTGCCTAAGGAAGCTGTTAAGATACTAAGCAAGTCTCTACTTCGTTACCAAAAATATCCATATATCTTGAGTTATATGAGTGGTTACAATTTTCCTGGATGTTGGGATACCTCAGAGAGTTATGTAAAAACCAGTTGCTGTTATTTATTATCATAAAATCTTATTGTCACAGAATATAACAACTGGAAGGGTCCTTAAAGGTCATCTAAGCTAACACCCTCATTTTACAGATGACGAGTCTTTGGACCTCATAAGTAAAATTATTTGCCCAAGATTGGGCTGATAGGAAAGTAGCAGGGTCAGGTCTTCTAATTCCAAACTCAGTGGTCTTTCTATTATACCAAACTACCCTACCAAAGTGAATTGTTACCGATGCACTTTCTTGGGCACAAAGAAGAGATCAGTTCTCATACATACATCACAAGCTCAGCATTTGTAGTATTAGTCTCAACCCTCAACTAGAAGAGGAAGTCAAGGGAAGAAATTGTGCCTTAGAGTTCTTGTCTGTCTCCAAATTTGCCCCTAACCTGGCTCTAGGCACATCATGAGAGCTCAATACTTTCTTCTTGATTGAATGACCGACCCACAAGGAAGCTGCCTGCTCCTACCCTACATCCCCCTCCAGCTCACCTTCCCACAAGCCAGGAGGCATCACAATTGTAGGGAGGAACACCTGGGGGAGCTGAAGTAAACTACATTTTCAGGATAGAACAACAGGAGAACCATCTATATCCTGGTCAAGTGAGATGAGCTTTGCTGTTCAGCAAAGCTATCTGCATAGTAGGAGTAATTGAAGGTCACCTCCCTTTAGCACTGTCAGAGACCTAGCCCTTTCCAGGGCTCTGTAGCCGAGCAACTCCTCAAGGAAAAAAATGGTGTTTGGGATGAGGAATGGATGAACAGGTTAAAGAATTGGCTGGAAAGACCAAAGGAACCAGTGTATCCAAGAAGTGGATACATATCTTATGCTCAACCGACATGCTAATCTAAGAGAAGAAATCGTTAATACTTGCTTCTCTCTGCCACTTCCAGACTTGAATGTCCAACAAACTTTTACTTTGAAATTCAAACCCTCTTTCTCTAGCACTTTATAAGATTCTGGTCCCAGCTTTCTACCAGCCGCACTTAATCATTTGTCCTCCATTCTCAAGGAGTTCACCCGCTGGCTAACCAACCTTCTTCTCTACCCTGCTCTCATTTACTGGGGTATTTTAGTGGATAGGTTGATGTCTGCTCTAACACTCTTGTCTCTCATTACATCGGCCTGCTTAACTATCATGACCTTTACCTTCTCTCAACTGAAACAATACATCAGGATGTTTATATCGTTGACCTTGCCATCCTCCATGATGCCAAAAGCTGAACTTTCTCACTCACCTCTTATCCCAACAGCTCTTCCTCTGCTTCAATACTTGTAAATTTCTTCATGGCCTCTAATCACTTTCTTCTTTCTTACAGACCACTCCCCCAAGTCCATTCAGCTTGTACTTCCTTTTTTCCTTTGAAATCTTGACCCTGTCGCTAATCTGTTCAAACATCCACTATTCTCTCCTCTTATAGCTCTCACATTTTTTTGCTGCTAATGCCTTTCTAAATTTCCAGCTCTAGGGTGTCTTGACTTTTCAAATTCTCTATGCCTACTTGCAAACTATTGGATGCTCTTGGAAAAAGCCGCACGACCTTGTGGACCGGATCCATTACATTTTCACCATCTAATATCACTTGGGTCCCTATTGTTGCATACCAGTTTTGGTTTTTTTTTATTCCCTGTTAAATTTCCTGCAACATCTGTTGCTAATTTTTCCTTTCTTCAATTAAAAAGAAAATAATCTCACAATAATCTCTTGATTATTTCATTCAATGGCCTTTTCTAAATCCTCATCCTTCTTGACCCCTCTACAAGCTTTAGCACTATTGATACCCTCTTGTAAGCCAGGCCCATGTTAGGCCAGTCTAGCAATTAAGGTTCAAAGTTTAAAATAAATAAAGGACAATATGTGCATCATGAAACTCCATTTTACTAATGGGAAACTTTGCTAATGGGAAATTAAAAGAATAAAGCCTCCACAGTTAAAAGAGATATAGAATGGTTATTTGCCAACTTCTACAGTTACCATGGCAACTGGCCAAGTTAAATCCAGAAGGCCTTCCCTGCAGGCAATTGTCATTCTAATGAAATCTTTGAACCCATTCTCTCCTCAAGAGAGGTCTTCATACCTCTTGCAGCAAAAGCCATATGGCTTCCCCTACTCTCCTTAAAGGACCAGTCCAACCTATAGACTGCTTAGCAGGACCACCAAAGGACAAATCTAAGAGAGAAAGAGAGCAGAAGGGAAAAGAAAGTGGGAAGAGAAGATGTAGATGCAACTACTATCCTCTACAATCCCACCAGAACCCCTCCCTAGTGAAAGCTCTCAGCTCAAAACAAATATGAACCTCCTCATTCTGAATTCTCTCTCTCCCTAGATTTTGCTGACATTAATCTTTCTCTATTCTCCTCCTAGTTGTCTGACTTTTATTTCTCAGCTCTTTGTTGGATTATATCCCATGTCCTGTACCCAGGTCTTTGTTCCAGGCCCCCCTTTCCCTTCCCTCTTTACTTAAGTTTTCTTCCTTTTGGTGACCTCATCAGCTCCCATGGGTTCAGCTATCATGTCTATGCCAACAACTCTCAAAACCTTATGTCTAGCCCCCATCTCTCTCCTGAGTTCCAGTACCACATCACTAAGTGCTTACTGGACTATAACCACCTGGATAGCCCAAAGGCATCTCAAGATCAATATGTCAAAAACAGAACTAGTTATTTTTCCCTCTAAATCTATCCCATTGCTTACTTTCCTATTTCCTGTTTCTATCAAGGGCACCATCACTAACCTTCCAGTCTCCCAGGCATATAACCTTGGCATCAACCTCAACTCCTCACTCTGACTCACCTTTCATATCTAATCAATCAATACTTGTCAACTTGACCTCCACAACATCTCCATGCCCTTTTTAAAAATCACCTACCACCCTAATTTGTGACTTCATCATCCCATACCTGGACTATGGCAAAAGCCTCCTAAATGGTCTCTCTGCTACCTGTTCCCCTTCTCTTTCATCTGTCCTCAACAGAGACCAAATTAATATTCCTAAAGCACACACATGGACCATGGCCCTTCCCTTCTGAAGAATCTCCGGTGACTTTCTGTTGCCTGTAGGATGAAATTCAAACTTTTCAATTTCACCTTTCAGTCTGGCTCCAGTTTCCCTTTCTGGACTGATTATGTGTTATTCCTCTCAACATGCTCTCGGTTATAGTCTAACTATACATAGTTATACAAAGCACATAGTATATGTATACATAGTATATGTACATATATATGGACACATAGTATATGTATACATAGCATACCATTTCCCTACTCCATGACTTTGTACAGACTGTCTCCCATGGCAAGGATACTCTCTCTTTTAACTTCTGCCTCTGGGAATCCATAATTCCTTTCAAAATTTGGTTCAGCCCCTCCTACATAAAGCTTTTCCTGATTCCCTCAGTTATTTGCACTTCCCCAACTCCACACATATCAGTATAAATGAACAGAAAAAACCCAAAAAACTAGCATTCATATTTATTTTATATTTACTTATCACTAAACCTGTTCTGATGCCTCCACCAAAATCTCCCAATACAATATGTGTTCTATAAGTTCCATAAAAAAAAGCCTGGTATCTAACACAGTATTTTACATATAATAAACAATAAATTGAGTTGAAGAACATAGGATTTGGGGACCATAGAACAAAAGCTAGAAGCAGCTACCTATCCTGTGTGGTCCCTCATTTTGCACATGAGGAAACAGAGATCCAGGGAAATGGAATGTTTTATCCAGGAGTACACGGTGTCAGAGATGGAATTAGAACTCTGACACTAGAGCATGACAATAAATGCTTTTTCCTGTTTGAACTGCGTTGAATGCAAATTCTGTGCATCAAAAGGCATCTTTGCCAACCTAATGATTTTGGAAAATTATTTGCAAAGCTGTGTTAATATGTGAAAAGCCTCCCTGGAGGGCAGAATGCAAACAGAATGTTTTATCTTTATATTTATCATTAACACATTGGAATGGAGAAGTTTACTAATCTCAGTCAAAGCCAGTATCTCAAACCTGTAAATAAGCCTTGGGCACTGGGCAATGAGACTTTACAGCATTCCTTGTTACCATCAGATACAATAGGCCTAAACCTGGTTCTCTGCAAAGCATAAGACATTATAAAAAGGGGGTAGGGTGGGGTGGGGTGGGGAGGGGGAAGGTACATCAAAGGTAGTACTTTTCTCTCATAAATTTCAAGGGTTACACTCAATATCCACATTATTCTTCATTAGCCAATTATAGGATCAAAGAGAAAAGTGTCTGGCCTAGTTCTGGGGCTTAAAGTTGTGAGATAAAAACTAAATATATTTCCAACAGCTTCTATTATGCACTGGGCTTCCTGTCAGAGAATTAGGCTCTGCTTTCCAGTGCTGTCTTTAACTAGTCTCCAGATGAAAGATATCAGGATAGAAAACAAATCATCAGAGCCAAAACTATTTCACCTACCTCTTTGTAAAGTCCAAGTTTAGATTTGTGTCAGATATGACACACTACCCTCTAAAATCTAATTCCAAAATTTCTTGATGTGAATCCTAGTGAGTTTAAAAGGTCCCAATTATTCAAAGAAAGAGAGTGACAAAAATCAGAATGATGACTTAATGAGTTTGGGGGGAAAGTATCTAGTCTTGGTATCTCCATTAATTTTAACATGGCTGTCCTGAAAATTTCCTAAGGTAGGAAATGGCTTATACTTGATATGAATATCCTTAGTTTGGTGGCAGTGGTAGAAAATGGTAAACATGGCATCCTGAAAGCTATGAAAGTACAGAGAACTCCCACTGGTGGAATGATTTCCTTAGTAGAAATAAATCTGATGGCATCTGCCAGAACTGGGACATAAAAGATAACCTCTAGCAGCTGCAGCAGTTTGTTTCTGTGGGAAAATGTGGGCTTTTTTTCTCCCTAGGGGTTAATATGGCACTACAGTTGACATTGCCAGAGTTCTGTTTCCAAAGGGTTACACCGGTAAAGAAGAGAAATGCCTTATGGTTTACGACGAGATCACAGCTGAAGATTCTGTACACATCATGATTTGTATAGGCCATTTGTGCATAAGCCATAAAAGTGCACTTTTTTAAACCAGGAACATTTGTGAATATATAACAGCACCAAAGACATATGGCCAATAAATAATTCACCCTTATCCATCTTCTCTGCAGATTTCTTATACACCTACCATGTTTTAATGTCTAGTTTGCTCGGAAACGATATTCTTTACGATGCTTCCGATATAAAAATGTTTACTGACTGGCGGCGGAATGGGGAGGCTCTGAGATCAGGCTGCTAGAAAGGCCAGCTTTGTTCAGATCTCTGTCTTAGCAGCAATTCTTCCAAACCAGTTTGGATTCAGCCAACGGACCTCACTTGAGGACCTAGAGAACCATGTGTGGCCTCAAGGCCATAGGTTCCCCTACCCCTGCTCTGCCCCTTTGTAGTCAGCATCTTGTTGGAAGAAAGCATTCATTCTTCCATTAGGCTAACTCAGGGCTGACCTGGGCATTGTGCCTGTGGGATTGTGCTAACTCATTCTCTTTCTTTTTTGTCTTTTCAGTTCTATATCTATTTATAGTCCTAAGGACAACCCAAACGCTTTTGATGCTGCTGCATTCTTCCAATCAGTTGGGAACTTTCTTGGGATCTTTGCCGGATCATTTGCCATGGGGTCTGCCTACGCTGTTGTCACAGCTCTGATATCCTTTGTGGTTGGCTATTTTGCTTTTTGTTTTGTTTTAACTTATTAAAAAAAAAAACTCTGTAGACTGAAAGTATTATGAGATGTATGAGCAGAATCCCAATCCATTGTATGTCAACACAGATGGACAGTGGGCCATGACTATGGACTCCAAGAACCAAAGGCAGTACTGTGAGGTTGGTTGTGGTTTTAACATTCAGGTTTACAGAGCACTTTACAAATATTATCTCATTTGATCCTTACAGCAGCTCTGGGAGATGGGTGCAGTCATTATTCCAATTTTACAGGTGAGGAAACTGAGGCATGCTGAGGTTAGAAGACTTGCCCAAGGTCACCTAGCTAGTAGATGACTGAGGAAGGAATTAGGCACCAACAAGCACTTCCCAATCAAAGAGGAAACTAAGTATTTAGACTCCAGAAAAACTCCCTAGATTGCCTAAAGTACTCTTTGAGGATAATAAGATCGTAGACTGACCATTGGGGGAGATCTCAGAGGGTATTAACCCCCTCGCTCACATATGATAAATCAAGAAACTAATATGGTGTAGTTGAAATTGTGCCAAACTTCAGTTCAAAGGGAAAAAAGTTCAAATCCTGGTTTTACTACTTGGTTACTTAACCTCTCTTTGTGTGTTTCCTTATTTGCAAAATGGATTTTGAACCAGATAACCTTTAAGATCCTTCCAGCTCTGTCTCTGTGATCTTATGACTTGCTCAAGGTCATAGATTGGTGTAAGCTTCACAGTTGGATAGTATCTAGGTCCCCTGACTCCAGGGGCAATTAGGTGGTGCCATCGTGTCCAGTATGCCAAGCCTGGAGTCAGGAAGGCCTGAGTTCAAATCAGACCTTAGACATTTAAGTAGCTAGGTGATCCCAGGCAAGTTATTTAATCCTCTTTACCTCAGTTTCCTCATCTGTACAATGAGCTGGAGAAAAAAAAAATGGCAAGCCATTCCAGTATGATTGCCAAGAAAACCCCAACGAGGTCACAAAGAATTGAATATGACTAAACAAAACATCTCTGATGCCAGACTCAGTCCTCTTTCTCCTGTACCCTGTTGTTTCTATAGAGGGAACCAAGAAATTTGTTTTTGTTACCAGTTTCAATAACAGGTTATGTACCAGAAATCAAAGAGTTCAAAGGTTTACTAACAGGCCGGCAAGAGCAATCAATACTCTACTCATCTTTTATATTAATTCAGCCCCCTGAATTATTAAGATTGTGTGAACTGTCTCTGGATTTCAGGGTGGTCTTCAATCAGAAGACCCCTGTGTGCACATGCCACTTAGTTTATGGACTATGGGATAGAATTTAGTGTAACACCACATATTGAAGCAAATTCAAATTCAATTGAATTAAGTATTTGTCAAAAATAAGCTCTGTATTAGTTGTATGAAGAAATTACAAGAAGTAGTAACCTGACCTCAAGGGGAGTGAACTCTTGAAAAATGAGAGAATACAGACAATCAAAAAGTAATTAGTAAATCATGTTGGGCAGAAAATGAGGAAGTGAGAAATGAATGTCACACACAATAAATGTTAGAGGATGGAAAAGAAGAAAGAGAACAGTAGAGTGATCAGAGAAAATTTTTTAGGTAGGATGGGCTTTTAGCTTGTTCCTGAAGGATGGGGAGAATTTTAAAACCAGGTGGGAAAGGATGGGGGGATAAAAGAAAGAGAAATGAAAGCAGAATGAATTCTATACATTCTGGTGATGGTAAAGTAGGAAGAGATGAGATTATGGAAACAGAGTGGGCTGGGATGGCCAAGGCCTCAGACAGAGGCTTCTCACTTTTATTCAATAAGCAGTAGAGAGTCATTTCAGCTATTGATCTAGGGAGTGGGTAGTGAGAAAAAGCTTTTAATAAAAATTGTTAATCTGGGGCCCATGGGTGTCAGGGAGGGTCCATGAAATTAGAACTTTTAACGTTTTGATAACTGTTTAATATAATTACTTTCCTTTGCAATCCTATATATTTTATCTTATGTATTCAGTCCTATATATTTTATCTTATGTATTTAAAAACCTTATTCTTGAGCTTTACCAGCCTGCTAAATGGGTCCAGGCCACACAAGAAAGTTAAGAACCTCTGGATGAGAGCAAGGAAAGACTGGAGGCAGAGGCCAGTTAGGTTACTGCAGTAATCCAAGACCAATGGATAAAGGCCTGACCCAGGGTAGTGACAGGATGATAGGTAGAATGAAAAAGAGAGCTATCTTAAAGAAAACCACTAGGCTTTGGTGGTGTACTGTAGATAAATGGAGAGAGAAGAACCAAACCACACAGAAGTGTTTTGAGCCAAGGCAAAAAGGTGAATGAATTTTGGTTAATATGAAATAGAAAAAAATAGAAGGGGAAATAGGTTTGAAGACAAAGTTTTGAGTTCAGTTTTGAGTCTATTGACCAAGCTATAGAAAATGAATTTAGAAAGAAAAAGAGATAGAGAGTGGAAAGAAATGATTCCTAGAATTCAGTTCTAGAGGAGGAAATTTAAGGAATTCATTCACAAAGAGATACAAAGGAAGATGTGAGACTGAGCAACTTCATCCAAAGAGAGAGAGGAGAGAAACCCAAGAGGAGTATATAAGAATAGCTTATATTTGAATCAGTTACACTAATTCTGTTACTTCATTGGGATAGGGAACTCCCTGTGTGGAAACCCCCTCTCTCAATGCAGATGACAATTACTGTGCAATTTATAGTCTTTGAGAGTTTCTTAGGAACACTAAAGTGCAATGGCTTGCCTGGGTCCCACAGATAGTAAGTATCAGATGGGTAACCCTAATCCAAGACTTCTCTTGACCTGAATATAAGGCTATGTCTCTATCCACTATGGTTTATTGCCTTTTTAGCTTATCCTCATCTCTTTCAAAATATTTAAATTTCTCTAGATCTAGCTTCCTCATCTATGAAATTAGATGATGTCTAAGCTCCCTTATAATTTTGAACTGAAAATCCTGTAATTTCCATAAAAATCCTATTCTCTAGTTTATAGATTAGGAAATTAAGGCTCTGACACATACTGATTACCACTACCACTACCACTATGACTACTGCTGCTGCTATCACCACTCCCACCACCACTATTATTGCCTTCTCCTACCACTATATTTACTTTGCAAAGCATTTTACAGATATTTTATTATCTGATGCTTATGACAACCCTCGGTAGAGGTACTATCACCCCATTTTACAGAAGAGGAAACTGAGGCAAAGATTAAGTGACTTAGGATCATGCAGCTGAAAAGTGTCTGAGGTCACACTTGAACTCAGTTCTCCTTGACTCCATGTCCAATATTCCTTTCTTACCTATTTGCTTCTAGTCATACAACTTGAAAACAACAGAATTGGAACTAGAACTCAAGTCTTCTCATTCCCAATTCCATATTCCTTGTGCCATACCACATTCAAGCATCCACTCAACTGAGTCTTCTGAAACTTCCTCAGAGAGGAGATTGTTTAGTAGTTTTTCGGTTGTGTTCAACTCTTCATGATCCTGTCTGGGGTTTTGTTGGCAAAGATACAGGAGTGGTTTGCCATTTCCTCCTCCAGTTCATTTTATAAGTGATGAATTGAGGCAAATAAGGCTAAATAGCTTGCCTAGGGTCACACAGCGAGTAAGAGTCTGAGGCCAGACACATTGAGAATATGTGTCTTCCTGACTCCAGAACTGACTCCAGAAGAAGCAATTTGATTTTCTAAGGGCATCAGTGACTTTCAAATTCAACAAATGTTTCTGAAGCAACTGCTCTATCACAGGGACTCTGTTAAGGCCTGGGGAGGCAGGCAGCCTTGGAGTCAGGATGCTAGGGTCAAAGCCTAACTCTGCCACTTAGTCTCTGTGTGACCTTGGACAAATAACTTCACCTCACGAAGACTCATTTTAATCATCTCTAAAATGAACGGAGTGAGCTGGATAACTTTTAACATCCCTTCCAGCTCTGGAGAGCCTAAGGGTAAGAATTGGGGTCAAAGACCAGGAAAGTTGAGAGTGTTTTCCAGTCTCACCATGACCACAACCCAGGCCCTTAAGTCTGGGCCAAAGCTGAGCCATCCTGTGGAGAAGGGCAAAACGGCAGAGTGCCCTTCTGCCTTGTACGTGTCTGCTGGTATTCCAAACAGGATCAGTTCATGCCAGCCGGAATTCTTCTTTTGTAGCATCCAAGATGGAGAAAACTGTCTGCCAAGCTCATTTGGGGGCCTCAAAGAGATTGTAAAAACCAGCTTGACTGCAAGTCTTTTATCAGAACAAATGTTGCCACACACACACGCACACGCACACACACACACAAAATGCTTGCTTACAAAGGAGTAAAAATGGCTAATTCATGGTCAGAATAACTCTTAAATTTTGACTTAGTCAAAAACTGAAGATAACCCAAATCTTTTCCTTTCCACAAGAAGTTTGTTTTTCGTTTTTGTTTTGTTTTGTTTTGCCACTAATTTTCAGCTTTCAGTAAAGGCACTATTGCAAAGAAACCCTTTCTTGTGATTTCCTCATTGCAGGGGTTAGAGCACTGGGCCTGGATCCAGTAAGACTCATCTCCCTGAGTTCAAATCTGGCCTCAGACACACTAGCTACATGACCCTAGCCTCAGTTTCCTTATCTATAAAATGAACTGTAGAAGGAAATGGCAAACCACTCCTGTATCCTTGCAAGAAAATCCTAAATGGGGTCATGACAAGTTGGACAGGCATGAAAACAAGCAAACAACAACATTGAAATTTTCTTAAATCGTGATGATAGCTTTTAATTATCATTATACAGATAAGGAAACTGAGGCAGTTAAGGGCTTTGGTCATAGTTACATGACTGGTGGGGTTTTTACTTAAGTCTCCCTGACTCCAGCACTCTGGCGTCTAAACAAGTGTAAGAGGCCACCTCCTTCTGCACAGTTCTCTGACCATGAAACAGCTGTAATGAAAGCCTTCAGAGACATCATATACTCTTAGTCAAAGAATCACTTCCCATTGCACTCTCTGTCTCACTGGCAATCTAGAGACTAGAAATTAAAAAAAAAATGCCAATGACTCCCAAACATGAGGCACCTTGTCTGAATTGGGGAGGGGGAAACAAATAAAAAAACCCACATCTTTCCCATCCTGGTTATTCCAAGAAAGGATGGACAACTTCCCTATTGCTGAGTATTATAATTCCTCTAGACCTCATTTCCCTCCTAAAGAAAAAAGAATCTATTAGATGATCTAACCCTAGGCTATGTATGATCCTCTCTAGAGCAATGGTACTTCTCAAGCATTGATGGAAGAGCTGTCTAACCATCCTCATTTGCTCCTCCTGAGCTCCATTTTCTCCTGGCAATTTCTCCTGATGAAAATCAGCTCAGAGATAATTTTCAGTTTGGGGTTATGTTCTTGCCCATGGCTAAACCATTCTTCCCCATTTTTGTAGAGATTTTTCCTCCAGAACATTTATTCATATTTATTCTCATCAAAGGCTTGCAGGGGGCCTGCTTTTTGCAGTTCTTTAAGATCCCCCAGATGAGGTACAATACACACCAGGAATTCCAAAGCATTTCTGGATCAATTCCCATCAACAAACATTTATTAAGTCCACAATATGTTCCAGGCACTATGCTAGGCACTGATGATGCCCTCCCCCCCAAAATTAAAATGACTACACTAGAGGAACATTCATCCTGCTGATGAATAGATCCGTAATAGCCTGTTACAATTAAACTTGGTTTAAGCTTAGGGGCAACATAATGGCCCTTATGGTTCATGTCTGCTTTAGGAAGCTTATTTTAGACTAAAAGTTATAAACTTGGTCACAACTGGTCTGGGCCTCCAGTTAGGAAAATTCTTAATGTCTAGACAGAGTTTGGATTCACTGAATAACTTAATATTTATATTTCTCTCTAGTTAATCCAGGCTGGTCTCTTTGTGGTTGAAGCAAAATTCAGTTTACTAGAAACTTTTGAGTATCAAAATAGCAGCATATATTATGGTATCTATGAATAGAAAGGCCTCAGAAGGAAGAGCCAAACATTCCTAAGGACGTCCCTCAACACAGTTCTTCTGCTCCAAGATGCCTTCAGGGCCAATGGCCTTCCTAGATATTTCCTTTCTCTTCCACAAGACAGGAAGGCCATGCTTGCTACAACTTTTTGTGATTCCAACTAGATTGATCATTTATGGATGTACTCTGAGGGCTGGCAGATTTTCTTGGCCCATCCCAACATGATTCTTATGAAATATTACTACAGGTAGAAGGAATTTTCCACTTGTAGTTTAGAGACTACAAATTGATTTTGGTATTGATTTGAATTGATACTGGGTATCATATAACTTAGCATGTATAGGATAAGGTTGAGGAAATCATCATAGGAGGAGGGAGAGATTCAGAAATGCCTCATGCAGAAAATAGTGTTTGAGCTAAGGTTTGAAGGAAGCTATTATTCTAAGAAATAGAGGTCAGTATGGAGTTCATTCCAGGCATCAGAGACAGCCTGGGCAAAGCCACAAAGATGGTAGATGTAACACCATATGGGAGAAACATCAAGAAAGCCAGCTGGGGTAGATTGAAGCATATGGGAAAGAGAGTGATGTACAATACAGGTAGGTCTGATTAGTGAGGATAGTAAATCTGTAAAGTGGGTATATGTAATCAAATTCTCATTACTTGAAATTATGATTATGTAAAGTGTGGTAACTGGTTCAAGGCCAGTGGAAATATGCAGCACACATTCAAACCATGCAACTATTCCATGGGATTCATTATCCACAATAATTGGGACCTAAACTAGACTAAGTCCTAGACTAGAAAGGATGGTTGTAGTCAAGTTGTGAAAGTGCCAGAGTGTTTATATTTGATTTAATAAAGAACCGCTGGAGTTTACTTAGACTTCATTGTGGAGAGAAGCTATATGAATATGAAGACTGAGAAAGATTTTGCTTTGTCCAAAATGCCAACAAGCATTGATAATTGCTTTTGAGTAAAGGGGACCTTAGGTGTCATGTAATCTGATTGCCTTATTTTCAAAATAGGGAAACGGAGACCAACCCAACAGAAGTGACATTTGTTATCCCAAGGTAGCAAAGAAGAGATGTGAGAATCAGACTCCAGTCCTCTGCTTTGATTTCTGAAGTTCTGACCATTCCAACCCTATGTCCCTCTGTAGTCCTGGGTTACATGTGCCTGTAAGGTCACTTAGTTGTTGTTTTCCTTAACACATCTTTATCACTTGACCAAATTCACAAAGCTGTGTGAGTTCCCCATGCTGGAAACAGGTCTGTTTTTCCTCCTATCCTGGAGTGCCTTCTTGTCTGCAGAAGCTGCAGGTCTGACAGGTTAGTGCTTCCTTTGGCAGAGCCAGGTGGGTGTGGGGACAGGAATTTGTGTGTATCTTTTCCATGATGGAGCAGAAGGTGAAATGGAATTTGTCTTAAAGGAGTCTAAGTTGGAATAGACCTCTACTGTGAGCCCTGGAAAACAAAAACAAAAAGAAAAGCTCATAATTCATCCGTTCTCAGTAAGACAACTTAATGGAAAGTCCCCAAAATGCTGTTTCTCCTACTTTCATTACTGGTCAGTGGAGATGTTGAAATCTAAAAATGATCAATTTATAGAGATGATAGATGATTTTACAAATGAAAGTCTCCACACAGGGTTTTCTTGATAAACATATCAGTTTTTCTTCTTCCATCAGCTTGGTAGAAAAGGACTTTGGCTTTCCTTTAACTGTAAAAAGCAATGAATACTGTCACCATCATTTTTTTCCTTTTTTATTATAATTGTTGAAGTGACAACCAAGCCTCATGGACCAAGTTAACTCTATTATCATACTACCAACTTTTATTAAATGCCCACTGTGTGCCATGAATTGTGCTGTCCTGTTAACCACATTCAATTACACAAATATCTGACCTTGTATTAATTAAGAAAGGAGGCAACTAGATGGCTCAGTGAATAGAGTGTTGAGTCTGCAATCAGAAAGACGTTAGTTCAAATCCAGCCTCAGACATTTACTAGCTGGGTGACCCTAAGCAAGTCCCTTAACCTTTGTTTACTTTAATCTCCTGGAAAAGGAAATGGCAAATCATTCCAGTATTTTTACCAAGAAAATCCCATAGACATTATGGCCCATGGGGTCCCAAAGAGATGGACACAATTGAATGACTGAACAATAACGATAATTAAATATGACTAAGGTAGTTGCATATTTACATTACAAATCTGCAAAATGGCTCACACATTGTATTTTTAATCCATCGGTTTTGATGTTCTTCACAATTAAATAATGGATTGTTAGCTACAGTCTTCATTGATAGTTCCTGGAAGGCAGGAATGCTGTAATATTTATCTTTCTACCACCCCCAGCACCGAACACAGTTATTGCAAATAACAGACATTTATTAAATATTTGTTAAATGAATTCCTCTGATAATCAGCCAATTTCATTAAATCGTTTGGGAGGTCAGAGTATCTCTTATACCGATAGTTTATATTTGAATAACTTGGATGATTGAATGCTTTTCCATGCTGAAGCGTTCATTGTGGCCTGAGGCATAATGGTAACTTTGGAGAAATTTCTCTATGGTACTTTCTCACCTCCTTTTCAAGGAACCTTGAAGACCTTGGCATCTATCTTGAGTTTTACTTCCCTTGTAGGTTTTTGTTTTCAGTTAGTACTTACAACCACATTCCAGGGCTGCATGAAAGAATTTTGCACTAATGGCCTCCCAGAACCCCCAAATCTCTGAGTTGGAAGGAAGCTCAGCAGCATATCAGCTAACCTGAATGTGAACAAGAATTCTTGAGGGGTATATAAAAATGTATGTATCCAATGACCTGAAAGATCCTATAAAGCGTTTCTCCAGAGTCTCAGTGCAGTTGTAAGTTAGTTTTGGGACACTCTGAATTTTACAGTTGTACTACATAGATGCCAATACAATCTATGTTTTAAGCTTAACCCTCATTTTTTTATATTGGATTCATTGGTTTTTTTTATCATTATGGTGATGAATCACAGCCTCTGTCATGTTCACCTCTGCTTTTGTTATCCATATGAACATTGTCATCATCTGTCTTTTCGAAGAAGACAGGAATGGTTACGTTATCAAGACTATAGTGTTCATTTTAGAGCTAAGATAAACCAATGATGGACTTGGACCTGTAGCCTCATCTACTTTTACAATGTCAATATGAAAAAAAAATCAGTTTTCATAAAGCTCTAAAAAACACTGGTTTACTTTTGACACACAGTACCCATTGGGCTGTGCTTTTCTTTAGAGCAGTGTTCCCCTATATAAGTTTCCTGTTCAGGAAAACTTCAGGTGGTCTGTGGATTAGAAGAAAAAAAATCTCTGCCTGTCAACACCCTCTTCAATATGAGTGAAAGTATCTTGCTCTATTGTCCTTAGAAAGAGGGCTTTTCCACAATGACAAAATAATTCTTAAAATTAATGAAAAAGGAAGTTCTCAAAAGCTTCATGAGAGAAATCTCAATATTGTTCTATGTTCTGAAAAATCAAAACTTCACTTACAAATTTATTGTGCCTCTCTATGTGAATATTGTTAGAGAACCCTATTGGTAAAAGAAAGATAGACAGTTAGCTAATTGGCATGGACTCTTCCAATGGTTAGAGTCTTAGGAGTCAGCATTTAGTGTAGTGGAAAGAGGAATGAAAATTTGATGTAACATGAAATAAATAACTATAGTCTAACTATTAACCTTTTGGCACTCTAGGAAAATCATAATCTTGTTTTTAAATGCATAAAAGAAAATATACAGAATTATAAGGAAAACCAGTTATATTGAAACATAGAATATTTTTGTTTTCTCAATCAAATATTTTATCAAAATTTTTTTTCAAAATAAGTTTACTGACCTCAAGATAGGAACATATAATTGTAAAGTAAGAAGAAATATAAAGGATATACCTTTATATCTAGAGAGAACCCCCATCTCATTTATTCAGGCTTTCATGAAGTAAGCATCTTCAATTACTGCACCCGTAAATTAAGGATTCAAGTTCTTTTAAATATTTTATTTCACTGTAGAAGAATGTGCTATAAATTAGTCTATAAAGAAAAGAAAAAGAGGAAAAAATGCCTATCCCAGATCGATTACACTTAATAATAATAGCAAATAGCTTAGTATTCATGCAGGGCTTTAATGTTTGCAAGGTGCTTTACAAATTTTATTTCATTTTATCCTTACAACAGCCATGTGAGGTAGGTTATATTATTGTCTCTGTTTTATAACTGAAAAAACTGAGGGAGAGAGAGAGAGAGAGGTTAAGAGATTGGCACAGGGTCACACAGCTAGTAAGTGGCAGCATCGGGATTTGAACTTGGGACGTATTGACTCCTAGTTTCTACTGTCACCTAATAGAGATAAAACTGTAGGCACCCTTATTGTTTGTTCATTGTTCTTGAACATGACATGCGAGTGAATTGGATTTAAGTGAGGGAGGGCTGCACCAAGTCATCAGCCTCACTTTCTCCTCCTAGCTGTCTTGTCAAGATATAGATCAGGATGATTGGAGATGGCCCAGGATACAGTGGGAGACCTTGGCCTTTTCAAGTCAGGGTCTTTAACAGGTCTCAGTTTGACTGAGGCAGCACCCATTCAGTAATTAAGGCTAGATAAAAAATAAGTCAGAGAACAGCCTCATTTACCAAATCAAAACAAAAGCTGTCTGGGAGGGTAAGAGCCTTAGGGTTTCTGGCTAAAACAGAAACAATTGCTATTTACATTTACTCTGAACCAAACAATGACCAAAGAGAGATTGGCCTGGCACCTAAGGTTAGCCAATCAATAAGAACTAGAGTGATTTGGGGGTAAGGCATGATCCTTGAGAAAGAAATCTAACCTGTAAACCCCTGAAAGGTTAAGTGACTTGCCCATGGTGTCACATGGTGGACTTTTATCTAGGTCATCTAATTCCCAAACTATCCCAATATCCACTATGTCCCACTACCTCTCTGGAGTATAACATACAGCATATTATATAGATGTCCACAGTTATCTTTCGAAATAATTTCTGGGGGCTCATAAACAGCTCTACATTACGATCCCATGATTCAACAAAATTGCTTGTTAACCAGTGAGAGTTGCATGCTTGATCAAAGAATATATTGCTAATAGGATACTCCTATTTTACAGCGTTACTCTGCTATTCAATATATCTGACCCTCTCATAATGCCCTGTCTGATAATAGGAAGGGCTGAAGGAGAACTGCAATAAAATCCAAGGCTAACAGAGCTACAAAGGGATAAGATGTGTCTATAGGAGCCTTTTAGGCATCATAGTAGGGACAGGGAACCAGAGACATGTTGCACAGGATAAGATAATATTATTTATATCATTCCAGAGCTGAAACCACCAAAACTGGTGTTTTCACATCTGCACAAGCCCGGCTGCCAATCAATCATGACAAAATTGTAGCATTTTTACACCTCTCCTTACAAAGAACATACACAAAGAAGTATATAAGCAAGAACTCTTTAGGTATAAAATCCTCAGTTAACTGGGCAGGGGAGGAATTTTTGTAGCTTGTTTCTCTGATAAAAGTCTCATTTCTAAGATATATAAGTAATAAATCAAAGTTTTTAAGAATAAGAGCTATTCTCCAATTGATAAATGGTCAGAGAATATGAACAGGCAGTTTTTAAAGAAAGAAATCCAAATAATCAATAAACATATGAAAAAATTCTCCAAATCATTAATACTTTAAGAAAGAAAATGAAAGCAGCTCTGAGTTCTCTATTCACACTCATCAGATTGGCAAAGACAGTTTTAAAAAATGACAGATGTTTGGGGGACTGATGGAAAGCAGGCACAGTAATGCTCTGTTGGTGAAGCTGTGAAATTATCTAGCCATTCTGGAAAACAAATTGGAACTATAAACAAAAAGTCAATAAACCGTGAATACCCTTTGACCTAGAAATACTGCTTCTAGGCTTCTATACCCAAAGCAATCAAAGAAATAGAAAAATAGATCCATATTTACAAAAATATTTATAGCTGCCTTTTTCATTGTAACAAAGTACTGGAAGCCAAGGGAGTACCCATCGATTGGGGAATGACTGAATAAATCATGTTATACAAATGTAAGAGAATATTATTATGCTATTAAAAAAAACGACTTAATGACTAAAGCAATGAATCTGGAGAAACCTGGGAAGACTTGTATATACTGATGCAAAGTGAAGGGGGCAGAACCAGGATAACAATTTACATAAAAACATTGTAAAGATAAATTACTTTTAAAAGCTTAAAAACTCTGATCAATGGAATGACCAACTATAATTCCAAAGAACCAAAAATGATAAAATATACTGCCTACCTCCTGACAGAGAGTAGATGACTCAAGACAGTAAGATAAGTATTTTTGGACATGACTAATGTAGAATTTTTTTTTTTTTGCTTGACCATGGATATTTTTAGAACTTTTTTTCACATTTCTTTTTCAATTTGGATGTGAGGAACAGGGAAAATAAATGTTCATCAATTGAAATGATTTTTGAAAAAAAGATGAATTTTCCCCTCTTCAAAGTTTAATGTCTTCTCTATAAAACAATCAGAAGAGTCTATATCAGAGTCCTGTTGCCTCTTACTGTCAGACTAGGAACACACAAGAAAATCGGGAAGGACTTTTGCTCCAGAACCACTGCCTGATAACCCTGAGATAGCTTTGGCTTTCTCAAATTGGGTTGTGGGCTGACTCAATGGAGCAGAGAGGTTTGTACTCTCATAGTCATTGGAAATAGCTGTTCTCTCCTTGTTCTGCAGATAAATTGTCTTACCTTCCTTCTTATGGGAATGATCTGAGTCAGTGTTGCTCCTATCACTTGGTAAATTCCACTATCTTACTACCACTAGTGCTTTGTTCACTACTTTATGCGATGTACTTCTGTCATATCACAGCTGCTTTGTTTCAAATGATTTCCAAGAAGAGAAGTCCCAGGGAGCACAGTGTGATAGTGAGTGATTCAGTCTGGCCACAGTTCAATAGCTATGTGGGAACCATTTGATTTTTCTCCAAAAAGAAACTGAGGAGGACCTCTTGAGATCCTAAAATGTTTTCTCCCATGTGTCTTCTCACTGGAACTACTTGGAATTTAAGAGCTTTAGGAGTATGGGAGTTATAAACGAGAAGTCTGTGATTAAGGGGCAGGTATGTTTGAGGGATTCCAGCAACCTATAGGTCCTTTGCTACCAGAAGAGCCATCAACATCAAAAATGACTCCACTAATTCCATCAATTGACCTGTGGTGTACACGCCAAGAACTCCTTCCTAACTAATCTGGTGCTTTTCCATCTTTGCATGACAATCACAGAGCCATCCTGGCATGATTTGCATTGTGTTTTGTGTGGCTCACAGAGTAGAAAAAATGGTATCAATATATATGGCTATTCCTCAGTCTAACAGGTCAAGAGAGATGGTATCTGTAACTAATGTAAAAAGAAAAGTACATTACAGATTCCAAATGGCATCCCAAGTATTCATACTGTCCAAACTACATCCCAAATGGGACTTTCTATTTCTTCTCTTTGCAAATTTATTGTATGCCTGTTTGGGGTCCCTTTTTCATAATCCTGAATGATCCAAAAAAGTCTAGGATCCATGGCAGGGGTAGTCCCTTCACAGATGGAGTGCTAACTAGTCAAGAGACCAATGTCTTTAAATTGTTTCTGGCCACTAACTTCCACAATGATCATGTGCGATGTCTTAATGTTTCTGCAGCTGCGACACATTGTAAACTTGCCATACTTTATTCTCCAACTAAGAACTCTCTAGCCCCATGGATGGTATCTATTATAATAATAGGCATTGATATGGATTTCTTTCTTTTTGTTTATATACCGCCATCTAGCACATGGCCCAGTACATAGTAGATTCTTATTGATTCATATCATTCCAGCCTCAAAAATAACATGATAGCAAAGATACTATTATCCCCACTTTGAAAATGAAGAAATTGAAGCTAAAAGAAAGTAAGTGATTTGTCTAAAGTCTCACAGTTACTAAGTTTCAGAGGTAGGATTTGAACTTGGATCTTTCATGCTTCATGTTTATTACTCTATCTATAATAACACACTACCTGTCTGTATGACAACATAAACATCCTCTAGAGATCTGTGGCCAAGAATTCCTCAAGCGTTTGGGGGCCTATTAGTCAGAATCAAGATAAGCTGGAACTGAAATATACAGTACCAACTTTTATCTTTCCAGTGAAATGGAGGACCTCTGTACCTAACCATCTGACCTGCCTCCATGTCATCTTAAGTTCTGTTGTGATACCTCCTGCTGTACCTTGAGAACCCCTAAGGCTTTCACCTTTAAGACTTATGTGTATTTCCCCAGAAGGTGGACTCTTTATGTGTTATATCCCCTAATTAGAGTGTGAGCTTATTGAGAGCAGGTACTGTCTCATTTTTTCTATTGGTATATACTCTCTCTCTTTCTATCTCTTTTTCTTTTTGAGACAATTGGGGTTAAGTGACTTGCCCAAGGTAGCACAGCTAGTAAGTGTCTGGAACCAGATTTGAACTCAGATCCTCCTGACCCCAGGGCTCTATTCATTAGATGCTATATATACTATACTGTGCTATGCTATATTATACTATACTATACTATACTATACTATACTATACTAGTGTGCCACCTCACTGCCCCTCCTGTTAGTATTTTCAGTGCTTAGCACAGTGCTTGACACATAATAAGGACTTAATAAATTTTTTATTCATTCATTCATACATTCATATAAAGTTGATTAAAACAGTTGTGCTCAGTATAGAAAGTTTTATCATTATATACCAGTGAAATGCTATTAGTAATTAAGGCTATCTGGCTACTGTATAATTCAAAGTCTTGACATAACAAAAGTATTGATTTGAACAGAAAGTGATCTTCCAGTCACTCCAAATGATCTTCAGATCATGGAGGGTCAACAGTTCCAACACTATTCAAAAAGGAGGGATAGTGAGGTAATAAGGCAGAGGAATTAGATATTTTTATAGTTACCCACTCTAGTGGGTCCCTCTACTGAGTGACTAGGTCTAAGGAGAGAAGGAAACTATCAATCGTTTTTAATATATAAGGGTCCCATACTTTTTGATTGCCAGTCACAAGACTTCTAATTACAGAAGTACTCAAGGGAATAGGGAAGGGTGTTTCCAGGATGTAACTACCATCAACCTTATAACATAAAGTAACCATCATACAAATTCCTTGGCATTTGCTTTATTTAAAACTTTAGCTCCCAGTACAGCCTAGTATGTAAGAACTGCCTAGTGATGCATACAACACAGGGAAATATAAAAAAATACAGATATACCCAGCAAATCACACAATAAACACCAAGATGTACCCCCGCCCTATAGTGTTCTGATCTGACTTGAAGGTCTCACTTGGCTCATCCACTCCTAACACACTAAAGCTATGAAGAATTATGTAATGACCAATCTAAATACCATCCCGGAGGTCCGAGGTCTCTCTGCTACTGTCACCAGTCTCAGAGTAGGAAAGACACAGGGGTCTTCCTCAGAGGACCATTTGCTGGTCACATTGGCTTCCTGTTCCTACAGTACAACAGCCCTTCTTCTATGGAAGGCATGTATTCAGCTGGACACTCTCTCCTGTTGGGCTAATCCTACTTTATAAAAATTCTATCAGCCCCCCAGTGCAGTGATGCCAACAGGACTAGGCAATCAGGGAACTTAGCTCAACCCCTGGTGGGAAGAGGAGAAATAAACTCTATTAAAAATGTTTTAAAATTTTTATGAATCAGTGTCATTTCTGGGTAATTTTGGACCACAGTTCTATCTGTAATGATGGACTGGTTCCAATAAAGTTTACTTGTGGAATTCTCAAGGATAGTATGAGACCTATATTGTTAGTTTATGAGCTTTAAGCTCATAAAGTCAGAAAGTCTTAAGCTCAAATATAGTCTTGGACACTTACTTCTAGATGACCTTGGGCAAGTCAGGTAACTACTTTTAGCCTCAATGTCCTCATCTGTAAAATGGGAGTAATAAGCACCTACCAAACAGGATCAAATTATGTAACATGTAAAACATTGCTGAAGACTTTAATGTACTATGTAAAGGCTAGCTATTAATAGTGGCAATAGTGCGTGGCAAGTATTTCTCTCTACCTTTGCCCTAAGAGGGGAGGGAAAGGAAGAGAATAAGCACTTGTAGAGCACTTACTAAGAGGCAGCCAATAGGAAGCATTGTTGTTGTTTTGGGCCTTTCTCCAAATCATTATCTCATTTGGTCCTGACAACACCCCTGGAAAGGGAGGTGCTTTGAGTGTCCTCATTTTACAGTTGAGGAAACTGAGGCACAGAGAGGTTAAATGATTCACCCAAGATCACAAAGCTAGTGTCAGAGATCAGATTTGAACTCAGATCTTCCTGACCCCCGCCCCGACCCAAAATTCTATTCACTGTGCCATTTAGCTGCCTCTAGAGAGTTAACCTAAGTAAAGGACTTTTTTTACATCTTTTTTTCAAATACTATGTTTTGTGTTGGTACAACAGATACTTCCCCAGCCTCCTTCCAGAAGCAGCTAAGTAAAGTCATCTCACAGCGTGATTGTGGCTGATGGTGCGTATCCCTCACCACTTGGGGAGAAGGACGAGGGTTTTCACCTTCATGGTATTTTACCAGCACAGTCCTATTGTACTGGACCTTTTTCATAGTGCCTTTAGCCCTCCTGATATAGTCATTGGGCAGTGTGTATATGGATGTAGATAGATAGGTAGATAGACAGACAGACAGACGGACAGATAGATAGACAGACAGACAGACAGATAGACATTTCCAACATGCTGTGCCAGACACTGTGCGAAGTGTTTTGTAATTACCTGATCACTTGATCCTTACCACAACCCTACGAGGCATGTGTTACTATTGTCTTCATTTTACAGAAGAGGAAACTTAGACAAACAGAGGTTAAGTGACTTGCCCAGGGCCCCACAGCTAGTATGTATCTGAGATAGCACTTGAACTCAGATCTTTTTGATTCTAAGGACATCCCCTTATCCGTTATATCACTTTGCCTTAGCAATAACCATATGTGTGTGTGTATCTGTGTGTCTGTGTATACATATATTTGTGTATACATATATATACTTATACGTGTATGTATATATACATATATGTATTATGACATTTAAAAAAAATTTTCTGAATTTGTTTTAACATGCCATCTGATTTTTACTGTCTATACCATTACAAAACTGATTAATGACATCAAGAGGCCTAATTCTAGACTCTGACAAAGCCCTAAATAGCTCATCACTTATGAAGTCATCGTCGAGGCAGATGACCCTGTATTGGATCAGCTGATGTGCCCAGCAGGAAGAAGGCACTAGAGGCTGTCTTCCCCTACTTCTGCCCAAGTTGCCCTGTCCCAGATCCCATCTAGTGGCCGCAAAAGGAGCAGGAGCTCCTTCCCATTCCTGTGGAATGTGGAAGTACCCACTCTACCCCAAACCTTTGGCCTGTTCCCTCATCAGCCAGCCTTTCCATCACCAGTCCCGCTTGCTAAAAGGACATGACTACTCACACCACTTGGATGATCAAGGAGTCACCAGCCACAGTCCTTCTTGTAGAATGGAGAATTAGTTGGTCTTGCCATCTACACTGCCACTATATTTTCTGGCCTCCTGGGAATTACCATTTTTCCTGCCACTACCCCTCCCGGTCATTGACATCTATTGGTCACTGTTGGCCTTGGTACCGCTCCATGAACCCTGAGCACCCTTGGGCTTCACCACCCGCTCTGAAGCTGTGCCCTTTGGGCCTTTCCATCCCCTTGCAGACTGAACCCTCCAATATGCAAAGTCACTCCCAGTGAGAGCATGCATTTCTTGAGATAAGGCATAGTCCTGCTTTCCTGTTGTATTCCCACCCCTTAGCAGAGCAAAGACTCTTTCTTCTTCCTTTTCTCTTTTTTCTTCCCTTCTTCCATTTTTCCTACTTTCCTTCCTTCTTCCTTTCTTCCTTCTTCCTTCCTTCCTCCTTCCTTCCTTCCTTCCTTCCTTCCTTCCTTCCTTCTTTCTTCCTTCCTTCCTTCCTTTCTTTCTTTCTTCCTTGTTCTCACTCCATCATAACAAAGCATCTCGACCGCTTTCAGACATAGTTAATTCTCATTTTTTCTATTACCTAAACTTCCATGTTCTGTCACAGTACTTACCTATATTTGAAAGATGAAATGTCCTTAGCGTTGTAAACATCTCAGCTAAGGAGTTAAAATCAGAATCTTAATCCTGTATTCCCTCCAAGCTGTAAATCACCTCTCAGGTCACCACAGCCCCATAACCAACAGTAATTTTGTACCTAAAACATCTGCATAAAAAGAGTTCATGGATGCTTAGGAGTTTCATGCATTTGCCAGCATTTGTTTGTCAGTATTGATGTCTCCAAGGCTTCTTTGGAATGAACTTGTCCTGAACAGCTTTACTCATTTCTGAGTGCTGTGGCTTCTTGCTTGGCTCCCACCCTTCCCTAGCACGTTGGAATTGTTTGTGGTTTTACTTCTGATGAGCAAAACTGTTCATGTGCCTTTGCATTTTTTCATGCTATTTTTTAGTTTTCAAACTACTAATCAATAATAAGGGTTTGCCAGGCAACGTGTTACTGTAGAAAGAGAACCTCAAGTCCTGTTTCTGCCATTTAGGGAGGTGCTGGCAAATGTTTAATAACTGGCTTTCCAAATTAACTGTCTATCTATCTATCTATCTATCTTTCTATCTATCTATCATCTATCTAACTGTCTGTCTGTATGTATGTATGTACATGCATATGAATGTATATATGCATACAACTTGCTTTACAATTTAATTCACATCATAAGCATTTTCTCCATCACCATCCCCAACCCCAAACCTAAAAAAAGGCTAGACTTCCCAGTCTTCTTGTTGGTAAACCTATTCTAGCTCACAGACAGTGGTGTGCTGGTGAAACAACAAGGAACCCAGCACGCATAGGAAGTCCTGCTGTACAGGTTCTTAGATCTGCTTTTCTAAAAGGAAAGCAACTTTTGAAGGGTTAACAATCACTTTAATCAAGCACATATATCATTCGTTTAGTTTAGAGGGAAAAGCCAGCACGCTGAACTACAGAGAAAATACAAACAGAAATTACAAACAGAAAGGCCAACAGACAGGGTTTCCAACTGTCTGACCACAGACAATATATACATTATTACCAGAGAGAGAAGCACCAACATCTGGGTTTTCAAAGCTGGGGGGCTTCTCAAATGGCTACCCAGAATCTCATCTGGCACACCAACCTTCTTCTAAAAAATAAACCCCAAAGCAAAACCTCCCCTCACAGTATATATACCCTTTACAAGGCTGGAGGGCATGATCCTTTTGACCCTGTACCTCATTAGAAATTAACAAAAGGTGTCTAAGGCATATTGTTAATGGGAGGGGAAGATCTTTAACTCTTTCACCCACCCCCCACTAACCTTGCGTTCCGTTAACTTTATAGCTAATAGGAGTTTAACAATTGGTTCTTTGAGGGAAAGAGGACTGTATATACAACATATTTTTTAGTTTAATTTTTCTTATTAACATTTTCTCCATCACTTAAGCCTAAACAATCACCAAAACAATAACAAAAAGCAAGTGCTGACTTATTTTCCAATTTCTGAGATGTGAATACTCAGCTGAAAATTTAACAATCAGATCTCTTCAGCCAGTTCGAGCTGTCTCCAGCACATCTCTCCCCATAGTGATCACAATGATAAGCCCTTCTTTTAGTAAATTCTTCTAGAATTTTACTAGAAAAGGAGGCATTGGGGGAAAAACCCTGATTCTCAGAGTCTGAAGACCTAGTTTAAGTGTTTCTGATTCTTATCTGGATAACCTTTAGCAGGTCACAGACCTCACTGGGAATCGGTTTCTTCATATGTCAATGAAAGAGGGTGGGCTAGGTGGCTCCTAACATCTTTGTCTATGATCTTGCTCTGTAATTTGAAATCTCAACCTTCTTCTCTCCCTTTTTTTAAAAAAAAAAAGGGACATTTGCTTCTTTCTCCCACTCACCATAATTTCTCAAAAATCACCGATAGCATTTTAGTAATCCATTTGCCAGTTCTTTACATAGAGATAGCATTTTCTAAGTCATTGAATTCATTTAGGGAAGTTGAACTCCATTTGAAATTTCCCCCTTCATCTTAGGTTTTGATCTCCTATCAGCCTCAAACAAACCAAGATATTTCTGGAATCTCATTGATGTGGGTGTAGCTTCCAATGTTGCATCTAGTCTGACACCTTTGCAGATAAGAAAACCATGTTTAAAAGCTATGCCAGTTTTGTCCATACACCCCATAATTTTGCCACAGATGATCCACCATTTGTGCTAAGTGCTTTCCTCCTTTTCTTGTGCCATTGTGAGGTTACCAATGGAGCATGTGGGTTGTCTCTTCTTCATATCCTTTTAAATCCAAGTTGTTAATTAATTGCAATTGAAGTTACTTGATGTACATCCTATATAGACACATCAATCTCTTTAGATTGCTCTCATCAGAAGAAATGATGAGGAATAAAAGGAATACATTTTACTCTTCTGATCCCTATAACATTTGATTTTTATTTATACAGATAAGTATGAGAAAAATGAGAAAAAATACATGATGTTATTAGGTCACTTCCAATTGTGCGGCTTCACAGAGGACATGAGTTTTGTTCTAGACCTTGGAGAATGAGGAGAATATTAATAAGCAGAGATGAGGAAAGGAGAGTATTCCAATCTTAAGGAACAATTTGAACAAATGGAAGAAGGCAGGAGAATGAACAATGCATATGAGAGTACCACAAGAACTTTGTGTATAAGGGAGAAGAAAGAATACACCACAAGACTGGAGTTGTAGATTGGAGCCAGATTCTCACCAAGTTATTTCTTTTGACTTCAACTCTCTCCGGTAATGACACATAAAGCCATAATATGGTATTTAGGGAAATAAAGGCCAAACTACTAGATTTTGATGATTCAGACCATGAAAATACTTTATGCCTATCTATAACTCCAAGAAGGAGTATTTCACAGTATTTCATTCTGATGTTAGCTACTATATAGTCAAGAGTGGTACAAGGGAACTCCAGCATCTCCATACAAATTGTGCCCATAGAATAGGGACAGTGTCTTGACTGTGTTCAATACTATACTTAATGTGTTGTGAAATAATAGAGCTAACCATTGTAATTTTAATAGATACTTGACCTTCTAAAAAGAAAGTTAAAAAGGGAATATAAAAACTTATTTGAATTTTTTTAGGCTACAGTTGTATGCTTTTATGGCAGGAACTGCTCAAGAATTATTCATTTTGTGAATATTATCTTTCTAATGCTTGCTCATATCTGTAAGCACTTGTTTTATTAACCATATAAACTAAGGTTTTAAATGTTGTCATCTCCAAGAATAACTGGAATTGTGAGCTTAGTCTGCATCCTGTTATTTTCCTTCCTTTCCTGCTCTATATCTCATCATGGTACATCACCAAGACAATCTGTGACATGCTAGACATTTAGAGGGGGTGAATGCCAGTGTGGCCCTTGAGGGCAGAAAGACCAGCTTCTTTCTCACCATCAGCCCATGACTTCATCCCAGGAAATAAAATTCATGCCAGAGTAGGGTGCCTATCTCTGGAAATTTGTATTATCTTTTCATCACCACCACCCCTTCCTGCTTCTCTAGCCAGGATCCCAGGAAGTGCCAATCAACTTGAATGTCGCATGATAATCCCTGCCCTCATAGAATTTACAGAGGAATTAGGGAGGGAAAACTAGCTGAGAATAATTAAATATTAAGTTTGATAGTGCTAGCAACAGTGGGCAGAAGGAGAAGTTAGTGTGGAACCAAGCAGCTAGAAAAGACTTGCTAATGGAGGTTGTGTTCTGTTGGGTTTTAAAGGATAGGGATTTGGATTCAAGACAGGACCACGGAATGAACAACAAGGAGGTAAAAATGAGCATGATCATCTCAAGTAGGCTATATCCTCAGAGTTATGCAATTAATTGAAAAATGTAGGGAATATAAAATTCTAGGCTTTTATTGTATATTGATAAAATAATTGATCCTTTGAAGTCTGTCAGTGGTAGTCAAAGTGGATGAGAAAGAGAGATTGATGGCAGTCAAAGTAGATAAGAGAAAGAGAGAGGTAGAGGTAGGCAAGAACATTTCACAGATTATCTCCAGAAAGGGAGAATTTAACAGGGAGAGTCAGGAGTGCCATCCTATTTAATATTTTCTCTTTTGCCACCTCTCTCACAGATAGCATTGTGTAGTGGATAGAAAGATGGCCTAGAAGCCAGGTAGACCTGAGTTCAAATCTTGCCTCTGACACATACTAATGGTAACCCAGGTTTCCAATTGAGTGGGGTAATTTTGCAGTTATACATGACTCTGGATTGGTGGTGAGAATGTTGAGGATTCACTTGATGCAGAGAAGACATGTGTATATCAGACTCCACTTGGAAGCTATTGCAGACATTTGGAGAGAGAGAAAGACTTTGGAAGCTACAGGCATACTGAGAAGTCAACTTCTTATTCATATCTGCAGCTTCCAAAGTCTTTCTCTCTCTCCACACATCTGAAGTTGGTCTCAAAGATAATCGGGTACATGTTTCTTCTTTTCAAAACTCCTATTTTAACCATGCCCCATGTAAAACTGCCCCAGGCTTAATGGGAAACTTGGGTTATAGCTGTGCAATCCTGAGCACTTCTCAGTGCTCTAGAGTATAGACAACTTTCTAAGACTATAAGTTGCAAAGAAGGTATTGACCTGAATTGGAATAGGGCTTGTCCTCATCTGGGAGTTCCCTAGATGAATGAAATCACAAGTATAATCCTTATCTCTACCCAAGTCTATCATTTCTGACGGCTATTTTTTTATATTTAAAATTCAATTTTCTTTTCTTTTCAGATCCAAATTCTATCCTTCCCAGCTATCCCTGCTCCCCACCCCTCTACTAAGAAGAGAGAGAAAAAAAATCTATTACAAATGTATGCAACCAAGCAAAATAGATTCCCACACTGACTGTGTTCCAAAAGAATTAAATGAATAATTAGTAAAACAAATATATATTGGTGTATATCAGATAGGCAGGCAGGCAGACAGACAGACAGATAGATAGATACATAGATACGTAGATACATAGATAGCTACATAGACACATAGCTACACAGATAGACAGATAGATGTTGTTTGTCCTTCATTTTCAAAGAGAACCAATGACATCATGGGTGATGTCTTAACTTGCACGTGAATTTAAGGGAGGCAGAATTGTGCAAAGTCAACAGCCTCACTCTTTCTTCCTGAGTCATCATAGTTCACAATTCTGCCAACATTACCTTAATGTACCTGTTTTCCCACAGCCCCTCCAGCAGTTATCATTTTCATTTGTCAACTTTACCAATCTGATGAGTATGAGGTGGTACCTTGAAATGGTTTTCATTTCCATTTCTATAATTATCAGAGATTTAGAACATTTTTATATGACTATTGATAGCTTGGACTTCTTCCTCTGAAAATTGCCTATTCCTATCCCTTGACCATTGATCAACCGGAGGAAAAGATCAAAGATAACGAAAGCATCTTTTCACTCTACCGTTCCATTTTCCTACTTCTTAAGTTGAAATGTAATGATACAAAAGTAAGGTGGCAAAGACTTAGGTTGTATCATGACCTTGTCAATGGAAGAAAGAACAAATCCAGGCCACATTCCAAAGGAAGCTAGGATGACACTTGGTGGCAGATTGGACACAAGACAGCTGAAGGGAAGGCAAGCCTCGGAGATGAGTCTTTGTCTGGGGCGCTTACACCCATCTTATTGCAGGTGCATGTTGATATCCTGATGAAAAGAGTCAATCTTTGCAAGACAGTTTGCACAGTATTAGTTATCCCTTTCAAAGCCACTTCTTAGATAGATTCATTATAGACACTTCAGTGTGTGGGGCTTGCCAATTACCTTATCTTCTACTTGTGCTTCCAGTGGTTGCTAATTTGATGATGATCATTTGATTTATTTTGATCGTCTTTTACTTCAAGGGCCAAATTTGCACTCAGACTCATCCCAGCTTCTTGGAAGTTGCACCTGCAAAAATCTGTAGTTGTCACATGCAAAAACCGGAGGGAGTGGAAACAAGTAGCTTTTGAACATGCAAATGAAGGCTGATATTTCCTCTATCCAGAAAGCACAGTTTGCATTAACAAAAATTTTCCATGTATTCTAAAGAAGCCTTTCTGGGGAACCTGGCCACAAAATTTGTTCTGGGGTTAGACCTGGAAGAAGTCTTATAGCCCATCTAGTTCAACCAAGTCTCTGCCCTCTTTTTTTTTAACATGTAAAGAAACTGAGGCTCAGAGAGGTTAAGTAATTTGACCAAAGATAAGTAATTGGTAAATAGCCCAGGGTTTGAAACCAAATCTTCTGGCCTCAAGTTCAGGATTCTTTCTTCTGTAGCACACATTCCTCATCTAGAGTACTATATTTAAAAAAGTAACATCAGCCCCGCATTCCTTTGTCCCCTATTTGTGTAATTCAACATGGAGTGAGATTTAAGGCTTGCTTGATCCAGAAGTGTTTCTATGGAGTTAGGGGCTTTGGCTAGGAATGGAATACACAAAAAAGGATTTGTGTGGAGGTAGCCATCCTAGCAAAAATTAACCCATTACAATTGTCTTTAAAGCTACTGGAAGTCCTTAATGGATGCCTTCATTTTTTCAATCAGTCAAGTAAAATGCTGCTATTTTCAAATGAGAGGATATAACTTCAATGATCTGTGATTATTGCTATTTGAAACTAGACCTAACACAGTGGTTCTCAAACTTTCTGGCCACATGATTCCTTTATGCTCTTAAAATTATTGTTGGTCCCAAGGAACCTTTCTTTAAATGAATTATATTTATTAATGTTTTACCTTATTAGAAATTAATATGGTATGCATTCATTCTGCTTTGATAAGTATCCATAATAGATATGCATTCAACCTGCTATGATAGGTATATAGATATGTGTATATACATATATATATATATATGATAGCTGTATAGACTATTTGAAGAAAAACTGGCTTTAGATATGTAATTGAAAAAGATAGGCATTATCTTAATAGTTAAATAATGTCTTAGTAGTATTATGAGATTGTTTTGCTATCATGGATGCCCTTAAAGGGTCTGAGGGACCCCCAGGGGTCTGCAGACCATACTTGCAGAACTTAGTGGATGTCAGAATAAATTGCTTGAAAACAAAGGAGTTAATGAGTTACTCCACTAAAAAAAAAATAGTAGTGGTGGTGGTATGTATATTTATGTGTGGTGGGGATTGAATCCAGGTCCAGCTGGGTATGTTTTCTCCATACCACATTGCCTTTCTTGGAAAGGCATGAGTACCAAATATTATTTGAGGGACAAGGAGAATAAGACTAGAAAACAACCTATGGCATGATAGCTAGTATACGCTTCTGCGTAAGTCTTTTGGAGAGATGGGGCTTTACTAAACCCTGCTTTCCAGAGACACTGGGTTACTGAGCCATCACTCAGAAGTCAGAATCAAGAACAATTCAGCTTGATTATTTATAGCATTACTCCCAGTAAAATTTGATTCTGTCTCTGCTTTTCAGTTTGCAAAAATAACCCCAAAGGAGGACTAGATGGGCTGTTTGAAAATTCATTTTTATAATCTGTTTCTCAACTGATACTTTAGGAAAGGGTGGGGGTGGGGTCACAGTTTTCATTTTTCCTTTTTTGCCAGAAGCAAATTTTCAGGGGTTGTCACAAACCACCCAGAGAGGAGGATTCTAAAGGCAACCCTGACACCTCCTCTAATGATTCCTGAGCTCCTAACCTCTGCTGTAGTCAAGGTAAGCTCCATTTTTAGGTTCTTGGAGTACATTTCATGTCTAAGCAGAGAAGGAAGAAACCCTTGGCACATGTCATCTTTTCCCAGTGCAAATAAAGGGAAAGTCTGTCATTTGAGGTGGTTTAGAATGTTTCTCATCCATATAAAAACTCATACAGGCCATTAAAAATGTTAGAGATTATAACCCTGATTACTATGCAAAGTAGATGGATGATATGAACCCTATCATATATGGTAGGTATGGGCAGCTATTTCAGGGCTAAAAAAAGCCAAAAACCCACACAAACAAAACTGAATAGGGAAAAACAAAATTCAATTAGAAGGCAAAACCAAGAAGGATAGGAGAAAAATGACACACTGACCTAGACACAGAAAAGAAGCAGCTTTGCCCTCAGGCCAGTTGCAGACCCAACCTAGTTCGCTTTCCTTAGCCCTCATCTCTTCTCGAGGTTAGTCTCCCTAGTCTGGCTCCTGGGGCAGAGGCTGAATTACATTGTCATGATAATAGAAAGCTGACAGCTGCAAACTTGCATCCAGTTTGTCTGCCAGGATGAGCCTTTATTATGTGCTACTTATAAAGGACTTTAGCTTTAATAGACAAATAGAAAAAGGCAACAGGAGAATTCAAAAATAAAAATAAAAAATTTCATGCTGGATTTTCTAAATGAAATAAATATTAATAACGTGTTGCAGGTTAGGTAAACCCTAAAGTTCATTTTTTTCCCCAAGTTCTTCTCCACCCAAAACTCAAAAAAAAACTTTAATGTAGGATGAGTCCCTACTTCCAGGCCACTGGTGCAGTGAAAAAAGCACTTGCATTAATCATCAATAGATCAATAGACATTTATTAAGCTCCTACTATGTGCTAGGCACCATGCTATGATAGTCTGGGGACACAAAAAGAGGCACAAGAAAGTCCCTACCCTCAAGGAGCTTACAAAGTAGTGGGGAAGATTTGTGTTCATCCGTCATTGCCTAAGAAGACCATGCCATCAGAGAAAGGATGATATGATTTGTACATGACTTTGTTTTGAGGAAGGGAGGGCTGTGCAAGGTCACCAGCCTCACTTCTCCTCCAGAGCAACAAGTATATACAAAACAAGCTATACAAAAGATAAATGGGAATAATTAACAGAGGAAAGGCACTGGAAGTTGGGGAAGACTTTCTGCAGAAGGACTTAAAGGAAGCAAGGGAGATCAGAGGTCAAAGCAGAGGAGTGAGAGCATTTCAGGCATACAGGGAAGCAAGAGAAAATGGTTCAAGCTGAGAGATGGAGGCTCTTGTCATGGAACAGACAGGTAGCCACTATCACCTGATTGAATAGTACATGCTGGGTGATGAGAGCAGAAAAACAGAAAAATCCTGCCTCTGCCACTGACTACATATGTGATTGTCAACAAGGTTCTTTAAGTCTCACCTTTTTCATCCATAAAATGGGGAACTAGACTGGATGATCTAAGAGGTCCCTTTCAGCTCCAGAGATGATATCTACGGTCCCTTCCACCTCTTAAAACAATGGCATTTGGGGAGTCTTTTTTTTTAAATTTTTATTTTATTTATTTATAAATGTTCTACAATCACTTCCTTAAAATTAAGATATTATACCCCTACATCTTCCCCCCCTATCCCCCTCCCTCTCCATGACAGCATACAATTCTGTATAGGTTCAACATATACTTTCCTAT
>CM053771.1:504878391-505036171 GCA_028658325.1 Potorous gilbertii | reverse complement strand
TAAAGGAAGAAAGTATAGAAATTTAAAAAAAGGATTTAGGAAGTAAATAGAAATGTATATGTTGTGAAAAATGAGATTTGTCCTTTTGAATCATGGCTTAAAGCTCTAATATGAATGGCTTCTAGCTAGGGAAAGGGGAAATCTCATGAGAATTTACTTTCTTGCCTGAGCTCAAATATATCATCAGCTCCTGCCCATTAGACATTTCAAACCAGGTATCTTAAACACTTTGTTCAAAACAGAATTCATTTTTTCTCCCAAACCTAGTCCTCTTCCAAACTTCATTATTTCTTTTGAAAGCACCACCATACTTCCAATCATCCAAAATGGCATCGTAGTTATTAGCTAATCAAGTCTGCTCTTATCCCACATGTTTAGTCAGTTACCACATCTTCTTGTTTCTACTTCCACATCTCTAGCATCTGACCCATTCTCTCCACTCACACAGACAATACACTAATTCAGTCCCTCATCACCTCTGGTTTGCATTATTCCAAGTGGCCTCATCATTGGTTTCCCTGCCTCATGTGTTTACCCTATTCAATAAACTACAGGGCAAAATATAAAATTCTCTATCATTTAAATCTTTTCACAATCTAGCCCCTAATTTTCTAGCTTTATTACATATTGCTCCCTTTACACTATTGGTCTTAGCTTTCCCCATTCAAGATACTACATGCCCCAGTCTCTTACCTTTCAATTACCTATTCTTTATACCTGGAATGCTCTCTCCCTTAACCTGCTGTCTTAGAATCCTTGGCTTTCTTCAAGACTTTGGACAAACACTACTTTCTGTACGAAGTGTTTCTTGATCCCTGTGCCCTATTCCCCCTAACTGCTAATGCATCCTCCTATCTGAATTAGCTTCTCTTTTGTGTATACTTGCAATTTATATTTACTTGTTGCCTTCCCTACCTAGATTTCAGGTCCTTGAGGGCAAGGATTAATTATCCAGAACCTAGAATAGAGCTTGACACATAGTCAATATTTAACATAGTTATTGATTAATTAAACTGTGGTCTTATAGAGATAGGACCTTTGTTCATGATCAATTCCAATGACAACCTACTTATGCCTCCTCATCCTTCGTGATTCTTGTCCTTGTATTTATAAAAATCCTGCATAAATAATTTACTAAACACACTGAAGACCTTCTATTAGGATTCTTTTGGGATGCCCATTGTAACATTCAAGCTATTCATCCGTTATTTCACTGGCTTGTTTTATCTATGTGACCTATACATTTAATTTTCAAGTCATTTACGCCCATGTTATCACTGATAACATGCTCTAATTTAAACACATCTTGTAAATAACTCCCTTTAGTTATCACACAACTTTTGATGAGGTTTAGGGGTATTGGGGACTCAGAAATACCAGTCAGGGAACCATAAATGATGAGGTTTAGGGGTGCTGGAGACCCAGAAATACCTACATGCTGGGTTCTGCTCTAATGAATTAGACTCAAGCCTTCTTAAAGCCAAAGAAAGACAAAGTTTATTAAAGATTCTCCACATTGGGTTGACTCTTAGGGAGCCTAAGCATTTGTATTGTTTGTATTCACAAGTGGGCCAGGTAGAATCTCAGCTAGACACAGTCTGAGCTAGATTGAATCTGAAAGCCTTCATAGAGGCAAGGTAGAACTTAAATACAGAAAAGACTATAGGAGGGATCTAAGGGTGGTCTGGTAGTCTAGAATGATGGGAGTAGGGGTTTAGGGAGGGTCTTGAGGAGAAGTCCAAGGAGGGGATGACTGGTCAAGGGTTGGAAACAGCTGGAGGCTATCAGGAGGTTTCAGACAATGAAGAGTTTGGGTTGGAAGCAGGTGGGGCAATCCAGATCTTGATAGGGGCAGTATGGTAATGAATACAGATCTTGATAGGAGTGGTCAGCTGCCTGGGGTTTTGATGGGATCAAGGGTGGGGAGTGCAACGGACCCTGAGCACAGTGGTAATGAAAAGCCCAAAGCCTTCCTAAGACTGCTGGAACAAATGAGAAGATTAGATTTGAGTAAGAGAGCAGATTAAGTGAGATGATTGAAGGGGAGCTCGAGGAGGCTCCCAGAGTCTGAACCCCATCACTTTGATCCCTTTAATAATGTGGCTTATATCTATATAAAGTTTTTGTGGACTAAAATTCTATAGGGAAAGTCAGTCCAGGACAGATGAGAAATGCCTAAGAATAAAAAGTTTATGATATAAAGAGAAACAATCTTAAGCCTGTGGTATAGTAGATAGGACGGTGGATTTGGTGGAAGAAAAACCTGGGTCCATCCAACCTCAGGCAATTTACTAGCTGTATGACCCTAGGTAAGTCACTTAACTGTATCTATACTATAGCTTCATCTCTAAAATGAAAGGTTAGACTGGATGACTTCTGAAATCCCCTCCAGCTCTAAATCTATGATCCTAAAAAAGGGAAAAGAGAAGTTGTTTAAGAGATTGGTGTGAATGCAGGGAATATTCACCAACCAACTTTTTTGTTAACACATTCACAGAAGATGGGTGCAAGGGTAGGTTACTGTTTTCATTGTTCAGCTGTTTCAGTCATTCAGTTATCCTATTTGGGATTTTCTTGGTAGACATATTGGAGAGGTTTGCCATTTCCTTCTCCAGCTCATGTTACAAATGAGGAAACTAAGGAAAACAGGATTAAGTCATTTTAATTAAAGACTTCCCTGCTCATTAATGGACCTCAGATTAGGGAATCTGTTTTGTTTCCTGTTTTGCAGGAAGGCCCACACCTTTTATTAATTGCTAATGAGGCACTGAGTCCGAAGGGTCGTGATGCCCATGGACTCTGAAAAGTGTATAGATAGTGCTCTTAGGTGAGGTTTTACTTTGGGGGCTTGGAAGAAGGTTCCTGTGCCAGGTAGTATTTCTCTCTCTGGTACCTATGTGTGTATGTAATGGTCAAATAATTGGATCTGTCTGTTGATCTGTGGTGTATGTATTGTTTATGATCAAGCAGTTGGAAACCCTGTCCATTGGTCTTTATTTCTCTACTTGTATTTTTTCTTTTGGTGAATGGCATTAAAGTAGATTGTTGATCCCTCAAAAGTTGCTTTCCTTTTAGAAAAGCAGATTTAAGAACCCGTACAGCAAGCCCTTCTATATATGCTGGGGTCTTGTCCAACATCACACAACTAGTAAGTATCTGAGGCCAGATTTGAACTGACTCTAGGTCTGGCACTCTAGCCACTGTACCACCTAGCTGCTCCCCAGGATAGGTAACCTAGCACTAATATAAAACCAGCATTGGGCATACTAGAGCTTAGAGTGAATATTCAGTCAGTAGACATTATGAAGAACCTACTATGTGCTAAGCTACATTGTGTTAAGCTATGGAAGTTAAGGAAGACAAAAGACAGTCCCTACTCTTAAGGAGCTCATAACAAAAGCTGGCAAAGAAAGCTAAGGATAAAATAAGGAATTGTTTAGGTTTTTTAAGCTACTTTGGATTAGATCCCTGTATATGGGACAAAGCAAGGTGATTCATTGAAAATAAAGCTAGATGTGAATTCACAAGACTTCATGCCACCTACCTTGGTGACCTTGGGTAAATCACTAAACAGCTACATGTCTAGATCTGTGTTCCCTTATTTGTAAAAGAAAGGGGTTGGACTAGTTGGTTCTCTGATCCCTGCAAATTCTGAATCTGTGTATGAACTTAAGACAGAGAGGAAGCAAAGATGTTTAGTATTATTTTATAGCCTCTTTTTTCTATATCAAGGAGGGTAACCTTTGGTCTACAGAAAAAAAAATTGTTAATGAGCATTGGATGATACTCAAGTTTACTCAAATAGGGACATATAAAGAAAACACCTAGCTCTTGTTGATGTCTAGCCCAGACAAACTATATCCTTAGATACTGAAGGAAGAGTCAAATGCAACAACTGAACCACCAAAAATGATCTTTGCAGGATCACAGAAAATTGGATGTTGTACTAAAGAATTGGGAAAGACAGATGTTTTCCAAAAGAAAAAAATATTGGAGCCTGTAAAATAAAAGTCAATGAGATAGGCTACAATTCCTGGTAAAGATTGAGATTGCATTATTTTTTTAAAAATTGTCAATGAACTTAGTCAAAGAAGCAGTGATCACAAAGAACTAGCTTGCCTTGATCAGGAACTGATCTTGCCAGATGAATCTCATTTCTTTTTGGGACATGGTGAATACACACACACACACACACACACACACACACGTACATGTATGTATATATGTAATATTGTAGATACAGGCCAATATACTTAAATTTTAACAAAGCATTGGATGAAGCCTCTTATGCCATTTTTTTGCCTTCTAACTGGTCTTCTTCTCAAGTTTTTCTCTTCTCCAGTCCATCCTCCACCCATCTGCCAAAGTGATCTTTCCTAAAGCACAAGTTTAACTGTCACTTCTGAACCCAGTGGCTCCCTGGAACCACTGAGGTCAAATATACATTATTTAAGGTTCTTCCCTTCCCAGGTCCAATTTCTCTTCCAATTGTTTTTACGTATCAGTCACCTTTACATACTCTATGATCCAGTCAAACTGTCCTCCTTGCTATTTCTCACTCACATTCTATTTCTTATTTCTATGTCTTTTGTCAAACTTTCCATCATACTGAAATCCTCTCCCTCCTCATCTCTTCTTGAAATTCCTCTTTTCCTCCAAAACTTGGCTTCTGCATCTGGCCCTTCTCAATTCTTTCAGGAGCTAGTGCCTCCCCCTCCCTCCTTACTTGTATTTATTTTGATGTGTTTTCCATATGGTCACCTATAGTGTCTCTCTTGACAGAATGTAAGGCCCTTGAGGAAGAAACAATTTCATTTTGGCCTTTGCATCCCCAGCACCTAGCATACCACTGGGCATGTAGTAAGGGCTGAATAAATGCTTATTGATTGATTGTTGATTGATGATTTGAACCAGGTCACAGATAGGATGCTTCCCAAATCTACAAGTGACAGAGTGGGAAGAGAAAACTAACGTGCTGGCTGAGAGTCAGGTTTCCAAAGATCATTACAGGCTAAAACATTAAGCCAAGTCATTTAAAATGAAATTTCATATGACTGAATACATTGGTACAAAAAGATCAATGTCATGAGTACAAGATAGGTGAGGCATGAATAGATAATGCTTTGTCTTTAAAAGATCTGGTGCTTTTAGCAGAACTTCAGCTCTATACCAGTCAACAGTGTATTGTGACATCCAAGAAAACTAACGTGATTATGGGATAGGTTGAGAGGCAAAAATTTCAGAAGTGAAGAAGTGATCACCCCATTGCACTCTGCCATGGTCAGACCACAGCTGGAGCTCAGTTCTGTGTGCCTCATTTTGAGAAGGACATTGATGAGATGTCATCAAGAGCCAACAAGGTGCTGAAGGGTCTCAGATTCATGCCGTATTAGGTTACTTCAGAGGAAATGGAAGGTTTTTGATTGGAGAAGAGAACTCTCAGGGGTATGTGACAACGGCCTTCAAGAATTTGAAAGCTTATTATTTGAAAGAGGGATTAAAATGGTCCTACATGGTTTCACAGGGCAAAACCATATAAATGTCAGCCATTGTCATTGTCGTTATTTCTTCATCATTAAGCAGTCTGAATGACCCGTTATTGGTCATGCTGTAGAGGAGATTCTGTTTTTAGGGCTACGTTGACCTAGACCAGTAATGTTTAATTCAGAGAGAAATGGGACACCAACCCATACATAAGAATTCCTGCAGGCCGGATATTGAATTGGAAAAATGACCTATTATCATGATCTATATTCTATTCTGTTTTTATTTTGTTAATAGCGTAATTAATATTAATTTTGTTCATAAATACTTCCCAATTATATTTTAATCTGGTTCAGTATGCCCTTACAAGTGTTGTGGGCCATACTACAGCCTGTGGACTGCATATTTAACACCTCTGGCTCCCTTCTTCCTCTAAAATTCCTGAGAATCAATAGAACGTTGGTCTTTCGAATAAGGGGTTTATTTTAGGGAGAGATTCTGCATCATTAAAAATATCTCATGGTTCCTCAAATACAATGTATGTCGCTCTCCTCTTCCTTTTCCATCATCAGCAGGCATTTATTAAACATTTACTGTATACCAAATACCACACTGAGTGCTCTAGACACAAAACAAACAAAAACAAGCTCTAACCTAAAAGAATTCACATTCATACTTAGACCTAACTTACTATCTGTCAAGTGTGTCCAGGTTATATGTACTAATGGATTTCCTTAAGTAGCTACCTATCTAACTGCATTATGGCAATGCTGTAGTCATATTCAGAGATTTCAAGAAAGATGCACAAAATCTCATGCTAAATTTATCTAATTACTGGGTATATTGTAATACACAATTTAGTGGACATATTAACTCCTTCAGAAAAGGTATAAGACATGTATTACCTCAAACTTACTGCTTTCTCTGGGTTCCTGCTTTGTTTTGGAGTGGAGAAACAAGAACACACATGGCTATAGCTAAATGCCAGGAAAGTAGCTTGGTCTGAGCAACCTCTTAGTTCTGGATAGCCCCCCAATGTTAGGAGACTGTAGGATTGTAATGTTAATGTAAGGTTAATGGTGGGTGGGGGGAAAAGTTAAAGATCTTCCCCATCCATTAATAGGTCTTAAAACCTTTTGTTAATTTCTGGTGAGGCACTGGGTCAGAGGGTGATGCCCTCTGGCTCTGAAAAGTGTATAAATACTCTGGGGTGAGGTTTTACTTTGGGATTTACTCATTGTAAGTGTTTATTTGGCCAGATGGGACTCTGGGCAACCACCAAAGGACCACCCCCCACCCTCGGGCTTGGAAAACCCAGATGTTGGTGTCTCTGTCTCTGGTAACTATGTATGTAGGTAATGGTCAGACAGTTGGATCTGTCTGTTGATCTGTGATATATGAATTGCTTTTGGTCAGACAGTTGGAAGCCTTGTCTGCTCTTTGTTTCTCTGCATGTATTTTCTTCATTGGTGAATGTAACTAAAGAAGATTGTTGACTCCTCAAAAGTGGCTTTCCTTTTAGAAAAGCAGACTCTAGAACCTGTGCAGCAGGCCCTCCTGTGTATGCTGGAGTCCTTGCTGTTACAAGGATTTTCTCAAGCTAATGCAGCTGGAACCTCTTACAGATGTAGTAATCTTAGGAAATTTAAACAAAGAAGATGGCAGAATCCTTTTTCATCAGGGACCAGACTCGTGGGTATTCATCAGTCACACTAACTACCTTTATCTGTACACTTCACCTCCACCTTCTCTGAACAGAAAAGGCCTATTTTTCATCCACTTGGATTTTCCTGTGTGGGTTGTTGGGCTGATTTCTTTGGGTTCCCAAGAATTCCATTAAGAAGTACAATGTTATCCTGGGGCTTAACACCATCAATGAACAAAAATTTGTGACAAATAACCTTCCCATTTATAGACAGTCATTCCATTTGGAATTTGTGCAGGAAATCCTACTTAGCAGTGTTTGACACTTTTAGGGAGAAATTTCTGTGTTTTGTGCCTTGATAGATATTAACATTCAGAGGATCATTGAACAGAGTTATTTCTTTAAAAATCATTTTAGAGGACATCTTTAAATACTGGATTTTGTCTGTTAGTCAAATACAATGATGATGGTGGTGTGTGTGTGTGTGTGTGTGTGTGTGTGTGTGTGTGTGTTTAAGACATTGGAATTTTGTATACTCCACAGTTCTAATCAGTTTTGAGAACATGAAGATACAGTCTACACTAGAAAAGTGCCTGTCCCCTTTTATATTCTCACAAAGGATATCTGTAATGTGATCATTCTCATAGATATTTCTTGAGGATGAGAAAGTAGGCATATGAAATTTTTTAAGTAGTCTTCAACATCTTTTAAAAAGAATAATCATACCATCTGTTGATATTTTCTTTACTCTTTTTATATCTTTCACTCTCTTAGATATCTGTTAAATTGATCCTTCGGTACTTTAAAAATCTGTTGCCTCCAGAATTTATTTTTTTTCCTAGGGGTTCTCACCTAGGACCGTGTGGACCATCCACCCTCCTAGACTTTGTGCTAAGTGCTATTGGTCATGTTCTTACATGTTCATTGGGTACTAAGAGGTTAAAAACAAAACATGATGGTTCTGCTGTTATCAGTGATAAGAACAGGTCATTATAACCTTATGGCAAATCTGTTCTATCATGTATTTGTCATTCTGATAGTTTCGTCTACTTGCTCTAATGCTACTTGCTGCTAATACGTGGGCCAAGATTTCCCCGTTATCATTTTTCTCTTTCCTTCTTTTTTGCTGCTCTGTGTGGTGATACTGCTTCCAATTCTTCACCATTTTTTCCATAAAGTTTTACCAGCAGTTTATTACTATAGACCAATGTGGTCTTTGCCTGCTATGTCTGTTTGCTTGGCAAGGTAATTTACTGTCTGTTGGCAGTGGTGATTTCTAGGCCCTCTTAGCCTCTTCATTGTGGCAACCATTTTATAGGCGTACTTCATTTTATTACACTTCACTTTATTACACTTTACAGTTATTACATTTTTTTTTGTTACAGATTAAAGGTCTGTGGCAGCTCTGCACTGAGCAAGTCTATCAGTGCCATTTTTCTAACAGTGTGTGCTCACATCATGTCTCTGTCTCACATTTTGGTAATTCTCACAGTATGTCAAACTTTTTCATTATTATTGTATTTGTCATAGTTATCTGTAATTAGTTGTCTCTGATGATACTATTATTGTTTTGGAATGCCACAAAAATCACACTGGTATAAGATGGTGAACTTAATTGATAAATGTGTTATTCTAACTTCGCCCCACCCACCATTCCCCTGCTTATGTCCCTTCTCTCTTCCTCTCTCTCCCTCTCTCTCTTTTTCTTTCCACCCCCCCCACCTTTGAAACCTTGTTCCCTGAGACCAACAAAATTGAAATTGGGCCAGTTAATAACCCTCCAATGGCCTTTATGTATTCAAGTGAAAGGGAGAGTCAATTTATCAGCAAATTTTATTGCTATCTTATTTTAAGAAATTGCCACAGTCTCCCTAACCTTAAGCAAACCACCACCCTGATCATTCAGCAGCCATCAACATTGAGACAAGACCCTCAATGAACAAAAAGAATATGACTTGCTGAAGGCACAGATGATGGTTAGCACTTCTTAGCAATAAAGTACTTTTTAATTAAAGCATGTACATTTTCTTTATAAAGATTATGCTAATAGCCTACAGTATAGTGTAAGCATAACATTTATATGCACTGGGAAACCAAAAAATTAATGGGACTTGCTTTATTGCTATATTTGCTTTATTGCAGTGGTCTATAACCAAACCCACACTATCTCTGAGGTTTGCCTGTGCATTGTTTAGAATTATTTAAGAAATTATCATTATCAGAGTCAATGTTTTTATCTTTCTTGATTTCTCAATTTTTCAGTGGAAATAGCTTTTTAAATAGGACAAATGGGAGATGTTATAATTGCATTGGGTTTTTTTTTTCATTTTTTCTTCTAATTTGGAATTGGTTTTGATCTTTTCTCTAGTTAGTTGATGCTCTGATGGCACACAGATAGCTGATATGAAAATGAGTCCCAGTGAATAACCAAATATTTCCCATCCTTATAGATTAGTCTATTTCATTCATGTTATTCAATGTTCTCTATGCTCAGTGCCTTCCAAATCTTCATGAAGAAAGCATGCATGACATACAACATTGCAGTGGCTAAGTAATCCATGAGCCTTTGGCTTTTTTCATTCCTAAATCCTGACTCTTATTTTTCAGCATATTTTTGTTACCCTTCTCTATGCACACTTTCCAGCTCAAGTCATTCAGTTTCAGAGTATGACTTGATTTTTAGATCTTGGTAAGTTTTACAACAATTTTCTGCTTTTCATCTTCTAAAAGGATGTTGGAATATATGAGTGAACTGGTCTTATAGGTGATTAGACATGTAAGGCTGCAGTTTCAGAGAAAGGTAAGGGTTGGAATTATAGATTTGGGGGTCATTTACCTAGAGGAGACACAAAGGTTATTTCATACTTTTGTCTGTTTCATGGGTTTCCATGGTTAAAGAATTTATTGTATGTTAGCCAATCTACTGCTTATTGTAATACTAATAGTTGACATTTTTATAGCACTCTGAGCTTTACAGAATACTTGATACGTGGCTTTTCATTTGATAGCACAAATAGTACAGGTTTGGTTTTGTTTTTACAGATAAGGAATTTTACAGATTTTAGGATTCCTGTTTTACAGACAAGGAAATTGAGACCCAGATCCCAACCCAAGTTGCTTGGGATTAGTGCCCTTTCTACTATCCTCATTCTGTTTATATTTAACTGGGTGGGTCATCAAATAGAGGCAGAGGCAGCTAGATGGCCTGGCAGATAGGATGCTGCAACTAAAATCAGGAACACCTGAGTTCAAATCCTACCTCAGACACTTACAAAATGTGTGACCTTAGGCAAGTCATTTAATCTCCACATCAGTTTCCTTACCTAAAATTCGAATAATAATAGTGTCTACCTCCCGGGGGTAATGTGAGAATAAAAGAGATGATATTTGTATAGGACGTTGCAAACCTTTAAATAGTATATACAATGCCAACCATTGTTATTATTGGGCTACTGATACAGTCTATAGCTGGACTCTACTCACTGTCTTCCCATCTTGGTAGAAAGTACTGGAGCTGGTGAATTGCATAGTTTTTGAGAACTGAGAGTCACCTGAACAACAAAGTGAGTGATCAGAGGAGCATTTTTGTAAGGAAGATGTAGATAGAAGGAAAACGCAATTAAGAACACAATAGAATCAACCAACAAACATGATTTAAGTACCTACTATGTGCCAGGCACTAAGAATGCAAAATCAAACAAAAATAATCCTTTTCCTCAAAGAATTTACTAGGAACAGTCTTTAAATAAGTCACAACTTATAAGTAGCATTTAAAAAGTGGTCCAAGCGCTTCAGGCACACACTTTAATTTTTCCAGAATGGTTCAGATCCTGACATTGTTCACTTTCCTAGCTGATTCTTGAGAGAAAGAGAAAGAAGAAAAAAAGATTAGAAGGGCGACATTTTTTAACATTAAAAACAATTGGAAGCTACTCATGTTCAGTATCATATTCTCATCCATTCATTCTGTGTGTGTGTGTGTGTGTGTGTGTGTGTGTTTTCTCATTCATGACAAGCAGGAGAGCTGGGTCCCCTACAGATGAGCATCCTTAATTGGTCAGGCTAAATAAAAAGCTGTACTTTAGCGGCATCTTGAACTAGTAACCTTTGCCTTGCCAACCATCACCCTTAACTATCCGCACCATCCCCCCATGGTTTTTCTTCAGAGAGCTTCTACAGGATCCAGCACCATTAAAAAATCTCTCTCTATTCAAAATGTATCCTATAAGCATAATAATTATCTTCTTAAATAGAATTTGACTTGAATAGTATATTCTACCTGCCTTGCTTCCCTCTCCGCTCTGCCTTTCTAACAATTGATTCTTTCCTGAATCTTCTTTTTTAGCTTGAAAATCATAATTTAATTTGTAGCTTACAGAAATTAGGCTTTCGACTTACACTTAAAAGAGGCCTCCATCCATATTGTGCGCCCTCGTCGTCTGAAAGTTTATATATTCAGTCTCTCTCTCTGTCTCCATCTATCTCTCTCTGTGCATTCTCAATCTCTCTCAATCTCTCTCTCTTTGTATGTCTCTGTCTCTATCTCTCTCAATATGTCACTGTCTGTCTCTCCATCTCTCTCTTTCTGTCACTCTGGCTCTATTTCTCCATCTCTCTGTCTCTTTTTCCATCTCTCAAAATCTGTCATTCTCTGTTTCTGTCTCTCTTTCAAGAAAGAAGGGCACAACCTAGGAATTCTATTAAAAAGAACATTTGATTTTCCCCTCTTTGGCACCAGAAGCTCTTACTCAGACTAGAGAGCTTCAAAAGTTACTTTATTTTTAAGACTTTGAACAGAATGTCAGATATACATTAGTTTCCTTGCCACTTCAATAAGAGCTGATAATTCAAAGCAAACCCCAAGTCCAATTTACCACATCTGCTTATGTAAGTGTCTGTGCTCCCACTAACCCAGGACCTGAGGATAGGCGTGTCATGTAACCTCTCCCAATGTAAAATCAAGCAGCCTCCTGGACAAATAAATAATCCCTGCCATTTGGTAGAGAAATTCAGCAGACAAACCCTCTGGTGGATTGCCAAGGAAAGCTAATTGAAAGTAAAGTTCATTCTACCAAGAGTTTCCCCTGCTCCACAGCACTAGTTTCCCAGTCCTATCACTGGCTAATTTATATGAAGAAGATCTGGAGATTTTAATTAAACATACAATTACCATGACACAGCATCATGGCTGGAAATGAAGTGAAAAAAATCTTAATCTGCATCACTTTAAGACCATATCTCTAGGACTGGAAGAGACTTCAAAGGCCAACTAATACAGCCTTCCTCCTTTGAGGAAAGTGAAGACTAACAGACTGGCTCAAGATGATACAAATAGTAATGTCAGAGGTGAGATCTGAACCCAGATCCTCTGACTCCACTGTGAGTGATCTATTATGTCACCTCCTAGCATGTCTAGAACACTGTGCCATGACTGCTCATTACCACTTAGTTCTCGGTGTCCTTTTGCAACAGAGACATGTACAGAAGAGAATGTTCCAGAGGATTACTGGGATGGTACATGCTCCAGAAACCATATTCAATCCAATCTAACCCAGTAAACATTTATTAAGCACCTGTTATATATATGGTCATGTAATTGCTAATTTTTAATGTCCTGATAGGGGACATGAGTAAATACACACACACACACACACACACACACACACACACATATACACATATATACATATACACACAGGCATATTGCGTATTTGCATGTATAGATGTACATATGTATATGTAGGTGTGTGTGTGTATATATATATATATATATATATATATATATATATATATATATATATATATATATATGCCTGTTCATACCCACTATGTTCTTTTTCATTGCTCTTTGTGTCATTTGGTTTTGGTTAAAGAGAGAGAGAAAGAGAAGGTTCTGGTGTGTGTGTATGTGTGTGTGTATGTATGCGCACACTTGCATGTAATGTAACAGCTAGATGGCACAGTGGATAGAGGGCGGGGCCTGGAGCCAAGAAGACTCCTCTTTGTGAGTTCAAATCTGGCCTCAGACACATACTAGCTTAGACATAACTGTGTGACCCTGAGCAAGTCACTTCACCCTGTTTGCCTCAGTTTCCTCATCTATGAAAATAACCTGGAGAAGGAAATGGCAGACCACTCCAGTGTCTCTGCCAAGAAAATCCCAAATGGGGTCATGGAGTGAGACATGACTGAAGTACAACTGAACAACAAAGACTCTGTGTGTGTGTGCGTGTGTGTGTGTGTGTGTGTGTGCGTGAGTGTGTGTATGTATACAACAAGGAGTTCCTAAGAAAAAAATACTGTCATCAGGGATATATATGATAGGAAAAGAGTATGGTGTGTGGTGAGTGGCACACTTTCCAGAGTGATAGCCTAAGTACTCCACTGATATCCTAATGAGGTCACCATTATGTTGGGGGCAGGACCTGTGGTGAACTTTTGGACAGATATGGACAAGATATGCTGGATGAGCAAGGATAAGTGGGTCTCAGTCTTCGTTACTGGAGATCCAGTTAATGAGATCATAAAACTGTTCTAGGTGATAGGAATCAATGTAAAGGAGAGAGACAAACAGAAACAGAGAGACAGAGATTTTTTTAAATTGCAATTCTTACCCTCAAGAAGCTTATATTCTAGGAAATGAAGGATAGTTGAAGGAACCAAAGGGGCTTAATGCTTATTTCAGTAGCACACTTACTTAACCTAATATAGAAAAGACCTGAATGCCATTTCCCAATATCTGAAGGTCAATCACAGAAAACAGGAAAAAGGATATGTCTGCATCTTTTCCCCAAAGCATGTTTGGCAGCATTTAAGACAAAAAGTTAATCAGCCTTAAGGTAAAATGTTTTTTTTTAAATTGAGTTTCTTTTGGTTTGTTTTATTCTTGAAATTTTTGGTTAGATTTTGTTTTTATGCCAGTATTTGACCTTTAAAAATCTTACTATGATTGTATCATGCCTTGAATCAAAGAAAAATGAAACATTTAAGCAAAATGTTAGCATCCGACAGGGTGTCACACACTCCACATCTTTGGTCACCCACCTTGAGCCTGAGAGGGCTGTCCAAACCTGCCAGTTGTTCCTTATTGGGCATCAGAAGTCAGCTGCCTTTGGTTTTGGCCATCATTGCTGCCATTGGCATTTTTGTGCATGGGAGTATTTTGGTTCTTCTCTTTTCAAAAAATTTTCTAGACCAAGCAGACATGAGTCACATAGGGCTCCCCCCGCATCTACCTCAAGGCTATTTTAGGAATGAATCCAGCCAGGGTGAATGAGACAGACCTCACTGAACTTGGTTTGGATTGATATCAAACCAGTCTCCAGTGGATTGGAAGAGATAACCAAGAATCCTCTATTGGTCAAGGTTATCTTCGTCTGCATCAGAATGCAGGGAGGCTTTTATTGGTAGGTAACTTAGGAAAACAATATATCATGTTAACGTCTTAAATTTGGTGTCAAACTTCATGGTGGCCACACCTCACCTGTAAAACTTTCCCTCAGGTCACTATAGAGATGGCCTTATGGGAACTGATAGAAGGTTCTTATAACTGTGGTTTTACATTATTCAGCAAAGAAAAGCCATTTCTGGCTGAATAAATTAACCATTAAAGAATGTTTAGAGCAGCTAGATAAAGTGGCAAGCCTGGAATCAGGAAATATCATCATCCTGAGTTCAAATTAACCTCAGGCACCTACTACCTGTGTGACCCAGAGCAAGTTACTTAACCCTGTTTCCCTCAGCTTCCTCTTCTGCAAAATGAGCTGGAGAAGAAAATGGCAAATCATTCCAGATTTTTGCCAAGAAAACCCCAAATGGGGTGACAGAGTCAGAAATGCCTGAAAACAGCTAAAGAACAGAAAAGAATTATTTGCATTCTGATTGAAAGTCTACACAGTCAAGCATCCATATTTATCTGGGTCCCACTTTGTGAAATTCCTTGTTTAAAATATTACCTTTTACATGCAGAATGAAATATATATTTTTGCATATGATCAATAGGAAAATTTGCTTCTCTTAACTAGACATTTGTTTTGTATTTTTCTTGTTTTCATTGGAGGTGAGTGATAGGAGGAAGAGAAAATAAATGATATTTAATTGGAAAAAAATTAAAATAAAGGAAATGTCTCCTTTTAATTACCATGTGACTGACTTTAATCTTAAGGATTCATCCTGATCCTTGGATTCCTTTCCAGAAAGCCTTTCTTGCCTTTCTTACCATGAATGGCATTGTATTTAATTAGAACTGGTGGTTGACTGTTATACTCGTTTTTTTAACCACCATCTAAGGATGAAATTAATGAGAGGAGCTTTGTGATGCTCATTGTAAAAGTCACATTATATTATGTACAATAGGTTAGGTGGACAGGCCTTTATTGCACTGTGGGAGAGCTCTACATTATCACTTCTTGAGGGACTGTAAAATAGCTCTATCTGAATGTCCACTTCATTAGCGGAAAGATTCCTCTTCATTTTAGCTGCCGAGACCTTTCCATGGCAGACAGAATGACAACAGTGAGCCTGATTCCTTTCCTCGCTCTTGCAAATGAAGTCTTGGAAATCAAAAGCTTTGCATCCCCTTGATTCCCAGATAAATGATTTTTAAAGGTTTCTTTCTTTCTTTGCATGCTTAAGCATCAGTAATGCTAAAAGGTCAGCACTGCTATATTTTGCATTAATGTGACTTCTCTTATCTCTTAAGAAATACCCTACTCCTCATCTTTCTTTGCCAAATGTTTCCATATTTCCATTAGATCATGATTTTGCTTGATTTTTTTATCAGGTAGCATAGTGCCTTTTAAAAGCTGGCAATTAAAAAAATATAGTGACATTCCACTTGCCCACAAGTCAGCTTGCCAGCCGTTGCAACTCAAGGAGTAAATGCCAACATTTCCCAGTAACCAATCAATCTCAAAGAGCCTACTCTGTATCAGACTATTCAAGGTACTAAGGATACAAAGACAAAATTTAAACGGTTCTGATCTTCAAGGAGATGTGCTAAAAGAGCCTTCTCAAAACTATACTGACTCATTTAACATATACATTTTAATATCTTAGGCATTTGGCTTTTGGAAGCTGAGGAATGGTTAAGAAAAGAGTGGGTTACTGCAGATGATCTTTAAGGTAGTGGATGTCATCTGTGAAATGGAGATGGTAGTAGTATCACCTATCTCCCAGACTGGTGTTGATGCTCAAATAACTTAATTGTAAGGCAATTTCTACCATGTCTGACACATGGTAGGCACCATATAAATATTAGCTCTTATTATAGGGGAAAATCTTTCAAAGAGGAACCCTCTGATGCCCAAAGGAAGGAACATTTGACCAGAGAAACGTGGCAGTTAAAGATTGTCGGGGAATAGAGAAGAGCAGTTTGCTCATTCAAGGTCTCAGAGGGAGTTAGCCCTCTGGAGAGATTCTCTTTAGGTTTGGATCGAGTCTGTTCACTCAGGACTCAGGGCTTTTAATTTTATCTGTCTCTCTGACTGGAACTCTGAAGAACTCACAATAGCCTGACAAATAAACAACAAAAGATTGCGATTTTGGGTAAAGACTTTTGATGGGACAAACATTTCCCAATGCCTCAAGCAGTTTCCTCTGTGGTAGTTTCCTGGCCTGTGTCCTGCTGCTTATTTCTCCATACGTACACCCCATTTCAGAGCTGAGCCCTGGTCCTCTGTATTTACCTGACTCTTTGGAGCTACTTACATCACAAATTCAATGACTTGGCCCAGGCATGATATCTCTTTACCTTTTCAAGTCATGGCCTGGACCATGTCCCATTCTACTAGGACAGTCTCTTCCTGTTAATTGTTTCCTTTTATTTTATGAATTTAAAAATGTAATTCTAAAGAGAGAGTCCATAGGCTTTAACCAGCTTGTCCATGACAAAATAAAGATTAAGGACCTCTTCTCCAAGTAGACCACCATTCTTCTGTATCCTTACCTGGGCTATAGTACTGTGCAGCTGAATAAATTAAAGCTTTCTTTATACATTAAGGTACATTTTTAAAAATTGTTTGTGAAGCTGGCTTTACTTATCTAGCCCAAGCTGGAAATGTAATGACCACTCATGGGATGAGTCCCGGTAAGGATTTTTCTGAAATGCACCAGTTCTTTCCTCCTAAGACAGCCTTCCCCTTCCTGGAGCTCAGTATATTGGTGCGAGATACAGAGCAGACTCCAGTTTGGCTTGAGCCCTATTGCACTCTGAACTCCTGAACTCAAAGGGTCAACCAGCCCCAATGTCTCCAACATCAGGGATGTGCCAGCATGCCTGGCGTTTGCTTAGGTTGGTTAGTTTTTTGGTATTGATTTTTTGGGGTTTTTGAGTCACATTCTTCTGGGAAGATTCTGGGAAAGAAGGTGACCATTTAAATGAAGGGTAAGAGACTCTTTGGTTGATTGGATCATACTTGTTACTCACCTAAAACCTTATGATGGGGTGACAGTATAATTAAGCAGATCACATTAGATCAGTGTTTCCCTGTGGGGAATTTTGGACAATATCGTAGTCTAATGAACTATCCATAAAGACTGAATTTGGAGTCAGAAGACCTGGGTTCGAAGCCCAGTTCTGCCACCTGTGGGACCCCGAACAAGTCCATTAAACTCTCTGTCTGTTTCCTCATCTACTAAGTTAATATTGATCTAAAGAGGAAAGTTGGTGGCTAAGTGATGAGAGTTCATGAACCTTGAGGGCAGGAACTATCTTCTGCCTCTTTTTTTATATCCCCAGCACCTGGAACAGAACCTTGCACTAAGTGAATGCATAATAAATGTTTACTGAATTGAATTCAATTGAGTTGAATTGCTGGATGGGGCAGAAGAATTCCCCAAGCTACATGATCCTGGAATGTATCCTTCTAGTGGAAGAAGGGAAATTCCTGGGCAGCTCCTGCAACCCTGAATTTAAAAGGGTATGGAGCCAGCCTTCTGGAGAGAAAAGGGGAAAGTTTATGCAGCACCAGGCTTCTAGTGGGAAAGGGGGATTATATACATGGTCCTATAACTGGAATTGGGAAATCTATGCCATGATATAGGAGGGAACAAGAGATGTGAGCTTTGGCCTCTGCTATTACCATGAGTTATTGGGATACTGAAGACTGATTTTTAAAATAGGGTTGCCTCTGTGGTAATCTCAAGGTTATTTCCTTTGAAGAGCACAGAATCTTAAGGCTGGGTGCTTGGGTAAAGGGGGAGTTCATTAGAGAAGTGTCATAAGATTTCCCCTATAACAGCCCCAAATTCATTTCCTTTCTGAAAAGGATTCCAATTCACAGCAGGTAATCACAAGAGAGGGGATGGGGTTGATTTTTATAGGCTACTATGAACCTTGAATGTTTGGGGGTTTTTTTTAATATATGCTGGAATAAACGTAGCCCTAACTCTGATATATTCATTGTCTCCTTGAGTGCTTGTTTAGATACTCAGGTGACACAGCTCATGTTCCTGCTTAGAGTTTCCTCCAGGAAACTTCAGAATAGAACTTGAGTATAACATTTGTCCCTCCATGTATGAGTAAAAGGGTAGCCACAAGTCATACATAATAACTATTCAAAAAAGTAATGAAATAAACCTTCAAAATAAAGGCCCAAATTTTGTCAAACTTGGAGCATTTAACAAGGCAGAGCCAGAATAACTGACGAATGCAGAAATAAAACATTTTTGTTTCGCATCATTTTTCTGTCTCCCTTTCTTCCTTTTCTTCCTCCTCTCTAGTCTTCATCTTCCTTGGCTTCTTCTCTGTCCTCTTCTGTCAGGGTGTATAACTAATTTATTTCCTTCTGTGTTATATCTTATAGACTTCTTGTTTCATATCTATCATGATGATACCAAATATTTCATTATATACACATATCTTAATACATTCAGTCATTCTCCAATTGTTGGACATGCATGTTGTTTCCAGTTCTTTGCCATTACAAATAGAGCATCTGTGAATATTTTTGTACAGATAGGTCTTTTATGAGATTTTGGGGGTAGAATCATGGCAATAGAATCTCTGGTTTGAAAAAGACGATCAATTTTGTAACTTTTACCGCATGTTGCCATATTGCCCTCCAAAACGTTTGCAACAGGATATAATACTACCAGCAATAATGTTTCTCCACAGTCCTGTCAACTTGGAATTTTCTAATTTCTAATAGTTTTACTCTTTTGAAATATATAAGAATATTTTAAGGTTGTCTTGATTTGCATTTCTCTGATCTTTAGGGAGTTTAATCTTTTCATGTGTTTCCTTTTTTGTAAGTTGTCTGTCAAATCTTTGATCATTGCTAGAGATGTGTATTATTAATTTTATAGATAGGCATCAGATTCTAATAGATTCCGAAAGTCAAGCCTTTACTTGATATATTTACTTCAAACATTGTCCCCAGTCTTCCTTTCTTTCACTTATGAACCTGCTGTTTTTGGTTGTTCAAGGTTCTTATATAATTAAACCCAATGATTTTTGTCTCTAATGATTTTTTATTTCTTTCATTGATAAGAAATGTGAGTGTAACATATTCTTGTCCTTCCAGTTTCTTAATGTTTATTTACCTGATCCAATTAGTTTGCTATAGTACAAGATAGGAATTGTACATCCAAACTGTTTTTGTCATCTAAGCCATTAAATTCTTCTAGTAGTTTTTGATAAGTCCATTCCCCACTATTTTTTGAAGGTGAGCTTATCAAATATTAATCTTTTATATTCCTTGGATTCAGTTACTGGAATCTCTATTTTGTTCCATTGATCTTTCTCTCTATTCTGTTTCTAGAACCCGGTAGTTTTTGTAATTACTGCATTATAGAGCATTTTGATATATGACAGTATTAGTCCTCTGCCAATAGTTTTCTCTTTCATTATTTCTCTTGCTATTCTTATCCATTTCTTATTCCATATAAATGTGATTAGGGTTTTATCTAATTCTATGGTATTTTGATTTTGGCATTGTATTAAATCTCTTAGTATGTAAGTTGTATCACCATGTTTGACTATACTTGCATGACCCAGCCCTGAGCAGGGTGTATCTGTTCCATTTATTCATTTCTTTGATTTCTGACACAATACAAGTGAAGTCAACTTTTTAGAGGTCTCTTATATGTCCTGAAGAAATAGTGACCAACTATTTGATGCACTTTGTTAACTTAGAGAATATTTCTCCATCAGTTGATCTTGATTTATGATGATAGGTATATAGAAAAATCGGTTGGACTATATCCTGATATTTTATTAAAATTATTTATGACACCATCAGTTTCTGTGGCTGATTATCTTGGGTTTATTAGGGATAAAATTATATTGTTTTTAAAATAGAGATATATTAACTTCCTCATTACCTATGATTTATTATCTAGAATGTAGTGATTTGCACATAATAGTTGCTTAATAAATATGTGTTAAATTAGATTGATTTGAACATTCATTTCTTCATTTCCTTTTTAATGCTTTATTACCAAGATTTCTACAACTATATTAAACCATAGTTTTGCGTTCATCCTTCGTTGCCGAAGACAACCATGCCATCAGAGATGATGACATGACTTGCACTTGACTTTGTTTTGAGTGAGGGAAGGCTGCACAGGTCACCAGCCTCACTTCTCCCCCAGGATTGTAATGAGAAGAATGGACACCCTGACAACATCTACTTTCACTGGGAAAGTAACTGGTATTTTCCACTACAATTAACATTAGTTTATAGTTCAGGCATATACCTTTTTATCTTTAATGAAAGGTCCTTCTTTTGCTATATAGTTTTACTATAACTATGCACTGTGCTCTACGGTATAATGGATAGAATGCTACTCTGGAGGTCAGAAAGACTCACATTCAAATCCTATCTCAGACACTTATTAGATGTATGATCTTGGGTATATCATTCAACCCATCTCCATCTCAGTTTCCTTATCTGTGAAATGAGGATATAATACCACCTATTTCACAAGATTATTATACAATGCAAATGAGACAATAGAGGTAAAGGGTTTCACAGACTTTAAAAATACTATTTGAAGGTTAACTGTATTCTTATACAATGATATGATCAGGTAGGTATGTTTCCTCTTATTGATGAAAAATGTAAAATGTTATTTGTTTTTCTGGCATCAAACAACCTGTGCATTTTGTTTATAAATCCTACTAGGTCACAATGGATTTTTAAATTTTATTTTTAAGCATTTTGTTTAAAGCTTTCATATCAATATTTACTAATGATGTTAGTTCATAATTCTCTTTTTTCTAGTCTGTCTTTAGTTTAGAGATTGATGCCATATTTGCCTTAAAAGAAATCAGATAGTCTACTGTCTTTCTCTATTTTGAAGCATTCTGTAGGGTGCAAATGTTCCTGGTTCTCTGAACTTTGGTAGGAATTACTTACTATTATGCCCTAACCTGGTGTTTTTTGAAGAGTAAAATAGGTCTTTAAGGGACTATTTTATAATTTTTTTGATTACCTTTGCCTCTGTCATGCTCTGTCTTCCTCATTTATAATTTTGTGGATTCTCTCCCTTTTTAAATGAGACTTGCTAATGGTTTATCAGTTTTGTTAACCTACTTAAAAAGCCATATTTTTCATATTTTCAGTTGTATTGATTTTTGTTCTGATATGGGTTATTTCTCTCCTTCTTTCCATCAGTTTGTTGCTTTGTCTGTTTTCCAAATTCTGAGTTAATTAATTCTCTCTCTTGTTTTTATTGGTAAAATAATTCAACTTTTAATTTGCGTCTGAGTAGAATTTTGGCTGCCCCCATCCTCTCATAGATTTTGCTATATAATATCAGTTTTGTCATTATCTTGGATGTAATTTGTTATTGTTTTTTATGACTTCAACCCCAACTCAATTTTTATTTTATTTACTGCACCATTGCTTATTACTGCTTTTATAGATTATAGTCTACAAATGTAGGAAGGAAGGAAACACACATTTTTCTAGTGCCTACTATGTTCCGAACACTTTGCTAAGTGCCCAACACACATTATCTCATTTGAAACTCACAACAATCTTTGGAGGCAGTGCTTTTATGATCCCCATTTTACAGTTGAGGAAACTGAGGCAGACAGACGTTAAGTAGCTTGTCCAGGATCACGTAGCTGAGACGCATTCAAGGCTAGATTTGAGCTCATCTTTCCAACTCCAGACCCATGGTACCCCCTAGCTGTATTTCTATTTAATTTTCCTAAGTCTTCTTTGTGATCCAGCATTGGAACAATTCACCTGTAGGTTTCATGCACAGTGCAGCAAAAGGTATGTTCTTTGCTTGTCCCATTAATTTAACTTTTAATTTCTATAAGATGGTATTTAATGTTAACATTTGCTGCATCATGATCTGTCGACCAAGTCTGACGTTAGGTTTGCGTCTTTTGCGGTAACCCCTAAGTCTAGGGAAACTATGGTCTTGAGGTCACATGTGGCCCTTTAGGTCTTCAAGGGCAGCCCTTTGACTGCATCTGTGAAGTCTGAATGCGCTGTCCATGAGGACCAAGGGCCATATGTGGCCTCAAGGTCACAGGTTCCCCCATCCCTGCAACCTGGCCTTCCTCGCACGCAATTAATTATTCTTTCCACTACCAGAAGCCTGCCATCTGTTATTTTTATAGGATTTTTGAGATGTTTGAATATATTTGAGATGTTTGAATATATTGATGTTTTGAATATATTTATCATATTAGTCATTTTCTTCATTAAATCTTCTAATTCTTTGTGTGTCCATATGTTGGTATCTTAAATCTGGATTAGTTTCCTTGTCTGATTTTTCCATTCTCTTCTTTTATTTGGTCTTGTAGCTTTCTTAGAGTTGCTAATTATCCCTTAATATCTTTAAATGTGTGATTTATCCCCTGAGTCTATTTTTCAAGATTTCTTGTGTAATTCATTTTTTTCTATCTCAGTTACTTCTGGTATTTTAGTAGTTGTTTATAGTGGTTTTAAATTATAATGGCATTCTTTATAGCATTTGCTCATTGTTTATTTTGACTGAATTTCTTGAGGGCCTTTTTTTTCTGTCATTCTACTTCCCTTGGTTTTTTATTTATTCTTTTTTTTTTGTCGGTGGGATTTGTCAGGAACCTGGCCTTCTTCCATCTTCTCATAATTATATTTTAACTCAGTTTCCCCTGGCCCTCATTTTACAGAGGTTGGTATTGAGACCCTGAAAAACAATGTGAGATCTATGGATAGGGGAATACTTCATGACCAAAGATCAATCAACCAACCTCATTAAGTGTCTCCTTGGTGCCAGGCACTATGCTAAGTGGTAAAGATACAAAAAGAGTCAAAAGGCTGGCCCTCAAGGACCTTATAATCTAATGAGTGAGATGTAAACAAATATATGCAAAAATAAGGTGTGTACAGAATAAATAAGAAACAATACAAGTGGGATCATAGAAGGTGAAAAGGACAATTTTGATTGTATAAAATATTTAAGTTGGTTTTTCTCTTTGCACTAACAAATCCAATGTACTTAAAATTATAAGGAAAGCAGGTCACTGGGGATGGGGGGAATGATTTGCAGCAAATTTCTCTGGGAAGGGTCTAATTTCTAAGACATATAAGGAGTTGATTCAAATTTATAAGAATGAAATCCATTTTCCCAACTGATAAATGATCAAAGGTTATGAAGAGGCAGTTTTCAAAGGAAGAAATCTACTTCAAAGGAAGAGAGCTACTAATACCCATATAAAGCTACTAATACCCATAAAAATTCTCCGAATCACTAATAATTAAAGAAATATAAATTAAAAGAGCTTGGTGTTCCACTTTCACACCCATCAGATTGAAGGAGAAACACTGGCACATTAATACATTATTGATAGAGCTGTGAACTGGGCTGACCATTCTGGAAAGCAATTTGGAACTAGGCCCTCAAAGTTATTAAACTATGTATTTGCTTTGACCCAATGATACCACTCTTAGACCTATGCCTCAAAGAAATCAAAGAAATAACAAAAGGGCCTTTAGGTACAAAAAAATGTTTATAGCAACATTTTTAGTGATGGCAAAGTACCTTAGAAGTATCTAATCCTTTCCCTTTGCATATAAGAAAAGGAGGACCCAGAGAGGCTGAGACTTAACATTCTACAGGTAGTGTCTTCTGTCTACAAATCCAAAGACTAAATAAAAAAGTAGGCAGTCCTTTAAAATGTGAAATTAACTTGCTTTATGAAATAAATAAAACAGGATAGTTTTACCACACCACATCACTATATATAGGAAAGCAATCTTCTAGGACAGTTGTGTAGGATGCATAGCCCATAAGAGGCATTTTTAGAGCAAAGTGGTTGAATAGGTATATTTGCTACTAAGGAACTCAAATAGACTGGTAGAGGCAGGATCCAATGCTGAGCAGGCATGTGAGCTTTGGCACATGATTAGGGCCCATGGTCACCCCATATCTTTGTAATAATCCCTGTGCGACCTTGGGCCTAGGAGGTGGCTAGGTGGCTCACTGGTAATAGCACTGGGTCTGGAATTAAGAAGAACAGATTTCATATCTAGCCTCAGACACCTACTCCCTGTATGACTGTAGGCAAGTCCCAAACTCTGTTTGCCTTAATTCACTGGAGAAGGAAATGGTAAACCAAAGATACTAAAAGTATCTTTGCCAAGAAAACCCCAAGGGACAGCATGCTCCATGAGATCATCAAGAGTCAGACATGATTGAACAGTAACAGTGATCTATGATCTCTTTCTTGTAAATATTTACTTGAATGATGGTTTTAGGGTCTTTCTAGTGACTTAAGAAAGTCACTTACCTACAGCCACAAATTATTGTTTTTTAGGGAAAAGATGTCACTCTAAGTAACATAATGATAGAACATAGAAAGTCAGAACTGGAATGGAACTTTGAGATCCCCTGTTATAATCCACTTATTTAGAAACCTAATAATGATGGTGCCTTTCGTTTTTCACAACATGGCCATTTTCTGGTGTCTTCCCCCTGCCCTAGGGTCATGCTTTGTTTCACAAAAGAATGTTAAGAAAAGCCCAATAACACAGTGTTCCAGTCTCTCAGTATGTGCATCATTTAACATCTGTAGTCTACCCTACACTGATTTAGCAAGAGGTTAGAAGTATATTTTGTCTTCTATCTTCTGATAGTAGTATCAGTCACTGTATTTAATGGATTGAACTGCTTTTCAGTTTTTACTTTCAATCACATCTTTTGAATCAATCAATCAGGAATAATTTTGTAAATGTGATAAACACTGGGCATATAAATCCAGAGAAATCAACAACTCCTACAATCAAGAGATTATATTACATTCTCCTGGAAGAAGCAATAAGTACATATGTAAGCATGTACTGAATGAAAATGACATATCAATTCAATGAAGATCAGAGAATTAATTAAGAAAATCCTAAATGCCATTATGTGTACTCACATACTTACTATGTATGTTATTCTCTTGGTTCTGCTTTCCCTCATGTTCATCAGTTTCCATGCCTTCTCTTGTTTCTCCAGTTTTCTCAGATAGTCATTTTTAGAGCACAAAAAATATTCCATCTTGTTAAGATATGACAGATTGTCCCACCATCTCCCAATTAATGGATACTAGTGCTTTATCTTCTTTCCTCTTTTATTTAAAAAAAAAAACTTTTACTCAGTATTTTGGCACATATGTAACCTCTTTATTTTATAGATGAAGGATTTACGACCTGATTTGCAGAAATTGACTTGTTCAAGGTCAGGCACTCAGTTACTCGTCAAGTCAGCATTCAAGCTCAGTCTGTGGTTCTGTTCTATCTATCATACAACCACAAACCACAATTTCTCTTTGATGATCATTCTAAAATAACTATGTGAAAAAATAGCTCTCTTATTTTCCCTATCCAATTAAGGCAGTATGTCTTTATAACCAGTTGCATATTAACCATCCTTCTTCTCTGAAGTTCTCTAGCAATGTATGAGCATCTTTTTTGTGACTGCCAAAATTTGCTAAAACATAGCAGAGTACTATCTCTAATCTCTATAATTTCTTTCATTGTAAATCCTCCTTCTTATCTTTTCCCAAACCTTCTTGCTTTTGAATTTCCTGTTACTGTTAAGGAGACCACCATTCTCCTATTCACACAGGCTTGCAGTAGAGGGTATCTCCTCCACTGGTCAATCTCTCTCACTCCTCATATCCAATCTCTTGCTATTTCTCCCTTCACATCTCTCTTACATATGATCCCTTCCCATCACTTTTAAAGCTCCTGCCTTATAATCACCACACTTGCAGCAGACCCTTGTCACCTCAAGCCTGAACTATTACAATATTGTTTGTTTATCCTTCATTTTCAAAGAAGAAGAACAATGACTTCCATTGTAGCATGAATTGCAATGGTCATCCATCCGTACGGTAATAGCTTCTTCCAGAAATCAGTTTACAGTTTTTTTAAAGGATAAGATTCTCTAAATAAAGCTATTTCCTTGCATTTGCTATTGTTTCTAGTGCCAAGAGAGGTTTATATATCAAAGAGAGTTGGAATTCTCTGTTAGGATGGAACCAAGCTATGCCAAAAATGTTGAGATCCCTAGCATCTCTACCAAAAAATCAAAATGAAATTGGCTTTTTTCTCCTGTGATTAAAAAGAACAGGGAAAGGGGGAAAAGGTTAATTTGGACTTTTGTTTATTAACTGGCTCAGGATTTTGTGGTTCTGGTCTTGAGAAATTGAAGTTCTGCCAGAAAAAAATTTCTTATACTAAAATTAAGCTTATAAGACTTAAAATATGAAAGGATTGTAGAATTCTTCTCATGAAACAGCCTTATATTGCAAATGAGGACGTTAAGACCCAGAGAGAAGAGACTTCTGAAGTCATGGCAATTTCTGCTGGGTAAGCCTTAGGTGCATTAACATTATCCACGGCCTATGTTCTCCATATTTCACTGACAACAACTTTCCTCCTTCCTGAGTTATCTGCCCAGTCACACCCCACTACTCTTTCTGGAGTTCACTCCTACCTTCGTTTAGTTCTATTTCTGATAGCTGCATTCTGCCATACAGATTTAGATAGTGAATGACTATTGTTCAATTGTGTCTTTATTTAGCTTCTAATCTCAAGTCCTATCTTGGTGAGCTCCTTCATTTCTTTAAAAATACATTCTTATTGATATCTTATGTTTTCATATCACTTAAATCTCTGTGTCCTTGCTTCTACCTTCTTCCAAAAAGCCCTCTAAAAGAGAAGGATTTTTTTTTTTACAAAAGAAAAAGAATAAGGAGAAAAAACAGACAAATCAATCAGTATAATGGAAAAAAAAATCTGTCAGTATATGTATGCAGTGTCCACACCCATAGAACCTTACCCCTCCAAAAGAGTGTGGGGAAGTATCTACTTATATCTTTACCTGCAAGTCATGCCTGTTCTCTGTAATTTTGTAACATTTAGTTTTTATTGTTTCATTGTCATTGTTCTTTCTTTTTGCAGTTTTCATCATTGTATGGGGCACATAAAGGTGTTTAATAAAGACTTATTGAAGAGATTAGTTTTCTTGGTTCTTCATACTTTTGTATCTTTTCAATAAGTCTTCCTATACTTCTCGGTATGCATCACAATCCCGTTTTTTCTTATAGCACATTAATGATCCATTATATTCTTATACCACAGTTTGTTTGGGCATTCATTGATGAACAGCTACTTTGTTTCCATTTCTTCACCCACCCCTCCCCACACATAGATTGCTACAACTATTTTAGTGAACATAAAGCCTTTCTTTTTTAATCAATTACCTTTTTGGGGTATATGCTTAGCAATGGAATCTTGGTGTCACAGAACATGGATTTTTTAACCACTTTATTACAAATTACTAATTACAAATTACTTTCTGGAATGGCAGCACAAATTCACAGGTTCACCAACAATGCGTTAGTTTTCCTGTCTTTCCACAAGTCCTCCAATTTTGAACTCTTTTATTTTCAATGTTTCTGCTTTTTTTGTATTATCTACGAGACACACTAAATTAAAGCTGAAAAGGGTCTTAGTCTCAGCTCTGCTATTTATTAGGGCAGGCCTTGTGTGAGCTAGCATGTATGACTTTGGGCAAACTACTTAAATTTCCCAGTTCTCAGTTTCCTCATCTGAAAAACTGTGGTTTATTACCTGATCTCTAAGGTTCTTTCCAGCTTTAAACCTTTGGTCCTATCACGCCTGTTATATACCTCTAAGACCTCTAAGATTTTACTTTGTTGTCCCTGCCCCAGATGGGGCTTAGGTTATGAAGTCACCCAAAGCTATGGGTATAGCCACTTTTTATGGTAGTATTTATTTATTTATTAACTTTTTAACATGAAGCTGTGCTACATATTAATGTAGAATTTTTACTAGGTTCTTAATTTTTTTCTGGCAGAGATGTCGCTTTTGAGTATTCACCACACAGCCCTGTAGTTCTGTAGTTTTTATTGCATGATTTTTCATAGTAAAATGCTTTTTAGGGATGTATACTCATATTATAGCAGAGCTGACTATACCTAAAACCTTCCCATCTTGGAAGAACCCCTCTTACTAAGGCTCCAATGGCATAACCTTTGATGAGTCAGGAAGCAGATTTGAGTTAGGATTATTTTCCTCACTTTGTACAAACTTTTGTTTGCTATTCGTGAAGCTTTAGAGGCCATTCATCCAACTGTATCTCATGGTCTGGACAACAGGAATTTTTTGTCCACTCTTTTTCTCTTTGTGCATAGTAAATGCCAAACTCTTCAGAGTATTTATAGCTATAATCCTACAATTATACAAGACTTCAATACCCTAACATTTTATTTCATCAGCACCTGCAATATCTATCACCTGGACCAACCGAAAGACCTCACGATACAGAGCAGTGGGTCTTAGCCCTTTATTTTTGTAGACCTCTTTGGTAATCATCTGAAGCCTAGGGATCCTTTCTCAGAATAATACCTTTAAATGCACAACTTAAAATATATCGGATTACAAAGGAAACCAATTGTAACAAAATATAATTATTAAAAATTGTTTTTAAAACAAGCTCACTGAACCCATGTCAAGAGCCCCTTATCTATAGGGAATCTCATTTATATTTGGACTCTGTAATGCATGTAGCAATAACAATATAACTTTATTATTATTGCTAGAATTTTTATAGTGCTTTAAGGTTTACATATATTTCATTTGATTTCCCCACCTTGGTACTCATGTCTCTTTAGTACTCTCGTTGTTCTCTGCCCCTCCATTAACAGGGCTCAGATGGAGCCCATTAAGGGAAGCTTGATTAGGGGAGCCTCGTTTTCTAGATAGGCCCACACCTTTTGTTAACTGCTGAAGAGGAACTGGATCAGGAGGGTTGTTCCCTCTGGCTCTGAAAAGTATATATATTCTCTGAAGTGAGGTTTTGCTTTGGGGGCTTTCGAGATGAGACTCTGGACAGCCATTAAGGAGACCTCTTCCCCTCTTTGAAAACCCAAATGTTGGAGTTTCTGTCTCTGGTAACTATGTATGTATGTAGTGGTCAGACAGTTGGATCTGTCTGTTGATCTGTGATATATGTATTGCTTATGGTCTGACAGAAGCTCTGTCTGCTGTCTATTGGTCATTATTCCTCTGCTTGTATTTTCTCTGTTGGTGAATGTAATTAACGGAGATTGTTGACCCCTCAAAAGTTACTTTCCTTTTAGAAAAGTAGATCTAAGAACCTGTGCTAATAGGCCATCCTGGATGTGTCAGGGTGCTTACTGCTACAGAGGGTAGAACAAAAAACACCTCCCCAAGCCTCCGCTTAAAATGTGCCCACAGACCAGCCAATTCTTCATTTCCTACTGGCTACGTTCCTTGGACTCAGAGTCCACCAGGCCCCATTGCTGGCTACATTCTCCCTACTCCTACCCCCAGCTTTCCTTTGTGTACTAGTCTATCCCACCGGAATGTAAGCTCCTTGTGGGCAAGAACTGTCTTTTTTGTTATTTTTTGTATCCCCAACACTGAGTAGGTGCTTAATAAATATTTGTTGACTTATTATTATAGCTAGCATTTATATAATGTTTTAAGGTTTGCATATGTTACTTTATTTGATCAATAACAGTTTCAAATCCATTTGACAGACTTCCCCGTTTAATACCTGACATGATGTTGATAATCAGTATCATGAAGCAAAATTTCTTTTGTTGTCCTATCAAGGAAATGTTGCATGATTTTACTATGTCCATGGGAAACCCTCCTCCCTATCTACCACTCCACAAGAGGAGGATCTTTAAGGTAGCATTTTATTCTACAGAGTAAAATGTGTTTTTATTTTTGTTTTAGTCAATAAATAGTTAAATATGGTAGAATCTTACAATCTCTGCCCCTTTCATCCACTCTAACACATTCCACTTAACTAACACAAATTCTCAGCCATATAAAGGTAATTTAATTTCATCCATGTACTTACTGTCCATGAGATTAAACTTTTAATCATTCTACCCAGCATACTGTAATATTTATTAAAGGTGATGAAGGGGGCAGTTTTATCTAATCTTGTAAGGTCTTGCATTGAAGTAATGTCAGATCATTGTGGAAGATTTGTGAAAAACAGCAAATCAAAGATCATCATCTCTAGAGAAGTGAAATACACATGGAAATGCACATTAATGCTGTAAAATTGACTTATCATTACAATGTATACATTTACAGATTTTAATGTATAACTACATAGAGTAAATTTCAGGAATGAGTGATCTAAATTATAGATAGAAACCCAAGATACTATAAGAAAATACCAGAAACCAACAATGGTTCTGGTTATTGGGTCTATCTACTTGAAATAGAAGAAAAATCTGTATTTGTCACTCCAAACTCTAATGCTTTCTCAAACCCCTTTCCCTAAAAGACAACTTGCTCTTTGTTTCAAGGCATAAGATAAGAGATTTAAATACTAAGATTTTTTGCTTTTCTTTTTTCTTTCTTTCTTTTCTTCCTCTACTCTTTGCATCGATAGGCTCAGGGTCCTTACAATGTTGCCAAGTCCTAATATTTCAAAGACTGTCTAAATTAATATCTCTCAAACCCCCAGATTCTGGCATGGAATGAAAATTGTTTTTGAGACTGCTTCAAGAATTAATATTATAGAATAGAAGGTTTTCCTCTCAGCAGATTGAAACTGAATAATTTGTTCTCTGTCTCCTTAGAAATGGAATTGATTGTTGGAGGTTAGTACCACTCTGCAGTGGCAAAGCACAGAAATGTTGTATGGGGGTGAGGATGAAGGGTAGATGAGATTGCTTCACTTTTCTTGGAAATTATGGTCAGATATCTGTTTCTTGCAACTTGGCACAGATGCTACAATGCAGGAAGTGAGTACATTAGCTTCGTGTCACATTAAGGACAATGGGATCTTATGGATTATTACTGTCTCTTTTCTTTTATTACTGAATACCCACAGAGCTCATAAGCATTCCAAGCCTCACTGCTCACATTGTTACCTTTCTGACATGACTGAATTGAAATTCACATCTGCAGAGCTGTGGATTATTTCTTACTTGTGATTGATAGAACAAATTTGTGAGATTTTTCTTTCTGAGTTTCTCATCCCCCATGAGTCTACCCCTGTCCCTGCACAGTTTCTATAGCTATGAGTATGGATGAGAGTAGGGAGTTATTACTTATCTACATCCCTTCCTCTTTAAAAAAATATTGATAGTCTGTGTCTGTATTATCTTTATTTCCTGATATAACTCTCCTCCCTCCCCCATCCAGAGAACCATCCCTTAGAGCAGAATTTAAAAGAAAAAAGGAAAAAAGTCAGCAAAACTAACCAATAAAATCTGATATATTCCACATCCATTGTGCCCTATCTTTTCAAAGAAGGGAAGGAAGTACTTTATTATATCTCCTCTTCGGTCATTATAATTATATAGCATTAGCTTTGATCTTTTTTTATTCTTTTTTTATATTGTTGTCGTCATTAGGTTTGTTGATTTTCTGCTCCTGTTGCTCCACTTTGGGTCAGTTCTTAAAAGTCTTCCCATGCCTCTCTGTATTCTTTATGTTTGTCACTGCTTACAGCTCAGTACTATTCTTATTGCATTCATTGTCTACAATTTGTTTAGCCATTCACCAAATGGCAATATAGCCTTTTCTCTTAAGTTAAAGGGAGGCAGAGATTGAAGTCCAGCATTTCGCCTGCTCTCCAAAAAGTGTCAGTGATCTTTTCAATGGCCCAATTTTTTTAGTTTTGGCTAGACTACCTCAGGGGATCAGGTACTGGGACTGGGGATGGATGGAAGGATGGATGGATGGATGGATGGAGGAAGAGTATTTTATCTTGAGAAGCTCTTTTACAAATATGAATTCCTTCAATTCCTCTCTTTGCACTTCTCCAAAATCTGAGTTGTAGTTGAACTTAACTTTTTTTCCCCTTAAAGAAAAGAAGCCTTAGTTTACCTGCAGACAGGTGGGTGACTTTGGTTGGTCAAGGAGAGAACAAACTTAGGGAGAGGAACATACGTATAAAAAAATCTTGGGAGTATTTATACAGATGTATGGATAATTGGAGAGGGCAGTAAATAAATCCCTGCAGCCCCTGTCTCAAAAGCTTTTGCAGAATTTAGGAGATGAAGAAGAACTGGGAGTGTGCCATTCATTCCATCCATGAAGCCCAAGGTTCCCTCCATGGTCTTAATTAATTCCTTAGTCTTTGAAAGATAATATAATAATATACAGATTATATAATATACTGTAGGACACATTGTTATATGATAATTTACAGTATTACACATATGGACTTGCCCATAAATAAACATGGAAACCCATGCTTAGGGCATTAATTCTTGTTTTTCCTTTTTAACCCACACTATGACAAAAATTATGAGGAGAGTAAAATGCAGGGTTAACAATGAATCACTCATACAGAAAACAAGTTGTAGTATAAATTGACTGGCGTCCTTTTATGAAAAGAAGGTTCCTGAACCCTTCAGAGAAAAGAGTACTACACAGTAGAAAGACTTATTTTCTCTCTCAGAAGATCCATGGGGCCAGGACTTCTTTGGAGGAAAGTATCAGCCACAATCAGCAGGTTCCTATGTTAGCTCCCTATTCAGAGCACACCAGGGAAAACTTCATATGAAGACAGCAATCCAGTCAGCCCTGGCTCTAGTTTTTTGGAGCAACGAGGTCAAGCAGGAATTTTCTGTCAGTTTCCTTGTTAATGACCTGTGCACTGCTGTTATGACAGTGGTAAATGTAAGGAAAGGTTTCTGAATACCATTATTAGGGGAGACTGAGAGTGAGGGCATTGTCAGAATGTCACTACTTTGATTCTGTTTGTCAGAATCATCTTGGGATTATTTCAGAAATGAAAAAGTGTATCTATTAATGAACAGCAAAGTCAGTCTTTATAAACTTGCTCCTTTCCATCATTTGATTGGAAACAGTTTTGTCTTTATATCCCCAGCGACTAGCCCAATGCCGTGTAGAACACATGGTACAGGCTTAATAAATGCTTGTTGGCTTGGGTAGTAAAAAGAAATACAAATAGATGTGACTTCATGAGAATCACCTGTTCTTTTGTTTTGGTTTAGTTTTTTGTAAATTGACTCTTTGGTTTGTATTTTAAAAATGTATTTACAGTCTGTTTTTCATACCCTCCCGGAGTGGTCTGCTAGTAATGAGTACAGAAATAACTGTAGTAGAAGCTGCTCTGCTTGGTTTCCATTCAGAGCAATTCCAAGAAATGGCCCAAGGAGGATCAGAACATCTTCCATCCTTCCCAGGACCAACAGATCTATACAAACATACAAGAGATACAAGAGATGGCTTAGAGATGATTCAACTTAAAAAAAATTAGCTACAAGTCAATGTTTCCTTTGCTCCAGCCCATTGGAGCTGACCAGAACAAGCAATTCAGTTCAGATTAACAAGAGACCTGGCTAATACCTCCATGAATAAATAAAGGAATATTCAGTTCTTTTAAACAGTTAGAACAGGGCTATAAATACACGGTGACTGATTTTATTGGAAATAGCATCTCAACTACTCACTGAGACCAGAGAGAAAGATATGTGGAAATAAGCTTTCATTTGCCTAATAAGTTTGCCCCCACCATCCGTTCTCAGCAGCAGCAGCATCAATGGTTTTTATTGAGAACTTCCTATATTCTATTTATGGAGGTACTAAGATGAATGGCACATGGCCCAGGACCTTGAGAATGCCCACAATCTTTGGGAGAGGCAGAAAATCAACACATAAAGAGATGAATAGAAATAGAAATTAGAGTATAAGCCAAGTGTCAAATTAAGGGCAGTTAGATGGTGCAGTGGGTAGAGTGTCAGAAAGGCCTGAGTTCAAATCCAATTTTGAACATTTCTTGGCTTTATGACCCTGGATAAGTCTCAAATGTCTGTCTGCCTTAGTTTCCCCATCTGTAAAATAGGGATCACAATAGAACCTACCTCCCAGAGGTGTTGTAAGGGTTAAATGAGAAGATACTTGTGAAATGTTTAGCCCACTGCTGGATACATAGTAGGCACTATATAAATGCTTATTCCTTTTACCCCTCCCTGCTTTTTAATTCATTCAATATATGGATCACCTCACATCCACAGTCCTTGAGCATTTTCACTGGCTATTCACTCTCTCCCTCTTCTTCTTTACCTCCTAGTTTCTCTGGCCTTTATCAAGTCTCAGTCTCACTGTCTCTACGAGTCCTTTTTCAGCTCTCCCTAATGTTGGTGCCTTCCTTTTAAGACTATCCTCAATTTATTCTGTTTATACAGTATCATTTTTGTGCATAGTTGTTTGCATGTTGTTGGCTCCCCATTAGACTGTGAACTCAGAGAGCAGATGTTGTTTTTTTACCTTTCTTTATATCCCCAGTGCTAGCATGGTGCCTGGCACATTGTAGGTGCTTACTGGCTTGTCTTGACTGATCCTTGTACAACTCTGTAAAACACTCCACTTTCTTCCCCTGCAAAGTTAATCTCATTCATCTACTACTATTTGGCATATAGTGGCAATCCAGTGGATTTATGACACCCCTAGAAACTCCTACATGACTGCTACCAACCACTCCCCTCCTCAGCTACTTCTACAGCAACAAGAATTATAGAGTGAACTTTTCTCTGTCACTGTGACTGCAACATCTGGGTTCCTTTCCACTGCTTAGTTCTGAAGAACCAGGCACTTGACAGAAAGACAGTCTGAGAAGAAAAAATCATAAGGACATACTTTCTAATCAGATATGGAGAAATAAGAAGAGAGAATAGCCCAAAGATCTCGAGTGAGGGTTACTTGGAGCACAAAGGTATCATCGACAGAGCAATAATAGCCTATTATATTGATCTAGCCCTTGACAACTTAGAAAGTGATGGATAGATTTAGACATATAGATATGGGTATATACATATATATATATATATATATATATATATATATATAGGTATATACATATATATATATATATATGATCATTTTGATCTTTATCGTTATCCCAATCTTATAAATGAGAAATCTAAAGGTCATAGAACTAAAACACCTGGACTGTGGTTGGACCTCTAGTAAGTGAGATAGGTGGGGTTTGAATTCAGATTTTTCCTCACTCCAAGTATATCACTTTTTCCTCTACTGGAAATCCCAAGGGAGGAGTTGATCTAGAGTAGAAAGATGGTTTCTTTTAGCCCATTTGTCTGTAGAAATGTCTAGTATTTTTATTTGAGGCTGAGAATTTTTATGCCTTCTAGCTTTTTCTTGATTTCTTTCCAAATTCACTATAAATCATTTTTTTGTGTCAATACTGATTTCTTTCTCTGTATTTTGCCATTAGTGGCCAAAAATGTGTCTTGATACCCTTTATCTGACCTGCTCTCTCACAGTCTCAGGATTTTTTGTTGTCTTCTATATTAGCCTCTCTAAATATCTTTCTCAACTTACAGCTTGGTTGTGTGCTTGACCATGTTAAAACCCTTTCTCAAAAACCTCAGGTGCTTTCTTTTACCTATTAAAAAAAGCCCCAACTCCTCAAACTGGCATTAAAGTCCCCAAATAGACTCCTAACCAATTTCAACCTTAGCTCTGCCTTCTCCCCTTCATTTACTCAATAACAGAGACAAGCTAGAATACTGCACACTTGCCCCATCCTGAACTAACCTACATCTGTACCTGTGACCATACTGCTATCTGTTGTTAGTGGTGAGTCATTTTTTCGGTTGTATCTGATTCTTCATAACCCCATTTGGGGTTTTCTTGGCAGAGATGCTGGAGGGGTTGCCATTTCCTTCTACGGTTCATTTGAAGATGAAGAATCTGAGACAAAAATAGAGTTAAGTGACTTGCCCAAGACTTCACAGCCATTGAGTGTCTGAGGCCAAATTTGAACTCAGGAAGATGGTCCAGGTCTGGCGCTCTATCCATTGTATCACTTAGCTGCCCTTAATGCTTCTATCACCATTTGGTATTTCTCACCCTCCCATTCCTAAACTTAACCTGTTGAAATAACACTCAGTCTTCAAGGCTCACCTCCAGGAATATCTTTTTCATTAAATCTTTCCTGCTTTCCCTAAGTGGATGTGATTAATCCATAAAGTAGAGACAATAATAGAAAATTATTCCATTTCACAGGAATGTTGACAGAATTAAATTAAATAATTCTCACTTTGGAGCAACTAAGGCTGCCATCATCATCATCATCATCATTCTTAATATTTTTCTTCCCTCATCTAACTCCCACCATAACATTTTGTCTCTATATTTCTCTGAATTATCATTCTGTCTTTCCCCTTTCCTGTTTTTTACCTTTGTTTCATCTTCCCTATTCAAATATCAGCTCCTTTAGGATAGGGATTGTGCCTCCAACTTTTTTGTTTCCTAAAATGTAAATGTTAAACACCTGGCCTAGGGATGATTCAGGCAATAACATTCCAGAGTGTCCTCTGAACAAGACTAAAATGCAATTAGGAAGCACTTAACAAAATAAATTTAAAAATACAATACAACATAGATTACATCACATTTTAAAGCTAAGTCAACATACAATCCAAAAGGATCCTTGTGTGAACAGATTAGTGGCCCCTGGTTTCTTTTTTGAGTTTGATACCACTGTCCTAGACTATTGCCTTGCCTACAAAAGGCATTCACTAAATGCGTTAAGTTTGATTGACCTTATAATGTCTCAGATAGATTCATGCCATCATTAATTTGGCAGTTCCATCCAAAAATGCAGGTCATTACCAATCCATGCCTGCCTATCCTATGAGACTCTGGCATCATGGTGCAGTGGACAGAGTTCACTTGTTCAGGGAGACCTGTGTTCAATCCCACCTCAGATACTTAACCTGCAATGTAACCTTAAAAAAGTCGTTTAACCTCTATGAGTCTTAGTTTCTTCATCTGTACTATAAAGGAGTTGAAGGTCTCTAAGGCCCCTTCCGCTTCTAAATCTATGATCCTATGAGCCTCCAATAAGTTGAGGATGAGAGTGGGGCAAGGTAAAGTGGCCATGAATCAAATGTCATTGTTCTTTGTTGTTGAGTTGCTTCAATTGTGTCTGTCTCTCTGTGACCCTAGGATTTTCTTGGCAAAGACACTGGAGTGGTTTACCGTTTCCTTCTATAACTCATTTTATAGATGAGGAAACTGAGGCAAACAGCATTAAGTGACTTGAACAGGGTCACACAGCTAGTATCTGGGGCCACATTTGAACTTAGGTCCTCCTGACTCCAAAAGCACTTAGCACAATATCTGGCACATAGAAGGTGTTATATAGGTACTTCTTCCCTTCCCCTCTCCCCCCATGATAATCTGTAAACTTCTTAATAAAGAATAAATGAGAATTATGAGCTTTGCCTAAATACTGGTGGATACAGAAAATACACTTTGAGGTCATGATAACATCAGAACACTGATTCATGGAATGAAAGATAAACTACTTCCCACTTGATCTGTAGAATAAAAATAAATAAATGAAAGAACGTTGTGAAGACAAGATTAAAATGTTCTGTTGGGATCCCAGAAAAATCATCTATCACTGGCACTTTGTCATAATGGCTTACAATCCTCTCTTCTTATAATGGAGCTATGTTTATTCATAATACTCTTACATACGTGGATGGGGAGATGACATTTCCATAGGCTAGTGGAAACGTGAAAGCCAATTGATGAATGACACCCAGGGCACTAGTATTCTTCCAAGACAATCACTCTCTCTCTCTGCTGGCAGCATCCTTGGATTTCATGACCAGCAGCTGGTGCTTCTTTGTCCCATTGAGTTCAGCAAGAGAGGCTTTCAAAAAGTATATCCAGATCTCACTCCCTCTTCCTTCCCTAATTTGGGATTATTGTTAATTGACAAGGAGTGTGCTAGCATATGCCTTCCTTGAGTGGATCTTTTCTTCATGAGAACCTTAGATTGTTCATGCAAATGAGATTGAATAAGGAATGTTTTAAAAATGCCTGAAACTATTTCTAAGCATTTAAAGCACTCTCAAATCAAACATTTGCATATAGTTGACGTGCTAAAAATGTATGCTTATTTGTTCATTAAAGAAGGTCCCTTAAGTGATACTTCATTTGGATTTTTAAATGTAATAAAGGATTGAGGAAACTAACAATTCTATCTTATTATAAAATATATTCTGCCAGTAAGACTTAAGTAATTCAGACTGACCTACCAAGTCAGCATTTTGGGGACTTTACCAATTTCAGCCTTTCTTTTGTTCTTTATCCTTACAAACATGCAATTTTCTACTATAGCAAATGACTATTGTGCATGCAAAGACAGAATTTATTTTTAAAAATAACCTTTATTGTTATTAAGTCCCATTTATTTCTGCCTTTGCATGTTCCCAGCGAAATTATTTTCTCAATAACTAAATTCATCTCCGTGGGATTAGGGCCTGAATAGTTAAATCCATAGGGATTCCAACATTTTATGATAACATTTCAGTTCTGCTAAGAGTCATAGCTCAGTTAAACCCTGTCCATTAAGAGAATTCATTGCTTCAGTATCTTTAAGAAGGCAAGGCAGCTAGATAGAGTGCTAGACCTAGAATTGTGAAGACCCAAGTTGAATTCCTGCTCTAGATACTCACTAGATATAACCTTAGGCAAGTTGCTTAACCTCCACCAGTCTCCATTTCCTCATCTGTAAAATGGGGATGATAACATCAATTACCTCCCAGGAAAATAGTTAGGACAAAATGAAATCCAATTGGTAAAGTGCTTTGCAAACCTGAAAGTGCTGTTGTTACTCTTGGTGTTGAAGCACTATATTTATACCAAAAGAATCCACGTTAACACAATTCTAGTTGTTTGGGTTTATTTTTTATTTTCTCAGTTTAAAATAGCATTTATAAAGAATTTTAAGGTTTGCGAAGTGCCTTACGTATTGTTTCATTTGATCCTTACCAAAACCCCGTGAGGTTGGCATTGTTACTTATTTGTTATTGTTATTGTTTATTTTTTATTTTATAACTTTTTTACATATGGAAAAAATGAGGATGAGGGAGAACCTGGCCCGGACCACACAGGTATTAAACCTCTGAGACAAGATTTGAACCCAGATCTTCTTAACTAAGTCCCTCATCATAGCTGCCTATAAGAGGCAGCACAATGGACAGAATTTTTGACTTGCTAGGAAGATATGAGTTCAAATCTTGCCTCACTTCCTAGTCTGAGTCCCCTCCCCAAATCAGTCCAGCTCTCTCAACTTAAGTTTTCTTACCAATAAAAGATGACATTGGACTTCCTGGCCTCTGTGGGTCCTTCCAGCTCTAAATCTATAATCTTATGATTATTCAACATAGTACAGAATGATGCTTCCCAGCTTTCTACCCTTGAATTGTTTTGGCAAAACCAAAAGCATGGATCCACCTACCCACAAGCCCTTGGTTGCTCTTGATTAAAAAACTCATCAAAATTCATGAAAATTATTCTGGTTCTAATGAGGCGCCACTCTAGGCCATCTTACTTACCAGAAAAAAGCAAGTTAGTTATCATCAATATCTCTATGCTAACAGAAAACCCTTCAGAATAACTCTTGGGACCCAACATGCAACTCACTCAAAAGCACTTGTCTACCAGAGGAGTTGAGTCACACACAGCATAAGAACTTACTCTACCAAAATTCATAGTGTGGCACTCATTTAACTCACAGTTTCTATGCTGGGTGACAAGTTTGAATTAGGACTTGCCCACGTGCCTTGGGGGCCAAGTCAAAAGGAAAAGGCAATGAGGCAAGCTGAAATCAGAGCCATAAAACATATGTCGGTATATTTCTGACTCATCGAGTACTCATCAATTTCCCACTGAACAACCCAACCCAAGAAGCCACAAAGGCTGTTCCCTTGACATTCCTTGAAACTTCTTGACTTCTAGTTTGGTTCTTTTTATTAAAAAAAAAGATATCTGAGATGGAAGTTGAAGTCATACTTCTTATCCTTTTTCCATCTCTGCCATTCTATGACCTCAGCCAAACTGATTAATTTCCCTGTGACCCATTTTTTATTTATATAAAAGAGAATAATGATGCCCTGTACATATTGGGCGCTCAACTCCTTGCCAGGCCCTATTTACCTGAAAGAGATATTAACACTAGAATGACCATATATGTCAATTGATTAACTTTTTAGACACTTGAAACTGGTAAAGACAGGTTTTCTGTTTCATGAGGTTTTTTCCCTAATTCTTTGCTTAACCTTCTTTAACATTTTAAAGACTGTTCAAACACCAAAGGAAATAAAATCTATGTTCTACTTATGAGGACCGGATGCATTAAATGAGCATCTTGGTCCTTTGAGGTATTGTTATATTCCAGTCCCTTTTAAGAGAGTCAAATGAGATAGGAAAGTACTCTGGAAGGAAGACACTCAATAATTATAACGGGTTATCTCAGACTTCACTCTAACACTGACCTGAGCATTTCTCAAAAGGGTTGGCGCAATAATTTGCAGTTGTCCATTATCCTGGTAATTGATTCTCTTAAATACACATTGAATGTGGTAGTGGAAAAGGCAGTTGATGAGACCTGCTCGATGGCAAATTTTCACTTAAACTTTTCATGAATTTGGTGGGGACAAGAAAGTGAACATAGCCAAGGATATAACAAATGCAAAGGCCATTCTCTATGTGAAATGTATGTGAGCTAGTACCACTCTAAAAAAGGAGATTTCTGTGCTATTAACTTTCTTTTTTAAAGAATTAGTCCTCCATGCTAATCATAAGTAACTTCCTGCACCATATTATAACAAAAGGAAAAAAAGGTGGCAGAAAAATCAAGAGATGCCAAAAATACATAATTGATGATTCTGTTATGTTCTCATCAACTGTCATCCTCAAGCTTGGAGCATACAAAGCATTTATTCTTCATTCATTCATCCAAAAGCTTTTTTTTTTGAGTATGCAGTATCAATCAATCTATCAGCAAAGTATTTCTAGGCACTGTGCTAGGCACTAGGCAGGCAGACAAAAAGTGAAATCATCCTTGCTCTCAGGAAGATTGCCTTCTCTCAGGGGTGACAGCATGTATTAATTAATTAAAGGCAAGAGAGAGCACTGCAATTTAAGTGCAGGGATCAGAAAAGACTTCATGTAAAAGTCCATTCTTATACTGAGTCTTGAAAGAACTCTTCAAAGATGAAGAGAGAGCATCCTAAGCATGGAAGATGGCCAATGAAAAGTCATGGATGAGATAGATGGATTGCCATATGTGAGAAACTGTGAGAAGATTAGTTTGGCTAGACTACTCTTCAGAAAGAGGAGTAATATAGAATAAGGTAGATTGGAATTCAGATATTGGAGTAATATAAAGTAGATTGGAACCAACTTGTGAAGGCTTTAAAAGTTTTTCTTTTTTAGAGAGAGGAATCTATTTTATCCTGGGATGTAGCTGTGGTTTATTGACTAGGACAGTAGCATGCAAGGCATTATTCTTGGCAATGTGGGGGATGTAGAAAAAACAGCATAAGACATGGTGTCTGCCTTGTAGAAGCTCATAGTTTCGTTGGAGAGATGAGAACATGAACACAAGAGTGAACTCACAGGGCAAATATTATTCCAAGACCAAATTCATTAAGTTCCACAAAAAATAAATAGCAGAGTCATTACTAAGAATTCTGGAACCTAGAGCAAATCTGTTTGGTGATTTCCAGGATATGAACACCCTATGCACGTGGTTGAGACATCTTAGAAACAGAGGGATTTGAAGAGATTAAGAAACCAGAAGGGAATTAAAAATTGGGGTGAAGACCATAAGATTGTTAACCAGACACTTAATAGGGCAAAGGAAAAGTGCTCCTGAGGTCCATCAATGAGAGTAACAAAGACCTGGACAGCATAGAGGGAACTTTAAAGAAAGAGAGGTGGTAGAGAAAGGATGATGAAGAACAGTTAGTATGTTCCTTTTGGTCCCGTATGTCAGTGGTCTGAAAAAAGAACCCAAGAGATGGATTGTCTTCAGGAGAAATCTAAATTTCCAAAGCACCAAATGAGGAATAACATGCAAAACTCAGAGAATTGATTTGGAGTCAAGTAAGTTAATAACAGTATGACTTTTTGCAAGTCATTTAACCTCTCTATGAGCCTCAGTTTCCTTATCTGTTAAAAAGGGGGATTAGATTAGATCATCTCACAGCCCCAAAATGAGGATAACAGAGACCTTAGACATTATTTAGCCCAGTCCTTTGTAGATTTGCACTCACAATACAGAATCATACCTGCAACATAAGTGGTGCATCATAAATGCTGGCTGACTGACTGTGTGTTTTCATCCTTCGTTGCCGAAGAAGACCGTGCCATCAGAGAAATAATGACATGACTTGCACTTGACTTTGTTTTGAGTGAGGGAGGGCTGTGAAGGTCACCAGCTTCACTTCTGCTCCAGAGCCTTATGAATCCAGTGACCAGACATTTATCAGGATGACTGGAGATGACCTAGGATGAGGCAAGTGGAATTAAGTGACTTGTTCAATGTCACGCAGCTAGTGAGTGTCAAGTATCTGAGGTGAGATTTGAACTCAGGTCCTCCTGACTCCTGCTCTATCCACTGTACCACCTGGCTGCCCCTGACTGACTAATGAGGAAATCAAGGCCTTGCCCAAGGCCATGTTGTGATAAGTAGCAGAAACAAAATTCAAATTCAGGTCTTCTCACTCTAAACTTAGCAATCTTTCCATTTCCACTCCAGAAGGATGGTAGAAAGAAAAGTCAGAAGGACTTTTAAGTATATTGAAAGGATATGGGGTGGGCAGAGGAGGGAAGGAGTGATTGAAATTGTTTTGGCCAGTGATGATATGCGTTCTTTGCTGGTCCAACTCTGAGTGCAGGGGTTTAGAATAGATGGTTGACAAGATGAGTGAAACAGTAAAGGAGAAGAGGAGAGGAAATCCACTGCAACCCAGGACACTCCTGAAAGAGAGATGTCGTAACCCAGGAACATGACGGGTAAACAGTCTGGGCTGGGATATGACCGCAACTAGTCAATAGCCAACACTAGAAAGCTGGGAGTGAAACGGAATGATACCACTTCCACTCATAGGATGTTAGCCCCTAGGACAAAGCCCTGTTTAGCCCATGCAGTTCTGACTCTGATAAGTTCAAAAGAAGGGGAGCTTCCTGTGATTAGAAATGAGTCCTATAATAAAAACAGATATAGTCCCCATATCCATAATTTTTCTATTAATATTCTTTCCTTAAAACTGAAAAAATATGAAGTTCTATATAAGCTTTCAAACTGAATTAAATGAACTACCTCTGAATTAAGTTTTATTTATAAACAGAATACTGTCTCGATTCAGAAACAAGAAAGTTTCCCTAACCATTAAATAATCCATATCAGAGGTAAGACTAAACATTATTTTGATGAAAATATGAAAATAAGTTCATGAGAGTCAATTATTAGCCTTTTTTAGTCTCTTCCAGACTAAATGTGATGATTTTTTTTTAAACATGACTCAGGATTTGCTGAAGCAGGATGGCCATTAATTATTGACATTTCCTGCCATAGAGTCCTGGAAATGGAAGAGACCTCGTTATATATTTCCCTTATCAAAATAAGCAATGACCCTGGACCTGGGGAAAAAAACCAGGGCAGGCCTAATGAGCATCAGGTAGCGAACATAACGAGAACCAGACCCAAGACCTAATGAGAAACTTAACATTATCAGCCTTTTCCTTTTTTATACCTTTAGCACAAGGTTTTCCTGGAAATGTTTTCAAGGGAACTCTAAGAGTATTTCTTGGAGGCAGCTGCTCTTAGCTTAGTAACATGGAAAATAGTTGGAGACAAGAGAACCCAGGGAGAGAAAGGCTTTGCTTGGTAACTGAAGCTAAGGCCAATGGATATTTGCTAAGAAATGGAGAACTTAGAAGTAAACAGTGTTTGTGAAGACTACATCCAAGACCCTCTAGCCTACGCCCAACAACAGTAGAAATTGCAACTCATTTATAAAATTTTAAGATTTTTCATGTTTATTTCTCACAATGTCTTTGGGAGCAGAACAAAATCTGCTCCTATCAGTAGTGGGTTACCTCTCCTGGGAAGTCTTTTAGCAAATACCGAACAACCATTTGTTTAACTGGTTTTTATGGGGATGGTTGTTTTCATGTATGGGTTCACCGAGCTGGTTGCTGAGGTCATTTCCATCCCTCCAACTTTGGGATTCTGTGGACAGAGGCAGAAACAGGCAAGAACATGAATAAAATATCTCAGAAAGATTAGACTCTGTTTTAATTTTTAAAAGAGCTCCCAAGTGGAAAATTCCTATTGTTCTGTCTTCAGAACCTTCTCTAAACTTTTCCATACTCCCAACTGGAAATAGGCCCAGATTCTCTGTGCCTCCATTTTCTCTTCTAGAAAATAACCATCACCATGGTTATTTTCATCCTTCCAATCAATAAACATTTCATATCTTTTCTTTTTAAACCATGAATGTTTCTTTTTATATCTTCTGTTCTTACCACCTAAATTTTTCCCTTTATTTCTTTTTCTTCCCCTTCCTAGAAAATCCTCTCTAATCATAAAGACATTTTCAAAGAAAAAAATAAGAAAAAAGAAAGCAGAAATTCAGCAAATCTGATCAATATTTTGAAAAAAAATCTGACATTATATACAGTTCTCTGAATCTGTGGAACACCACCCCTACACACACACACACACACACACACACACACACACACACACACACAAGCACACATGCATGCACACACACACACACACACACACACACACACACATGCACACATCCACTTCTGCCAAGGAGTTGAGGAAGATGTTTCTCACTTTTCTTTGGGGCTAAACTAATAGTAATAATTTTAGAAGATTCTCTTAAGTACTAACAGTATTTATGACACTTAGCTGACACTGTGCTAGGCACAAGGGATACAATACAAAAGTGAGACAGTTCCTGTCAAGAATCTTACATTCTAAAAGTGGCAGTTGTATGTAGGGGAATGGTGGACAGAGAAGAGCTTTCTCATGTAGGCAATCTCAAGTTATGCAGGAGCCGTAGTGTGACCTTTCCAGTTGTTCTCGTACTAGTGTTGCTAGAGCAAAAGTTGTTGTTGTTGTGTTCATCCTTCGTTGCCGAAGAAGACCATGCCATGAGAGAAATAACGACATGACTTGCGCTTGACTTTGAGTGAGAGAGGGCTGTGCAGGTCACCAGCCTCCCTTCTCCTCCTGAGGCATCTGGATCCAGTGATGAGATATTCATCAAGATGACAGGAGATGGCCCAGGATGCAGTGGAAGACCTTGGCCTTTTAGGTACTTACATAAGGTGCCCATTCAATGAATAAGCCTCGTTAAAAAGTAGTCAGGGGGATGACCCCTTTAATAAAAAAATAAAAAAAAAAAAGATAAATCACGCTGGCAGGGCCCCAGGGTTGTTGTTTTGAAGAGAAACTGTTATTATAGACATTCACTCTAAGCCAAGAATGGAGGTTGTTTTGTTCATAAAACAAAAGTAAAACTGAAGAGGAAGATGTGGTGGTGTAGTCAGAGCAATGAAATGTGCTAACTTTTGGTCAAATGCTTTGATTTAAATTTTCTCACCTACGTTGGCCAAAAATAATAGCAACAACTTTCAATACACATGAATGTATACATGTGAGGAGGAGGAAATGAATAAATATTTGTTGAATTAAATTGACCTGGAGGAAATAACTCCATTTCTCTGAGTCTGTTTCCTCAGCTGTAAAATGGAGATATTGGACTAGATGGTTCCTTTCCAGTGCTGATATTCCATGAACTCTGAAACAAATGTTTGTTAAATCAAACTGCTCAGGTCCTTTCTAATTCACATTCAGTGGATCTATGATTTTGAAATGACTGATAGCAACATACACAGGCTTTGTGTCTCCACTAGCGTGTTCTAGAGTACAGGTATATTCCTTTATATATGTATATATATCTAAGACATATACAGGTATATTCCTTTATATATATATATAATATGTAAAATAAATGAATAAACTTCTGCACTATGTGCCAACTATGGTACTAATGTGCAAATATAAAAAGCAAGGACAGTTCTTAGTCCCCACCAGGTAACTAACACTCTAAAAGGAGAGAAAGAACATAAATGGGAATGGTGGCCTAGGAAGGGTATTCCTGTCTTTAAAGTTTTGTTGGTTAGTTGTGTCTGGTCCTTTTTGTGACCCGTGCTGGGATGGCTTGCCCTTCTCCAGTGCATTTTACAGATGAGAAAACTGAGTCCAACAGGGTTAAGTGACTTGCCCAGAGTCATGTGGCCAGTAAGTATTTGAGCCCAGATTTGAACTCAGGTCTTCCTGACTCCAGGCCCAGAACCATATTTACTGTACCACCTAGTTTCTCTAGTACCCAAAATTAGAAAGCAGATTGACTCACCCCATCTAGAAATAATGGCAGAGTTGATTTGATCATGTTTCCAGAAAAGAGATAGAAGGAGGGAGGGCAGAAAAGTGTTCCAGCCCAAGGGCAAGGTTTTTGGAAAGGAAGAGATACCTGAGAGGGCATTCAGGACTACAGTAAAACATAGTCCTTTGCCTGACATAGTGGTTCAAGAGAGGCAATGAGTGAACAGGAAAGTGGAACCCCACCTTCTCCATAGTTTTATCTTGATAAAGTCTGTAGTTTGCCCACAATTGCTCAACTACAAAGTGTAAAAAGTAGAACTGGAATCCAAGACTTCTGATAAAGAAGTCAAAATTCTTTTCCCTATACTGCACAGCTCATCATTCTCAAGAGAAAACTGTAACCTTATAAAACCTTAAAGGTTACATTTGGAGACCAAAGGCTATATATCCATAAAACTATAAACATAGGGCTCTTTCTCTGTGTGGTTGTGTTTCAGGTAAGTTAATTTTTAGTTTGAAAATCTTTATACATAGATTCCAAGAGAACTTTGCAAGAGATATTTATACCTTGAAGTTCCTGGATGTGTTGGAATGCGAAAATTGGCCAAAAAATACCAAAATAAGCAGAAACTGGTTCTTTCATATGAATTCTACTTATTTATTCATGATTCCTATTTCAAAAAAAGCTATTTACCTTGGGAAAAGAGGGGGTTTTGCTGCTATACTGTAATAATTCATTTCTTCTGACATTTTATCTATAATAGCAAAGAATTCATTCAGTGACATCAGGTACAAAACTAACTTTAAAAACTCTCATTGAAAAAGATTCAAATGAGGTAATTCATGTGAAACAAAAGTATCCTAGAATTCTATATGATAGCAATAGCAATCTATAGCCATTATATTGTAGCAGAAAATTTGAAAAGGAAAGAGACGTGCAACCTAATTTTCATCAGCTATTGATTTACTAAAATCCTTGACTTCATGAAACACATCTGATACCATACTCTAATTGGATAGCGATATTTAAGTGCCATAATTTGAGGGGGCCATCATTTTTATTGATTTCTCTTATTTATAAGAATTCTTTCATATGCTCATCATACCAAGCAAAATCAATGTCATACTCTGGGATTCAAAAGACTTTTATTGAATTTTTACCCTCCTTAGATAATAAATGGAATTTTAATCCTTTTGGATAATAGAAATGGTATTTTAAGCCCCTTCTGACTGCCACTCTTCCATTTTCCAACCAAGTCTAAATCATCTGTACCATGCCATAAAAGGAGTTCAAGAATTTTATTAAGGCTCCTCTATGTTGATGATACCAATGTTCACCATCATGCAGTGTAAAAGCTAGACTACAAGAATACCACAGCAATGTTACTGTAAGTGAAAAAAGATACAAGCAATAACCCCTTCTAGTCACAGCTGGGATATAGCTACCTGAACACATGAAATCACAGGATTTAGAGATGAAAAAGATCTTAAAGATCATCTAATCATCAGTCTTGGTCTAACAAGAAGTTATAATAGGTTATATAATAGTGTTATGCTGGACTGATAGGGGATTGTCACTCCCTCTTACTATACCCCACCCTTCTCTGGATTTGGGTATTCCTTCATCTAAACCTTCAGTGACTACTCTCTGTGGCTTCATTGTCCTTTCAAACTGGCTAGAGGGACAAAGGAAAGGGTTACAATGGAAACAGGAAATGGTCAGGTCTTTTCATATGGTTCTCACTTTATAAAGTCTTCTCAGTCAGTGCTACTGACTCATTTACCTATAAAGATCTAGATCTGAATTCCTCTCTTTACTCTAGGAAACTTTTGTTTATTAATTTATGTTTATTATTATATAATAATGCTAATTAAATAATTCTCTTATTTTTTTGAGTTCCCATGCCATGAAATGCAGTTTTATCTGTTACAGATCTCTCTCTGTCTCTCTGTCTCTGTGTCTCTCTGTGTCTGTGTCTGTGTCTGTCTCTCTGTCTCTCTGTGTCTCTGTCTCTGTCTCTGTCTGTCTGTCTCTCTCTCTGCCATTCTCCTACTTAGTTTCTTTATCACATTTGTGAGTCAGTCAATACAATAAGCATTTATTAAGCACCTACTATATGCCAGGCATTGTGCTAAATCCTGTGCTAAATACAAATTTTTTAAATTTTATTTTATTTTTAATTTATGGAATAAGACAGGCATTTCCATAACATAGTATGGATATTAGAAGAACAAATAAATTTTAAGAGTCCCTGCCCTCAAGAAGTTTATAATCTAATAAAAGTAAGCTGAAAGGGGTGGGGTGGGGCAGGTATCTGGAAGAAGAGCCTAATGGAGTCTAATCCAAAGAAATGCCACTGGTGGAAAATGAAGGGATGAGTTACCTTGGAGCTCTCTTTAAATGAAGGCTTTGAGAAGAGATATTTATTCTGCCCTCCAGCCCTCCATTCATATGGTACTGAGGGTACTCATGGAGTGTGAGTATCAAGGTTGATTCCGCCTCACAGAAGAAAGAGGAGAGTGAGGAGTCACCAGCCTTCAATCCATCCCTCTGGGTGTGTTCAGCAATAATAGGTAACACTCAAATGTGCATCATGGTAGTCTGAGCTGGCAACCTCATCACTGCATCTCCTTTCTCACTTCCATGGCTTGAACTCTCTGCAGCTCCAACTCCACCATTTATCACACCTGGTCCTTAGGTTTCTCTTCCTCTTCTCATTTTTCTCCTGCTGGCACATTCTTTCCTCAGATATCTCCCATCCTCCCCTTCACCTAGGATGGGCAGGTACTAGCATATCAGTCAAAGTCTAACCCTAATATTTTTCATTTGTGATTGAACTCATATTCAGACTTCAACTATATTTTCTCTTTCTCCATGAAGTCTACTTCAATAAACTAAATTAATACCACAAAAAAACTCCAGCACAATGTAAGCTTCTTGAGGGCAAGGACCTTTTCTTTTTTCCTTTTCTTCCTGTTGTGTCCCCAGTACCTAGTGTGATAGATGGTTAGTAAATGTTCATTGGGTTAGATTGGAAATAAGCAATCTGTGAAACAAAATTGAATAATATCCTCTTTCTTATATGTGGATTTTATTCGGAAATATTTCTACACAAGAATAGGGCAAGGGGACTATAGCAGATAGATTAACATTTTCAGTCATGTAGCATACAAGTCAGTTAGACTTGTAATAAATCTCTGTTTAAATGGATGGAATGGCGTGGTGTTGGATGGGCTTCTTTTAGTCAGTTAATTGTGATAGGCAAGCCTTAAAAAAAAAAATCCAAAGGCATGCTTATATCTAACACAGTGCTCTGCACACTTTAAGTATGTGATAAAGGTCTGTTGAATGAATGTATGAATAAATGAATGAATGAATTATTTCTGCATGCCCATCACTTTGCCCTCCCTCTCAAGAAAGTCCTTGGGGAAAATATAAATATAAAAAGGAAGGAGATACGAAGAGAGAAAATGAAGCACAGGTCAGTAAGAATCACTGTAAACAAAAGTACTGTTATCCTTATCTGGGAATCCTGACAACGTGTGAATTTTTCACAGATGCTGTCTGATAGGGATAGCAATGTTTTCTCCTTGGAGTATTGATTGAAGAAGTCAGTATACTGTTAATTCATTCATTGCAGAGAAAATGTGTCACTTCTCCTAGGTAATTTCCTCTAACAAGTATTTATTGGAAAAATGGAAGGACACTCATGATATACCACCGTTTTTTAAAGCATCAGAATGATTAAATCCACTGTGGAAGGTCCTTTTGTTGAATACTTATTTGCATCTCTTTCAAGTTAACTTCCTTTGAGGGGAAAAACCACACACACCTTAAACAAAAATAATATCTTCTGGCTCTGTGGAATGGCAACCAATCTTTGCATGTGTTCCAGGATTCTCTGGGCTCCATTTGCCAATCTTAGATGTCTGACAGAAAGCTTACCCTGAAATAAACAAGACTGATGAATGTGAAATTGGCAATAGTTCTTCATAACATTAAAGAAACTTTTAGTGCAGATATTCTGAAAGAAAACCTCGCACTGATGCAAGATCAGTATAAAACAAAGTAAGACCTTATCCTTTGTATTCTAAATTGTAAATTGTAAATGGTCTATTTTTTGTTTGGTGGGCAATTGCTTGTGTTTGGTTGGTTTGTACTGGCATGGAGCTCTGGGCCTCTGTAGGAGTTCCAGCCTTGTGGTTTTTGACAAACACATCCACCAGGACCTGAGCTATATTCCCTCCATCCCTCAGAAGAAGAGGTGGGGCTCATGAATGCAGGGCTGTGAACCTCAAATGGCTCTCACCCCATTAGCAGTACTGCATTTGAATGGAATCTGCTAACTGGCCTTCTATGTGCTATAAAAGGGTTTCTGGAGAGGCTGGAAGTCAACACACCTGGTTCCCAACATGATGGAGAATGAGAAGAGAGCAGAAGCAGGGAATAGGTCTTCATCCATCTGACTACCCCAGGAGTACTTGGAGGAAGAGTCTGAAATCAGACTTGACCTATTTCCTCCTACTCTTGCCAAGCGATTTGCAAGGTCCTTTTGTCTGTGTGTCTATGTGATTGCCTCTCTGTCTCTTCCACTTTCTCTATCTCATCTCTGTCCCTTTAAGACTAGAGGCAGGGACCATCTTCTCCAAGACACCTTTCCTGATCCCAGTGGCTAGGTCCTCCCTCCCAAAGTACCTTGTACTTAACTACTTTGTTTATATTTATAGCTAATAACTTTATTTATGATGTCCATATTTTTATATGTAGTCATTGTTTCCTCTCTTAGAATTTAAGATCCTTGGGCATAGGGATTGTTTTATTCTTTGTACTTGTATCCCCTGCACTTGGCGCGGTGTCTAGCACATGGGGGGACTTAATAAACAACTTGATTGCTTAATACCTTCAAGACTCAGCTTATGTTCCCCCTCCTGTGGGAATGCTTTCCTATGCTCCTCAAGTGCTGGTTTTCTCTTCCTCCTCCTCAAATTATCATACATACATGTGTGTCCTGATATGTGTATACATTTGTATGTACATGTGTATGTGTATGTCTAGTGACATATTTATCTACTCCATCAAGAATATAAGCTTCTTGAGGGAAGGAACTGTCTCCTTTTCCATTTGTATCACTAGTACCTAGCACATTAATAAAGCAATTGAATGAATATATCATGTGCAAAATCCATACATACACATACCGAGTACAATGTAAGTTTTGTAAAGGCAGAGGCTATTTTAATTATTGTCTTTTCATTCCTAGCATCTAGTATAGTACTTGGTGCATAGTAGGCATATAATAAATATGAGTTAGACTAGATTAGATGGGATTGTGAGAGAGATAGTCAAACAGAGGGAAAGAGAAACATAAAGGGAAGAGAGGAAGAGAGAGAAAAGGAAAGGAGAGAGGAAGAGAGGAGAGAGACAGAAAGAGAAAGATAGAAAGGATAAAAGAGAGAACAGAGGAGAGAGAGAAAGAGAGAGGGGGGAAGACAGAGAGAGAAGGTTATTTTCAATCTGAATTGGTTATTGTTGGTAAAGACCTAATTTGATTTGGCCAATCTTGTGAGTGAGGTGAGGGGGGATGAGCAAAGAAGACTGTTATGTGACCAATATATTGATAAATTTCCTGGTCCTGGGAAGTTACAGAAATGCAACTATAACATGAATATAATAGCTGACATGAATTCTTTACAACAAATGGGTGCTGAAATTTGTTTTAGCAGCCAAATAACTTAGGCATCAGCAATGGAAAACTTCCAGAAATAGGAACACTGTAGTAGTGTTTACTGGCTGGAGCAACTTAGCCAATTCATAGAAAATAGCATTCTCGTGAAATTATAAGCAGAAGGATTGCCAGACTATCTGGACACAGTGTTTATTCGGTTTAATGAAGCCCAGGTCTTTGTAACTCTAACTACATTTGTTTTCTATATATTAGTTCAGCCTACTTAATGATAGCTATTCATCTTCTCCAAATGTGTTTTTATTGTGTGCTTGTTTTATGGGTTGTGCTTTTGGAATGCTTGATTTTGGAGAACATAAAATAAAGTTTAAAACAAGGAGAGGTAAGTTCAGTCATTCCCTGTTAAGGAAGGTTAAGGGAACAGCACTGGGCAGCACTGACACAATCTATTACCCATAATGCAAGACCTCTAAGGTCCTTTCCAACTTTAAGATTCTGTACACAGAGCTCTGGGGCATGCCAGTGGGGTCAGAGATTCAATTTGGATGATATCACAATATCTCACACACACACACACACACACACACACACACACACACACACACCTCCTACCTTTCCAGATCAGTAACAAAGGAACCACCCAACAATGGCCATGGTGCCATTGGACACAAAGAGAATTTAACTTTCTGGTTTCTCTTTCTCATCTTCCATTGGTCAATGATGGTCTATGTGGAGAAGTGGGGGGCAAGGATACAATCCCATTAACAATGACTAGCACTTCCATTAGTTCTTACATAGTCCCTTAAGTTTTGCAAAGCACTTTAGCCGTATCTTTTTTTATTATCACAATAGCTCTGATAGGTGGGTAGGTGTTATCCCTGCTATCAAATGAGATCCTACCTATAAGGAACTTAGCACAGTGCCTAGCACATAATAAGCACTCAATAAAGGCAGATTTTCTTCCCTCCTTTCCCTCTCATTTTACAGATAAGGAACTAAGTCTGAGAGACTGAGCAGTAGTACTAGCCAAAGCAAATCCTATCAGACCAGAAGGACTGAGGATAGCCCCAGAAACTGGCTCTATTTTGAAGACCAGCCAAGCCATGGTCAAAGAGATACTGTCGTGTAGTGAATAGAGTGCAAGAATTGGAGTGAGGAGAGATCTAGGTTTGAATCTCACCTCAGAGATTTACTCCGTCCCCAAACTTCCTCTGCTTTTGTTCAGTTGTTTTTCAGTTGTGTCTGACTCATGACCCTGTTTGGCATTTTCTTGGCAAAGATACTGGAATGGTTGCCATTTCCTTCTCCAGCTCATTTTGCAGGTAAGAAAACTGAGGCAAACAGGGTTAAGTGACTTACCCAAAGTCACATAGGCAGTAGGTGTCTGAGGTCAGATTTGAACTCAGGAAGTTGAGTCTTGCTGATCCCCAGCCCTGTATCCACTGCACCACCCAGCTGTCGAGACCTCCTCTCCTGTGCTCCAGTTCTTCCTCCAGAAATCACGCCAGCCTTTGCCTCATTCTTCTGACATTTTCTATCAGTCCAAGATACCTTTGTAGTTCTCCTCCTCAGCTCCCTTTTGTAAACTGATTTCTTCAATTCGAATGTAAGCTCCTTGACGGTAGGAACTGTCCTTTCTATTTGTATTTGTATTTCCAGCACTTAGCACAGGCATGATGCGTAATGAGCACTTCATGAGTGTTTGCTAATTTGACTGTAAGACCCTAGACAAGCACAGTAGTAATAGCTAGCATTTATATAGGGCTTCAAGGTTTGTAAAGATGATTGTCTCATCTTCACAATAGCTCTTGGGAGGTAGGTACTGTTATCCTCCCCTTTTTATAGCTGGGGAAACTGAGGCAAACAAAGGCTAAGTGACTTGCCCATGGTTGCACAACTAGTAAAAGTGTCTGAGGTCAGATATGAACCCAGGTCTTCCGGACTCCAGGTCCAATACTCTATTCACAAAACTGCCTTACTACTCATTTATCTGCTCGGGGCCTCAGTTTCTTCCTCGGTAAAATAAAGGATCATACTCTATGACCTCTAAGAAGCTCATGAACAAAAGATTGGTGACAAAAAAAGAAAACAAAGGGCCACAGTTCCATCTGGTCTCCGATCCTTAGGTAGTGTTGGCAACTGGTGGAAAAGGCTGAGAGAATGTTAGGAATCTCAGCTTTTAGATCATCTAGAAAAGCATTCATGTAGCTATCATCCTCTCATTGAGTAATCCCTGTCCAATGAGCATTTATACATGCACATACTACTGGAGGAATTACTGTAAACAAAACCAGAAGACAGAAGGAAGTTTAAGTTAAAAGAAAGGGTAGCTCTCAGTCTTCTCTTAAAAGATAAGGAAGGTAGTTGGCAGACTGGTGTGCCTATGCATGCAAAGGTAACAGGAAACATTATTTCACAGAACATTTGGTTACCTCATATTACATGTTCATGATAAGCATTTCCAGTAAGACCACCAGGAAAGCCATTACAGTTTATGTACCAACATCTGGTGCAGAGGATAAAGAAAGAGAAATTCTACAAAGAATTCAATCAATAAGACCCTCCAAATTAAATCAGTATATTCTTTGATACTTGGAGCTATCAATGCATAAATATGCATAGGTCAGTATGCCATGACATAAATAGACAGATAGATGATAGATAGGTGAATAGATAGATAGATAATACGTAGACAGATAGCTATGGAAAGATAATAGATATACGGATAGAGACAGAAAGATGTGTATGTATGTTTGTGTTATAGACAATACATGTATATATGCATGTGTGTATATATACAGGTGTGTATGTGTGTATACATGTGTGTATATGTATGTATGTATTTACACCACTTCTCCAGGGTCCCATAGCCAATGTGTGTCCAAGCCAGAACTTCCAAACTCTACAGCTAGCTCTGTGTCCACCCTAGGCAGCCTCAACTGGTGAGCACAGCCAATCTATAGTGGACCCAGTTGGTATAGTTTTATAGCTACTTCTTTGGAAGGAGGGGTAGAAAAAACGCAGGATAAGGATGACCTGAGAATAGAATTAGGAGGGCAAGAAGGAAAAGGGAGAAAAAGGGACTGAAAGGTGGAGCATAATGTCACATTGACTATAGTTTGGAAGAAGGAAATTAAATGGAACTATGTATAGAAGGATTTTATGTATACATCCATATTTGTGTCTAATGGTAGCCATGTCTGGGGTGGGGTGGGGGAAAGAACAAGGGGGAAAACAAAGTTATATGATAACTATGATATTTTTAAAAGGAATAGAAAATACATAATAGATTTACAGTGTCATGTGCAATCATTTTTTTCTATTATGTTATGGAAATGCTTGTTTTATTTCTTAAGTCCAGAATAAAATATTTTTTTTTTAAAAAAGAAGGAAATTATAGTCAAAACAGTGTTAAAGAACTGGGAGAACAAGAAAGGAAGTGGGGACTTAGAGGTCATAGTGTGGGCAAAGAACAGACAAGAAGAATGAGCTAGAGTGGGGAAAGGGAAGACTAGGAGATTTTAATTAGAGGCATTTCAAATTTCATGATCTCGAAGTTAGAAAAGCTTGAGGGTAATGGTGAGATCTAATGTGCGATCAAGTCTATGGGTGAGTTAGGGAGGGGGGATAGAAGACATGATTGTTGAGATAGTAGAGAAGTCAATATTAACAGGGACTTAAAGGTAAGCAATGAAGTCATCAGCAGCGAGGGCAGGAGATAGGGAAGAGAGGAAGACTGTGATCACAGACTAAGAAAGAAACCAAGAGTACTTGGAAGTTAGGAGTTAACAGAGTCAAGTTTACAGGAGTAAATTTCAGAGCCAGGTTGCTAAGTCATGCCGACAGAAAGAGGAAATGAAATGACTGAGGAAGCAAAGGTTAGAGCTTCTGAGCATATCAGTTTATTTATCAATGCATGCCCATTGCCTAACAAATTGGAACCAGACCCTTTCCTTAGGACTGGATCAGAACACAGAGGGAGACAGACTTTTATATATGAAAAACAATCCAGTAAGACCAGTTAATGAAGAGAAAGCAATTAATCAAGATGCAACATTAGGCAATTTGGTTTCTAATTGGAGGAAAGATTAGGGACTTTCTAATTTGGAAGGGGAAAGTAAACAGGTGTAATCCCCTGTAGTCAGAAAAAGAGGTGTCCCACTTCCCCTAAGTATCTATGAGTGATCAAAGAAACATGAAAACCATAACAGATTAACCTTTTGGTGGCTAGTTTTCATGTAAGACGTATGGATTATTGAGATATACAATTGTGAGAAAACTCCTTGCCTCCATCTTTGGACCTAGCTGGGTTTCTGGCCAATGTAACTTAGGTCCTTAGTTAAGGGTGTCTAAGCAGCAGATTAAGGTAGTGCAGGCCCAGCCATGCAGGATTAGGTTCGAAAAATACAATAAGGCTTTCTCCCAATTCCCATGATTGAATAAAGAGTTGTCACAAGGAAGAAGTTGGACTAAACTCGTAATTGAATAGAAAAGGAACCGAGTTAGCTCCAGAATTGAACTCAGAAGACTGTCAGTGTGATTCACTTGGTTCCTGCAATTAACCACTTGTTGTCCTAATTCCCTCAATTCTCTCAATTGAGCATGGGGATGGAGCAAGAACAGTGATTCTTTGTCCTCTTGTCCCAGTCTGAGCATTTAGGGGAAAGGAGTGTGTGTGTGTGTGTGTGTGTGTGTGTGTGTGTGTGTGTGTGTGTGTGTTTGTGGCTAATAGGGGACGTTCATGAGAAGAGCACCCAGTACTAAAGCGGGTGGAAAGGCATGAGGTATACCCCTTCCAAAGAAAGTCATCACTGTGATAAGTGGAATGAGTTGGAGCAGAAGTGATCTAGGATAAAGAGGCATTTGTTTAGGACAGAGTGGGAATCCCAAAAGAGAGAGAAAGGGACAAAGGAGGAAAATGACTCCATCAGAAAAGGCTGAGCTGGATTTCTAGATTAGAGCAGTGGCTGAGGTAACAAGGCAAAAGGATTTTTACTTGAATAAGATCTAACTCTGAAATATGAGAATTAAGGAAGCAAAAGGTAAGAATTTCTACCCAAAGAGTAAGGTATCATGTAAACAGATGGTGTTAGACTAACTTGGCTTTAGACTTTTAATTTGAATTGTCTGTGAAGAAGCCTTCAGGCTGGAGTTGGTCATAAAGTTGGTTTGGAGTGGGTCATAAAGAGCCAGAAAGAAGAATTGATAGCAATGGTGCCCAAGAAGAATGAAGAGTTCCCAGAATAGGCATTAAGCTAAATGTTCCGGCAAACAAGACATTCTGTGCCTTTTCACTGACAATGCCCATACCAGGAATACTTTCCCTCCTCACCTCCACCTTTTGGTTTCTCATGCTTCCTTCAGTACTTAGCTGAAAGTCTAGCTTGTGCAAGATATCTTTCTGGTTTCTCCCCACAACTGCCCCCACCCCTACCATTGCCTTCCCTGTAAGAGTGAATCTCATTTACACTGAACTCTTTTTTCAATTTTTTTAACATTCTTATTTCAAGTTTTGAATTCCAAGTCCTAACCCTTCCCCTTCCCTGAGTTAGTAAGCAATCATATATAGGCTATACATGTGCAATTATGTATTCCATATTAGTAATTGTATACACAAAGACTCTAATAAAAAAAATGAAAGAAAGTGAAAAAATGGCATGCTTCAGTCCATATTTAAACAATACTAGTTCTTCCTCTGGAGGTGGATGGTATGCTTCATCATTAGTCCTTTGGGATTGTCTTAGATTGCTGAGAATAGCTGTCAGTCACAATTCTCCATCGAACAATATTGCTGTTGATGTGTACAACATTTTCCTGCTTCTGTTCACTTCACTGTGCATCAGTTCATGTAAGTCTTTCCAGGTTTTTCTGAAATCATCCTGCTGGCATTTCTTATAGCATGGTAATATCCCATTGCAATCATATATTATTCCCAATTGATGGGCATCTCTTTGATTTCCAATTCTTAGCCACCACAAAAGGAGCTGCTGTAAATATTCTTGCACAAATAGGTCCTTTTGTCTTTTTTTCATATGTCTTTGGGATATGGACCTAGAATTGGTATTGCTGGTATATGCCCTTTGGGCACATGCACTGGACTATCTTGTACACATGTGATTGTTTGCATATTGTCTACCCCATTAGAATAGATGCCCCTGAGGGACAGGCACCATGTCTTTGCATTTATACCTGAAATAATGCTTAACAAATGTTTGTTGACTGACGTTCATGAAATTGAAACTTGTATGGGAGAGCTGTCTATGGATGTGCAAGCTATGGTACAGGATGTAAAACATCTCAGAAGATTCAAGATTCATCAAAAAAGATGCCCATCTGCACTCACTTTCCTAAATATTTTAAGCCTAAAGAAAGTGGTGACAGTAAGATGACTTGTTTAATTTTTCATAGAATTTTCTTTTTTGCATTCAATTTTTATTTTGCTTTTAGTGGGTAGTTCAGCAGCCTTGACAAAATGAATCACAAAACATAAAATAAAAAGAAGCTAACAGAAGCTCTCCAAAGGGAGAGTTAAGAAATAAGGGATCCCTTCTTCTCAGATGCATTTCATCAAATTTAGTGTCTCAGAAAGATGCATCATGCTGCAGGAGAGAGAGCTTCCATACTGGAGGTTCCACACACCCAGGAATTCCCAAATGATTTCATCTGATCAGGAAGCTCCTGGTGAGGAAATTCTCCCTATCAATGAAGATCAGAAACCATTCTGGAGCCTAATTATCTATCGGAGAGTTTCCGTGGCTGGCCAGAGCCATGTAGCCAATAGTTCAGGAGCAGGATTTGAATGCCAAGATCTTCTTGTCTCCTCTCTTGCCCTGGGGGTGGTGGTGGGGAGGAAATGGGAGAGAAGAGAGAGAGAGAGAGAGAGAGAGAGAGAGAGAGAGAGAGAGAGAGAGAGGGAGGGAGGGAGGGAGGGAGGGAGAGAGAGAGAGAACAAAAGTGAGAGAGAAAGAAAGAAAGGAAGAAAAAAGAAAGATTTCATGGGCTTCATAAGTATAATACATGGGTATCTTTCCATGACCTAATGAATAGTGTCATATCATACTGACTCAATAATTAGGAGAAAAGTTGATCTGAGGTAATAGGGAGAAAAATATTTTAGAGTTTAAATTTTTAAATTAATGTTTATTTCTTTCAATTATTAGCATTTTTCCCATTCATCTTTCTCTCCAGTGGCCAAGGTGGGGGGGGGGGGGGAGGAATCTAGCATTTTTTTAAGAATTGTAAGTCTAACACTTTTAAAAACACAACAGCTCAAAGTAGATTAACAAAGTGTTGCCTTGTAGGCAACATCTTTAGAGCACTTATTTTAACAAATATCTTTAGACATTGAATTAGCATAGCAATTGTTTATATGAAAATGATTATTTCTGAAGATCTTGAAAACATTTTTTTCTAAGTATTTTAATGATTCCCTCTACAGCTTTATTAACTCACTTTCTCTGAGAGAAAGATTTTCCTAAGCCAAGACAAACTTTAGCCTTATCCTTGACAGTTTTAAAGATCACAAATTATTAATTGATGAAATTCAAATGAATGAAGTACTGATCAATGAAATATTTAATCAACATATTTCTCTAAGAATCAAATGGGGAAAAAAAGTATAGGAAAGAAAGAAAGGAGCGTGTCCACAAAGCTGAACTGAGTCTGTCACCAACTACTGCTTTCCCTGAATTGACCAGTTGGGGGCGTTGTTCTTTTTCCTTTTGTTAACTGATTTGACTGATCATATGTTGACTGACTCAACATATATTCCCTGAGTTCCTGCTATTCACGTCTCATTCTATTCGGTCCAAAGAATTGAGCTGTTCAACATATGTTCAATGTAAACATAAACTGCATAGCTAAGCTTTTATGGTTTATTTTCTCAGCCTTCTTTTAAGAACCTATTCCTAGGAGATTTGTGAGTGTGGAACAAAATTGAATGAGGCCACAGATTCTCATTAAGAGCTTCTAATGCCAAATTATTTTGAAATCTGTTCATCCCAAGTAGCACTGTGGTGAATGTGTATAATTAGACATAGCAAGGCAAGGATGTCCTGCCGTATTAAAGAGAATCATACCTTGAAAAAGAAAAAGAAAAAAAGTAGCAACTACCCAATTTCTAAAAAATATAAAAAAAAAAAAAAAAAAATATATATATATATATATATATATATATATATATATATATATATATATATATATATATATATCTTAAGCATCAAAACCAGGTTCATTGTTTTCTGTAAAAATGTTGGATTACTGCCTAAAATAAAAACTGAAAAATATATGGAAAATAAAAGTTACCACCATGATAAGTCTCTAGAGAGAAAACTGTTGAAAGCTTTTTTTACTCTAGCTATGATGATATTGCCCATACCAGTACAATTAGGAATTGTTGTCCCTAGGACAAGGAGGAAAAAGGAGTTGAGATAGATATGGAGGGGAAGCTGCAGTAGAGGGAAGGAAAGAAAGTGTGCCAGGGGAGATACCCTAAGGTTTCTACTTTACTCCTAGACTAACCAATACAAGGAAAAATGGGAAGAGGGAACAGAGTGGCTTGGAGGCCAAGTTTGTAGTTTCTGAGAATGTCATTGCCCAAGGAAGCAAATATGTGCCCCAAGAGATTTTTTCTATATTTCCCCAACATGAGTGAAAGTCTCAGGTACCCTACTCTAGATATGGCGATGATGTCTTCTATAAGCAGCTTTTCTTCTTTAAAGGACTAAAAAGTCTAATTTTTTATGAACAAATTGATTTTAACTGTCTCGTCTATGGCTATTGATAAACATTAGCTATTTCAATAAAAAGAATGAATATATCAAGTCAAGTTTCCAACTGGCCAAACTGAAATAAGACCTCTGTTGGCATCTGAATTTCTATGGCTTTGCACAGAACTTGGCACGTCAAAAGAGCTTAATACATTCTTGTTGATTTGTTTCAACACCTAGAACATCTCTGACGTATTTATTTCAGTATGGGTCCTCTCTCTCTAAGGATGCAGTTTGTATGCCTTGGTAGCTAGTTTCAATAAGTTGTAAGTTTATCCAAGTCACTGACTAATAACCAACTCTCTGATAAACCTCTTCCCATGTAATTAGTTGAGTTGTTTCTTGAATAACATAACCACAGTACCTCACTGGGTGGACCCATTCTTAAAGCCATTTGGGCTAAGAAGGACTCATTGGAGCCTGTGTTTCACTGACACACAGCATTTGAAAACTTAGTCATTTCTATATACCCCTCAGTGAGGCACTGGATTAGGACAAGTAACTGAGTAGCCATTTAATAAACAATTGAAAGGAATGGAATTCATGGCCCCTGAAAATGGCAACAGTAGATTACTTTTGCAGCAGCTCAATAGGGGGCAGAAACCCTGGTGTTCCTCATAATTATATATCTGTTCTCTTATAAGTGGAAAATAGATGAAGATCCAAAAACCGTAAGAGGAAAATAAAGCCAGAAAGTGATATTATATTTTAAAAAAAGTGTCTTTGCAATCCATGAACAATTCCAACCAATAAATAAATAACCTAGAAAGGCTTGCATGTACTGGAAAGAATATTGTACATGTAGGGAGAGGATAGGTCCAGGTCCCCATTGCTTAATATCTGGATAAAGTTGGACAAGTTGTCTAATATGTGAAATGTGAAATGCAATTAACACTTCCCTGGGATTATAGTAAGGGTCAAATAAAATTACATATAAACTGTATAAATGTAAACTATTATTGAGACAGCTAGATGATTCAGTGGATAGAGTGCTGGGCCTGGACTCCTCTTCCTGAGTTCAAATCCATCCTCAGACACTTACTATCTGGGTGACCCTGGGCAAGTCACTTAACCTTCTTTGCCTCAGTTTCTTCATCTGTAAAATGAGTTGGAGAAGGAAATGACAAACCACTCCATATCTTTATCAAGAAATCCCAGATGAGGTCATGACTGCAAAATGACAGAACAAGAACAAAACTATTATTATTTGAGACAAGCAGCTAAAAGCTTAAACTGGATATCTATACATTAAGTATTAAAAGCTTGTAAGCTCAATTTTAAAAGATAAAAATAACTTGAACTAACTGAAGATGAAAACCTTTCATATTGACCTAGAAAAAAATCATCTAGGTGGCACAGAGGATAGAGCATGAGAAGGGGAGTAAGGAATACCTGAATTCAAATCTGGCCCAGATACTTACTAGCTGTATGATCCTGGGCAAGTCATTTGACCCCATTTATTTCCATTTGTTCATCAATAAAATGAACTGGGAAAGGAAATGGCAAAGCATACCAGTATCTCTACCAAGAAAACCCCAAATGGGGTGACAAAGTATCAGACATGACTGAAAAACGAGTAAACGAAAGTAAGCTCCATTTTAAAAGACCAAAATAACTTGTGACTTGCTAAAGATGAAAAGCTTTCCCATTAAAAAAAAAAGCCATCTATACTCCTTGCCTCCACCATCTCCCCTTCAATTCACTTCTGAATACCTTGCACTCTATTCAACTACTAAACTGAAACTGCCCTGTTCAAATTATAACTATCTCCTAATTCTTAACTCCAATGGCTTTTTCTGGGTCCTCATCCTTTTTGGCTTCTCAGCAGCATTCAATATTATTGACCACTCCCTTCTCCTGGTTACACTCTCCTTCCAAAGGTTTGGGTGACACTGGTTTCACTTGGTCTCTTCTTCTCTATTTGACCAGCCTTTTTCAGTCTCCTTCTGTTGAGTCATCATCCACGTCCCCCCAAAGGTGTTCTGTGCCCTTTTCTCTTCACTCCCCAAGTCTTGATATTTGCTGATCTACTCCCATGAGCCCATTTGTGATCTCTATGAAGAAAACTCCAAGAAACTAATGATAATTTGAGATCCCTATGGGATATACAGGAATTATAACATTATGGAAGAGACCTCTGCAAAGAATGGACAATTTATCTCCTCCCCACACTTTTACCATGTAGTTTCAAAACAGAGCTACTTATCCAGTAGGAGATATTCCATCAGGGAAAAGAGATATACATTCCAGACAGAAAAAGATGTAGAGATTTCCACTCAAAGAAAGAAATAGCCTTAAGGAGTGTGACTCCTGACAGCTAAGAAAAGAGTCCAGCTGTGAAGACTATCAGACTTTGGCAACCCAGTTGAGTCACCCACCAGGCAGAAACAGTATATCCAAGGGGAGTTTCGTGAGAAGTCTATGAACAGAAAAAAGGACTTCCAGGCCCCACAATGCCATAAGGTGTATTTAATTTTGCATGTAGGGGCAGGTAGGTGACACAATAGATAGAGCACTGGCCCTGAAGTCAGGAGGACCTGAGTTCAGTTCTGACCTCAGACCAGACATTTGATGCTAACTAGCTGTGTGACCCTGGGCAAATCACTTAACACCTATTGCCTTACCAAAACAGAAAAATTAAATTAAGAAAAAATTTGCATGTATCCCACCCATCTACTTTCCTCCCATTCTATTCTAAGTTTGAGTCTACTCTTCCCATGAATATGATAATATGATGTGTATATATATATATGTGTGTGTGTGTGTGTGTGTGTGTGTGTGTGTGTTCTCATTTTAGTAAATGCCTCTTTTAAGAGCAATTAATCTGTCAATTGATTGTTAGTGAGTACATTGGTGGGGGTTCAAGAGTTAGAGCATTACACATTCAAATTCAGAGAGTTACCCCAACATATCAAGTAGCAACCATCTTCTGGAGACCAAATCCTTGAGTGTAAACATAAGAGGGAGAAGTAACAATAGAGATACTAAATATTTACATGTCATATCTTCCCAATGGAACGTAAACTTCTTACAGACCAGGAAAATCTCTCTCTCTCTCTCTCTCTCTCTCTCTCTCTCTCTCTCTCTCTCTCTCTCTCTCTCTCTCTCTTTCTCTCTCTCTTTCTCTCTCTTTCTCTCCCTCTTTCTCTCTCTTTCTTTCTCTCTCTTTCTCTTTCTTTCCCTTTCTCTCTTTCTCTTTCTCTCTCTCTCTCTTTCTCTCTCTTTCTCTCTCTCTATCTTTCTCTCTCTCTTTCTCTCTCTCTCTTTCTTTCTCCATCTATCTATCTATGTGTATGTATATGTATGTGTGTGTATGTTTTTCCGTTTTGTCTTTTTGTTCCCAAAGTCTTGCATATAACAGATATTGAGTAAATGCTTGTTGGAATGGATAAGATTAAACTGGATTTTCCTGAAACTGTTATTGTTGGTTCTAAGGCATTTTTCTTGTATTACTTTGGTGACAGTATTTGCTTAGGTGACAAGACCCAGGACATGAACTGTGAGCTAAGGGTAAAGAGAAAGAGAAAAAGCATTAATATAGTGCTTCCTATGTGCCAGGCACTGTAGAAATGCTTTACAAACATTATCTCAAGATAATCAATGATTCTGCCACTGCCAGAAAGACCATTTTGCAAAAATCATGTCTTTGGATCAAAGATTTCCTAGAATATTGGTTTTAAATGCTGTTTTGGACATGGTCTGGGTTCTGTTTGGTTCTTTGGTCACTGGTCAATGTGCAGGTATTAGGTATTATAGATACAAATACATAAGTTGTAAATACATTGGGCTAAAAAATAAACAATGCTTGGTAGTCAAGAGGGACGTCCACAGAGATGCTTACCTAACATGACAATTTATATATGAAGATGAGTTTTCACAAACGTGTCATACAAACTCCAGAACATGAAGGGCCTCTCTCATATCATACTTCTTTGTGGCCTCTGAACAACCTTCTGTAATCCCTTTATTTGGCAGAAGGGAGATGATTTCCATTTTCTCCTTAAATGTTTCAGTGAATGTTCTCAGGACAGACAGCTTTTGGGAGCATTTCTCAATACGGCTCCTTATTAGCCCATTTAGCAAAGTAAATTCTGATATGCCTATTGTGTTCTTGCCATATAAAGTGGTTAACAGATTCCTGGAATGAGTCATTTACATTTTACCAGCTAGAAATTATGAGCATTTAATGAATGTACCCTCATCAGTCATTTTAATGAGCCTCTTTCTCTTGGGTTTGAAATATATCGATCATTGTCATGTTTTTAGTGAAATCTACACTTGTCCATCTTTCAAGTTGAGTGATGCCCAAGGAAAAAAATGTGGCCTGAGCTCTTGAATTAGAATCTGGAAGAATTTAGGGTCTTCAAGGGCAGACTGTTTAACTACTATGTATGCCAGCTCGCTCCAGTCCTGGCTTAGCTATTTCCTTAGATAATTGAAATTATGAAATGAAGCGTGGGCCTTGAGTCTGGAGATACTTAAGTTCAAATGCTGCCTGCAACACTTACTGATTTTGCAACCCTGGTCAAGTCATTGGGCCTCTCTAAGCCTCAGTGCCTTCATCTGTAGAATGGGGATAACATGGCTAATGGGGATATCCGTTTTGCACGTCTTCCTGTTTATAATGGGTTTTGTATTTCTTGCCTTCTCAATGGACAGAGAAGAGAGTAGGGAGGAGAGGATTTGAAACTGAAAATAAAACAAAATTAGTAGAATGGGAATACTATTATATCCTATGCCTACCTAACAGGATGGTTGTGAGGATCCTATGAGTTCTACATAAAAATTTCCCCTGACTACAATTATTTTGACTTGCTAATAGGGATGACTCTTTACAGAGGGTGGTAGTATTCACCATTGCCATGTAGCATCCTTGAAGACCACCTCAAAATGAAATCACCACAGAGCGGAGTCAAGTTTAACCGTCCTGGTTTATTGTGTTTCAGCTGTTTGAGTTCATGAACTTCTTGGCGGAGAATGTCATCTTCTGCTACATGGGACTGGCACTGTTCACGTTCCAGAATCACATATTTAATGCTCTTTTTATACTCGGAGCATTCGTATCCTTTACTAAAAATGTTTTCAAGTACAGCCCACTAGATATTAAGAGGAAGGGGCCAGAGGCTTGTCAATCTCATTCTTGGGTGGAAATAAATATTCATGTTGTTAACTAGTGTTCAGGGCATGAGTTCAAATCTAGGGAGGAAATGTCATTTCTATTAAGTATCTGAAACTACAAGAGGCCTATAGGAACTTGGGACCCTGGTTGCAGTTTAATGGTTCAGAGGAAGAGGGTTGGAAAGTTGAATTGGTCTTAAAGCAGAGATCAAGGAACTTGCAGCAACTACAGAGTAGAAAGTTAAAGACTGTACCTGACTTTTCTTCACATTCCCTGAGCACAAGGCATAGAAATATAGGCTTAATGTACAAGTGCAATCAGGTTGGTATGAGGAAAAACTTCTTGACTAGGGTTAAGCTTTGCAGCTGCTCTCAAGAATTTATACATATTCAACTCATTCCTTCAACAAACATTTATTAAGTGCTTTCTATGTGTCAGGCACTATGTTAAGTGCTAGAGATACAAAAAGAGGCCTAACCTCAAGGGGTTTAAGTCTAATGGAGGAGATAACATGCAAACAAATATATAAAAAAGCAAGCTATATATAAAATAAATAGGAAATATATTATACATATATAAATATATATTATATAATATACATATAAAATAAATAGGAAAGACAGAAAGCCCTGTAATTAAGAGGGGTTAGGGAAGACTTTGTGTAGAAGATGGGATTTTAGTTGCGCTTTAAAGACAGCTGGGGAGGTCAGTAGTGAAAGGGGATAAGGGAGAACATTCCAGGCATGGAGGATAGACAAAGAAAATGCCCAGAGACAGATGAAATGTCTTGTTCATGGAACAACAAGGAGGTCAATGTCATTGGATCTAAGAGTAAGGTAAGAGGGGGCTGCTTTAGGAAGGGTTTTTCATTGCCAAACAGAGCATATTGTGTCTGCTCCTGGAAACAATAGGAAGCCCCTGGAGTGTATAAAGTAGGAAGATAACATGATTGGACCTGCATTTTAGAAAAATCACTTTAATGGTTCCATGGAGAATATATTGGAGTGTGGAGAAACTTGAGGTGGTCAGACCCACCAGCAGGCTATTGCAATAATTAAGGCATGAGGTAATGAAGGACTGTCCCAGAGTGGTGGCAATATTAGAGGAGAGAAGGGGGCATGTGGGAGAGATGATAAAAAAAGTGAAATCAACAGCCTTGGAAATAGCTGGATTATAGGAGCATTATTAAGCTCTCACTATATTCAAGATAGAAATGCTAGGGATGGGGTGAAAGATAAAGAGTTCTGTTTTAGGCATGTTGTGTTTGAGATGTCATCCAGTTCGTACTGTCCAATAGTACCTTGGTGAGGTGGGACTCAGGTGAGAGACTAGGGCTCGATAAGATGTGAGTGAGAGTTATTGGCACAGCAGTGAAAATGAAATCTATGGGAGCTGATGAACCGCCCAAGAAAATAATGTAACAAGAAAGAGAAGAGGGTCCAGAACAAGGTTTTTAAGGGACTTTCCCTGTCATAAGGCATTTGCTATGAAAAAGGAGTATATTAGAGAAAGGAATTTGTTGCAAGAGCAACGAATAAGAAAAGTAACATTAAAATATTTATTTTACATGTATGTGTGAATACACACACACACACACACACACACACACATACACACACATAGAAGACCCTTTAGTGATAAGGAATATGGTAGAAAAGGGCCACGTACATAGCAGTAGCAAAGTACAGGAGACTGTGAATAATCCAGTTTGTCCACAGGATAACTCTGCTAGACTACCTGTGTGACCCTGGGCAGCACCCATATGGATGCATAAGAGAAGTGAGACCCCTATATTACTAGTAAAGTCAGATGAGTGGTGCCCTAGTGCCTTGGAGTTCAGAAGACCTGAGTTCAAATCCAGCCTCAGAACTTTACTAGCCATGTGAGCCTGGGCAAGTCACTTAACCACTCTCTGTCTCAATTTCCTCAACTGTAAAATGTGGATGATAACAGCACCTATCTCTCAGGATTGTTTTGAATATCAAATAAGATTAAATTTGTAAAGTGCTTAGCATAGTGCCTGGCATACAGTAGGAATTATATAAATGCTTATTTTCTCCCTAGTTCTTGTTTTACTTTGTTACATGAGACCTCTCCTGGGAGTAATCTGTAAATGCTGGTAATATATAAACAAAACACATTGATAAAAACTCAAGTGTAAAAATTAAAAACAAAACTATAAGAAACCTCAATCCGGCAGCAATAAGAAAGAAAGATGGAGGGGCGTAGAAAGTCAAAGGGAAAAGCTATTGCAATAGTCTAGGCAGGTGGTAACAAGGCAAATTCATAAGAAAATAAATGTGTTTGCATGTTAGCTTTTAACTGCTAGTCCTAGAATCCAAGAGTGTCTTTTAAAACAGCTTTAGTATTACAAGCACAGCCTGACCCAAACAAGAAAAAAATTAAATGTAGCAAAGAAAAAAGAAAAGGAAAAAAAGATTGCTAGACACAGACAGTATAAACCGACAGCAAATGAAATGGTAATCATGACTCGAAGTACATGGAGTCTCCCTAAAGTACTGCTTGGGGAGATAATGCTGTTTCCAGTCGAGCGGCTCATGCTTCATATCTTACAGCAAGGCAGAAGATGTCAGTCGTCTGAGATACAAATAGGATGAGGAAATGGAGAGTGATGGAAACAGGATAGGGACAAGACTATGTCCAAAAGCTGTCCAGCAGCCTGTGATATTTATGGAGGGGAATCAGGAACACATCAAAAGAGGAATTCCTGAAGCTGGTTTCATAATTACTGCCCTATTTATCCACTATTTGTGTGTGTGTGATGATATATTGGCAAAAACTGGTGTCATAATTTTCCCCTCATTGCTGTGCTTTCCTCAACATTCTCTTGCATTTGCCTGACAGTTAGCAATTTTTATAGCAAGAGCCTGCAACATCTATCCCCTCTCCTTCATCTTGAATTTGGGCCGGAAACAGAAGATCCCCTGGAACTTTCAGCACATGATGATGTTTTCAGGTATGTGTGTCAATCCTATTAACATCCATGCTCCTGTTCCTTTCCAGCCTCTCCCAGGAGGCTAAGGGATGGGAGCTGCAGCATCTGCTTTCTCTTCCTCACCTACAGTATGCTAGGACCCTGCCAGTGTTCATTAAGTCATACACAGCACTAGGAGGGATCCTCCCTTGGTAAAGATAAGGAAAGAGATCCCTCTGAGGAATGTCTTCTATTAACTGCATCTAGCTGCCACACAGTCCAGAAGAGAGAGTGGGGTTGAAGGAGCCTCACTTATAAGGTCTGTTGTGGGATCATTGTCTTGTCCAGAAATTTGAATTATAAGCATGCAATCTCAATGATGCATGGTAATCAGAATGCAGCTGGTGCCTGCCAAAAAGTAAATTACATGCCTATAGCCCATTCTCCATGGACTCCCCCCTCTTCATCAACAGGTCTTACTGCCCCTGACAGTTGACAGGCAAACTCTGATTGTTTAAACAAATTGCTCAAAATGTATTTGAAGTCTCTTTTTTAAAGTAACAGGAAATGAATCCAGTGATAGTGAATGATACAAGATCTACATTACAAGAGAATTCACTTTTCTATCTTACTCAGTTTTCCTACATCCAGGGTTCTTAACCTGGGATCCATGAACATTTTTCCTCCAATATTTTGAAAACTGTGTTTCAATATAATTGGTTTGTTTTGTATTATTATGTATTTTATATGCATTGAAGTACATTATTCCCAGACAGGGACCATAGGCTTCAACAGACTGTTGAAATGATCCATAACACAAGCAAAGGTAAAAATTCATATTCTGTACCAACCTTTCCATTTGCCCAGGAGACTGTTGCATACAGTACCTTTACTTCTGTGTTTGTCCCTATGCACATTAGTAACAAGCATCTGAAATACAAGGTTTGGAGCTGGAAGAAACGTTAGAGACGGCAGTAGAAAGAGAGCTAACTCTAGTCAGAGGAGCAGAATTCAAATCCTGACTGCCACTTCCTTTGTGGCCATGGAGATGTCATCTGTCCTCATAGATGCCATCTGTGTTTTCTCATTTGTAGTCATAAATAATTGGGTTGGATGACCTCTAAGGTCCCTTGAGTCTCTAAATCTATGATCCTCTGATATTATAGTCCAGGCATCTCAATTTATATATCGGTAAACTGAGGTACAAGAAAGTTTCCTTTGTTAATAAATTGCAGAGCTGAAGTTGAAAACATAGATCCTCTTGATTCCAAATCCAGTTCTCTCTCCACTATCAATCAATAAATAAATGACCATTTATTAAGTGGTTACTATATACAAGGCACTGCCCTGGGGATACTAAAAAAGTATAGACCTTACTCTCCATAAATCCATCAGGGCAAAAAAAAGACAAACTACCCAGCAACTGAATATCCAACAGAAAAATAAGTGGCTAAGGAAGACAATGTTCCATACGCTGTCCAACGAAGTGCCTCCCAACATGCCAAGAGAAGGTCACTCTTGAAATAAAAGCTCTCTCTGATCCTCAGGACCCACCATATGTAGACTTGGCCTCCCATTCACTGGGAGAGGTAGTTTGAAGCTCATCCGTTTAGCCTAAGATAGCTAAATCATCATCTCAATTTGAAAAGAACATTTCTGGCAATGCTAATGTAATAATAGCAACAATAACTTCCATTTATTTAGCCTTTTATAGTTTACAGTTTAATAACCACCTGTCTGTGGTTGGACGGCTGGGTTGATTGGCAGTGATTCTGCACACAGCTGTGCATTTTCCAGAACACCTGGCACCTAATGGCAGGAGGGAATTGGTAAGGGGAAGAAAGAAAAAAGCAGAAGAGCTTTAGTTAAGAATCAGTTCAACATTCAAGCAAAAACTGCAGTGATAAGAAAAGCTGCTCTGGAACCTTAAAGATCTTGATGCGGATGACTGCATGAAAAGAGGTACTTGGAGAGTGAACCAGTCTGAAATCTGGAAGACCTAAGTTTAAATCACCTCTCTGACCTTTGTTGGTCACATTGGCCACATGTGCTTATTTTCCCAAGGCTCCTCCGACATTTCTTATCTTCCTTTTTCTTCATCTTTGCCACTGGGAAGAGTATGAGGTGAAACCTTAAAGAAGTTTTTTAATTAGCAATTCTCTATTATTGATTGGTAGCATCTTTTCCTGTGGCCATTGATAGCTTAGATTTCTTCCTTTGAAAACTGCCAGCAGGCTTTCTAAGACTAATTTACGAATAAGTTACCAAGATGCATGAGCAGAAGGAATTTCTACATAACGAGTTCCTCACGCCAAGGAAATCATACTTCTGGACTAAAATGAAAGTGTGTAATTATTGCTCTATTGTATTTTGAGAAACATTTATAGAATCAGGAGAACAGTGCATTCACTTTCTATGTAAAGCTTCAGGATGTCTACTAAAAACAGCAATGACATTTTTTAAACCAAATTTTAATTCTTTGTGTGTTTGAGGCACAGCTTAAGACTTTTTAAATTAATGTTAGAATATGTATTTTTGGTTACCTGGGTAGTTAATTGTAATCTTGACAAGTTCATTTTATATATGATTTTCCAAATTTAGTTCTAAACTTCCAAGTTTTGGCTTCAAGCCACAGACTGGAAACAGGGTAAGAACTCCATGATGTCACAACAGACCATCTTCATTACAGAGTCGGGGTGAAATACATTGGTTAGGAAGAACTGAGCTCATCAAATTAAGAGGGACAAAGTACTAGATCTATTTCTTATGAACAGAGTTCTACTGTATCTGTAACTATAGAGTGTATTTCGATAAGAGCTAACATTTAGATAGTACCTTAAAATTTGCCAACAGACATGCACATACATACATATATATATATATGTACTGAGGCTGAGGGAGGTTGAGTGACTTGCCCAGCATCACCCAGAAAATTGTTGTTTGTCCTTCATTCTCGAAGAGGACCATGACATCAAGGAGGTGACACCATGACATGCAAGTGAATTGAATTTTAAGTGAGGGAGGACTGGGCAAAGTCATTACCTCACTTTCTCCTCCAGAGTCATATGGGTCCAGTGGCCATATATTGATCAGGATGACTGGAAATGGCCCTGGATGCAGTGGGAGACCTTGGCCTTTTTAAGCTAAGGTCTTTAACAGGTCTCAGTTTGACTGAGGTAATACCTATTCAATGATTAAGGCTAGGTAGGAAATGAAACAGAGAATAAGTGTCTGAGGAAGAATTTCAGCCTTCTTGACTCCAAACTCTTCCCACTGTGCCATCCAGATGTCTTTATTTTACAAAGTGAGTCATATAGATTCTTTCATATAATACTCACCTGTATGCACCCTATATGGTAGGTAATATACACATTTGAGACAATAAAGATCTAAAAACAAGGGATCATAGTAACTTGCAGAAATTCTTTGCTGACCTAGCATAGACCTAGCCAGACATAATTTTCAAAGATGACTATATCTCATCTACTGAATGGTACCTGACATTGGTACCTAGGTGTGCGAAGTCTCATTAAATGTATTAAAATGAGACCTTGCATTCACAATCAGCAATACTAGCCCATATATTCAGATCATCTGAAAAAATGTAGATTTTGTTCTCTAGGAGTCAGTGGGTAGTTAAGAGTTGATCTTTCAGGAAGGAATTCTCAAGCCTTCTTTAAAATTCAAGGCCAGCGGGACAGCTCTGGTACATCATGTGTCACCCTACACAAAGACTTTCAAAAGAATATTGCACTTCCCCCCAACTTTTCCTGCTTTTCCCAAGAGCAGCCCTGGCTAATGCTGTGAGTGAGCTGTCTGTCCTCAGTATTCAGTGCCCTTGAAATGAAAAAAGCAATGCCTGGTAGTTTACATTGGAGGAGGAAAGATGGACTCCAGACAACTTAGCCTAACTATTGAAGTGGCTCAGATTATGAAAGGCCAAATTCTTGTCTTAATTCAAAGTCATGTGACACTATTTTTGCTTAATTTAAACAGGAGCCAGTCACTGAAAGGAAGGCAGGGAAATGGCAGGACCAAGGCAGTACTAGCAATCTTCCTGAAAAGCCTCCCCATTTGGATGCTGGGTTTCTATCTGCAAACTGTTGCCTGGGATGGAGAGGGAGAGAAAAGAAGGAGGAGGTTTGCAAAGGGAAGATGAGATGAAGAGGGTCAATGAAACAGCCCTACAATTAGAAACCAAAATGTGTGTGTCAACTTACTTTAGTGTTCGAATGACTCACTTTCCCAGATCTCCTTAGGACACTAGCACATATATCATGTTCCCTTATGAGAAACCTTCAGAACCCATACCCAAAGTTGTCACGCCAATTACAGGGAGGAAATTTAAACCTAAAACATACTATTCTATAACAAGGAAAACCCCCAAAGAATTCTCATCAATTGAGCAAAAGATAAAATAAAAGATTAGTAACTATAGGCAAAGAGAAATCAACAACAACCACAAAATTATTTTAAAGAGAACATTCTAATGTATCTATTGGCTAAGCAAAGTTCTTCTTGGTTGGCCCCAATTCCCACTGAAATCAGTGGGGAGAGGACCTGCTAATATGGCTGCCTAAATTGGAGACAGCCTACCCAGCTCCCCCACACCTACTCCCACAGTTCACTCTAGACTGAATCATGAATAATGATGAAGAAAACTAGTGAGAAACAACAGTAAGTGACATCTTCCATCCCAGAACTGCACAGAATGCTAGGAATAAGCCCAGGATCAATAGGAAAGCAGACCCTTCTGTAAGTATAAAAGTACCAGTGTAACCAGAGGTAAGACATATAAGTGACAGGATATGTCTGGTGGCATAAACCTCATTGTGATAGGAAAGTCATAGGGTATCAAAGAAATGACTAAAACTTACTGCCTTCAGATGCCTTGAACCTGTGACCTTTAGTGCATCATTTCAGCCTCAGTTAATTTGTTTTAGACAAAGAACTTGATGGAATGATGGTTTTTATATAAAGAAATATCCAGAGCAGCATTGCTATCATCAATTGGACAGGTATTACAGAGGGCTATTTTTGAAATTCAGAATCCACTAAGCACATGTGGTTTTAAATGCTGAGAAAATTTGCTTTTGATTACAATAAGCTCAGAAAACACGATAAACAGCTTAGAACCTTTGTCAGCCACAAGTCATGGCTGCTTTCACCCATTACATTAAAATGGTTCTACATATCCACCTTTAAAATAAATGCAAATTAAAAGAAAAATAACAACTTGCAGACACACACTTGTAATCAACGTATTAGGTTTTCTCTATTATCTGAATCATCAAAATGTTTACTAAATGGAAATTACTAGGGAACCAATGGACTGGAGAGCAGCAGAGAATATTCTGACTGTAGATAAGAGACCACGTGGAATGATGGCTAGAAGGCTTTGGAAGGAAAGAGATTGGGTTCCAAACCTATCTCCAACACTTCTTAAATATGTAATCATAAATCTACTATTAAGCCTCTCTGAGCTTATATTAACTTGGCTGTAAAATTGGAATAATAAAATCTGTTACATCTACCTTTCAGGCTTCTTGTGAGCTCATATGCAAAATGTTTTATACCTCTTAAAACATTATATAAATTTAAAATATTTTCATTGTAAATTGCATGTAACTATACCATTAGAGTTCAAACTCACAGATCCTGCCATGCAGGAAGATCTTTGATCTCAACAATAGATTATATCTACTTTCTAAAGACCATCCTGATGAAATTCAGAAAGAATCTATAAATATAGGTTGATTTCTTGATGATAAATTATTTAATCATGGCAACTCATGAAGTACATGGGGGAGGTGTAGTCTTCATTATTGGAAGGAAAACCTACATGAATGAGTAGCTTCTAATTACCTCCAGGATAGGAACTCTTAACCTTCTTTTAATGTCATAGACCCCTTTGACAATTTGGTGAAGCCAATGGACCCCTTCTCAGAATGATGTTTTTAAAAGCATAAAATAAAATGCATAGTATTACAAAAGAAATTTAATTATATTAAATTACAGTTATCAAAATATTCAAAAATAAATCAAATTCATGAACTCTGTATTACTCTAAGATGAAACAAATCCATTTCTCTTAGGCTTATCAAGCTTTTTCCCAACTTGGCCCCAACCTATTTATTCATCTTGTTATAAACTCCTATTCTTGGCCTCTACAATCCAGTCAAAGTGGTCTTCATTCTGCTCCTCACGTATGACCTTCCCTTCTTGCTCTCTCTGTGCATTTGCACTGACCAACTCCCATTCCTTTAACATACTCCCTCCTCCCCCACCTCAGAACATCCTTTATTTCCTTCAGAATGCAGCTCAAGAACCACCTTCTACCATAAAATCCCTCCTAATCCCCCAACCTCTAGTGTCATCTCTCCATAATTACCCTGTATTCATTCTATTTGTACTCGGTAGCTATTGATTTATGCTCATGCTGTCTTCTTAATGGCATGTAAACACTTTGGGGGTGGGGATCATTTCATTTTTTTTTAATTCCCAACACTTTGTCCAATGGCTCACCTTCACAAGGAGCTTAATAAATGTCTGTTGATTGATGCGTTGATTTATTTGATCACAAATCCATAGGATTATATAGAAGTGTTACTCAAAGGAAAACTCACAGAGAGCTTGGGGCCTCTGAATCCCCATCCCCAACTAAAAGACCAACCTCATTACTCAAACCTGAATGTGAGAGTTCACATGATAGAGAAGGCAAAATCATAATGTTGTCAGAGATGATATGAAAGTAATTTTTTTTTAAACCAATGACCTTTGCTTGGGAAAGATCTGCTCCCTTTTCTTTTTTTATACAGGACAATTGTCAATGCCCTTTCTTGTTCTTACTCACAGTTCCAGCAGTGACTTATCACTGAAATTAATATAGGAATCAAAATGTTGTAAATCAAAGTTCCTATTTCTTGAGGGAGATATATTTTGATCTTGACTGAAACAAGTTTGCACATGTAAAATGTCACAGTGCTACTTAGGCATTTATTGAGTGTGAGAAAATATCTTTCTCTGGAGACATGCTATGGTTTGAAGTCCACAGACCACTCAATATAGCCCCCCAAAAGTGTTGCCTTCAGAGACATTTTGAAAATAAGTTTACAACAACCTGCAAGTACATGTAGGGTCTACTGTTCTAAGACACCAAGTAATGAAAGACATCACCAAAAGAAAGCCTGTTATCTATTTCATGTCTCTCTTCCATTTTGTTTAAATAAAAAGGATTCAGGAAGGCAAACACTGAATCTCTGAAGTCTTTGGCTTATGTGGTATTACTAATAATTTCTAAGAAATTTTTCAGATTATGGTTACACTGGGCTCCTTAATTGATAATTTTGACCAAATCATTTTCAAAGCTTTTTATTCATAAGTTGTAATATCACCTTGATTTTCCAACATATCCCTTCTCATTGCCTCAGCCTAGAGTTGATCCCTAACAATAAAGAAGAAAAAAGAAAACAATTCAGTAATGTTCATGAATACATCAGCCATGTCTAATAGTGTAGGGAACATCCCATGACCTTGGTTCCCCATCTCTATAAGAAAGGAGGGAGGTATATTCCCCTGTCCCTTCTTTGTAACCATGCTTTGTCATTTCAGTTACCCAAGGCTGTATCAGTAAGCATCCCAATATACATAGGGAGGGACCTACTATCGCAAGTTCTTAGATCTGCACTCATAAAAGGAAAGCAACTTTCAAGGGGTTAACAATCACTTTAATCTAGCACATGTATCAGTCTTTTAGTCAAGCACATATATCATTCACCTAGTTCAGGGGAGTCAACACCCTGAACCCCAAAGGAATCAACAGATATAGCTTCCTCTATCTGACAGTAATTCAACTGACAGGTGCAGCTGCCTGACAAGTTACCAGTGAGGGAAGCACCACATCTGGTTTCTCAAAGCCAGGGGACTCCTTAGTGGCTTCCCAGAGTCCTCATTGAGCCAAACAAGCACTTCCAGTCAGTAAACCCCAAAGTAATCAATAGACATGACTTCTTCTGCCTGACCATAATTCAACAGACAGGTGCAGCTGTCTGACCAGTTACCAGGGAGGGAAGCATGACATCTGGGTTCTCAAAGCTGGTGGGGAGTTGGGGGGGGAGCCCTCCTTAGCAGCTTCCCAGAGTCCTCCTCTGACACTCAAACTTTCTTACCAAAAACTAAGCCCCAAAATAAAACTGCAACTCAGAGTCTTTATACATTTTTTAGAGCCAGATGGCCCAGTGCCTTGTCAGTCACATTCACACCAGAGGCCTTATACTTGATTATACTAAAAGGAAAACAGCAAAAGTTCCTACTTTACTTCCCATTACAAAGATTTAGTTTAATTATTTTTGTTCTTCTATTTACATTGTTGTCATTATTTCTCACAATGTTTTCTTAGTTTTGCTTCCTTTGCATCAATTCATATCTTTCAATATTTTTTTGTATTCTTCATAGTTATTGTTTCTTAAGGAAAAAATAACATTCCATTTCACTCAGCCATCCCCAAATGGTGAATATCTAGATTGTTTCTAGTTCTTTGAAACTTCAGAAAGCACTGGTCTGCATATTTTGGTATGTATCAGTCAGTCAACAAACTATTTATAAAGTACCTGCTCTGTGCTTGGCACTGAGGATGAAAAAAGACAAAAAATTTAAAAATTCCTACTTTCTAGGAACTTACATCTTAAATGGGACCTTTCTTTCTAGCTTTCTCTTTCTTGCACTGTTTACCTGAGAGGGGGATCTCTGAGTTAAAGGGCATGGACATCTTTGTCACTTTCTTATGAATTGATTTGGCTGAATTGACCAGCTGGTTATTTTGGCATGAACTTAGGAAACCATCATACTAAGTAGAGTAAATTTTAAAAGTAAGGTATAAACTCACCAATTTTTCCAATTCTACCCAAAGGTTGTCTAGATCAGTACTTCTTAAACTGTACATCATGACCCCATGGTACAATAACCAAAAATAAATTGAAAATCAAACTTGTAATGAGTCCAAGGTGTTTCTGGCAGCTTTCCTGTTTTGCCTTGGACAACTGCACCACAGCTTTGGTTCTGAACACAAAGCATGCTCCCTTTGCACTATACCCACCTTCAGGCCAACAAATGCTGCAATCTCATGAGCGAAAAAAGTTTTAAAAGCCCTGGTGTAGATAGCATTCAAGGGAAATATATTACATTAGCTCAGGGCACATTATATGTATGAATGAATACCCTTTGATTTTAAATTTGAATGAAAGTAATACTATTTTTCCCAAAAGACTATTCCCATTCCTAAATTCAAAGGTCTTACATGATTTCAACGATTTCATCAATTTCATTGATGCTCTGGGGATTTCAATGAACATAAAGATTCCCTTGTTGGGTCCTCACAGTACTGAATTTTTCTTGATCTCTGTTAACCTTTCCTTTACTGCCCTGTATTTGTGATTACAACTGTCATTTAAGTTTATTCAACAGTTTACCATCAAACCTATTCACCCTCATGAGAATAAAATCACAAAGCCAGAGGCTTCTATGTGTTTATAGGCACCATGGTGCTGATAAAATTTAATCTAATTATCACCCTTCTTGGACACCTCCTTAGCTGTAGGGAGTACTCCTCAGATTTAAAATCCCCAGTAGTATGGCACTGAGACATTTCACCATGGGCCCCTCGCTGTTTCAATGGGGAGGAAATATCCCATCTCTCATTTAGCTCTTGCAAGTACAGGAATATTCCCCCAAAAGATCATGGAATTGAGGGGAATGACCTTAAAATTGAACTAAGACTTTTTGGGACACATTGTATAGACTACAAGCTTGGTTCCCTTCCTCTTCAGGATGTAGAGATGAAATCTCTCAAATATAACAGAGAATAAGGAAAAGGGAAAATACGATTGCCCAGTAGAGTGTAACTCCAGTAAAGATCCTCTTATTTCGAGGGCAGAAAATGTCACACAGAAACAATTTGCTTGCTACACTTCTTTGTGATCGAATGATGTTGAATTGAAAATGGAACTATGTAGCAAGGTTGCAATACCTTCCAGAAAAATGTATATTGAAATCACCTGAAACTATTGCTATATTGTCACCATTTGCAAAGCTATGAGACTTTAGTCAGGATAAATGGGATATATAAATATAATTTTAGGTCCAAACTAGTATTTTATTTACTATATTAATGCTAGCAAAGAAGAAACCAATATTAAATATTTGGAAATGACTCTTCTTGGGTTTTGATTCAGTTTAAGAAATATCACTTAAGTATCTACTGCATGCAGATGCTGCTGCTCAAGGAGGAGAGAACCACAACATTTAGAGAAAATAGCCCTTATTGAGGTAGTAGGAGGATGTACCACATGCTCAAATAACTGTAATATCTATTAGTGAGACTAAGAGAAGTGTAAACAAAATTCTTGGGATGGAAGGAAGGGTCACAGAATCAAGGAAAGCTAGTTCAAGGAAATGCTAGAAGTTAGCACTGTGATGGAATTTCCAACGATGAGTAGGAATTCAGGAGGGAAGAGGGAAGGGTTTATTGCAGACAGAGGAAGCAATTTAGGCAGTGACAGAGACAAGAAAGTGGAAGGTATATAAGGAGAGAGGGAAAAATTGAGGTTAGCTGAAGGTAGAGTATATGGAGGGAGAAATATGAAATAAAACTGGGAAGACAGAGTGCTGGTTGAGTTTGGAAGGCCTTCAATGTCAAGCAAGGAAAAGTCCATTTTTTCTTAGTATGTCATAGGGAGTCATTGAAGAATTTTGAGTGACATAGTCAGAGCTATTCATAAGACAGAGTAGGTTTGCAGTGAACGGAAGAATGGATCAGTCCAAGAGAGAGTGGAGGCAGAAAATCCTGTTAGGAAGCTGTGACAAGACTACACCAAGATGGTGCAGTATGTGTAATGGCAGGGAGAATTTATTGGTAAGACAAGATACGAGGGGGTGTTAAAGGTGGCAAACAAAGGACTGGAGAAGATTAGATACAAGAGGTGACAGAGAAAGGAAAAGGGAAGTAAAGGAGGTTTTGTCTCAACTGGAAAAAGAGGAAACAACAGGGGGAAAAATAACTTCCTCAGAACTGGAATCAAATCACTGTTTCTAGATCTAACTTGACACCAATATTTCAATCTATTGGACAGACCTTATCAGCTTTCTTGGATAACTTTGTTCTAATGTTTTTCTATGACTTTCAAACTTTATATTTCTAAAAGTGGACTTATCATCTTCCTCTAACAGCTTTTCACCATACCAACTTCCCTATTTTGCCATTGATATCATTGCTAATATCACATCAGTCTTCCAAGTTGAAAGACTGAAATAAGTTGTGATCTCCTTTGTCCCTTAGGTCCAAATTGTTACCAAGTCCTGTTGTTGGGTTCCTTAAAAATGTCTCAAGTTTGCCAGTACTTCTTTTCTGTTCCTACCCTAATCTAGGCCTTTATCTTTCTAACGCATAAACCAGCTTCTCTGACTACAGTATCTTCCTTTTCTTCTCCATGCTCCACATTGCTACAACTACTTCAGTATGTCACTTCTATACTCAGAAGCTTCTAGCAAGGAGGAAAAATAAAACTCCCAGATCTTTGAGATCTGAAATCATACAAATTTATCACTGAAACCTATTTTTTTTCAAATTCATCTCTTTGTACCCTCCAGTGAGAACTTTATGCCCCAGCCAAACTAACCTTCTCATTGCCCCATATTATTTTTTTTTCCTACTTCTTACTTGTCTTCTTTTCTCTCTCATCTAGAATGTCCTCTCCTTTTCTGTCTGTAAAAAACAAAAAAGCCTGCATGTTTTTCAAGGCCCAATTCCCATTTTTTCTTTTTTTCAATTTTGAAAATTCTTTACCAAGCATTTATTTTTTCTTGCCCTCCAATCTGACCTAACCTCAATGAGGGGAAGCGGGTAGGGGGAAACGATGAAGTAAAAACCCTTGTAAACAAATGCATAATCAAACAAAACAAATTCCAACATAAGCCATTCCAAAGACATATCTCTCATTCCACAAGTTGAGTATGTCACCTCTCTGTCCGAAGGTAGGCAGCATGCTTCATTCATCCTCAGTCCCTGGAAATTGTGGTGGATTATCCCACTGATCCGAGTTCCTAAGTCTTTCAAGTCGTTTGTCTTTATAGTCGTTTGTCTGTTATCTTACATTTCTTTCCTCTCCAACTTGTGTGGAAAGTACTTTGTATTGTTATTCTTATCACCTCTCCAGTTCATTAACAAGTTCATTAAGGCAGGGACCACACCTTCATCCTTCTTGTCTACCTCCCACCCCTTCACTCTTATTAGGTCCCCAGTAAGTGCTTACTGAAATGAACTGAAAAGCTTCCAAATGATATCAAAATGATGTCAGCTCTCCTGAAGAGAAGTATAGGCATCCCTTTTCACCCCAATTCAATTAGTGGCCTCTATTCTTGAGTGATGATATTGAGACCTTGAAGTTCTTCTTCTTACCCATCATAGCCCATGAAAAGTCTCTACAGGCATTCCATTTTTCTTGGTGTTTTCTGCAAAATATGTTTTTTCAGCAAAGATGAATGCCTATTACCCAGATTCTGAGATGTACTTGGATGGACATTCTATCAAATCAGTTCATCAATATATCTATCTTCAACAGACAAGGCAAATGGACATGAGTTGTGCCTAGTGTTGAAATGGGGGAAGAGGGTAGGGTGGGTTGCTGAAATTGCCCAGCCCTTTTAGCACACTCAAGCAACTTCTCAGTGCAAAAATATGCCCCTTTAACTTAAATCAGTATTTTTCTGGTGATGTTCCATGGCAGTGAAACATGTAGCAACCTAACCTCTGAAAAATCAGAATTTTAAGGAACTCAAAGATCCCAGAGCTGTAAACATCTAGTGAGCACTATAAATAAAACATTGGACTTGGAGTCAAGAAGACTGGAGTTCAAATTCTACCTCAAATACACCAACTGTATGACTCTGGGCAAGTCACTTAGATTTTCTCAGCCTCAGTTTCCTCAAGTGTAGAATGAGGATAATGAAAACAGCGCTCTAACATACACACAAGATTGCTGTGAGGATCAGTGAGATAATATATGCAAAATGTTTTGTAGACCTTAAAGTTCTATAAATCCTAACTCTTCTAGTTGATAAAAGTGGGTTGCACATCTTACCTTCAGTCATTTGCCCACTGGAGACAAAGAAAATGTATGATCAAAAATGAAGGTGCTATGGTCATGTAACAAGAGCTAGAGAGAAACAGATGGGCTATGTATGTATCATTGCACGCAGACATTAAAAAAACAAATGAAAAACTTTAGTATGGTGTATATGGCTCTTGGTGGGATTTAAGAAGAGACTTAGACAAGAATCATACAGGGCAAAAAGGGAAGCATGGGCGGTGATCTGCACCAAAGTGGTGCTTTGCACTCAAAGGCATTTGCACTCATTCGTTCATTCATTCATTCATTCATTCTGGGGCAGGGGTGGGGAACCTGTGGCCTGAAGACCACTTTGGGCACATTTAGAGTTAGAGAGGGAGGCACACATGTGGCCTTAAGGCTGGAAGTTTCCCATCCTTGTAGGGTAGACCCATATCAGTGAAATGACAGACCTACCTATCAAGATGTTGAAATACCAAAGTCTTTTTGAAGAGTTCCTGTATTCTAGCATAAAAATACATCTGAACTTGGCCTTCACCCACTCATGTTCAAGCTTGCAAGATCCTGGTGAGAGGGGGAAAAGTACCAGCAGCACATTTTCTGCAGCTCAGAACACTGTCACATACACAGGACAATTTGGTTCAAAATTCTCCTATTGTTATGAAAGCAGTATCAACATAATTAACCTAGGAATCCTTTAGAGTCCAATTTTGGATGAATCCACACTTAATTGCAGGTGATTCTGTTTGTTTCCCAAGACGATGTTATCTTTTTAGCTGAATATATGAAATGTGTCAAGATTCCTGCAAAGCAAATCCATTTAATGTGAACTTAGGTGGTTTCATGAGCCTAAAAAATACAGCATTTATAAAAGCAACCAGCTGATGGCAGAAGTGAGAGGCCCAAGAGGGAACCTGCCCAGGAAACATGGAGGGGCCAGAACAGGGTCTTGGGTCTCCTGACTTTTAGGCTTTTTCTATTTTGTTCTTGAGATGTCACGGTTCTTTATTTGGAATTAAAGTGTTTCAAATGGCCATGGTAAAGAACAGCATGTACCATTAGCAAATCAATTGAGAGAAGACAACTATGTGCAAACTGAGTGTTGAGCTCTCAGTGACTGCTCAGCAGAAAGAAGGAAGGAAGGAAGGGAGAGAGGGAGGGAGGGAGGGAGGGAAGGAGGGAAGGAAGGAGAGATTTACCAGACACCTACTGTGTGCCAGGCACCGTGTTGAGCTCCATTACAAATATTGCCTCATTTGAGCTTCACAACAATCTTAGGAGATAGGGGCTATTGTTATTCCTATTTTACAACTGAGGAAACTGAGGCAGGTAGAGTTACATGATTTGCCCAGGATCACACAACTAGTAAGTGTATAAGACCATGTTTAAACTCAGGTCTTCCTGGCTCCAAGTCCACTGTACCCTTAGCAGCCTAACAATTTGTTGTTCAGTCATTTTTCAATTGTGTCCAACTCTCCGTGACCCCATTTGGGGTTTTCTTGGCAAAAACACTGAAGTGGTTTGCTATTTCCTTCTCCAGCTCATTTTACAGATGAGAAAACTGAGTCAAACAGGGTTAAGTGATTTGCCCAGTGATTCACGCAGTTCCTAAGTGTCTGAGGACATATTTGAACTCAGGAAGACTCATCTTCCTGACTTTAGGTCTGGCACTCTATCCACTGTACCCCCCTAGCTGCCCTAGAATTAATCTATAAAATTCAATAGGGATAAATGTAAACTCTTAATGTCACTTTAATATAATAATAGCTAGTATTCATATAGCTTTTTAATGTTTGCAAAGCACTTTACAGATATCTCAGCTGTAACAGTATCTCTAGCTGATAACAATAGTCTTGTATAAAAATAATAGATCTGATAAAATAAGAAAAAAGTCTCTAAAGAAGAATTTGGGGCCAGAGGAAGAAATCTGTAATATACTGAATAGTACACAGAGAATAGATATTATAATCTGATCATTTATCATTTTTAATTAAAATAACTACAGAACTGTTTTTTTCCTCCACAATGAAATCAAATCAGAGTTTTGTGGATAGCCACACATCCATCCTCAGTCAGGAAAATGAAGCACAAAGTCAACCTCAGACACTTACTGGCTGAGTGATCTTGAGAAAATTATTTAACTGTTCCTTCTTTTCCTCATCTACAAACTGAGGAAGTTGGATTCATTGGCTTCTAAGGTCTCTCCCAACTCCAAATTTATGGCCCTTTGATGCGATCACCCTGTCTGTGAAACCATTGCCTATCAATATAGTAGGTGTGCAGAGATGGTAAAATTTTGGTCTAAAAATAGTATAGCAGCATTCAGGAAGCAGTGGAGTTCTCAAAATGATGGGTAAAAGCCTAGGTTTAAGTTCTATCATTCCTAATGCCATAAGATTTGGAACCTAAGGGGAATTTGGAAATGATCTATCTATTCCAACTCTTTTTATCTTATAGTGAGAATACTGAACTACAGCAAAGTAAAGTGACTTATCTGAGGTCACACAGCTGGTAAATGCTTCTAACCTTTCAGTCTCAGTAAACTCATCTAGAAAATGAGGGAGCTGGGGAAACCCAGAGGAAGGAAGGAGAATAAGATGTGATCTAGAAGGTGCTTGTCAATTCCAAAAGACCAAGTCAGTATTTCCTGAGAATTTTTAATGACTCTCATTTCTATGCAGCAATTTGCAGAACATGTAACAACCCTGTAAGGAAATATTTCAAGTATCGTTATCATCACCATTTTTATATTGGTCAATTCAACAAGTAAGTACCCACCTTATACCAGTCATTGCCCAAGCATTAGGGAAACTATTGTCATTGTTCAGTTGTTGCCAACTCTTTGTGACCCCATGATACACCAAGCCCTTCTACCTTCCACCATCTCTGAAAGTCTGTTCATGTGCCTTCTCCAGATCATTTTACAGATGAGAAAACTAAGGTTAATATAGGGTTAAGTGACTTGCCTAGGGTCACACAACTAGTAAATGTCTGGGGTGGGATTTGAACTCAGAAAGTTGAGTCTTCCTGATTCCAAGCCCATTGCTCTATCCACCACACCATCTAGCTGCCCCACTGGGGATACAGAGAGAGACAAAAGACAGTCCCTGCTCCCAAGGAGCTCATATCTAGAAACTGAGGCTGAAAGAGGCTATGATTTACCTAAGGTCTTATAGCTAGTTAGTGTTGGATTGAGGACTGGAAAACAAGTCTCTCTGTTGCTCTATACTGTCTCTTTTCTAACTATCTTTCTGATGGCCTTCATTACTTATTGCTCTGTGAAATCTCCTGGCTCCAAACCCTGCTTAAATTTCTGTGGCAAGCCTGATTTAACTGCTTTTCAGTCTAGTATTAACAGAATTGGATGGAAGTGCACAAATGGGCAGGGATTTGTCATTTGTTCAGGCTCCAATGTTTTGTAAGTAACCTTGACTTTATGGAGGATGCAGAGGACAGGAAGAAAAAATATTACATCTTTTCTAGAGTTCTAAATGAACTCAGACTTTTCCAGCAAACCCTGGAGATTCACAGTTTCACAGGTCAGTTTTGAATATTCGCAGTTTTCAGCACCAAACCACCTAATCAATTCTGAAGAAAAGAAGTGGTAGAAATCCTGCCTCCATTTCTGTCCAAGGCTTCCCTAGTTTTGTGGCCTTTTTTGTTCTCCTAATTACATCAATAATGAGCTTCCAGAAAATGCTAATGACTTTTTAATACCTTGTAGTCTGGGCTTTAAGAGCACTATTTATATTTGTATATTTACTTATATATTTATATTAACAATAATTTCCCATAGGTATGGTACAGTATTGGGAGAGTTCATATTTTCAGAGATCCCCTGAAAAAGGGAGAACAAATATGTGATTTTAGATATCAGAATAACTTGTATTCTTTTTAGCATGTTCTTTAAATTATGGCCCGCTGAGGCACAGCTAATTTAGATGTAAGAGGACTATTAAGGCTAGGTTAATATAAAAATAATGATACATTATTGAAGATGTTTCAGGAAGATTAACATTTACATACTTGCTATCCATTGAGAGCTCCAATATGAGCTCATCTTAAACATAAATAACTGTTTCATTCAATGTTAGCAATATTATTCTATTTCTGCCTTCCCTTGAATACTCAAAACAAAATAGGAATATTAACTGGCACATCTCCTAATATTCCTATTATGGAGGCTTGCCAGATTAACAACAATCCCTGAAGGAGATATGGAAGGCTAGCTCATCATCTACTCTTCTCAGATCAGAGCAGTTTGTTGAAACTTAAAAGTCTCCCTCCAATCCTTCTTCCAAAGCTGCCTAAGTGTTATCCCTAAAGCTCAAGTCTAAACATTTCACTCCCCTGTCTAAAATACATTAATGGCTCCCACTTGCCTCTAGGATAAAACACAAACCTCTCTGTTTGACTCATTAAAGTCTCTTACAACTTAGATCCTACAGATTTTTCCAGACTTAATAAATATTAATCTCCTTAGAAGCAACTCTCTAAAAGTGTAACTTACGGAACTGGTGTTGATCTGTTTTGATAGAGGGAGTTTCTTCATCAGAAGTTTTTTATACTGATTGAATCACAAGAATTATCCGATTTTTAAAAATCCCCTCCATGCTGGCTCCATGAAGGTTTTACCATTCCTCATCTATGACAATGCCTCTCCCATTTTCATGCCTCTGAATCATGACTAGGACGCACGACTCAAAATTCCATCTGTTAATGAATGCCATTTGCTTTCTTCAGAGAGAACTGTAAGAATAAATTAATATTCGGCAAGACCCTTTGATGAAATGTATCATGGAACTATGAGACTTTGGTGATGTTACCTGGTATCTCTGGTTGTTAGCAGCCATGTTCATCTCTGGTGATGAAATATCCTCATTGTGACCTCAAATATCCAGGAACTCTGATAGACAAAAATTTTTTATTAATAACTGGTCCAAATGTCACCTTCCATATCTTTAAGCCATTTCCTTTTCAGGTAAGAAAACTCAGAGTAATTTCCTTCTTCCATTTTTCCCTGGAGGTAATTTGTAAATAGGGGTTATGTTCCTCCTTCTTTTGGAAACTTTTCCCTCATCAAATTACATTAAATATTACTCGTTTAACCCTCTGAATCTTTCTCTTCATTTACATAATTCCCACTAAAGAGAAATGAACCTCTTGTATTCTCTAAATGTGGCATAAAAATATTAATTCTTTTTTATTTCAGAACTCTTACGTTATCTCTCGTTTTTTATTTGGTACATGTATATTTGTAAAATATTTCAAATAAAATAATGAAGAAATGGGCCTAATTTTTACAGTTTATTCTTGAGACAAATAATTTACCCCACATCCCACGAGGGAATTAACCGAACTCTAATAAATGTGGGATTCAAGTACCTTATTTTACAAGAATAAACTGATATTGTTGCTTCATTTTTTTGTCACTCTATACTTTTAGTTTCCTAATCGTTATAGATGAGGATATGACAAAGGTAGGGGCAGCTTGGTGTTGCAGTAGATAGTGCTTCAGGCCTGGAGTCAAAAACACATTAGTTCAAATCCAGCCTCAGACATTTGCTAGTTGCGGGACCCTGGGTTAGTCACTTAACCCTATTTGCATCAGTTTCCTCTTCTGTAAAATGAGTTGGAAAAGGAAATAGCAAACCATTCCAGTATCTTTGCCAAGAAAACCCCAAATGGGATCATAGAGAGTCAGACACAACATACCTGAACAGCTGAACAGAAACATGACAAAGATGATAAGTGATAGAAATCGTCAATTTTGAGGGGTCTATGGAAAGACAGGCACACAAATAGACTGTAGAAGCAAATTCTGGAAGCTTTACTTCTTTCCAGTTAAATATATTGAACCTCACTTTTCTAACCCTCTGGATTGTTCTCTATACTGTGAACTGGTTCAGTAATTTTTCTAGGAAAGTCACAGAACTGTTCAACTTCTTATCGCACTAATGGATATAGTCCCCAAAGAAGTCAAACACACAGAAATATTTCATATATATAATATTATTTTTAGCAGAAATTTTGTAGTAAGAAAAGGAAATTAGTAAAAAGTAGGTGTCTACTAGCTGGAGAAATGAAGGATAAGTTGTACCACAGGAATGTAAAGAAATATAATGCCAAATACGAGAAACTCAGAAACACATGAGAAGATTAGTATTAACTGATTCAGAGAGAAGGCAGTAAGTATGATGTGGAAAATAGTGTCAACATTATGGGTCTGTGTTTTAGGGTGTAAGCAGTACTTCTCAGGGACAACCCATCCCTAGCCCTCTGGCTTATGTTCTTAGAAGGGATCTTTCTCCAGGTTCAAAAGAAGTCAATCTGGTATTCTGGGATATTCTCAAAAATTACTAGAAGTGCAAAAATCCTTTCTCTGATATATTCAGATTCTGCCCCAGAAAAATACCAGGAAAATCTTTTTTCCCAGAGGCCTACTCTTCCTCTCTCAATCTCACTTCAAAGTGCATAAAACATAGCCAAATATTACCATTAATGGTCATGTAACATAATCAATATCAGGTAATTTCAAACATGTTTAAGCAATGTGTAGAAAATTATAATGGAACTTAAAGCCAAAGTCACCTTTTGGCTCTGAGAAAATAGGGGCAAGGAAAGAAACTACCCTAACTACAAGACTAGTCTGGTCTCAGCGCGTGAATCTTCATTTTCATTAATGTGTGAATGGAGATGATTGTAAAGCACTTAACACAGTACCTTGCATGTTTCCGTCATTCCGTCATGAACAAATGGGGTTTTCTTGGCAAAGATATTGGAGTAGTTTGCCATTTCCTTCTCCACTGTGTCCCCATTTCACAGATAAGGAACTGAGACAAACTGAGTTAAGTGACTTGCCTGAGGTCACACAGCAAGTAAAAGTCTGAGACCAGCTTTGAACTCCAGAAAGGCCAGTGCTCTATCCACTGTGGCACCTGGTTGCCACCCTGGCTGGCCCCTGTCTTACACATAGTAAAGTGCTATATAAAGAGCTAACTCTTGTTAAAGTAACAGAAGCCACTTTAATTTGAAACCTTAAAAAGAGAGCTCTTTAAAATGACACTAGGGGGCATAGTTCATCATGGTGGTTTGAATGCAAAGGTATATGTGTCATTTAGCAAGTTAAATTCTCAAAGGTGTGAAAAAATATTCAGAGGATTGACCACTTGATGTGTATGCATTGATGCAGTCATTAAATGCCATTTTTACAAAATTAAAAATGTTCAGCTATCCAGAGACATTGCATATCATGAGATCAGAAGTCTGTACTGTTTTATTGCACAGGTTTTGGCTTGCAGATTTCAACATGGAAGCCATCCCCAAAAAAGGGAGGCAAGAATGGACTGATGGACTTCTCTTACCTGGTTTTTTTCCCTTTGAAGGTCTACGGGGAGCAATAGCATTTGCCTTAGCTATTCGAGACACCGAATCTGAGCCCAAACAAATGATGTTCACAACCACTCTACTCATCGTTTTCTTCACAGTCTGGGTATTTGGGGGAGGAACCACACCAATGCTGACCTGGCTTCAAATCAGGTAAGGGTCAACTTTGCACAAAAGAAAATATTGTTCTGTTATCTACCATAAAAGAGGTGGTACTATGGACATTGAGAAGACCATAATACCAGTAAATGGGCATTGGGCTCAAGGGAAAAGTCAGTGTTGTTTTTCCACAGAGTGAGAAATGGTACATGGGAACCTCAGATCTACCTGACACAATTTCTCAGGTTGTCTATTTTTTAAGGACCCAGACCCTGGGCTGAGGGACGGGAAGTAGAGGGTGGTGGAGTTCTCCAAAGAGCATGGTACCCTTACCATGAATGAATCAGGGAGATCAACTTGGGAGATACATTATGAGGTAGTTTCTCTGAACAACTGGACCCAAGATGTAGTAGGAGAATACTTGAATATTAATCTGGGGCTAAATTTCCTAAGCATTAACCATAAATTTCTTTAGAGCAAAGAGAATGTTCAGAAATTCTAGAAATGATATTGGGTGTGTATATAGTAGATGTTCAATAGATATTGATTGGTTGACTGATTGGTCACAAAGACTTTTTAGTGACTGAGTCAGAAGTTCTTAACTTGGGATGCATGAGCTAGTGGTTTTAAATAAAAATTGGTAACTATTTCAATATAATTGGTTTCCTTATAATTCTATATATTTTATTTTATATATTTAAAAATATTGTTCTAAGAAGAGATCCATAGGCTTTACCAGACTGCCCAAAGGCTCCATGACACAAAAAAGGTTAAAAACATCTGGACTTGGTGGTCAGTTTTTCATAGGTAAAGTCAATGGCAAAAATGAGACATCTTCATTCCAGGAAAAATGGAGCATATGGACTTTTGTCCAGTCCCTCCAATAGTCTAGAGTAATTTTCTTTTCAATGAACTGTAAAATATGCTATTTCATTAAACTGAGTGACTTGTTTTAGCAAATAAGTTTTCTGTGTGCCAGGTGCAAGGAGACCATGGTCTATTTTTAACCCTTTGGTTTTTGTCACTTTTGTCAATGGATGTGTTTTATTTTGACACAATACACACTTCCCAACAAACACAGCCCCTTACACATGACGTGCCTCAAGAACAGTGAAACTAAGCCTCCTAAAAGTATGATTGTGCCTGAATGTACATGTCACTCTGTACGTTTGTAGCTTCTCACTTGCTAATGGAAAGGAAAAATATGTGAGTTACCTTTGAGAATATGATACCCACACTGTCCGTTGCTTCGTATGCGTGTCACTCTCAACAAATCCCTTCAACCAACATTCTTTAAGCTTAGAGAAGGGGTACAAAACTGAAAAGCAGCAGTGCTTGACTCCAAGAAACTTACAATCTTTTATACTAAGGAGATACTTAAGCTCTATGCACAATCTTCACTAAAAGGTAGAACAGGGAAGAGGAAAGATCCAGATAAAGTGCTTTAAGAAAATATGGCAAAAGAAAGATCACTTTTCATCATGAAAGGGGTAACACCTGATCTGGGCACTGAAGGCAGGATAGGATTTCAGTGGGTAGACATGTGGAGGAGATGTAATCTTAAAGGAATAACAGGCATGGGCATGGCCCATACAAATCTGTAGAGGGAGGAGAGTACAGAGCGAGATAAATAAGTAGCTGGGTTCATTTGGTTAGAATATAAACAACATGAAGGCAAATAGTGTGAAATCAGCCTAGAAAGGAATATTGCATTTATTTCTCTGAGAACTTTTCAGTCTCATCTTATGAAGAGGACCTGAGAGAATGAAAGTTTCTGCATCCCAAACCGATAGAACCTTAAGGTCTTAGGAGATCTATTCCTTCCCATATCCCAATAGTATTAAGGGTTCAATAATGGTTTTCCCTCCAGTCTGGATCGATGATTTCACTAGTAGGTATAATACTTTACGTGGAAATAAATGTTCCATCATGCAAATCATCAATGTTTCTGTAACTCTTGATAGATATAGTAAGATATAATAACCATTTATTAAGCATTCACTTTGTACCAGGCTTCGAGTTAAGCACAGGGATACAAATATGAAAAAGAAATATGATCCCTGCCCTCAAGTAACTTACAACGTAGTCAGGAAAGACAATACTGCAAAAGAAACTGAAAGGGGGTGAGGGAATAGTGCCAGAGAGTACCCAGCCCAGCATGAAGAGGATAGAGAAGACAGAGATGGAGAACAGCAGCATTTATTAAACCCTAATCATGTGCCAGGTACTGTGCTAAGTGCTTAACAAATATTCAATCAGAATAGGGACTGGACCCCTGATTTCATTGGCATCCTAATGAGGAAACTCTCCACCACTGCAAGTTGGCACCTATCTGCAAATTTTAATCTTAGAGTGGCCTAGAACACTTAGAAATTAAGTGAGTGGTTCACAGGTCTCATACCCAGTGTGTATCAGGGACAGGATTTGAACTCAGATATTCCTGACTGTAAGTCCAGCTCTATCTACTAGTCAATATCACCTTGACCATTTCTGGATCTCTCCTTCAATCCTACCCTGTACTTTCTTGGATTATGCTTTTCTGCACACACAGTTACATCCACTGAATACTGAGAAGCTCCTTGAGTGTGAGAGTATCATTCTTACCATCTTTTTGCCTTTAGTACTTAGTACAAAGCAATCAATCATTCAGGTCTTTATTAAGGGCCCGCTTTGTCCTGAGCCCCGTGCTAGGTTCCAGCCAGACCTGGTACATAGTTTTATTGAGTTGAAAATAATTTATCCTACTTCAGAAGCTGCAGAATTTCCTTACTATATGAGATGAGGTGGCAAGAGGTTCAGAAATTTGCTGTGGATAACAGAATAAGTAGGGCGAAAAAGACAGAAAATCAGAATGCTTGTTTGTGTCAGTGGGTTAGTCCAGAGATGACAGTACATCTCTCCACGCTAGAGCATGCAGCTAACTTTCCAGAGCTAAATATATCTGTCACGTTGTAGAAAATCTATTCCCTACTCTTGAAGAGATGTGTAAGCATGATAACTCATTCTTGTAATGTTATTTAAACATATATCGAAAACACATTTTTCAAAATGTGATACTTTTCCTTTTTAAAAAGCATAGACTCTTTTAGCTGCAGACTAGAGGCAAATGCATTAAAATGAACAAACCAGTCACCATGATCAAGAGGTCTCAAGCACTGAGTGGTTCTGGTCAAGTCCTTTCCTATGCCTAAGCTTCCATTTCTTTCTCTGTAGAGAAGAGTCTGGACAAGATGATCATGTTAGCTCCCTCTTGACCATACTCCTGACAGCTTTCTACTCCATGCCATACCTAGATTTTCAAAAAGAATGGAGCTGCCCTGTCTGATGAGGAAAAGAAGCAGTTTACTTTCCCCCATGCTTTGATCCAACCCAAACCACCGTGAATATAAATGGATTTGGTTAAGCACTAGCTGTAATGACTTTCTATCCAGTGGGCAAGGAGGGAACCCAAGCGGCGACTCCCACACTCAATGGGAGAAGGCTTCTCCATAAATGTTAGCAAGTGGTCATTAAATTAAGGCAGATCCAGGCCTGCTACTCACAACTTTGTGGGAGGGAGGGAGATATAAAGCTTTTTAAAGTCAGGAAGTGCTGTGAAGACTGCAGAACAGGGATGATGGGGCTCTGACCACACATGGGTGAGGAAAATCTTCCAATGGTATTTGAATTATTTTCCATGCACCTGAATGTGACCTGAGATTGCTTCCACACTAGTTGTTTACCTATATTCTCCTCTGGATGACTGCACAAACTGCATTACATAATCGAGGATTGGTCCCATGTGCACTGTTAGTAAAATAGCAATACATCCAGGCATTCTCTTTTGGAAAACTTTATGTACAGTGGATGGATTCATGAATGGAAAAGGAAGAGGTGGAAAAGGCCCAATCCACCACAATTGACATACATGCCATGAAAATATTGAATCACCCTTCCAGGAAAATGAAAATGTCTATAACTTACAGGTAGTACCCTCACTAAGTTGCTATCACTGGAAAAAATATCTTAAATTGAAATTGATTCAAACATTGAATTTTACCACAGTATATTTATTTGTTTCTTTTACATTTTTATTGATATTTTTTATTTTGACATAACTTTTATTTTTTGAATATTTTTCCTCTCTCATCATTTATAACAACAGCAGAGAGAGACAAAGAGAAAGGGACAGAGACAGAGACAGAGAGAGAGGGAGAGAGAGACATGGGGCTGGGTGGGGGAACAGTTCAGTAAATCCTACCTTATATATTGAGAATTCTACACCCATAGCCCCCACTCACCCACCTAAGGCAAAGGAAAGAAGAAACTTAATTTTAAAAAATATATCCCCCCAAGAACCAAGTTTGGCCATTTTTATCATACTACATTCAGTTTTACTTTTGTTGTAACTTCGTTCCATTTCTGATTGGTTGTGATCATTGGTTACATCGCTCTTCTGGTTCTACTTTCTTCACCTGTATCAGTTCATATAAGTCTTTCCATGCTTCTCTGTATTCTTTTTATGCATCATTTTTTACCATACTATAATAGTCCATTGTGTTTTTATAACCACAATTTGCTTATCCATTCTATAATCAATGGGCAGATACTTTGTAGCTCTTTGCCACTATAAAAAAGATATAGCACTGTATTTAACACAAGGAGATTATCCTCAAATATTTAGCATTTTTTTCAAATTCTGAAAGTATCTGTTTCCTGTGCCTATGTTATCTACATTTTGGTTAGAAGTAGATGGAAGAAGGTAGACAAGAGAAAGATTACTGCGTGTCTAAAAGTAGGGAAGGAGAGAGAGGGAGAGAAACAGCGTGAACATGTATGAACACATCTATACTGATAAATGTGATAAACTCGGATCAATTGGACACCTTATCATCTCGTCAAGTTCCCCTGTGATGGTTTATAATGTTGCCAAATAAAGCAGCAGTTCCATTAAGGCTTTTTAATTCACAGTTTCCCATCATTTCTTCTATATTTAGAGCAAGCTTAGCTTGTTTACAGAGTGATATCTCATTAACAAACCTTCATGTCAGACTCTCTCCATAAAATACCAGAACATAAGTAAATTGGAGCTTTAATAAAAAAGACATAAATATGAAGGCTGGAGATGGGAGATGGGGGAAGAGGGGACTGAAATGAAGCCCAGAATACAAATATGTTACTGAATAAAACTATACGTTATAGTCTTCATAAATGGTTTACTTATAGCTTTTTGCATCCCCAAAAAACAAACAGCATATAGGGGAAAATGCACTGGTCTTAGAGTTAAACCATCTGGATTCAAGTTCCAGTTCTTAAATCTATTAACCATATAATCCTACCTGTGTTATTTTACCTCTCTGTGTTTTCTCATCTGTATAATGGGACTGATGCTAATAAATAATAATAGAACACACCTCACAAGAAAGTTGTGATTAAAAAAACTCAAACCCTAAAACTCTTTGTAAATGTGAGCTTCCTTCTTCCCCCTTTTCTTTTCAATTCTACAAATATTTCTATGTGATACACACTTTGGGTAATACGAAGACCAATATGCTCAAGGTGTCCTTACTCTTACAGGGAAACTGAGGAAAGCAATAAAAACAGATACTTAAACTGGATTTCCCAGTTTGCAGTCTTGTGTGCGCATTATCTCATTTGATCATCTCAAGAGACTTGTGAAAGGGGTGCTTCAAAGATCATCCCCATCTTACAGATGAACCAACTGAGGTTCAGAGAGGTTTCAACCACCCATGATCACAGAGCTGCTAAGTAAGGATCACAGGCAGATTCAAACCTAAGTCTTCCCTGACTCTAAATCTAACATTCTTTCAGCTACTTTAAGGTAAAAAATGTGATATATGCCAAGGAAGTAATATAAACAAAGTGTCGGTGAGAACATAGAGAATGAAGAAATTACCCCCAGCTTGTGGAAATCAGGCAAGGCTTCATGGAGGAGGTAACATTTGATCTGGGCCTTGGAGGATGGGGAGGATTTTATCAAGGAAGGGGAAGACATTTCAAATAGTAGGAAAACCATGAGCCATACTTCAAATTTTCTCCTAAATGCTTAGGAACACACTTGAATTGTTCTTTCGCTCTGTGAAACGTGTTCAAACAGCTACTGCACCATTCCACAAAAGATGCATCAAAAATTGTGTGCATCAAAAATTGAAGGTAATATAAAATGTTGATTGGCATTTTCATTATTTCAAATAGTTATTTCTATACCAGAAGAAACTCAGAAATATTCTTATGTGAGAAGTAGCTTTCTCTTTGATTGATTTGTACTGTACCTTATTTAAAAGATTTGTCTTTTTTTCTTTTTCAACATCTCATGTTCAATGCCTACTGCGCACAAAACGCCATGGTTTTAAGAATACAAAGACAAAAATAAAATAGTGTCTACCCTCAGGGAGTTTACATTTTGGTCAGGAAGGGGTAGACAGCATGTACATCAAGTCAATTCCAACACAAATACCAAATACAAATTGATTTTGATGGGGGGAGTGAGAAATTTCCACGAACAATTTTTTTTTAATTTCAACTTTAAAAAGAATGCAGGATTTGAATTAAAATATAAACCTTCACCTCCCCAATTTCTGAGGAAATATCAAGGCGATCTCCAACATCAGTTGGGAGGTTTTCATGTAAAAGCAAACATAATAGCTCCTTGATTAGAGTCAGGATTTCCTCTGGATGCTACATTCTCCTGCTGAACTCATTAATACTCTGGAGTGAGGAAAACCCAACCCCCAGTGCTTCTGAGGATTATTAGCTCTGCTGTTATCCAGGAAACAAAAGAGATCAAAGGTGTCAGGCTGTGTCTCACTGAGATGATATCCAGTAAACAGGATTATCTACAAAGCTATTATACACCTGGGCAAACAGACCTGAAAACATGAGGTCCTCTAGAGACTATTGGAGCAAAGCTCAATGGCAGCTCATTTACTAACCTGGGTACTAACCTGGAGTGTATCCCACAGAGCTAATTAACGTTGCCCATTAAGAACCAAAGGGAATAGTACTGAGTTACCAGTATTTCCATACTGAGTCACTTTTCCCACCAAAAAGGATGTCTGTGTCTTGGCTTGCCAGGGACGCTGGTCTTCCTTTGAAGAGGTCATTTGTACATTATAGAGATTGGCAGCTTTTCCATTTCAGGCCCAGATAAGAACTCCAGAACAGTCAAAACCAGGCCCAGGGCACAGGAAAGCATATTCATCACAGAGGAAATTGTGTTCAGCCAGATTGCTCTCTTGATTTCCCAATTTGCCCCCCACCCCAAACACTTCTCTTCTTAACTACCAAAATAAATTAGTTTGTCAATGAACTTTGTACTATCTTTATCTGGAATTGAAGCTTCTGTGTAAGGAAGTCAGTTATTTTTAAAGAAAACTCTTTACAAATTATGTAAATCTGTGTTAACTTGAATGCATAGCTCTTTGGGAGTAGCCCTACTAAGATGGGCATAAGTACCCCTAGAACCTCTGTCAATTTTTCTGCAAACCCAAGGAGCATCATGGGTTTGTGAAAACAAGCAAGCTTGAAATTGGAGTTCTGGCTTTAAATCCTTACTTGACTCTTCTGTTCGTATGTGACCTTGACCGAAATCCCTTTAACTTCTCTGAACCTTAGCTATAAAATGAGGGGAATGGTCCATGTGGCTTCCTACCCATAAACAAATCTGCCCTGGTTCCCATGCCCCCTTAGATGGTGCTTTCCAGATTAGAGGACCAGATTAGAGATTGCAGATCTTACTTGTGTGACCTACCTTGGACAAATCATTTCACCTCTGGGTCTCACTTTTCTTATCTGTGCAATGAGAGAGATGCACTAGATGAACTCTGAGCTCTATAGTCTAAGAGTGTGTCAGATTCCCACTGACTCCAATAGAAATTGAGAGACGTGTTATCTCTGGAATAAAATACCAAAGCCTCTGTGACACTTAAAGACTCACAGCTTGGCTCCAGTCTACCTTCTAAGCTGATTACTCATTAGTTCCCCACATTTACTCTGCCTTCCAACCAATCTTGCTTATTTATTATTTCCTGTGTAAGACACTCCATATTCTACCTCCCATCTCCATGTCTTTGCATGACCCATGTTTCCTACCTCAAGTATAAAATGCCTTCCCCTTTCACTTCTGCCTCCTCTTAATGCCCCACCTAGTTAGTGTGTGTGTGTATACATTTACTGTGTGACCCTAGGCAAGTCCCTTAACCCTCTTTGCCTCAGTTTCCTCATCTGTAAAATGAGCTACAAAAGGAAATGCCAAACCGTCAGACATGACTGAAATGACTGCACAACAACATACATGTATGTATAACTATGTACACATATGTATACACAGACACATATTCTTCTGTGGAAAACAATGTTGTTGATGGAGTTGTGAACTGATTCAACTATTCCAGAGAACAATTTATGACCGTAAAGGCCTATAAAATTGCGCATACCCTTTGACCCAGCAATACCACTTGTAGATGTGTATCCTGAACAGAGATCATAAAAATGAGAAAAGGACCCACATGTACAAAAATATATATGATGACTCTTTTATAACAACTTGTCATATAAATAAGTAAATTATATATGTATACGTATGTATATATGCATATACATCAATTGTTTAGATATAAAGATATGAGCATAATTATATTACTAAGTATAATTATAAGTCTTAGTTATATTAATATGTATAAATTATAAAATATATAAATCAAATATATCAATATAATTTACTTAGATATATATTAGTATAAGTATAATACTATAAATAAGTAAATTCAATATATATGATTTACATATCTATGTGGATGTTGTTTTCCTCCAGAAGAATGAAAGTCTATCAATCAATGTGTGTATATATGTATGTATGGGTATATGTAAGTATGTACATGTGTTTGTATGTACATAGATATACATATGTGGGGGTGAGGTGGATAGGTATATTTGTATATGTATGTGTGTATGCATAAATTATTTATGTGAATATTGTTTTCCCCAGAAGAATATAAATTCTTTGAAGGAAGGATCTGATTCATTTATGTATTTGTGTGCCAAGCACTGAGCATAGCACTTGTTATGTGCTTTTAATAAGTGCTTCTTAAATAAATAAACTTAAAGAGTAACTTTGAGCCTGTAGTAGATAACATGTTCTTTTTTTCTTTAAAATAAATCATTTACAGGTTCCTTTCCCTATATCACCCCATGGCTGATGATTTTTATTTCTTCAGGATGCTCTCTTAAAAGGTCTCTTCCAGCATTAAAAATGAATTACCTTAAATATAAGGAAGAGACTCCTTAGAGATAAAGCCATAACTAACGTAAGGTGACTGGTACTTTGCCCCAGAGTGCAGATATTTGGGATAAGCACTTTCTCCTCATGGTAGGTCTAGTGTCCCCATCAATGTGGCACCCCTCTCCTAAGACCTATCTTTCCTCTAGCTCCTGTGGTAGTTTTCAACCAACAACAGTACCACAGTCTCTGGGAGTTGATTAGGTCTATCACCCATAACTGACACGCAGCATTCAATCCAGAACTGATCTCAGAACAATGGCACTGTCTCAGAACAACTGCTTCCTCAGCTAGATGGTCTTTTGTGCTGCTATTTCTCATCCTACTCCACTTTAATCCACCCTGATTGGACTGTATTTTTGCCCCAGGTAAAGAAATTTCTAGCTTTACTCAGATTAGAGGGATAGAGATAGGTGGTATAGATATGTAAATCTGATGACATACATATATTTATACAAATACATATACGTGTAGATCTATGTATGTATGTGTATGTATATACACATAGATACACATTCATATATCCCTTTCCTTCCCCACTCTATACTGTAGCAGCTCCTTTTTCTCTTCAAAATACTCCTTCCCCTTATCAAGACAACAGGACCCTATTTTCACATTTTCACATGCTGACTGATTGACTCTTGATACTTCAGTACAAATTCTTTGCCTAGTGTTGGCAGCATTTTGGATAGCAGTTCATATTTTCATACTGTACCCATCTGCCCAAATTTCTTTATTTATACCCTGGAAAGCATCCCTAGTTCTCCTACATTATCTCTACTACTAGTTATAAAAAAAAAGTTTCTTACAACAAAATGTGTCCCTGGAATGCATCATCTGTGTTAGTAGGAGCCTTTTGGTATTTATTAATAGGATAAAATCCTCATCAAAAGCAAAGTTAAATAGAGCTTCTATTCCCAAGACAAGTAACAAAGATGATCTATAGCACACCATACAATGAGAATATGCCATTTAAAGCAGCAAAAAAAGAGAAACATAATTAGATTCTGAGCCAACTATAGCATTGTTTTATTTTGGTTCTCAAAAGTTTTATGCCTTTTTAATAGGAATCATAATAGTTAACACACCAAGTAAAGCACATGAATATTTTTTATATTTGCACATTTATGAGTGTTTACATAACCTATGTAAGGTATAATATAATCCACATAAAAGTATGTCATGAAATGTTATTTCATAACGCCATCGCTAATATATTACAGCTATAAAGTCACCAAGTTATACTGTAACCTCATCATTAATAACCATTTCCATCATGGAGCTAACAGCCATGCCAGAATGTCATCAGGGCTAAAATCATGTTTTCATAAAACTGATTAGTAATATTAATTGGAAGATAGGCCTGTCTATAAGGAGACACACATTTCTATTTCAGTTGTCAGGTCAGGAAATTTTCACGTATCTATTATCTTGTCAAATTAACTTGTGTCCTTGAGAAAGAAGTGGAGGACCAAGGGAAAGAATACAGCTTCTAGGGTCTCTTGATACCTGAAATGTACTTTGTACTAATTTTTCATAAGTATCAGAATAAGTATCTTTTTTTTCTTATTCAAGGAATATCCTAACAAATATTATATTACAAATATTATCAAGTAAGGAAAATATTTGTAAAGTATTTAGCACAGTGCTTGGCACATAGTAGGCACTCAATAAATAAATGCATATTTCCTCCCCCATCCCAAAAAAATGAGATGTAGTATGTGGTGGATAGAGAGTTGGTCTGGATCCAGGAAGAGCTGAATACAAGTACTATTTGTGACACATATTAACTCTGTTACCAGGGGCAAATTTCAACCTCTTGGTGCTCCTAGGCAATGCTCTATGACTATAAATTAAATTTCAGAGGAGCTGTTGATTTGCTTGATTGGAGGCAGTTTTCATACTCATAGTTCCTTGTATTAATGAATTCAAAAATTCCTAAAAGTATCATAGGAAAAGTTAAAATGGGCATGTGTTTACATAAAGTGGTTTTAATTCTTTGTTAATACTGACGTGGAACCAGAGGATAGGGGAAGGATGTGGGCAAAAGCAGAGGAAATGTGGCACATATAATGCATCAGTCAACCCTCCTTTCATAAAGGGTAAACAGACTGGACCAGGGATGGGGAACCTGGCACCTTGAGGCCCCACATGGCCTTCTAGGTCCTCAAGTGCAGCCCTTTGACCAAATTCAAACTTCATAGAACAAATCCCCTTAATAAAAGAACTTGTTCTGTAAAACTTAGACTTAGTCAAAAGGCCACACCCAAGGACCTAGAAAGCCACATGTGGCCTCCAGGCCCCAGGTTCCCACCCCTGCTAGATTGTAAGTATGGCAGAACTGGTCCACATATCCAAGGCCATTTTGGTATGGGTATCTGCCATTTTTGATTAATTTACCTGAGGAGTTGGTGACTTTTTCCCCAACTGATAAAGTTTAATAATTTATTCACTTGAGGATGAAGCAGGAAAAAAACATCAATCCAATCAGACTTTCCAAAAGTTCTCATTTGTTATTCTACAAAATGGACAGCTGAGCTAATCTTCACCAATGATAATATATAAACATTTTATGAGGAGCTCCTTTTAAAAATTTTTACATTCAAAATTGAAGCCTTGGCAAGCAAACAAAAAAATAATAACCCTCACATAATTTGTTTAGTTCATTATCCTTTTCTGTCTGACCCTGCCCACGCACAATAACAGAGACAGAGAATTCAATGGGATGGCTTTGAGAATGCAGGCTAAGGCATCTTGGAGGTATGTGGTACAAAGTCAGAATGGAGCAGAATCTGGAGCTTGCCTGTATCCAAGAGGTCATCAGGAGATCCGCCAAAACAGAGTCCAAAAGGTCCATATAGCTAGGAAAGCAAGTTAGTGAGCTAAAAATCTGGAGTCATGGGTCAGAGCTGTAAATCAATAAGATAGGAAACAAGACAGGTCAGGAAAGGGAGTCTAGAGCAGGCACAAGGAGGCTCCTGAGATGCATGGTACTCAGGTTTCTGGGTGCTTTCGAGTGAGGGTACAGAAAGTCAGTACCATCTTTGTGATCTCCTTGAACCATTTTACTGACACAATGCAATGCTGTGAACCCTTGTCATTGAGGAAACTGTGGCTGTTAGGACAAGAAGCACATTCCAGGTGCACGCTCAGGCATCTTCCCTTTCCCTCTGCTCAGTATTGATCTCTGCTCAGTGAACTTTTCATATAGATAATCTGGCCTATTTCAAAACTTCATATATCCAGACCATATCAAAGCATCAAAAATGGATCATGAAATAAAATATGATGGAAAGAAATAGTGTATCCTGATTTTATAAAATAACATTTCACTTTATTTTTTGCTTAAAACTTGTTTAGCATGCTCTTTGAAAGAAAGATGTTCTATCAATTCAAGAATTTATCAGAGTAGCCCAGTTTAAATATATTATGGCATAGGAATATTGACCAAATATATTCCAAGCAACATTGTTGTACGGGAAAAGATTGCCTGCTTCCATTACATAGTCTGTTGTCCTTCTAGACACTATTCATTATATTTATGACCATAGACACAGTCATATTATCATACATCTAGGGCTGGAAGCTACCTCAGAGGCCATTTAATCCAATTCTATGAACTTGAACTATGGTTCAAGCAGCTAAGTTGTGTGATGTACAGAGCACTGGACTCAGGAAGACAGGAGTTCAAATACTGTCTCGGATATTTACTAACTGTGTGGCCTTAGGCAAGTCTCAGTTTCCACATCTATAGAATAGTATCTGCCTCATTTGAAGATATAATGAAAAATGCAAATTGTTTGGCAAACTTTAAGCATCATATATATATATATATACATATATGTATGTATGTTAACTATTACAAAGTAAGCATCAGAGGTAAGATTTGAACCTAGTCCTCTTATTCCAAAGCCAAGTTTTTTTGTCCCTGTACTATGCAATCTCCAGCCACAGTTTATATAAATATTAATATTTTGTTCACAAAAAATGTTTCAAAACTTTTCTAGAACCTTTTTTAACCTCAAAAAGAAAAACCAACTCAAGATGTTAACATCCCCTCTTGAAGACTCCCAAGCCCTGTAAGGAGGCATGGTTTTCACCCAAACATTAGCAGGTAAAGTCTCTTGTGACTTCTTGTTACCCCTTCCTTTCCTCCCAAACCAGGTCCAAAGCCCCATACCCAATGATGAAGCAGGGGAGGGGAAGGATAAATAGAAGAAGGGCAGCATCCCAAGGATATCATTGAAGAGGTTAGAGGAAGAAATAGCAGCAGGTTTTCAAGCACCTACTGTCCATTAGACAAAATAAATGAGTCATTTAGTCAGCAAGCACTTACCATGTGCCAGGCTCAGTGCTAAATGCTAGGAATGCAAAAACATGGTCCCAGTCCTCTGGGAGCTCATCTCATTATTTATTTATTTATTTTTGCTTCACTTCAGAAAAAAAAGTAACCTTCTCTTCTCATCATGAGAGATTTACAATTTGGAATTAATTGGTTAGTAATGAAGCTGAATCTACTCGTAAAGTTGATGGCTCAAAAGCCTGGCTGAGAAAATGCCAATTTAACCCCCAGTTCAACACGGAAGAAAAGTTGTAGCAAAGGTGACTTCTGAGACAAACAGCTGGCACATTCCAAGGTCTCCTGGCCCCCTCCCACTCTCATGCCATCCCTGACATACAAGGCAGTCTGGAATAGTAGACAAAGCATGGACGTGGGGTCAAGAATACCTGGGTTGGGATCCCACCTCAGGACGATCTTAACTATGTGATTTCAGGGTTGTCTCAGCCCTCTCTGTGCCCTGGTTTGTAAACTCACTTGTAAAAGGCAGGTAACTCACCTACCCTTTCCTAGGGAAAATAATGAGCGAAAAATCGATTTGCAAACCTTATAGTACCAAATAAATATGAGATATTACATTAGTATTATGATTATTTCGAAAGCAAAATTGCCATGTTTTTATGCAAGTGGAACTTTCAGTCAGTGGCCTATTCAAAAGAAGATTTTCCTGACAAACACAAAAGAAACAAAAAGTTCTAAGAAAACATATCCTATAACAGTGCTGTGGTAGGAGGGATAATTTTTTTGCTTTTCTTTGACATTTTTCCCCATTCTGCCTTGCATCCTCAGTCCAAACATTTGTCCAAATAATTTTTTTTCATACCCTGGGCCAGATCGTAATCCCATGTAGCTCATTGGGAGATCAAAGCAAAATGAACACCTAACCCATTTTCTTCCTCTTTTCAATTAATTTCTCATTGGACTGGAATTGTATTTTCTGTATCCCACGGTCCTTTTGATACAAATGTTCTCATCACCTTATCCAGTGACCACATCTGTTCACTAGTGGGGACTTTCAAGCACAGCAGTGGTGTCTCTATCATTAACACATCACCAGCAGAATGAAAGAAAAGGAACTGATTGCTGGGAAATTTCCAAAGTGTGTCCCTGTGTCTGTCAGATTCAAATAACAAGAAAATCAAAGCCCCCAAAAGAGGAAAAGGAGTTTGAATATCCAAAAAGAGAGACAGAATGGTCTTGTTCTGAGCGAGCACCAGCAGTGTGGTCCTGGGTATAAGGATCTAACCAGGAATCAAAGTGTGTGTGTCCAGATCTAGCCTCTAATGCTTATTACCTGGGTGAACTCATAACCTTCATTTTCCTTGTCTGTAAATAAATGGGTTGGACTAGATCAGGGGTGGGACTTCAAGTGACCCTTTGAATCCAAGCTAGTCAAAGGGTTGCACTTGAGGACCCAGAGGGCCACATGTGGCTTCAGGGCTACAGATTCCCAACCCCTGGAGTAGATGATCTCTTCCAGAACCAAACTAGGACTGATACTTAACCAGTAATATGAGAAAGAAAAATAATACATCCGAAGCAATACTTATAGGAGAACACATGAGATCTAGTTCAGTAAATCCTCTTCTATTGCATAGTTCTCTGGCATTTAAAGCTCATCATAGCTTGAGTTCTCCCTGTCTTTCCATTCTTGTTACACTTTACTGCCCTCTGCACCCTCTGTGGTCCAGATGTTATGGCCAAGATGCTTCTTCTGACAACACTGTACTCCATCAACCACTTCTATGCCCTTACATTAATGGTTACCCAGAATGTTCTGTCCCTCTCATTTCTATTTTTTAATTTTCCTAAATTTTTTCAAATCTCACGTTCTGTAGGAAGCTTTTTCCTCTCTCTCTTCCTCACCCTCACCCCCACCCCTAGAATACTTTCCCTTCTGAGACTGCCTTTGACATAATTTATCAAAAATATCTTATTTGTAACTAGTTGTTTACAGGTCGTCTCCTCCATTAGACTATATGTTCCTTGAAGGCAGGGCCCCTGAATGTAAGCTTTCTTATAGTGACTATTGTGTAGTAAGCACTTAACTAATGCTTGCTCTCTTACTGAATGATACCACAATTTAGAATCAAAGGTCTTGGATCTCAACTACCATCTCTTCTACCAAATTCCCCAAACACACCATTTCCTTGGAAACCTCTGATTGAAGATGAAGAGGGAACTCATTTTTCCCATAGTACAGAGGAAAAGCAAAGGAGAAGAAGCTGCAAGACCTCCATTCTAAGTCAGGATCTTCCAATAACAAGGTATATGTTTGACCTCAGATAAGTCATTCACCCTCTGTAGACTTCAGTTTCCTCATCTTTAAAATGAAGAGGTTAGGCTTTAGGATCTCTAAGATCTAATATTCTCTGACTCTGGCTCATATACTGCCAAAGTGGAGAGCATTTCAGTTCATTTTACAACTAAGTTAGAGTTGACATTTGGAAAAAACCCTCAGATAGGAGATGTGACTTTTGCATCTGACTGGTTGGCTGATGCTGTTAAGCAAACTGCAGCATCCTTTGGGGCTTTGGTATCTCTAGTAACAAAATAGTAGTGAGTCCCTCTTCATCCCTACCTACCCATTTTTTTTTTGTAGTGGGATTCAAGATCCTTAATTCAATTAATTTCGACAAACTTTTGTTAAGCAACTACCATGTGCAAGATTCTGTAAGTCAGAAGCAAAACAATCTTTGACCTCTAAAGAATCTTTTCTTCCCCTGAGGGTGAGGGAGAGCAAGGAAGGACATGATATACACAGATAAATAAATACAAAATATACACAGAGTAAAGGCTGCATAATTTTCAGAGTGTGGGTGGGAGAGGACTTGCGTGGGCTGTGGGCTCAGAAAAGGTCTTCTGTAGGTGGCTGTGCTTGGGCTGAGCCTAGAAGGGAAGTAGAGATTTCCAAGAGTCTGTAGTTAGGAGGAAGAAGACTCTAGGCGTGGAAGACAGCATGATTTGAAGAGGTTATATAAATTGTTATGCAGTTGTATCCTAAATAGGGAAACAGACTGATTTCACTGATAGCTTTGGCCAGTGCAAGTAGAAGACTGGATCTTTAGCTTACACTTGGCGGCCACATGCGGCCCTGTTTACCCAAGGAAAACCCTTCATATCTGGCAGCTTTGACACGTACATAAATGCCTTGAGGAAGGGATGTTGAACTTTACTTCCCATTTTATTCAAAAATGCCCTGAGCTGCTTGACTTAGTTCCAAAGCGTTTTTAGGAAATCACTAAAACATCTAGGCATAGCAAACACCCTTTTATGAAACCTCACCTATTGTTTTGACCCTATCAATGCAAAATACATTTTTTAAAAAAACACTTTGCTTTTTAAAAAAAAAATAGTCATTATACCACCTACTTCTAGTCAGGAAGTTCTAAACCCTAAGTCATTTCCTACTTGGCTGGGCCAAGGAATGTGTTAGGAGGATGTGTGACTATGGACAGCATGACTCAGACTAAGAACTGTTTCTGTGGAATTTATTTCCTGGCCAAGATTCTTGGAACTCAAATTGTTCATTGGATTGAGTGGTAGCTTGAGCTGTCATAGCTTTGATAGACTTTTTGAGAATATAGTAAAATCAGACTTGAAGATTAGATTCTAGTCCGTAAAATCTGAGTAGCTATTGTGCATTTTGATTACTGAAACGATACAGCCTTTCTCTTATTAGGGGGAACTATGAAGCATATTGTATTATTTTGAAACCTGTAATCTAAAAGGAACTAACCAGGAAAGTTGGATGAAGGAAATGAGAAGGGAATTAGTGCCCTCAGCCTCAGAGGGGTTTTATTGGTTAAGGTCAAGGAAGATGTCTATTGTTGACTGTGTCCAGATTGAGGCTGTTTTAGAAATTCTGCAAATAAGCTAGGTTTAGCCAAGTCAAGAAACAGGAAGTTGATGGGATGGATACCTCCAGGGTAGCGGTCTCAAGCAGGAAGGGTCAGTTTAAAAGAAAGAGAGAGAGACCTTATAGGGGTGATACCATGCACATAAAGACTAGACTCAGAGATGGGGATAAAGACATCCATTGGTTTGAAAATTGAGATAACATCTAGCCTGCTGACTCTGAGATGACCCTGTACCCCTGACATTCTAGAGTTCTGAGTGAATAGGAAAGGACTTCAGCTGCTGCTATCTGAGACATTCCTTTTCCTGATGTTGCCATATCAATCCCTTGTGGCTCAAATCCCTTAGAATTCCCTGTAACTCAGACATCAGGTAGCCTGCAATACCACTTGGCATGCACAGGTAATTCAAGAGAATACACAGGAAAATAATAAAATAAAAATATATATTATATATAATATATAAATATATAATAACAATATAATAGGCAACTACTTCATAAATGTTTGTTGAAACACACTTAGAGATCTTCTAATCTAGACTCTTTATTTTACAGATGAGAAAGTCAGACCTGAGAGAGAAAATGACTTGCCCACAGTTGTCCAAAAAGTTATTGACAAAGTAAGGATTCTAACCTAGGCCCTTTGGACTACAAATTTGGACAAGAAATGCAACACCATTTCCATTATGTCACACTAACCTGTGAAGTGAATTAAATTAAAAATGCCCCAGGGCCACTAGTTTTCGCGGAGTCACACGGTTCTACTGTAAAGAGGTTTCTCACTATTTCTCCCTCCTTTCAGTATCAGCTGAGGTAACAAATGATGGGTCAAATTTTAAAAACACAAGTCAAAATTATCCTGGGTTCAGATCCTGACTATTCTATCCATGGGTGTTCGAGAAGTCACTTAAATTCATGGTAGATGGCACAGTGGACATACTTCTAGGAAGACCTGAATTCAAATCTAGTTTCAGATACTTACTCTGTAATCCTGGGCAAGACCTTTATGCATTTCCTCATGGGGATAAGGACAGTACCTAACTCACAGAGTTGTTGTGAAGAACAAATGAGATATTTTTTACATTGTTCAGCATAGTTCCTGGAACGTAGCAGGCATTTAATAAATTCTTATTCCGTCTTTCCATCCATCTATCTAAGGTCCCTGCTAGCTCAAACATTCTGTAATTCGTGATCCTGTAACCCAGCAACACAAGAAATCCAGAGAGTCAGACAAAGTACTAGAAGAAGGGGCTCACAAAGTATCACAGGTACTGGCCTCACCTGCACTGAAACCTTGCTTCAGACACTTACAAGCTTTGTAACTCTGGGCAAGTCACTTGCTCTCTCAGTTTCCTCTTCTGTAAAATGGGGATAGTAAAAGCACTTACCCTACAAAGTTGTTGGATGAAGCAAATGTAATATACATATAAAGTATTCTGTAAACCCTAAAGGATTATCTAAAGGCTAACTATTATAAAGAAAAACAGACCCAACCCCTGTTAGACATCTTTGACTTATATCATAGACATCATAGACTTACCAAAGGGATGGAAGGGACCCCAGATCCCATCGAATCCAGTCCCCTCATTTTACAGTTGAGGAAACTGTGGCTGAGAGAAAGTCAATGACTCGTAGAAAGTCACACAGCAAGTAGCAGAAACAGAATCTGAATTCAGGTCTTCTGACCCCAAATCCAGCCTTCTTTTCACTGCACCATGGTATCTCCATTATGAGGTAACCAAGAAGAAAGAACTAGGTAACCTGACAACTGTCTTTTGTTCATTGGTGTTGTTACTTCCTTCTCTTCCTCTGATGTATCTCATGAGTACTCAGTGGAAAAACTCTAAACCCCCCCCCCCCCAAAGAAGGAGGGTGGGGTCTTTCAAAGGGATATCAGAGAAGGAAAGAAGTTATTTTCTCTCTTGTAGGAAAATGGATGTTTGGAGCACCCAGGTCAGAGTGAGAGAAAAATGGTAGATGGTACCCGCAAGGGATTCAGGGACTGGGGAGGTAGAAGGGGTGAAAGGAGAGAAGAGGGGAGAGAGAGAAGGAAAGAGGAGGAGAGAGAGACAGACAGACGGAAAGACAGAGACAGAGAGATGACAGAGAGAGAAAGAGAGGAGAGAGGAAGAGAAGAAAGAGACAGACAGACAGAAAGATGAGAGACAGGGAGACATCAGTGGGCACCCAGTACCAAGGTAGGTAGTGCACATTTAATGTTTCCAGGGCATCACAGCTCAATATCTCCATACATAAATAGACAGACAACTTCTTGCCCACTTATATTAGGGGGAATAAGAAAATGGATGTACAAAAGCTTAGAAAGTGCTTTTTGGAGACTCCAGTGAAAGGGGGCATGGGACCACATACCAGCACTTAGAGTGTATTTTGTGAAAATGGACCAACTTCCTTTTGAACCTCTCTCCCACCCCCAAGGCTGGCTAATGTGATAGCTCACCTGGGCATCCATTTATTTATTTTATCTCTTCCTTCAATTCTTACAATTAGAGCCTTCCCAGAAGGGCCTCAGGGCACACGCTGCACACTAAAACGGTAATTAAAATAGATAAACTGGTACAAAGCCACAATGAAAACAGGCAGTCAATGGGGCTGTGTATTAAGAATTATCTACCTGAAAACCTGAAAATGCCACTTTGTTGCTGCTGAAGATGTATTCATCCAGTTCTACGGCAGATCTGGGCCTTCCAAAAATTCATAAATGGAAGAAAAAATCTCTCGGTTTGGATGACCTTATTTGCAAAATGGTTCTTTTTCAGACCCTTCCCATTTCATGTTTTTTAAGTGGGGGGGAGGGGAAAAGAGAACATGGGAATGATTTCTTTGGTGTGGGGAACTCCTGATATACAAACTTCCTCCCCAGAGCAGATGACCAATTTTTATGTAGCCTATGGTCTTAGAGAGTCACCTAAGACACTGAGTGATTACATAACTTTGCCAAGTTTGCACATCTAGTATACATCAGGGGCAGGTCCTAATCCCAAGGCCAGCCCTGGCCACCACATCTGGCCACCTCTTCCCCCAGTTAAAGCCCAACATTTTACAGAGCAGGGAACGCTTTCCTTAAACAACTTCCTAACATTTTAAAGAATTTGCCAAAAGGATTACAAAGAATCCAAAAATATTCCAGTTTTTCAAAAGACTATAACTGAATTCCATAAAAGTGGTTTAGAGTGTTTAAATGGCAGTGGGACATTTTTAAGCCTGGGAAGCAATCACAGAATCATAACTGTGAAGAAGTCATTCGCTTTTACCAGGGAATCTCATGTTCATCAAACTCCCCAGGAAAATAGAGCTCCCAGGGTGCTGTGTTCTCTTCCAGCCTGTCATCACATTCTCAATAAGCAACCCTCTGTTAGTTCCTCCTAATTGACCTTGCCAAGTCCCCATTCACTTACCAGTGCTAATAAAGGTTACCTTTAGAATGTGATTTTAAAAAATGAGAATTTGCATGTTTAGCAGGCAATTTGCAAAAGCTAATAACACTGCCATTGTCAATTAAAAAACACATAAGAGGTTAGTGTGCATTATAGATTGGAGTGCTAGAAATATATTCCCTATTAAATGAATGTGTGCAAACGTCTAGCTAACTGGCTGGCACATCATTCTTTTTAACAATTCATTTGGTCTTTTCAGAAATGGGTTGGATTTTGTTATTTTGTGACATCATCACTTGAAATCTGGCTTAGGCTAAAATAGATAAGAGGAAAAAATCGAATGAAAAGTAGAATGTAGTTACTTAAATCTTTGATTATAGGCAGATATGGAAGACATATATAATATGGGAAATTTTGAGAAAAGGGTCATAATGAGTACATAGGTAATGACGACCTCTGGCTACAAAAAAGGGAAAAAAGATCTCAATTGCTTCTTCTGAGGATATGTGACAGAGTAGAAAGAATATTGAACTTGATGCCAAAATACCTGGGTTTGAATCCTTGTTCAGACACAATTATATGAACATGGGTAAGTCATTTTACCTCAGTGACCTTAGTTGAAAAATGGGGGCAATGACGCTTGTTCAATCTTCATCATGTCATTGTGAGGAAAAATCTTTGTGTACAATAAAGTACAATATAGCAGGAGTAATAAATAGTAGTAGTAGTGGTAGTAATAAACTAAATAAACTAAAAAAATAGGGGTGTTAGTAGTAGCAATAGTAGTGGCAATTGTAGTAGTAGTACTAACAGTAGTATATCCTCATCTTTTGTGAAATTAAGATAAGGAGTTCAGGGACAAGTCGCTATCACGTTTTTATATACAGGTGTGTGCACACATGTGTACATACATACACACAGACTATATGTAACATATTGTACATATATGTGTGCATATATATGCTGATAGATATTGCACAGCTGGACAAAACATCTGCTTCTTGTAACCGAATATAAATACTCTGATTTACGCTCATTCTCTCTTGATTTACTGAAAGTATCCTTGGTACAGGACAACAGGAGTGATATGAACTTTCTCTAGTTCCCACCTGATTCCACCACCTTTACTGTGTTTCTGTATTTTACTTTTTACTTTGTGAATCTTGGAAACTATTAGAATTTGATGTGGCAACATCTGTTGAGAACATCGTTCATGAGTTTTTGTAGACATTATTATGTCCAGGAAGTTGTTCAGAGTTCGATCTGTAGTAAAGGTTTGGTTCCAGGACAGTTGTTGGCTGAAATGTTTCCTGGATATGCTAAGGTCTATATTTATATTGCAGGCATTTGTTGTTTCTCAGATTTTGAAGGATAGTGAGCTTCTGTTTTATAATTCTAACCATGCTTGGCTTTCAGTAGGTACTAAATCTTTGCAGTGAGAATGGATATGTTGTACTGTTTCTGGTGCTACTTTGTATAATCAGCTTTGGGCACTAAATCTAGGTTCCTTGAGGAAAACGTTTTTGTAATTTCTGATAGAGATAACCTGGTTATGAATTACTGTCATAAACCCTTCTATTTCTATCAACAAATCCACATGGCTCAGCCATTCATTCACTGTTTCTTTGCCAACATTTTGTTAGCTGATTTCATGAGAATGTTGCCCATTCAGGGCCATTCTTGGATCTTAGCTATTTTATAGGTTGCATCCAGCAGGTCAACTGCTTTTGGTTACATTTTTTAAAATTCAGTATTGTGTACTTATTATCAGATTTTACTATTTCTTGGTGAAGTGTTCACTGTCTGCTTTTTCCAAAATTATTTCTGTTCATTTTGTTTACCTGTCAAATGCTCTGAAAATGTTTATTAATCCTCTTTCTCTTTTTTTAGTGAGGAAGTATTCATTTTTCTGTGGCCTTAGGATAATGAGCAGGGATTTTTTGTGGTTGTTACTATTGTATGGTCTTTTGTTGGGGCAGCTAGATGGTGTAGTGGATACAACACCAGTGCAGGAGTCAGGAGGACCTGAGTTCAAATCTCACCTTAGACACTTGACACTCACTAGCTGTGTGACCTTGGGCAAGTAACTTAACCCCAGTTGCCTTATCCTGGGTCATCTCCAATCATCCTGACGAATATCTGGTCACTGGATTCAGATGACACTGGAGGAGAAGTGAGGCTGGTGACCTGCACAGACCTCTCTCACTCAAAACAAAGTCAAATGCAAGTCATGTCATTATTTCTCTGATGACATGGTCTTCTTCGGCAACCAAGGACAAATGCGCACACAGTCTTTTGTTAGGATATTTGCCAAATCTGTTATGGCCCATTTCCTAGACCCCCAAATGTTATTTATATAATATATATATGTCAATTACCTTAAACATGTTCTTCCCATTTACTTTGATTTCAAGAGTGTTTTAACCATCCATCACAACGGCTTATTATTATAACTGTGGCCATTGCTTTGGTCTTGACCTATGATTTCATTGTGGGGTACTCCATACCCCAAACTGCTCTAGAAGGCAATGTTTGCTTTCATGTATCAAAATATCATGAAAATGATGAAGATTTGTCGATTTTTTCTCTTAAATTGATATGAAATGTTGGATCTCATAGAATTAGTAGCCAAAGTCAGAGATACTCAAAGTACAAAATCTAGAGATTCCTAAATGAACTGACTAGGGTGCCACAGAGCTGATCCACAGGTTCCATTTTAAAATAGTCATAGAAGTGTATATATTCTCCCTGAGAAGGGAGGGCTAGCCAAAAGAACTAGCCCTATATCATTGACACCCTAGCACAGATTCTTTTACCAAATTATCTATTTGTCTCTTTAAAAAGGAGCGAACAGTGTCTCAAGGAAATGGAACTAAGAATATGTAAATTTAGAAAGGAGTAGGGTTTGGGTGGTAGAGAAGATTGAGTTTAGTCAAGAATATAAGGCTCAGTTTTCTTCATTGTAGGATGGTGGTTGGTGAGGGGGCCAGTGAAGCTTAGGTCTGACCATGTCATCTCTCTCAAAAAACTTCAGTGCCTTCCTATTACTCCCAGGATCAAACATAAAATGCCCAGTTTGGCATTTAAAGCACTTCACAAACTGGGTCCTTCCAACCTCTCCAGTCTTCTTCCATTTTACTTTCCCTCTCTAAGATCCAGCTACACCATCCAACATGTTCTTCACACCTAACACTCCACCTACCTACTTGGTACCTTTGTACCTGTGCCCCATACCTGGGATGATTTCCCCCTCATTTGTGCTCTTAGTTTTCCTGGCTTCCTTCAAAACTCAGCTCAAATCCCACCTTCTAGGGGAGATGTTTCCTATTTCCCCGCCCCCAACTCCCATGCCGTCCAAGGTTACCTTGCATTCTCCCTATATAGAAGAAAGAGAGAATGAGATAGAGACAGAGAGAGAGAAGGAGGAGGAAGAAAAGGAAGGAAGGAAGGAGGGAAAGAAGGAAGGGAGGGAGGAAGGGAGGAAGGAAAGAAGGGGAAGAAGAGAAGGAGGGAGGAAAAATATACCCAATTATTTCCATATTGTTTTTCCTTATTTGAATTTGAGCTCCTTGAAAACAGACTGTTTTTGCCTTTCTCTGTATCCCCAAGGCTTAGCCTAGTTCCTGTGATGTAATCAAGTGTTTAATAAATGCCTGTTGAATGAATGAATAAATGAATGAATCCTGGCCACCTGTGGGTGAGAGACAGAGAAAAGAATGGTGTAGATGAAAGAAGAGCAAGAAACCCTGTGCTAGGGGTCAAAAAATGTAACTTCTCCCCCAGCTTACAGCAGGCACTATATCACATCACTTTCTGAGTCTCACTTTCCTCACATGAACATGGAAACAGTCCCTGTTTACCCTGTCTACATGGACTTTTTATGAGAATCAAATGAAATAATGTATGTAAAGTGCATTTTAACCATAAAGTGCTATATAAATGTCAGCTATTACTACTATTGATCTCTTTAGGGCCGCCAATCCCTTAGGTATGAAGTGTTTACCTGCAAATAAAAATCAAATAAACTCTTAGAAGGTGTCAGTAAATTTCCCCTTTATTTCTCAAGCAGTCACCCTAACTTAATTACCCTTTTCCTCCTGTAAAAGTAAGCACAATTTGATTGTGTCTTCAGTATGCAGAGGGTAAAACTAACTTGCATAGATTAATTTAGATCCTCTAGAAAGCTCTCAGGGCAGCCTGGCATAATGGCTAGAAGGCTGCTTTGGGAGGCAGGAAAATGTGGATTCATGTCCCATCTTCCATACATAGGAGCTGTGTGACCAAAGCAAGGTCCTTAACTTTCCGGCACTGCCAGGTAACTCCCTTAGGCTAGAAATAGTAGTGGTGTTAATCTGCACTGATGGAGGGAGTTTCCTCACCAGAAATTCCTTATGCCCATGAAATTACAAATCTCATTAAAGAAAAAACGAAAAAAAAACAGGCATCAGGGAAGGGCAGATTAGGCTTAAATTAAAAATCTGAGTTCCTTAAGGAAAAACTGAGCCATAAAGAATATTCTAGCATGACTCTTCTCCTCCCACTGAACACAAACCTACTCTAGCAAAAGGTCATCTCCTTCAAAATTGGATCCCTCTCACTTTTTAAGGTGTATTCCCTGTGCTTAGCACAGTGCTTGGCACATTGTAAATTGTTATTCATTCATTTTGTTCTCCACTGTTAGTATTACTACCTTCGCTCATCACCCTGGTTCCAGGTCCTCCACTTCACTCATCCCAGAGCCTGGGTAAGACCCCTGAGCTCCCCATTGATCAGCCAGTCACCTTCTGCCTCTGTGTCATCCCCTCCAAACATTATTAAGCAGCAAAGATGAGTGGTATGCCCTATGCCAGAGAAGTACAGGATTGGCTCAAAGTTCAGTTGGCCAGGTAAAATAGAAGCACATTTTACAGGAAGATGGCATGAGAAGATGGTGCATGCCATAGTGCCAAGTGAGGAGCAGAGACTTAATGCTAGAAGGGGCATCACCCCAGCATCAGAGAATCACTAAGAGATCATAGGAAGCCTTGTTCTGGTCCCAGCCTTGATGTAACTTCAGTGTAGAATGAAGAGGACCTGAGTTCAAATGCTGTTCTCTATACCTAGTGCTTCTTCTCCATGTGACTTCAGATTTATTCTCCTGGGCCTCAGTTTACTTCCTTGGAAATGGGAAGGGATTACACTGGATGGCCTTTCTAAATCTTCCATCATCTGACTTGGATTCAAATCATGGTTTTCTCATTTGCTCTTTGTGTGACTTTGGGCACATCATGCATCATTCTGGATCATAGTTCCCTCATTTATGAAACAAGGGGGTTCTAAGCTCTCTTCTAGTTCTAAATCTATGATATTATCCTCCAATACACATACACATTCTCTCTCTCTCTCTCTCTCTCTCTCTCTCTCTCTCTCTCTCCCTCCCACCCAGCTTCATCACCACTACTTGTATAAAATTCTAGTCTTCTAAGATGGGCCCTTGGCCATATTTTTTTTTTAAATCTTCACACCCTTCCCTGTTCCTACACAACCCACTAACTGCTCCGTAGGAAGAGCTGAGTCATCTCTCCTTGGATGAGAAGTTGCAGTCCCCAGAGCAGCCGCCACCACCCTCCTCCCCTCCAGCATCAGCATGACAGGTAATAGGATGAATTTCCACCCCCAATGGATCCATGATGGTTATAAACTGCTATGGACCTGTTTAATTGTTTTTGCCTGTATAAGCACATTTTGCTCCATCCATTTGTCAAGCTGAAGGAAGGTTGTTTTATAAAAGGGGATTTAATTAAGTGTTTTTGTCCCAGCCTAGCTTTTTGTTTCCGCATCTGCATTACACTTGTGTCATATTTCCCCTGGAGGGCAGGAAAACAATTTTGTGAAAATGAAAGATCCATTGATTTACTATTGAAAAAAGGAAATGCCAAGCCAACCATTCTCTATAATCTTCTAGTGACCACTGGGAGGGGTGAGGAGAGGGGAGAGGAGAGAGCTAAGCCTTTACCTCCAAGTCAGCGTGTTTCACGGCACACCTGGTTCTCTGTAGTTTTGTACATTTCATGCTGCGTTGTTTATGGCTCCACTTCTGATTGGAATTATTTCGTGAACAGTCTTAAAAGGTTATTTCTCACTAAGCAGAATAGATGTTGGTGATGAGAAAAGTTCTTTATTGATTTTCTCTTATAGGTGAAATTGCTCGGGTACAGGGGGAGGGGTTGTCAGTGCAAAGACATAGTAAGTAAGATGCCTCCTGGTTTAACCAAGAAAAATTCCCTGAGTTCCGTTTGGAGGTGACCTACTTTCCAGCCTGTTGAGCTGCCTCAGGTCCCGTGTGCTCTTCCATTGGAGATCAAGCTGTCTTCTGGGTTAACGCCTTGTAGATATTTAGCTCAATTCAATCCACCAAAAACTCTGATGGAGCGAGATGTAATGAATGTTCCTGGGAAGCCAATTTCCAAAGCCCTCCTGCCGGTACACTCCAATACTTGAGTCCTTCATCTGCTCCAGGAGTCAGGATTTCCTGGCAACAGCCCTCAGGTGGCCAGTGACAGGGATGAGTGATCTGCTCCAGAGGCTCCCAGCCTCCTTCTGAGTGGTAAGCCTCATAGAGGGAAGGCTGATGGAGAGGTCCCCAGGTAGTTGCTTTGAGAAGGGGCACCCTAAGGAACTGGGGAGGGAAAGGGCCCATCCTGTATGATGGAGGGCAGAATTCAATAACAAGGACGAATGGTGTGTTGGGTATGGATTTATCTTGGTTCACTGGATTATACCAATGGCAGAGAGGCAGAAACATGGTCCTGACTCTGGAATTTGAGAAGAGGGTTCAAATCCCATCTCTGAAGGTCATTACTTTCATGATCTTGGACAAATCCCTTTACACATGCCTCCAAGCCTTAGTTTCTTCATCTGTGAAATGAGCAGATTGGATAAGATGGTCTTTGCCATCCTTTCCAATTCCAGATCTGTGAGCTATTTGGAAAGCATTTAGAATTGGGAGGCAGGGTGCCTGGTTCAAGGCCAGGAACTTTTAAAAAGTCCCTACCCCTCTAGGGACCTCAGTTTCTTCATTTATAAAATAAGCAAGTTCATTTGGTAATGTATGAAGTGCCTACTACATACAAGTTAACATACTAGGGGATACAAAGACAAAGCCAAAATACAGTCCCTATCCCTGGGGAACTTGTCTTCTACTTAGAAGAGAAAACACAAATGAAAAAATAAGAAATTAAGGAAAGAGAGCACTAATTACTAAGGAGATTAGGACAGTCTTCCCAGAGGAGGTGGTACCTAAGCAGATGTTGAAGAAAGCTCAAAGGGAAAGGACCATGAACACAGACAGACACAGGGTCTGAGTTCTAATCTCCCACTAATCATCACAGTCACTTAGAGGACAACCATTTAAAGTTACAGATTAGACTAGATGGTCTCTTCAGTCCTGCAGAAACCTGATTATCTATAATTGTATAATGTATGTGCACACCTCACCTAAATAGCAGACAGTAGAAGAATCAACAGTTCGGTGTGACAAAGGATTACTTGTTAAAACACTCTTGCTTGACTCCAGCTTCTTCTCAGCCTGTCCATTCATTTCCACAGGAAAAAGGCTCTTCTCTCTCTCTCTCTTCTGCTCCCTCTCCTTCTCCTTCTCTCACCCCTCTGTCTCTGTCTCTCTCTGTCTTTGCCTCTATCTCTCTTTTTCTCTCTCTTTCTCTCCCTCTCTCTCTCCTACACACACACACACACACACACACACACACACACACACACACACTCCCTCCCTTGAGAATCTGTAGTTGGTTGGCAAGATATCTGTTACACTTAATTAGCAACAAATTAAAGCCTAGGAAAAGGAAATCTTTTATTTTCTCATTTGACTAAGAACCAGGGCAGCCACGGTTTTAGTGCTATTGAGTTCTATTTTCTTCTCACATCTTTACAATAAAAAGGTTAGGGTGGAGAGGGAGGGTTTCTATGCTTCTCAGGTTTCACAAATCATTTTATTGAAGTAGAGGAGGCCAGCTGAAATAGGACAGTAACTTAACAGTTCTTTTGTTGAAGGAGTGGACAAGTTGTAACTTGAGGCTGCTTAGATGGCTCTGGAGGAAAAGTGAGGCTGGTGACCTTGCACAGCACTCCCTCACTCAAAACAAAGTCAAGTGCAAGTCATGTCATCATTTCTCTGATGGCATGGTCTTCTTCGGCAATGAAGGATGAACACAATGATCTGTGAGTAGATGCAGCTGCCTGAATGGGGACCCAGCTAGCTGGATAAGTCAGCGCCTCCTCTCCTGTCTATCTCCCCCTCCCCTTCCCTCTTCTTTACAAAGGAAGGTAAATTTGGATGCCCAGAAGAAGCCCAGTTAACTTGGGGTTTACTAGTTAAATTCCTTTCTTTTCCTCTTTCCTTCCCTTTCCTCTTTTCTTCCCTTCCTTTCCTCTTTCCTTCCCTTCCCTGAATGGAAGGGATGACCACTCTGAACTTCAGTTTCATCATCTGTAAAACCATTGTTGTTCAGTCATGTCTGACTCTTCATGATTCCATTTGGGGTTTTCTTGGCAAAGAACCTAGAATGGTTTGCATTTCCTTCTCCAGTTAATTTTACAGATGAGGAAACTAAGGAAAATTGGGTTAAGTGACTTGCCCAGGGTCGTCAAATAGCTAATAAGTATCTGAGGCCAGATTTTCCCTAAGGAAAATGGGTCTTCCTGATCCCAGGCCTGACACTCTATCCACTATAGCACCATCTAGAAAATGAGACCCTTTCTAACTCTTGCTCTATGATCCTATGGACTTGTGCCCAGCGGTTTTTCCAGGATGTGATAGAAGAAAAATGCAGGGAGCTTGTCATACAGTCAACCCTACAGTCATGGGCAGAGAACTCTACCAGCTACTAGAGGAGACTTAGCTTCTGCCTTCACTGTGAGTCACAGTGTGGCACCATCCTCCCTTCTTCCTATTGCTAGAAGACTGCAGATCTTGTATCAGTAGAGGGGGGATGGGTTATGGAGATGTTTTCCTCTTTCTGTTTTTTGTTTCCCTGAAAAGACAAGCTGCATTTTTGCCAAACATTTCAAATCCACCCCCTGAGCCTGGCAAAAGAAGGAAACTAGTATATAACTGCTTTTGTTTTTTAAACTTACTCTGATACATCTTTGGATTAAAGAGCCATTTGGACAATGTACAAAGAAGCATGGAACCTTAAACAACAAAAGGATCAAATTTACTCAGACCATTATAGAGGTGTCAAAGGGAAGGTGTTTGCTCCTGGTTTGAACCAAATTAAAGTATAATTGGGAAATGTTTGACAAAATAAATAAAGACACAGATAATGTTAATTTATGGTTTTTTAAGACAACATTTGGGTAGCAGGGATCTGTTTCTAATTGAACTTGATGCTGCTGGACTTAGACAAGGAAGAGCTACATTTAGAGTCCCCCTCTAATCCTTCCTAGCTATGAGACCTGGAGGAGTCAGCTAAATTCCCTGGGTGTCTGTTTCCTCATCTGTAAAATTAGGGAATTGAATCTGATGACTTGTAAGTATTTTCTAGCTCTAAATCTTAAATCCTATGATCCTTTGATCCATTTGCTACCTGCTGCTTTATTCCTAAAATAGGAAAGGGAAGGATTAGGCACATAAAATGTCAATAAACAGGCCGTGGCTCTTCATGTTGGCAAAAGTGAACCCAAGGGACCTGGTTGCTACAGCCAAAGGCCTAATTTTTCCCTACTCTTTCTCTTTGGATCCCTAACTCCCTCCAAGGCTCAGGACCAATGCCCCTGAATGTATGGGCCCTTTCTTAATCCTGCCAATTGGCCGTCCTCTCCTCTCCCCTTTATATTGTCTTGCCTACTTCTTATTTACTCATCTGTGTAAATATTTGTGGGATCATCGACTCAGAGGCAGAAGGGAAGGTTGATGTCTTTGAATCTAACTTTTGTGTTTTATAGTTGTGGATGCCTGAAGAGATGAACTCTTTTGCCCCAGGTGACATAGAAAGTAGGTGCCAAAACTGGAATTTAAACCCAGGTCTGAGATGTCCACTGCAGTGATCTTTCCACCACGGCATGCTATCTCTCTGAGTATCACTAGTTAAATACGAGCTCTCTGGGGCTGCCATGCATGCTTTTGTTTTTGCGGTAATAGAGGTAGCGATACTTATGATGACTGTAATAGAAGAAGACGAACTCCCATCCCAGGACCCCTTGGCAACAATGCTTGGACCATCTCTCTTTGGACCCCCTCCAAAGAGGAGAGCAGGGATATAACAGTGACGATAACGACAGTGAAAGCAACCAACGCGAAAACAAGCCTTGACCCGTATTGCTTCATTTGAACTTCAGAGCAATCCTGAGAAGAGAATGCGTGTATTACCCCATTTTACCAATGAGGAAACTGAGGTCCAAAGTGGTTCAGGGACTAGTCCAGGGTCACCTGGTATTTGAGGCAGGATTCATTCAGATCTTCCTGCATCTAAGCCCAATACTCTACCCACTCTGTCATGTACCTGCCACCATGCCTTACGTGTGCTGTGGTTGCTGCTGTTCAGCCATTTCAGTCATGGCCAACTCTTCATGTCCCCCTTTGGGGTTTTCTTGGCAAAAGATGCTGGAGTGGTTTTGACATTTCCTTCTCCAGCTCATTTTACAGAGGAGGAAACTAAGGTAAACAGGGTTAAGTGACTTGCCCAGGGTCACCTAGTTAGTAAGTGTAGCTGTGTACGTAGTTAGTACTAAAAATGCTTGTTGAGTTGAATTCATTTGAATTGAACCCTGAAAATAAGATAAATGCATTAAAGGAATGTTAGACCCAAACCGTAACTAATGGCAACCAGGCCGTGAGAGGCCTTGGAGTTCTTGAGCAGCATAGAAATGACAGAGATGAGCACTTAAATCACCAAGAAGAGTTAAGATAGGAAGCTAACAGATGACCTCCTTCTTCTCCTAACAGCCGAAACCAGAGTAAACTTCTTCCAGGTCCTGCTGTAGCCCACCCTCTCCCTTGTCCTTACTCTCTTGGAGTAGTTTCATAATATACTAGAGCATGAGTCAGAAACCTGTGGTCTCAAGGTCACATAGGGCCCTATAGGTTCTCAAGTGCAGCAGCCACACTTGAGAACCTAGAGCCTCAAGGCTTCAGGTTCCCCATCCCTGTTAGAGGCTCCATCCATGGAGGCTTGGAAAATTGATTTGAAAGCATTGTTTGGGCCTTCACACATACACACACACACACACACACACACACACACACACACACACACCTTGCATAGGTTGTTTTACTCTGGTAGAAATAACAACTAGTGATTAATTAAACAATTTACATTCACTTTTGGTCAGCAGAATCTTCCATGCTTCTTCAAGCCTACTCTCATTAAGTTTTCAGAGTAACTTCTTTTGTTTCCATTAGACTATATATCTCCTCCATGTTGGTTGTTTTCTTTTCTTTAAAGGAGTGGTGGAGAGAATATTTCTTTCAGTCTTGAAAAGGGCTGGGGTGGGGAGGGAAGATAAAAAGCTAAAACATTCAGGTTCATCCACTACTACTAAATTATTTTCAGAGATGACATGATCTTTGATGTGTGCTGCTGTTTAAGTATTACTGGGGCAGACAGGTCCCTTTTCTGCACATCAGCCCCTTTCTGCTTCCCTTCTGAGCTTGAAAAGGTTAAGAGAAGCCCAGCCTTTTATGATATTAGTAGATTGCAACTAGTTTGGCAAATGCTATAAATCAAGGGATAGTGTGAAATTGGACACTAAATGTATTGGACGTTATTATAAAAAGAGAAATTGGATAATTTCCACTCATTTCTATCTGAAAATGAAAAACTGCCAGGGTAATGAATCTCCCTGAACTACTGAAAAGCCCATCAGTTACAAAGTACTCTTCCATTAAGCAGATAAGGAAAATGCTCATGGTCATCACTCTCCATATCTTTTGAAATGATGGTAAACAAAATGTTAGCATGTTTAGGTGAGTCAGCTCTTCCTCTGAAGGAAAGGAGGGCCCTGTTTGTAGCAGCATTTCTATTCTGATATGTTGGCTTAGAGAAGAAAAAATGTATTTTGTAGCAGTTAAATGTATTTTCCAACAAAATCGCAATTGACTTACAAAGAATGAATCCAAAGACCAAATGAAACCAGACCCAATCCAAAGAGATTTAGGGAAAGGAAGCGCTCAATAGAGAGTTATTCAAAATTTTCTCTTTCATAAATAAGTTTAAAGAAAGGGGAAAATTCCAATTATTACTTTATATCACATGACTCTAGCAAAGTCCTAATGAAATCAGTCAGTGTGATTGATGATGTGTGTATACATATACATATATATGCATACGTGTGCATGTATATGTACACACACCCATGTGTACATCCAGAGCCTGGTGTGTGTATACACATATATGTATACATATATATGTGTGTGTGTATATACACACAAACTCATGTGTATAACCAGATCAGACATACATATATACACTCATGTGTGTACACACACATGTATATAAATGTGTGTGTGTGTATATACACATATAGCCATATGTATATCCAAATTCAAAGTAAGCTCTGGGAGAAAGCAAGCAGATGAAGTCAAGTTTGTCTTGGAAACTTCTCTCCAGCAGTTCCTGAATCAGGAGAGGATTTGACAAACTCATTTGCAATAGATGTAAATGATATCTTAGGATTAATGTATTCCCTTTCCTGGAACTATTTCCATTTTACTAGAAGGTCATGGAAAGTCTCTGTTTGCCTCAAGTCATAGGAAGGTGATTCAGGAACCAAGGAATCCAAAAGGAGAAGTACACCTGCCATACACAGAGGTAGTAAAAGGAGCCTTAGTCATTATAATCAGAATCCTTGAGTTCCAGCCCCTCCTCTGACATGTATTGAACCCATGACCATATATGAGTTTCTTCAATTCTCTGAAACACAGTTTTCTCATCTGTAAATTGAGAAGAAAACTACCACGCTCCCAGATTTGCTGGGAAGTATATACTTCTCAAACATTGAAGTGCTGTATAAATAGAGATTGTTTTATTTTTAGTTCTCAAGCACTCCTGGCTCTCTAGAATACCTACATCCATTGTTAAGACAGATACTGATGAGTTAATAGTGGATAGTATCTCCTCTGACTGTCCTAATCTCTCTAACAGTCCTACATGTTTATCACAAACCAAGCACATATTTTATATTTTGAGCCCCCATCCATGTCACAAAGAGTAATCACTTTGTGAACAATATGGTGAGGATTCCCCGTAGGGATCTGACTAACCTGTGTTCTCCAGCCTTGCCAGCTAAAAACATGTGATATAGGGGTCCGTATCTATAGCCTACTACCTCTCTACCAAGGTGGAAAGTATACTTCAACTTCAGTCCTGAAGTCACAATAGAAGGCTCTGTTTTTAAATTAAGTTATTTTTTTCAATGAACAAAACTAATTTTTTTTCTCCCTCCCACTACCCCAAGAGAAAAAAGAAAAAAAAAAAATATATATATATATATATAAAAGAAAACTTTTGCAACAAATGTGTGTTGTTGTTCAGTCATTTCACTATCCAATGCTCAATGACCCCATTTAGGATTTTCTTGGCAAAGATAGTAGAATGGTTTGTCATTTCCTTCTCTGGCTCATTTTACAGATAGGGAAACTGAGGCAAACAGAACTAAGTCCCTTGCACAGTGTTATACCATTTCTAAAGTTAGATTTGAACTCAGGTCTTCCTAATTCTAGGCCTGGCACTTTAACCACACCACCACCTACCTGACCTCAACAAATATGTATAGATAAGCAAAACAAATCCAACATTATATATGTCCTAAAAAAAAGTCTCATTCTGTACCCTGGTGGACCCTGGTTTTTAAGAAAAAGAAGGTGTGAGTATTTTAATAGGCAATTTCTTACTCTGATTATAAATCGGGACCAAAATTGAAAGTTTTCATAGTTGACCAATTGTGGCCTCTTTTATTCTAATGGCCCTATAATATGGACTAAATATAAAAAAGTTGATTAAAACATATCTTTAATAGCTTATACCTTGTGTTACTACATGTGCCTGTAACAGCTAGTAAACAGCTAATTACACTATAACATGGGTTTTTTAAATTGTTAATTATAATAAAAGAAAGACACAGCCCAACAATAAATTTGCAAGTCGGTACATCTGGAGATTCAAATGAGAAAATTACCTCTTGTCTCAGCAAGGAAGTAATTGATTTCTATGCACTTAAAGATATAATACCAGTGGCTGCCTGTTTTGTTTTTCTTCTTTCAAAGAGCTGACACCATTATGTCACTTATATAAATGGAATCTTGAAGGTGCATCTAAAGCTCTCTCTGCCTTTCCACAAAGCTTGGTTCCTTATGGTAGAAATGGGGACATATACCACAGATAGAAAATATTCCTGAGTCTGATTTACAGCTCAGGTCATAGACAGAGTTTTTCCCTTTTATTTAGTTATTCTTTAGGAAGTTGGGCTGTCCTGTTTTTCCATTTCAGTGATGCTCATACAAGTCTTTTAAAATAAAATAAATAATCACCCTGTCAAAAGAGGGAGCGGGGAAGGTTTTGGTAGAGGGCCATCTGTTATCCCCATTATTAGAAGTTAACTGAAAGGAAACTCAATGGAATTGGTAGAGATGAAAAAAGAATTATGCATGGAAAGATTCTTTGCTGTTGATCAGATTCTAGCTACCCCCATCCCCCACCTATCCCCACTGAATAGCTCCCTGTATTGGAGTATTATATGAAGTATCCTAAAGGCAAGAAAGGGATGAATTCAAAGAATCGACATGAAAGTGAATTCTGGGTTGTCTTTCCAACCATGAAATTTCTGTAATTTAATTAAAAGATCCATTTTAATGGAATTATCTCCTCCCCAATAGTGCACAGAGTATAATCCATTAGAGTAGACCATAAATGATATTTATAAAAAGTAGTTAATAGTCATCTTGTCAGTCTAATAATCACTTACTCTTCACTACGATGTCTCTGAAGTATTTCTGAAACAATGTAGCTGTTGAGTAAGAATGATTTGCATGCCATCCTATTATAAATGAATCTTAGACAACAAGAAAATCTCTGCTTATCTGACTGAAATGTAATGTCTTGAACAATTCAAGGTCCATAGCTTCTAGCCAGGCAAGCATCATGCCCCATCTTCCTAGACAGTTGTCCTACAAGAGGAATGTAGTTTCAGGGAGCACCTCCTGCTTGCAATCTGCAACTCAATTTCAATGACTTTGAAATTCTAGAACCCAGGAGGGAAGCACTGAGACTAGAAACTCCCATTTCTCAGGATCCAGTTTAAGGCTCAGTAAAAAAAAAATAATAATCTCAAAAGAGACAGCCAGGGAATTGAGGTCTCGCTGTCTCACTCTCCATAGCTTTGTATTATTACAGAACGAGAGTTCTTCAGCAGAGAACCCCTCTCGCCAGTCACAGGGACCAGTCCCAGTCTGATGCTTTGGAAGTACTTAAAGACTTACATAAAAGAAATAAGCTGATCAATGAATACTGAATGTAATGAACCTTTGTTTAGCATGTTTTAACTGATTGAAGGGAAGGATTATGGTTCAACTTGAGATCTCTACGTGAAAAAGGATGGGGCTCTAGGAAGAAGGGAAATGGATAAAGATGTCACACAAAGGGAGGGACCAGTTGGACATATCTAGCATAGACAGAAGGTATCAGGTATAGGGGATTCTATACCTGGGGCAGGAAGATTCAGAGTTCAAGCCTCACCTTAGACACTTAATGGCTGTGTGACCCTGAGCAAGCCATCTGATACTGTTTGCCTCAATTCTTCATCTACAAAATGAGCTGGAGAAGGAAATGGCAAACCACTCCAGTATCTCTGCCAAGAAAACCTCCAATTCAGGCCACAGAGTTGGACCCAATAGAAAAATGCCTGAACAACAAATAGCTAGAAAGGGAGGATCTGGAAGAGGAGGAGGAGGCATGTCTGATGAAAATCTGTCATGAGAAAAGGCTATATGAAACAAAAAAGAAATTGAAAAGGCTAAGTTCAAATAAAACCCAGGAAAGAAAAAAACCACTGGCCTATATATCAAGAGACCAACTTAATCCAAGCTTTGTCATAGCTACATGACAGTCAAATAATTTCACGTAATTGGTAAAGAAATATATGTGTGTGTATGTGTGTGTGTAGTGTGTGTGTAGTATGTATGTATGTGTGTGTGTATATATATACATATATATGTATAGTTGTGGTGGTTGTTGTATATAGATATATAATGAAGGTGTTAGACTAGATTAGTAGTTCCCACTTAGAAGGAGTTCTCAGTGATGATCCAATAGGTTGGGGCTAAAAATTCTTTTATGGTGCCCATAAATAACTGCAGAGTGTTAGGAGTAAATTACTCTGGGAGTTCACAGCACATTGTCGTCACCAGTCTTCTCCTCCTCCTTCTTCCTCTTCTTCTTTCTTCTCCTCCTCCTCCTCCTTCTTTCTTCTTCTCCTTCCTCCTGCTCTTCCTCCTCCTTCTTCCTCTTCCTCTTCTTCTTCCTCCTCCCCTTCTTTTTCCTCCTCTTCTCCTTCTCCTCCTCCTCTTTCTTCTTCTTCTTCTTCTTCTTCTTCTTCTTCTTCTTCTTCATTGTAGGTCCAAAAATGTTGTGACTAATGGACCTCTAGGGTGCCTTCCTAATTCTAGATCAGAGTGGCATTGAATACATGGTGTCTTCTACCCATAGTATTCCTCAACCATACAAAGTAGTGTGCTCAAAGATGAAAAGGAGTCAGATAATGAACCAGCGATAAATTCCACATAACCTAGTTCTCTTTCATATTCCCCTACCCCAACCTATACTTTGGTTTTTCATAGGAATTTGTGTTCAAAGGAAGACTTGAAATGGATTTGCTTTATTATGGTCTGCTACTTTTAGTTCTATAGGAAACAGAGGGAGGAACTAGGGTAAAGAAAGAAAAGAACTGACATTATTAAATGTATGAAATAGACCCATGCACATTTTGTTAGCCAGTGAATACTTGGGGTTCCAGAAAATACATGACTTATCTTCAATACCGTTCTAGGGGAAATACGGATAGATGTTATTTATGCTCTAGCAAAAACTGAGAAAAGCCAGCTCTGAGTTACTCAGGGTAATGACAGGAAGATATAGTATGAGTGCCCCCAAACCACAGGTAAATAACAGAATGGGCTTTCTTTTCATAGCAGTTATTAACATTTTCATTTAAACTGCTAATTAATCTATTACCTTTACAAATGTAGGGTCAGGGAACAAAGAAAAGAAAATGGAGTCTTAGTTGCTAGGAAGGGGAAAGAATCTAGTTTTCTTTCTTCATTATCACTGTATTATATCTTTAAAGATATAAAAGCAAACCTGTGTGAATAGCACTTAAACATGACTGTAACTAGCATAATCAACTTAAAAAAAAACCTCTTCAATATGATGTTGGTGTGGGAGTGATCTTTTGAATCTTATATAGGATTGGTCTTCCTTGAATTTCGTCTATTTTACAAGAAAAATGAATTTTCATACAAAAGAAAATTCCTAAGTTTTAGAACCTTTATGAAGGAAGTTTCATTTATCCTGAAGACATGACTTGTATTTCCTTGTCAAGTACTACCTTGATAACTGCTGCCAATAAGGACAAATACATGCCCAGACCACAAGTATATGCATTTATAACATGTGAGGAAGATGCTTGTCACTTCAGTAGCTCATGGCCCTTCTTTCCTTTGTGCCACCAAGGACAATGGATAACTGTGATCATGGAGATAATGGCCTATAAGGGGAAAGAGTGGGGTAGTAATTACATCAAAAAAAATTATGTAGCAGAAAGAGTAGGTTGCCCATCACTGGAGTCCTTCCAGCAAAAAAGTAGATAACTATTTTTCAGATGTTAATATATACAAGTATCCTATTCAATTATGGCAGGGATTCTTCACCTTCTTTGTGTCATGGTCCTCTTTATCAGTTGGGGCAATCCTATTGACCCCTTCTCAGAATAATGTTTTTAACTGTTTAAAATAAAATATGTAGGTTTGCCAAAGAAATCAATTATATTGAAATAAAGATGTATTTTTTTCTCATCTAAATTCACAGATCTTCTCAAATTTATCCACTTGTAATGCTAATAAGAAAGTTAAAGATCTTCCCCACCCATTAATGGGCTTGCCCATTAAGGGAAGTTTGATTAGGGAAGATTTGTAGGAAGACTCACACCTTTTGTTAGTTTTCTAATGAGGCACTAGTTCTCTAGGATTGTGATGTCCTCTGGCTCTAAAAAGTGTATAAAGACTCTGAGGTGAGGTTTTGCCTTGAGACTTGCTCTTTGAAAGTGTTTGTTTAGCCAGACTAGACTCTGGGCAGCCACTAAGGAGCCCCCTAGCTTTGAAAACCCAGATGTTGGGGCTTCTGTCTCTGGGACCTATGTATGTATGTAATAGTCAGACAGTTGGATCTCTGTGTTGATCTATGATGTTTATATTGCTTATGTCAGACAGTTGGAACCCATGTCTGTTGATTTTGATTTCTCTATGTTTTCTCTGAAGCTCAGGGTGCTGACTTATTCCCCCTGAACTAAGTGAATGATACATGTACTTGACTAAAGTGATTGTGAAACTCAAAAGTTTATTTCCTTTTAGAAAAGCAGATTTAAGAACCTGTACAACAGGTTCTCCTGTGTATGTTGGGGTCCTTGTTTTTACAGCTCTCCACCCAATTCTATCCATGGGCTCCAGGTGGACTAGCTGCCCTCTGGTGTCCTTTCCAAACTAGAGATTCCATGTGACTCTTCATAATACCTGGTGCCCCAAATCATATTAGGCATTAAATCCAAAGTCCAGTCCTTACACCATCCATACGTGGACTGCACACCTACCTCACCAAGATCAGTCATTCAGCTGGTCAATCAATAAACATGTATTAAGTGCTTATGATATGCCAATCCCCCAGCTGCTAGTAGTCTCCTCCCCTCAAAAATTACCTTGTGTATATTTAAATGTGTACATGCTACCTACCCTAATAATATGTAAATTCCTTGAAGATGAGAATAGTTGACAATTGTATCTTTGTACCCTAGTACAAATCTAACCTCAGACCACTTCATACAGGTTCTGCCACATTGTAGACATTTGCTGACTGGTGAATTGATTGATTTACCCATGGTCTGATTGCTAGTACATGTTAGAGGCAGGATTCAAACCCACATCTTCCTTCCCCCTAGACCACATCCAATCTACTTCTTGTAGCCCAGTGTCTGGGATGTGATAGGTGTCTAATAGGTTGTTCTTTAACACAGTAGGAAGAACATGGATAAGCTAGAGACCATCGAGCAGGGATGACCTTAGGAACATGCCATCTGAAAGGACTGGTTGACAGAGCTTGGGAAAATGAAGTGAGAGGAGAGAAAGCTTCTGAGAAGCAGGAAGAAGGTCCAACACCTGTCTGGGTTTTTAGAGTGAGGTCCTGTAGAATGTTTGTCACCTGTCAAACATTGCTGTGAAGAAGAGGAAATAGCCTTGTTTGGTTCAACCCCAGAGGGTAGAATTTGGAGCCAGGACTAAAAGAGGCAGCTTTGACTCAATGAAAGGAAAATTTCCCCAACATCTAAAGTTATATTAAAGTAAAACAGGCTGCCTTGAGAGGCAGTGGCTTCCCTTCCAATGGAGGCAGGAAAAAAATGAACTAAGCTTTAGTATGATCCTACTCTGTGCCAGGCACTGTGCTAAGCCCTTTGCAAATATTATCTCATTTACTCCTTAAAACAACTCTGGGAGGTGATTTTTCTTATTTTATAATTCTCATTTTTACAAAATTCTTATGTTTGCTGAAGTAAACAGAGGTTGAATTCACTCACCCAGGGTCATCATACAGCTAGGAAATGTTATTGACTACAGGTCTTCCTGACTCTGGGCCTAACTCTCTATGTACTGTGCATCCTAGCTACCTTCACCCAGTGAAGGCTGAGTGATTGTACTATACAGGGATTCTTAATGTTCTTTGTGTTGAGGACCTTTCTGGCAGGCTAGGGAAGCCTATGGACCTCTCTTCAGAATAATGTTTTTAACTGCATAAAATAAAGTAGATCAGATTGCAAAGGATAGCAATTATATTGAAATAGTTATCAGGGTTTGGTTTGGGTTTTTTTTTTTAGCCAGATTCATGGACCCCAGGTTAAGAATCCTTGGGAGAGATTCCTGGTTAGGTATGGCTTGGATGAGATGACTGCTGAAGTCTTGAATTCTGTGAATTAATCCCTAAAATTAAGGATGTTAATAAGCAAGGAAATAGCTTACTATGCATGGGCAGGGAGTGACCCATGAATTGTGGGAAGTGTCCCTAACTCAGCAATATCCTCTCAGGGAGAAGTTGACTAAGTCAAAAATTATTCATTCTTTTCAGTCCAATACAGGGTAAATTTTTTGAGAGCAGGGACTGACAGAGCCTAGTATAACACTTTGCACATAGTAGGTGCTTATTAAATGCCTGTTGAATAAATGACTAAACCAACCTACGATTAACGGACATGGGGACAGGGACAGGGAGCAGTGGGGAATCGGGCTTAATTAAATATATTTAGAAACAAGTAACTGAGCTTTCTTTTCCTGATTCAGATAAGTTTCCATATCACAATGTAAGCAAAGGCTAAATGGAACAGTTCCTCTGAGAACTCCAAAGAGCAAAGAAACTAGAAGTGTCAGTTAGCCCAGACTGAGCCTAGGCAGACAAAATAGCCTTCTCTTCATTGTGTCTCTATCATATCATCAAAATCGATTTTCTGCTTCTTCCTTGTCTTCCATTTTTAATCCTGACCTGACCTGACCACATGGGGAGCATTCTAGGACCCCCATTTTATTAGGGACATTGACAATATAGAACAATCCAGGGCAGGACAATCAGGGTGTTGTGGGGACTGGAAAATATGCTATGTAAGGGTTGGATCAAAAACCTGGAGGTGTGGACAATGATAACAGTCTTCAGATATTTCAAAGATCACAGATTTAGTTGGAAGGGATCTTCAAGGCCATTGTGTCTACCCCTTACAGAGGAGGAAATAGAAGCCTGAACTAGGCTAAGCAACTTGCCCAGTGTTAAATAAGTCTGGGGGCAGACCTCACACCCAGGTCTTTCTGACTTCAAGTCCAGAACTCTATCCACTACATTCTGTTTGGTAGCAGAAGGTGAAACTATGACTGGTAGACAAAAGTAAGGCAGATTTCTGTTCAACATAAGGAAAGACTTCCTAACAATTAGAACTAACCCCAAATGGACCGGCCTTCCCTGAGAACTAAATTAGTTTCCCAGGGCTCAAGGTCTTCAAGCAGAGGCTGGGGGAGACCACTTGACAGGAAAATAAACACGAATCATGACATAGGTAGGGGTTGCATGAAGTGACGTCTGATTACCCCAGTGGTTTTCTTATCTGCCTGGTGACAAATGATAAATTCTATATAGTGCTATGAGTGTCCCCCATCCTTGGATCTTCCCATTGCCTCCCCCTCTTTTCTCCAGTCTGTATCAGGGCCTGCCAGCCTTCTGTTCAGGGTTTGGGGAGATAGAGCCACCAGAAATGAATAGCGAGAGCTGTGTTGTGTTATAATGAGTTTCCACTGAAACTATCCCTGGCTTTTCTTGTTCCCTAGTGGGATGCCTCGCTCCCTTGCTAATCTGAGCCCTGCATTTTATGGCATCTATCAACAAAATGCTTCTTCCTAGATAACTGCATGAAATTTGTGTCCTGAGGTAACATTTTTTAAACGGCCCATTTGGTACAAGTCTTATATAAAGCCATAGCTCACTTAATGGGATATTTCTTAAGCTGGTCACCTTATGTTTTATTGACTCTCATATCCACTTAGGCCACTGCAAATCATATGTTCTCCACCCTCAAACTGAGTGGCTCTGCCTGACTCCGGTGCATATTAAAGCTGAGCCAAGGAGCGGTTCATCCATCCTACGCTGGCACTTTGGAATAGGAAGAGGCAGTGTAGAGGCTTTCCCTATGCAATCTGGGATCCCTCCCTGAAAAAAAAAGATTCTTTGCCCTGGCATAGCTTTGGCCATTTGTTTACCCTGCCTAGTACCAAGCTGTGCCTCCATCCCAGCACCTTCCTCCTGCACCGAAATAAGTTGGAGGTCAGGGAGCCAGGGGCCGAGCTAATTGTCTTCCAAATTCAGGAAAACTCCGTTATTACTGAAAATGTAATTAATGAACCTTATTATTTTCCTGTATCAGGTGGAATAAAAGGGGCCTATAAAACCATGAGGAAGGAAGGAAGGAAGGAAGGAAGGAAGGAAGGAAGGAAGGAAGGAAAGATGAAGACCATTTTGATGCTGATATGACCCAATATATTCCAAAACTAGGGAAACATCTGTCACTTGAAGAAGCAGTGGCCATCACCATAAATCATTTCAACCTGTCATAATTAGAAAGCATTCCATAGATGTGCCACCTCATTTATTCTCTGAGCTCCCTGTGCCCACAATACCCCCCTCAGCCCATCCTCAAACATCCCAGGCAGTAAAAGGATGCCCTTTAAGGAGATCCTGAAAAGAGCTGCTTTTGCCTCCTTCTTCTAAAACTGAGCTAAGGAAAATGAAGGAAGGGAGAAATCCAGAAGGAACTAAGAGGACAACAGAGCCAGGGCCACAGACCACTGGAGCTAGTCCTATGTGAATCATCAGTCTCTAAATGATATGATGTTGATTTGGCAGCCACCAGACACCTAACACCAAGTACCACTTCGTGTTGGCGGCCTTCTGTTCCTGGAAGCACTTCAGATGAGTCACACAGCTCAGTTGTTTGGTGTCCTGGTCAAATTCTTAATAGGTATTATTATTTATTGGTTTTCCAGGTGTTATATTCCCAGGCTTCTCTTAGGATGCAGAGATCACATAATCCTACTTTCAGATCATAGATTCAGAGCTTTGTAGAGATCTTAGAGCCCGTTTAGTACAACTCCATCATTTTACAGATGAGGATACTGAGGACCATAGACGGTACTTTGTCTAAGGTCACAAAGGCAAGCAGAACTGGAATTTGAACCCAAGTCTTCTGACTCAAGATCAAGTGTCTTTTCTGTTATGTCACTTTTAGGGGAGAGATGGCCTACTCTACTTTCACTGTCATGACATCAAAAACTTTAGGATCTTTGACAGTCCTTAGGTCAAACTCCAATAAGTAGCATTATCTCTTCCACTCCCTTCTCTTCTCTTTTCTCCTCTTCTTCCCTTCTACCTCTCTCTTCTCTCTCTCCTCTCCATTTCTTCTTCTCTCTTTTTCTCTCTGTTCATCTCTGTCTCTTTCTTTCCCTTTGTCTCTGTCTATCTGTCTCTGTCTGTCTCCCTCTCTCTCTTTCTCTCTCTATCACACACACACACACACACACACACACACACACACACACACATACACACACTCATAGTCATACATATCTCCTTGAAAAAGAGAGACTATTTCTAGATCACACAGAACTAAAATGCACATAGGCTATTTCAGAGAAGTTTTAGCTTAATGCAAATGTGAAAATGCATCCAAAATAGCTTTTCAAATGGGAAATTTAGTTTTTAACACTAACCCAAAATATTCATAATCACACATACACATTGATTCTATTGGTTTCTGCTTGATTGGAATCCCAACCTTGGCTGCTAGGCCTAAAGATTATGAGTCACCGGGGATTCAGGAAAGAGAGTGCATATGGAAAAGCAGAGGCTGCTGCTTTAAAAGATCAGACAAGCATATGGATAAGTATACGCAAGAACAAGGGTGGGAAACCTGCAGTCTTAGGGCCCCATGTGACCTTCTAGGTCCTTAAGTGTAGTCTTTTGACTGGATCAAAAAAAAATCAGAATTTGTTCTGTAAAATTTGGATTCAGTCAAAAGGTCTCACTTAAGGACCTAGAAAATCAGTCTTAAGGTTGCAGATTCCCCACCCTTATCCTTGAATCTGCTGTGGCTCCCCAGTCAATCACCTAAGTTCCCCATTCCCTAAAGAAGAATGCAACCTGTAGGGCATCTGAGAGCAAAGAAACAATTCCCTTCAGTTTATGCCTATAAAAAGTGGAGACAGGTGGAGACAGGGAGACAGGGAAAAAGAGATGGGGAGACAGAGACAGAGAATGAGAGAGAAAGGAGAAGGAGAGGGAAAGAAGGTAGATGGAAGGAAGGAAAGAAGGAAGGAAGGAAAGAAGGGAGGGAGGAGGGGGGAAGAAAAGAGAATGAATGGAAGAAGGGAAAAGAAGGGAAGAAAAGGAAAAGAGTGAAGAGAGAGAAGGGGAGAGAAGAAGAGGAGGGAGTAAGGAAGACAGAAGGAGAACACTATCTCAATACCATCCCTAAGATCTTTTGGATCAAAAAACAAATCTGTGGTCCAGGTTTCTCTGTTCAGTTACTCCCTCAATTAAATCGAATTACAAATGTTCTGACTCCTCTCCAAGACAAACCTATTTGCAAAGCTCAGAGAACAAATAATGTTAACTGATAATGTTAGCTACTAACAAGATTCAGGCTGTTCTGTGCTGACTGGAAGAAGGAAGGCTTTTCCTTCTCGGTCCTCCATCTAGGTCATCTTGATTTCCTTTTTGATACAGGGGCCGGTAGCTCATGGCAATCTATCACTCAACTCTCTCCCACTATTTTGTGCCACCCTGTCTTAGGCCTTGGTGGAAAGGCTTAAATTGTGGATGAAATGGGAACTCTAAACAGGCACTGACTCCTGATTTCAATCCAAACTACACAGGAAACTGGTTGAAGGAGCAGGAGTAGAAAGAAGCCACGTGCTACTGCCCTTCTCTCAAAGGGAGCCACGTGTCTTTGGGCATGAACATAGTCATGGTCATTTTCTTCTGATGGGAGCTGGCTATTTCACTCTGGAGCATAATGCTGCTGCTTGAGATGCTTGTCCTGGATTCTTCAAGGATTCTCTCAGATTTGCACCAAAAGAGGTCATATGGTTAATGTGCCCCCTCTCCCATCTATTAACCGAAGGAAATTGAAAGTGGTCATCTCCCCATATACAATGAAACCTCCAGAGTCTTGGATGCTTTCTATAGGGCTTATCTCATTAGCAGTAATGTGACCCATCCCCAAAAGCCTGGGATCTCTTCCAAAATGGCACCGTTTACGTTCAAGGAAAATAGAGGCACAAACACCTAAAGTGATTCAGAGAACAAACATGCTTCTCTAAAAACCCCTGACATAAATCACTGGAGAAAACTGTTATTCTTGAGCCAAGAATTAACTAGCCTCGTCTGTAGGAAATTGTCAAAATACATCTGGGCACAGTTTCTTTTTCTCATGTGGACCTTTTGTAAAGTCAGTTCTCATTTTTCCTGGCTGGTGTTGCTCATTAGAATTCCAAGTAAGATGCCAGCTAAATGGCCTAATTCTTGACTCCCCTTCCTCTTTTTCTTTTGAAAGCTGTATTCATCTCTGTAGAGTTCATAAAAGTACCAATTAGAAAATTTAGGCAAGGTTCTCTCTTTTTTTTTCCTCTTCCCATGTGTGCTGAGATTATTTATCTCATCTTGTACTGGTGTCTCTGTCTTTTTGAATTAGGGGGAAATACATTTTTAATAGTTCTCCAGATTGGGTTTTTATTAATAGATTTTAATATCTGAGGGCATGGAACATCTGATCTGGAGAATTCTTCCTGGCTTAAAGGAAGCCAAGTCAGTCCCAAGGATCTCTGGTCAATGATAGTTTATTGAAGATTTGCCAAACTGTGAGAACTTTAGAGCATAAATGCCTTTGTTTGTCTTGTGCTTTCTTTGGCTACACCTGAACTTTAAACATGGTGTTTGGTTGGCATCATGTTGAGTAGCTTTCCTGAGCAAAACATACATGGTCCTTAACCTTTGTGACTGTCAGAACAGTGGACCTATACTTAAAAGTTAGGGTCATTTTGCTAAGGGAAGTCAAAGACAATTCATCTGAAACCTATAGAGTCTACCTTTTCGTGAAACACATGAGAATATTGTCAAGATTGGTGAGTCAAGAAGTTGTGGTCAGATCTTGAAAACAACCTTAACAATAAAGAACAGTGTTTATTATTAGTGTTACATAACAATGCAATAGACTGTAGAATACATTATCTGGTCAGATCCAGAGTTCAAATAAAGAAACCCTACACATCTCAGCCATTCAGGATCCATAGAATGAACTTGTTTATCTCTTTGGTCCCAGAAGAGCTAGAAGGGAACAAGTATGGTCACCCTGTTGTGGAATAGACACTGGCCAACTGCCATTCCTGCACAGAAATTATTGAGCAGTTCATACAATTGATATGAGCCAGCCATCTACTTTTTTCTTCTTTCTTTTTTTCCTTTCTTTTTTCTTTCTCCTTTCCTTTCATCCTTCCTTCCTACTTTTGTTCTTTATCTTGTCTCTTCCTTCCTTTTTGTCTCCCTTTTTTCATTCTATTTCTTCCAGGCTTTCTTTCTCTCTTCCTACCTTTTCATTTCATCTTCTCTTCCTTTTTTCCATATGAAGCGCTATTGTTTCAACAAGTTTATTTTTTATTTTTAACTTTTTTTTTAATTTTGAGTTCTGAATTCTCTTCTTTCCTCTTGCCCACCCTCATTTATTGAGAAGGCAAGAAATGTGATATCAATTATACATATGAAATCATACAAAACATAGTTCCATATTAGTCGTGTTACAAAAAAGAAAAAAAAACAAAGAATGAGAAAAATTATGTTTCAATCTTCACTCAGACTTCATCACTTCTCTCTCTGGAGGCAGAAGTATTTTTGTATTGTCTTAGATCATTGTATTGATGAAAATAGCTAAGTCTTTCATAGTTAATCTTCATTTCAATAATCCTTTTACTTTGTACAATGTTGTCATGGTTCTGCTCACTCCACTTTACATCAGCTCATGTAAGACTTCCCAGGTTTTTCTGAAATCTTCCTGCTTATCGTTTCTTAGAGCATAATAGTATTCCATCACAATTATATACTTGTATATTCAACTTGTTCAGCCATTGCCCAACTGATGGGCATCCCCTCAATTTCCAATTCTGTCATCACTAAAAGAGCTGCTATAAATAATTTTGTACATATAGTCATTTTTCTTTTTCTTTGATCTCTTTTAAGTATAGAGGGGTATTAGTGGTATTGCTAGGTCAAAGGGTGTGCACAGTTTTATAGCCCTTTGGGCAATGTTCCAAGTGGGTTCTCCAGAATGGATGAACCAGTTCATAACTCCATTGATAGTGCATTATAAAGCCATATTACGAGGCATAGCTTTCAAGAGTAAGGAAATGATAGTACTTTGCCCTAGTCAGACCACATTATTAATCAATCAATATTTATTAAATGCCTACTAAGTGCCAGGCACTTCCCTAAGCCCTGGGGATACAAAAAGAGGCAAAAAACCAGTAACTACCCTGAAGGAGTTTATAATCTAATGGAGAATAGATGCAAGAAACTAAGGACATTTAACTTAGAAGACTTCGGAGGAATGTAGTTGCTGTCATATGGAAAAATTGCAAAAGACCAAATTTAGGCTTGATGTCAGGAATACTTTACTACCCATTAGAGTTATCCTAATGTGAAAGAAGGTGCTGGAGGAGTTAATGGGTTTCTTCTCATTAAAGATATTTAGGGAAAAGCTTGATGACCATCTGTCAAGTATGTTATAGTAGAAATTCCCTTCCAGATATGGATTAGTAGATTGGTCCTTGATCAACAACTACTGAGACCTCTTCTGATTCTAACATTATGTGATATTGTGATTTTTCTCTTCCTTATTCTCTTTCCAAATTGTTTATTAAATTTATCCAAATTTTACTCCCTGATGTTAATTTCCTAATAATTTGGCAGTATGCATTCAATTCGATTCAATGTGATAAATATTTATTATGTTCATTGTTTCATGTTTCCCATGTGCCAGACCCTATGTGGAGTACTAGAATACAAATAAGGCAAATAATTTTCCTTTCCATCCCTTCAGTCTGAGGGGCAGAGACCGAAGGTATTGACAAAGTTTAAGTAACAAAGATGGTACAATCTCTGGAATGATGGATTTTCTGGTGATGAACTTTTTCTAGGGGTTTAAGGATGTTGGAGTCTGTCCAATGAGTGCAGTTTGCAAGTTCTTGTAAATTTCTTCCTAAAATTTCTCCAATTGTTAACCTCTAGGGCAAATATTGGCATACAATATATAATTAACTGTATTTACTGTGGTCCATTTGCCCAAATTATAAGGGTATTGAAAATCAAGATGGCCAACTGTCCCATGAAATGATGTTGCTTGTGTGTCATTCTGATAACAGTTGAAACAAATTCTATGAAGTCATTGATTTGTTCTCCTTCTGTTTAGCTATAATTTCTTTATACCTTCTTATATAATTTACAGAAATTATATTACTGTCAGTAAACATTTATTAAACAACTACTATGTGCCTGGAACTGTGCTAAGTTGGAGATACAAATAAAGACAAAAATAATCCCTATCCTCAAGGAGTTTACAATCTAATAGAGAAGACAACACATGAAAGGAAACCTGGAAAAGATTAGGAGAGGGAGAGGTCCAAAGAAGTCCAAAAGTAGTGTAGATGATGGAAATGGGGAGAATACTGTAGTTAGCCCCTTCTTAGAGACCCTTGAGCCCATGGTCCTCATGTCTAGTCAAAGGGTCTAATCAAAGGGGTAGAGTGTATGAGGGATGCAGAGGAGTATGACATATTCCATGATCTCAAGAGCTTTAAGTGTTATTGGGGATGCAAAGCACATCTCCATAGAATATTGAAATAGCAATATAAATCATTAAGAGTTAAGGACAAGAAGAAAATCACTCTGGGAAGTTGGTACTAACTAAAACAATGACCAGCTACCAGACCAACAAAAATCTAAAGTGTGCATCACTTCAGCCTAGGCCATTTTTAGTTCCCATAAAGTCATTTTAGAAGCACTTATGACAAAGCATTTCTCAGCAATTTGGGTTTGAACAAGGAAAACCATCTATGCACTTCTAGGGAGGAAAGAATTGTTTCTGTCCTAAGATATCTTTTCTCCTCAGTGCCAGGGCCCCAGATTCCCCAAAGTATAAACCCTTGTTCAGAACCTCAGAGGTTGGAAACTTGAAGACCAAGAAAATCATTCACAGTTGCCATGAAAAGTTCTGGATTCAGAGGATCTGAATTTAAATTATGCCCCTGACACTAAGTCCCTGTGTGATCAGAAACAAGTCACTGAGCATCTCTGCGATGCACATAGCAAGAGATCAGCTGGAATCCAAAAAAGATCTCTCTAGACTAGATAGAGGTCAGCAAACTATGACTTAGCCCACCACCCATCTTCCTTTGGCCCTTGAACTAAGAATGTTTTTTATGTTTTTAATACAGTAAAATTTTATTTTAAAGTGTAAATATTATTCTTAATTTAGGGCATACAAAAAGAGGTAGCAGGCCAGATCTGGCCCACATGTAAAGTTTGCTGATCCCTGGGCTAGAATGATAGGTCAAATATAATAAGATGGAATTCAGTAGGGGTAAATGTAAATTCTTATGCCTAGATTAAAAAAATCAGTTGCACAGATAGGCTCAATTAGTCAAGGTGGCTAATAGCTCCTGTGAATGAAAGATCTCAGAGTTTTAGTAGATGGCAAACTTATTATGAGTCCATAAGGTGTCAGAAGTAAAAAAGAAAAAAGAGTAACTTGAATTTAGATGGTATTAATAAAACCACAGGGTCAAAAACAAAGAGGTAATAACCCCACTGTTTCTGCCCTGGTCAGAACACAATAGAGTCCTAGGCACTATACTTTCTGAAATATATCTGCAAGCCAGAGAAAAATATCTAGGCCAGTGAGATGCTTGTCACATTCGCCAAAGAAGAGTCAGTAACAGCAAAGATAACGAAGTCTATATTGTACTGGTTTAAGCTCCCAACATGATCTTTAGGAAATTATAGGCCAAAGAGATTCAATGTTGCATATGCAATGAACATCTATTTAAGGCTCATTATTTCATTTTCTGTCAAATTGATGCTAATTCTGTTTCCATGCTGGGTACTCACTGTAGTTTCAAAGATAATTTGAGAACATATTTTACATCATGGTTTTTTACTGATATTTGGCACTCTCTTTTGTTTTATTTCCCAATGTAAGGCCCTGTATCTCTCTGAAAGTGACATATTCCTAGTGTCATTCATGTTTATTCCCACTTAATTTGTCTCACTTGTTTTCATAGTTTTAAACTAAGTTCTAAAATGAAGATTAAACTTTTAAAAGATGTTATAACCTTAACTATGAATTCTTTCCTCTTACTAGATTTGATCAAAAACCTAATTTCATTTAAGCAAGGATGTGCAGAAATGACACATCTGCCAGGATAACAGCTGCACTGGCCATAGAGAAAACATCATTTATCTAGTTAATCCTTCTCAGCAAGAAGTAAAATAATTTTCTCCTAGGCCTGTGAGTCATGTAGAAGCTGCTTCTATCTCACCCTTTATCTCTTCCTGTCAATTTCCTTTTAAATTAAGATATTTGTTCATTTACAGCATGAAGTTAGATTGCACGATATCCAGATCAGTATATCTTCCTAATTCTCCTGAATATAGGATAAAAAGACTGGGGTGTCTCATAATAGAGTGCCCGTAGTCTGAATATTAATTGTTAATAACATCTTGTCACCTGATCTAAAGTGTTAACCACATGGAAGAAAAATAAGATTTCAGGTGTCAGTTGGCTAAGGATATAGATCACCATTTACTCTCGATTGTGGGCTTAAATAATGGCCTTGGCACCCATTATTTATCCTGAAGCTTTTTTAATTTCAATTTTGATGATTTATTAGTAATGGTGAAACAATCTTCTTTGGCTATTTTTTTTTTCATGTTTCTAGTCTGCATGGTTAATAATTCTGCACTGACTGGGATGTGTGGGTGATGAATCGCCAGAAGCCAAAGATTTACTCATGCAAAGTTATTCAGGAATCCAGTTGAAAAAGCTTTTTAATGGACTAACTTTGAAAACTGATTTATTCATCTTCTTTTTTTCTTAATTACTAAAAGAACACAGCTTTTCTTTTGGAGACTAGAAAACATGTCATCAACTTTCATTCCTATATGAGACTTCTATATGATTTGTAGAAGGGCTTTTTCTTTTTTTCTTATTCTCTCTTCCTGCCTTCCATCTTTGTTTCCTTCTTTTTTCTTTCTTTCTCTTTCTTTCCTTCCTTTCTTCTTTCTTTCTTTCTTCTTTCTTTCCTTCTTTCCCTCTTTCTGTCAGAAAGACCAGATTCATGTCTCAGCTTCACCACTTAATTATACTGTTTAAACTCTTTAAGGCTAATTTAATGTTTAACCACTTCTTCATCTGTAAGAAGGGAATAGAGATACTTGGACTTGGTGGATTGATTGCCCTTCTCATGCCAAAGTACCATTTGAGGCAAGCATTTGACAACACTTAAAGCAACATGCAAGGATGGGCTCACAGTTATGTCTCCTTAAGTCAGTCTCAGGCCACATGCAGATTTTTATTCATCACCCTAGGCTGGATCAAAGTTGCTGCTTGGTAATTCTGCAGAGTCTGATACTTCCATAAATTCATATGCCATCTGTTTCATCCTCATTGTCAGAAGTCCATTCTTAATTCACTGAGGTGATTTCTCATGGGAAGAATATGTATCCCATGTGACAAGTCTATATTCACATCAGGATTTCTTGAGCCCAAGGTTTTTACCCATTAGATCCAAAATTCATCAGGAATTTATTAAGTGTCTACATGATTCTATGCACTAGGGGAGATACAAAGTTTGAATAAGGTATGTTCCTCTCCTTTATGTAATTTTACAGCCTCGTAGGGGGCTAAGACACCAAGGATAACTGCAAATAAACAGCACATCAGTTGACTGAATTTACAAAGGAAAGGGCATTGGGACATCCAGGAGGAAAGATGATCACCTGGAGTATAACAAAAGGCTTCCTGTAGGAGGCAGCTTTTAAGATTGACTTGAAAAAATAGATAGGAACTTAATAAGCAAAAGGAAAGAAAGAAAGAAGCCCTGGTGTTGGAAAAATTCTGAGCAAAGGCGCAGAGATGTGAGTACATGGTTCTAGATTACTATTTGTTCATAAGGAGCTATGGTACAGTTATCCAAGTTAGAGTATAGGGTACATGGAAGGTAATACTATGAGATGCCTCAAAAGCTGGAATCCTGCCGAAGTGTAGAGGGCCATAAATATTAGTAAGAGGACTTTGAACTTTTATTCCATAGTCAACAGAGAACTACTAAAGATTGACGAGCAATGGGGTGGCAGATCTATGGGTAACAAAAATATTCCCTTCAGCAATATGAAGGAAGAAAAGAGAGAATGGAGTGGGAAAGACCTGCAAAGCTACCACGATAGTACAGATAGTTGCTGATGAGGGTCTATACACTGGGTGATACACTGTGGGCACAGAGAGGAGGCAATGAATGAGAACAACATGGAAATGGAAACACTGCACTAGGTGATTGATGGTTTGATAAGGAAGAGAGAGAGAGAAGAGGCAAAGGTCACAGTCAGGTAGTGAATGTGGAAGATTGGGTGAATACTCGCGCCAGAGATAGAAGTAATAAAGTTAAAGGACCAAGGACATGTTGAGTTTGACATGCCTATGGGACACCAAATAAAGACGTCCTGCAGGCTGTTGGAAAGATGGATCTGAAACTCAAAAGAGAGATGAAGTTTAAAGAGATAGCTATGTAGTTGAAACCATGGGAGTGAAAGAAATTACCAAGAAACAGAATGTAGAGATGGAAGAGGATTGAAGACAAACTCATCAAATATCTCACAAAATAATTTTTTTGAAAAAATATTAAAAATTCATAAAATAACTGGATTAGGAAGAGGATGAGATGATGGGATACTAGTGAAAGACAGAACAATGATTAGTAATAACTGACATTAACCAGGAGAACAATTCATATTTTAATGAAAACATTATAAAGACAAGCAACTTTGAAAGACTAGAGAACTCTAACCAAGACTAAAGAACTCTAATCAGTGACCAGTCATGATGCCAGAAGGCTGATGATGAAGAATGGTGCCCACCTCCTAACAGATTCATATTGGACTCAGGATACAGAATGAGACATATGTATTCTTACTTGGCTAGTTTGGGAATTTGCCCAACTGTGCCCATTTCTTAGAATGCTTCGTTTGTTTTTGTTTCTGAACCGAGAGAATGGAGATAATTCAAAGGCCCAGAGTCACAATATGATTAATGACTTAGTATAACTGAGAACATGACAGTTATGGAAAAGAAAGAATTTATACACTAAGGTAGAATTCAAAATGGTACAGTTCTGGAACGATAGGGCTAAATTGTGGTCACGTCAATATGTGCCTAAAGTGAGGTTATTGGGGTTGAGGAATTTTTAGACCACGTTTGTAGAAAGATGATCAATAAGAAAGTAGATGAGTCTGAAGATAATGACAGTTAATGAGGTGGAGAGGAAAATTAGAAGTCAGCTACTAAACTAATTTTAAAAGCTGAGAGAATGACCTCAAGGAGGTGGCCAGGATGAAGAAAGACTGGTACAAGTGGATTGAATGGACCTTGAAAGAGGAAAAGTGATTAATGGGTGATAGGAATAGGGAAAAGTGCAGGGATTGAACAAGTGGTTTCATTGCTATAGAGCAAAGGTCAAATTCAGTCAGCAGCAACAAAAGACCTACAAAATTCCATAGGGAGGCCTGAGCCAGACAAAATGTAATTGGGAAATGTTTAACAAAATAAAGAAAAATGCAACACAACATGTATTGTGCAGTTTTCTAAGCCAAAATGCTGCCAACCAGGATCTATTTCTATTTGAGTTTGACAACTCCTAGGTGAGATAACTGCTTTTACTGATGCAAATGTTCCCTATATTCACTGTGATTTATAATCTTATAGAGTTGCATAGTGCACTGAGAGCATAAGTGACTAGCCTTGACTAACTCAAGGAACAAGTCAGTGAGTATTTATTAATCTACCTACCAGGTGCCAGGTACTGTGAATAGTGCTAGGGTTATAAAAAGGCAAAACCAGTTCATGCCTTCAAGGAGCTCACAGTCTAATGGACCAGATAACATGTAAAGAGCAAGATACCTACAGAATTAATTGGAGATGGTCTCAGAGGGAAGGCTCTAACATTGAGTCACATTACCAGCATGTGTCAGAAGCAGGATTTGTACTCAGGTCTTCTTGGTTTCAATGCCACCACTTTGTGCACTGTTAAATGCTTCTTGATAGATTATGATAGTGAAATAAATACAGGGAAAGCACCCAAAGCATTGTCCTGAGACAATGGGAATGACAATAGCCAATAGTGAAGAAGGTTCCAAGATGCCATGTCATCAGAGTGGAATTAGATTTGGATGAAATTGAGTAGGTTGGAGGAATGTACATTGAGAAGTTCAAGGAGAACTTTGCTGTCAAAAGGGTGGGAGTTACAAAAGATACAGTGAAATGGGATAAAAGATGAGTGAACTGGGTCAATGTTACTCCAGAAATAAGGATGGTTAGAATAAGGTTGAGCTTGGGCAGCTAGAAGGCACAGCAGCCTGGAGTCAAGGATGATCTGAATTTGAACCCTGCCTCAGACTTTCATTAACTATGCAACGCAAAGGAAATTACTTAATCTATCTTGGACTCCGTTTCCTTTTCTATAAAGTAGAGGTAATAGTACCACCTTCCACTTCACATGACTGTCATGAGCATCAAATCAAATTATACATACATCATTCTTGCTGTTCAGTCATTCAGTCATGTCTGACTCTTCTTGAACCCATGGACCATCGCATGCCAAGTCAATACTGTCCATGGGGTTTTCTTGGCAAAGATATTGGAGTGGTTTGCCATTTCCTTCTCCAGGGGATCACCTTTTATTAGAATTTCACTATGACCTGTCTTGGGCAACCCTGCCTGGCATAGCTCATAGCTTCATTGAAATACACAAGCCCCTTTCCACAACAAGGCAGTGAAAAAGGAGGAGACATATGTGCATACACATGTACATATATATATATATATATATATATGTGTATGTGTATACATATATATGCATATATATTGCTTTGTAAAACTTAAAGCACTAACATTAATGTTAGGAGGTGGTGGCTCTGATAGTAGAAGTGTGCAACTCACAGTCTAAGTGATGACAACTGATACCAAACTAAATCACAAGAGGATTCCCAGCTGAGTAAAAACTTGATTTCAAGGTCAAAACTATACAGCTAAAGTTTATTATTTGTGGAGAGCTAGAGTTAAGCCATTCTGTAGTTCAGCCACACACAAATCCATTGCCTATAGTACACTGATAGGCACTGATTGATCCATGGTGAAGGAGGGTGCTGCGTTCTATCTAATTGTATTAGCTATAGTCCCTTCATCAGGCTTTTGACCACGATGCTTTTCAGACCTGAGACTTTCCACTTTTCATTCAGTGTCCCCCTGACAGTGTGGGATTTATTTTTCAATCAGCCTTAGTTTCAGGCCAACATATAAAACAGGCCTCAGCGACTGTTTTATATTCAGTAACAAATTTCTCTCGTCCCCATAAAACATCTTCTGTCTGCCATTGAGAAGACGCTATGTCTGGTGCCCCACTAGAATTTAAACAGCTAATCCACTTGAAGGAATAAGTGTTCTGTTGATGTGTACCAGGTACTGATAATCCCTAATTGCCCATGCAGGGGACCAGAATGTACCCATGGAGAAGACAAGCCGGTTGTCCTAATAAACAAATACATCAGCTGTTCTATCCAAGGGGTGTCTGTATGGCTGACTCTTAGGTCAAGTGAAATGAGCTGGTCTATTCAGGCTCCACCCAATCAGTAATTGACTTTTATCTGAAGGCTAAAATTACCTTCCATCTTGGCACAACAAAGCAGTCCAAATCCCAGAGAAGGTTTGCCGAAGATAGAGAACAGGGTTGATATTTACTGTCACGTTTACATAATGATATTATTGTTGTAGTTGTTCTTGTTAATAAAAAATAATCATATAATTAAAATATATAGTGCTTTAATATCTGCAAAGTGTTTTATGTATCTTCACTTACTTGAGCTTCACAATAACTTTGGAAGCTATTAATATCTCAATTTTGCAGATGAGGAAACAGTCTCGAACCTTAACTGATTTGCCCAGAGTCACACCTAGTACTTCAAATCCATGGCTTCCTGACTCCGAGTCCACAACTCTGCTTCCTACACCATCCAATCTGTACATAATTCCTGTAGACTTTATAAGTGTTTGTCAAGGTCCATCTGCCCATCAGAACTAAACTTCCAAATGATGTGGCCAACTTGGACATTGACCACAAGGTGAACATCTTTCTATATAAAGGATACCAAATCTTCTCAGACTCTTAGGATCAAAGCCATGCTTGATCATTAGGCTACATCTGTAATATAATGAGAAAATTTAGTTCTAAAACTAAGGGAAGAGAATTTTGAGGTTGGAGTCATTTTTGGTAACCTTCCTTTAATGTGATGATATTTGTACCAAGGGATTATTGTAGAGAAGGGCTCAGGAGAGGCCAACACCCTTCCTTATTCTAAAAAGGATTGACTATCTCCCACTGCAAGGGCACAATATATTTTCCTGCCCACTTTCATTAGATACAGGAGAGTGTGACAGAATCCATTCCCCAGGTTACTAGCAACAACTCATCCAGCACTTTTAGCTCATAGGTGAGTAAAGCAAAAATGAAAAAAGAAGGAAAAAAATGACTGGCTGAATAGAAGGCACTTTGACAGCTTCAAAATCCCTGGATAGAAATGTCAAGAGGAAACAGGATATAGTTGACTTCACCAGAAAAAAATAACCATAAAATTCCTGGTGATGAGAAAACAGTAATCCAACAGATTGTTGTTCACCTTGCTTCTCAAAGAGGAAGGATGGATATGAAGGCCAGCCTATTAAATCTGATTCCCAAAACCACCTTTTCAGTACTGAGCACTGACAGGCTGTCCAGCCCAATTTTTGACACTCTCTGCTAGACATCTCCACATGCAGGTCCCACTAATGTATTTGCTATTTATGAAAAATATTAAACTTGTCATCTTGGCCCCTACATTTCAGATGTTATTACATGCTCACTAGATGCCAAGCTCTGTGCTAAGAACTGAGGATGCGAATATGAAATCAAAAACAGTTCCTGTCTTCAAGGAGCTTGTGTTCTAATAGGGGAGACAACATGAAATATTAAAACAAGTCCTACCCTCTAAGAGATTATAGCCTGCTGGAGGAAGAGAGAAAATGTTAATACCTCTGGAAGATCAGGAAAAGTCTTGTATAGGAGGGAGTGACCCTTGAGTTAAGACATTAAGAGTAAAAAATGACTTAGCTATAGGTCATTTTCTCTCCTCACAAGAATGAATTCAAAATGATTGAGTGTGTAATGCCAGTCTGCTTGCTGGCACATTCCAATAATGGATGTTACCCACAAGAGAGTGAGGATAGAATTTGGGTTTGGCTTTACGAGTGCTGTACAATATTCAACGAACCCCTGTCCTTGGTACCTCAAGCCTTCCTCATTGTTGCATCACATTTAGCTCTTTGATACTCTTTCCTTATTTGAGCTGTCAGTTTTCAGGCTAAGGTTATAAGTACAGTTTTAAAGGAAGTAATTAATCCTCCACCATCTCCCACCCCCAGACAGCCCTGCCCCAGTGCCCCCACCTTCTAGAGAAAAACAAAATGGTCCAGAAGGCTATTGCAATTCACACTGAACCTGTGGCCCGGTCATATTTCACTGTCTTTCAGGAGGTGCTAAGTGATAAGGATCAGAAGGGTCTTGTTGCTTTTAATGGGAAAAATGAGCCTTTTGTTAAGCTTCTGAGCTGGCTCTGCAGCCAAGAAAAATCCAACTTCCGTGAATTCTTTGGCCTGTCGATTCTGAGAGTATCCTGAGATTTTAATATGGCTAAATAAAATGGAGCAAACAGGGGAGAAGAAAGGAAGAGAAAGGTGGGTATATTGTGGTCCATGGGAGAGATTTCTGTTCAGAAAGCTCAGATGGATGCTCCCTATAAATGAGAAACCTAGAGGGAAAATGTACAAGTACAGCCTAGAATCAGATGAATGTCTCATTTTCCTTTTCATTTGAATACCACAGAGACGGTGCTTGACTTGCCTCAAATTAAAAGCTACATTGAAGTGCAAAACCACACATAAAATTTTAACTAGGCTTTTCAGTTAGTCTTAATTCTTTATCAATTCTCTCTATCCACTCTTATTCTCAGTCTTTGTCCTTCATTCACTTACTTTCATCCTTTCCTTGAACCTAGTACATGCTCCCTTATTATCTGTCCACCATTTTGAGAATTTTATATACATATATAGATATAAATTCTCTCTCAAGATTCTCTTTTTCTCTCTCTTCCCCCCTCACTCTCTGTCTCTGTCTTTTTCCCTCCCTTTCTCTTCCTCTGCTTTTCCCTCTCTCCTCTTCCTATTCTCCACTGCCCTGCTCCCTCTGTCTTCCCTCTGCTTCTCTCTTTCTTCTATTGGTGCTAGCCTTTCCAATAAGAATACTAAGAATAGGAATTCTCTATGCAGATCTGGAAGACTTTGTACTCCACCAAAGAGAAACACTGCTACAAGATGAAAAATGGAAATACCAGTTGTACCTCTGTTCATTCCTGTGAGCCTTTTGTGATTATTGCTATAAATCCAAGGGGTAAACCGAAGTCATGACCAAGGCTTAGGAGGGTTATCTTAGCTATCACATCATGGTAGAATTAGAGTGAAAGCTTGGACATGCTAGAGCTCAGTTTAGATACAGGTGATTAGGGTAACCTTCTTAAAAAGAAGAAAGACTTGGGCGTTTAATTTCCTGGACTTCATCTGGAATTGGCTCCAGGCAAAATTGGGAACAAATTTATTTTGAGCAAAGGGTTCTGCTGAGCTCTCATCAAAGTACAACCGATGTACAGCTTGTAAAGTCTCAAGAGTTCAACCCCTTCCTACAACTATCCTACTTCTCATCTTCCCACTGTTCAAAACCCTGAGACCTCTGTAGGGGTGGAATTAATTCTGTTGATCCTATCAATGGGTCAAAGTCAAACCCATCTGCATCACATCCTTGACTCCAGTCTTTGATAAAGATGTGGTCCTACTTCTGGCCAAGGCTCCACCCTACATTTTTTCTCTAGATTTCATATCCCTCCCTGTCCTGGAGAAACTTGTCCCTTGGCTTATTTCCCCTAATCTTTAATCTCTTTCTATCCCCTGGGCTCTTTCCCTGCCACATGCAACTATGCTGAAAACTCCCATCTTTAAAGAACAACAAACAAGCAAAATAACCTCTTCACTTCACCCTGAAATTTCCTAAAGCTATCATGCTATATCTTTTTTTCCCTTTCACAGCCTAATGCCTTGAAAGGATTTTCTATACTTGTCTCCATTTCTTCCCCTACTACTGCTCAATTTCTTGCAGCCAAGTCTCTGATCACATCATTTAACTGAAACTGCTCACTCTTTCCAAGTTACCAATAATCTCTTCACTTCTAATCCAATGGCCTTTTCTCTTTTCTCATTTAATGTGACTTCTGTGCAGCTTCTGGCACTGTTAACCACCCCCTCTTTCTGGATGCTTTCTTCACCCTAGACTTGTATGACACTACTCATCTGAAGTTCTCTTTGTTTTAATGGTTAATTCTGTCTCCTTTCCAGGAATGTCATTCTCTTAATACCTACTAAGTATTGCGCTCCCCCCAGGACACAGTTCTGGGTCCTTTTCTCTCTGAGTCCTCTGTCCTTAGAGGAACTAATCAGTTCCCATGAATTCAACTGTCATTTATGCTGATTAAGGAAAGGAGGAAATAAATGTTTATATAGTACCTACTATGTGCCAGGCATTGGGCTAAACACTACAAATATTACTTCAGTTAAATACACCCATATCTATCTATCCATCCAATGATCTATCTATCCATCCAACTATCTCTATCTCATTATCTATCTATCTGTCTGTCTGTCTATCCCTCACCTCTCTCCTGAATGCCAATCCTACATTGTTAACTGCCTACTAAACATCTACACCTTGATGTCCCATAGGTATCTCTAAATTTATGAATCTGAAATAAAACTCATTCCATTTCCCTCTGAACTATAATTCTTTTCACCTTCCCCACTTTTGTTGACACCATCACCATACTTCTCCTCATCCACATTCATACCCTGGGAGTTCTCCTTGATTCTTCTGACTTCTTCAATTCCCCTAACTAATCAGTTACCAAGTCTTGTCAATTCTATATCTCTTCTCCCATCTCTCTCCAGCCACTTCTTTCCACTCCTTCTGCTTTTACCTCACTACATTCAGACCCTCATCACCTCTTACCTAGACTACTGCGGTGTTTTCCTATTTGACACCCTGACCCTTATTGTACCCTCTCCTGTCCAATCTATTCTCTACAAAGCAGCCATGTTGATATTCTAAAATACATCTATCAACTATCTCCTTATGCAAAATCTTCAATATCTCCCTGTTGCTGCTAAAATAAGATAGAAAATGCTTGGCATGGCATTTAAAGTTCTCCACAATCTGACTCTCACCTACCTTCCCAGTATCATTCTGCCTATATGTTTTTGAATGAGTCTAGAATGCACTCCCTCCTCCTCTCTGCCTTGTAGAAAAGAAAGGTTTTAGCTTCCCCCAAAGTAGAGCCCCTCCTACCAAAGCCTATCCCAATCCCCATAGTCGTTAGTTTCCTCTGCCTTTTCTTTGTGTTACTCTATATATACTTAGTATTTACTTACTTCTATAGATGCTGTATTTCCCCACTAGAATTTCATCTCCTTGAGGATAGGGCCTGTCTTGTTATTGTCTTTATATCTCCAGCAATAAGCACAGAACCTTACATGTAATCAATGCTTAATAAGTTTTCATTGAATTGAATTGAACAGATATCCTTCCATGAGCAGCAAATACTATAAGGAACTAGCAGAAGAGCTCACCCACTTGTGGTTACTATCTCTGTCTGCTCCCTGGTTTGTAAGTTGTTTTCCCATGTGACCAGTCATCAGCCTTTCTCAGGCAGACTGGTTTCCTTCCTGTATTCCTCTGCCTAGTTAAGTCTCTCCTTGTGATTATTGGGTATTATACCCTGTAACTTCCTGTTGTACTAGTTCATTGAGGCACTGTGGCAGAATAGAATGGGCATTGACTCTGAAGTCAGAAAATCTTGGTTTAAATCATCTCTTGGATGCTTACTAAAGTGTCTGACCATTGGAAAATCTCTCAGCCTCCCTAAGATTAAGGTTCCATTATCTGCAAAATGAAGGGATTGGGCAAGATTGCCTCTAAAGTTCCTTATAACACAGAATCTATAGTCTTATGATCTTTTGAGTGTCTCCAGCCTTAGTTTCCTTATCTGTAAGATGAGGAGTAGTCTATGATGTCACTTCCGTCCTGATCTCTATGATGCTATGGTCTATGTCTCTGCCTAGGGTTTGAGTTTTGAGAATTGGTTATCTCATTTTGTCTTTGAGAGAAAATGAGATTCCTTGATGAAGGGACACTTTGCTATCTGTGCTTGAAGGGCTAGAGGTTAGCCTATCTCATTGTTTCACTAGTAGAGTCAATTAGCCCAGTTAGGCACCAATGAGCTGTGGCTCACCAGATAGTAACTTGAGTCACAGATATTCTGAAATCTCACCTACCTGCCAATCTGAGAAATAAGAGGGGGTTATCTGGCACCATCACACCAAGTCCTAAGATCACAATCACACCTTGTGATACACTCTCATGTCTTCCTGCTTCAAGACATTCATGGACTGGCTATACATTCTGGCTAGTTCAATGATGCTGTTTCTACCCAGATGAATCCCTGGCAGTGTCATTGCCCCCACTCTCATCCTTCTCTAGTGCTCATTCAGCATAATTTGGATACTGCCCACTGCAAAATCAACAAGCTTAACCTCACATAGGATCATCAAAAGCTATATTTTCAAGATGAAGAAACTGAAGCCAAGGGAAGCTAAATGACCTACCCAGGGTCATATAGGTAATATCACATATAGGATTTGAACCCATGTACTTGAACTCTAAAACCAGTGCTCCTACTATTGTCCCATACTTCCTCCTGCCTTCTAAAAGAAACGTCATCAATCCAAACAGGCTTAAAAATAGACAACTATGTGAACTTTAAGAACAAGAGAAGTTCCTTTGAATAGAAATGGAATAATTTCATTGAAATAGCACAAAATCCGTGGGAGAATTGGTCGCTACCTACACCAGGGTAGGCTGTGAAGAGAGGTGTGCTGAGTTTGGTTCCTTGAAAATGATCTTGAAGTGGAAGAGTTAGGGCTTTTAAGGCACAGAGTGAGGTGAGGGAGAGAATTCCAGGTTAAAATAAAGGAAAAGAAGGGTATTTTAATTGGGGGGAAAGGTCATCATTTTTTAACATTTTAGAAGGTATTCTGTATTACATTAAACTGCTTTTTTTAAAGAGTAAAGAGTAGATACACTTGACACTAGCTCCAAATTAATGATAAATTGAGATAAATTGAGACTCACCTCACTTCATCAAGAATCCTTGATTCCATCAGTAAGTCAACAAAACACTTTATTAAGTGTCTGCTTCTTCACCTGGAATAGATCACAACCCCTGTGTCTGTTAAATGATTTTATCTGTCATCCAGTTTCAGAGCTACGAGGCACCAAAGTATGCTCAGAGTCAACCTAATGAGCATTTATTGAGCGGCTACTATGTGCAAGATTTTGTGCTACATGCTGATAATACAAGGGTAGAAGGAACATTCATAATGGGGATTTGGGGAAAATATAACATATATAAAAAGAAGTAAGTGGTAACTTGAGGGTGATAAGAAGTCTAAGAGTCAGAGGAATCAGAAAAGACTTCTCATAGGAGGTGGATGTGTGGAAAGCAATCATCCAGGTTTGACTCAAAGACCTCCTGTAATGGGCAACTTAATACGTAGGTGAGTAATTGTTAGATAATTTTTCCTCCTATTGAACTCAAATCTCCCCGTCTTCAGTTTTCCCCCTTCGTTTCATAATTGTTTTACCCAAAAAAATGAATGAGAAACTAAAAGCAGTACCCAGTGAATGTGTTCTGGATGCACCTCACCACACCTAGCCAGTCGAGTCATTAGATGGACCATACTTGAACTCTTTCCAAATTTAGAGAACCTAGAAGAGATTGCTGTCCATCAATATGGCCTTAAGAATTCAGAGTCCTCTCTGTCACAAGGCTTCAGAAAAGCACTTCAGTCATGAAAACCAAGAATCTAGTTTTTTGGGAAGAAGAGGTAATTTTGCATGTGATAATGAATAAAGAAAGGTCCACTTTTCCTGCTTCACCTTGGGAGTTGGGTCAGTGTTCCGCAAAAACAAACCAACTTTGCACTCAACCCTTCATCCTTGTTTTAATTAAACTGCTCCCCAAAATTAAATTTTAAAAATGTGAAAAAAGTTTAAGCAGGAAAATTATATTCTACTTACCTGCTTTTGAGTAGGTTGTTAGCTCCTACCTGTCAGCTATGTGGTATCCAAAAAATATTCAGTAAATCAAGCAAACAAGCATTACACATTTGATAAATATGCATTTATTCATCATGTTCACTTGTTGTTTTCATCTGATCTGACCTTAGACTACGTTGGGAGTAATTAACCAATTTCAAATGCAACCTCCTGTGAACAGGCAAATCACATTGTGAGAACAGAACACGGTGAAAAATCAGAGAATTCTGGAAGAACAAGACTAGAAAGGACAGTAAGAAATGTTCCAGTCTATCTAACCATCTCCAGGAAAGTTTGCACTTCAATTATCCTGAACAGATTGGCACCTGTAATGTTCTTAAAAAGATTCTCCCATCAGTGTTAATAATTTGTCCTTCTAACAATCCATACGTTCAAATAAATTTTATAAGCATTTATTGAGCACTGCTACGTACAAGGATCTGGAGATGAAAAGACAAAAAGGAAATAGTCATTGTTTTTATGCTTCATTTGAATCCCCTTTGTAATATGCACTGAGATGAATTAATTCAAGTCCATTCAACATGTATTAAATGTTTACAATGTGCCACACGCTGTTCTAAATATTGACATTACAAAGAAAAAAACAGAATTCTACATACCCTCAAAGAGTATGTGTGGATATAGTATAAACATAAATCAATGTACACAAAACATGTACAAATCAGTGAAGTCACTTTGGGGTGATACATAAGGCCATAAATTTGGGGTCAGATATCACCTCTGACCCACACTGACTGTGATCCACAGATCTCCCAGTGCTTATTAAACTGTTTAAGAAGTATCAAAGGGGTCACAAGTGGAAAAAGTTTCCAGAAAACTCTCAAAGGTTATAACCTGCATTAATAGAGGGAGTTCCTTCATGCAAGGGATTCCCTTCACCAGGAAACCACAGGTTCAATCCTACTTCTTATTCCTAGACCAAGCATTACACAGAAATTTCAAGAGGGAATCAGGTAGTGAGTGATGGAGATGGGATTTTAACTCAGGTCTTCTGACTCCAAATCCAGGTTCTTTCCCATTTATCATAATGACTCTTATGTAGGGAAATCAATTAAGAGGATTACTTTTAGAGCCTGTTAGAACTGATGAAGGCTTGAACAAGGGGCAGGAGAACGCAAAGAAAGGGATGTATAGGAGAAGCGTTGAGGTGGCAACATTGATAAGATTGAGTAATTGATTAGACATTGGTATAAGGGAGGAGGGAGATCAAAGAAAACTCCAAGGTTGCTAAACTGGGGAACTAGAAATATGGTGGCATCCTCAAGGAAAGATGATGTATGGAAGAAATATAATGGATTCTATTTCAGATATGTTGAGCTTGAGATATCCAGCAATTGGTAATGAAGGATTAGAATGCAATAGAGAAAGATCAGGGATGGTAGTTATCTGAATGCATGGAGATGATAACTGCATGGAAACAGATGAGCTCATTAAAGGCATCTCAGATGTAGGGAAAGATGAACCAGTGATGACAATGCAGTAAAGGAGACCAAGAAGGAATAATCAGATAGACAAGAAAGACCACAAGAAGGCAATATCTTGTAAGCCAATGAACAATTATCCAAGCAGTGTCAAATACTGTGAACGAAGGGGAGGGGAAAGTAGAGGAGGGAAGGGAAAGGGAAGGGAGAAGAGGGGACAAGAGAAGAGAGAAATGGAGAGGAAGAAAGGGGAAGCTATATAACTGCCAAGAGGCTTGAGTGAACATCATGTATCTGGCAACCTCAACTATCAATAATGTAACTGAGTAGCTAGAAGGATGCACCAAAGGTTCCTCCACAGCAAGAATATGTCATAAGGCTGAGAAGTAAAGCTCTTGAGTTTTACTCATAGAAGAGTCCCTGAGGTTTTATTTTAGCCACAATTCTAATAAGCTATATTATCTAGAATCCTGACTATAGCTTATCAAAAACAACAAATTATAAGATGGAGGCCAGTTGCTAGATGTTTACATACTAAGAATCACAAGAAATCACAACCAACAACCTAACCATAAGTATATATATATATATTTTTTTTAATAAAAGGTATAAAAATCTGACATAAAAAAAAGCTCATAAGTTGTGGCTCATGTGTACAGGACAACCAGCCATACACACTTAACCCTAGATTACATCACAGTACAATGAGTACTCGATATTGTAGACCCATAGGTCTGTACTTCAGTTTGTAATATTATTTTTCTCTTTCATCCACAAGTCCCATAACTTGATTGATTGATGCCCACCACTCCCTTCTTGATGCCACCCTTGTTGCCCTCTCTAGTCTAATTTTCTGATGCCCAGATCAGGCTCTTGGGAGAGTTATAACAAGTTATAACAAGTCATGCTTTCCCCAAAGAGCCTCCTCTTCAAAGTTTTTACTACCAAGCATTATATAAAACCCAAAGGAGGCTGAGGGGTTAAGAAAAACTATCCCAACCACTCCTTGGATAACACCTCTAAAAGGCATTGAGAGGAAAGGGAGACCTACCTCAACAAAAACAGGCCTAGCACATTCTTGGTAACAGCAAACAAACTGTGTTGGATCAGTTTGAGGCCTAACTGAACAAATTATGATGTATGACTGTAACAGAATGATTATACTGTAAGAAATGATGAATATGAAGAATTCAAATGAAAGACCTCTGTTTAAGGAGTCATGGAAGACATATGGAAAGATACGGAGAGAAAAAGGCAAATCTGTAAGAAAATAAACATACTACCTTCAACTTTTCAGTTGAAGTTTTGATAATAACAAGTCACTATTACATGTGTGTGTATATGCATGTGTGTGTAGGCATATATTCACATAGATATATACACATATGTGTATATATACAGCACCTAGGGCAGCTAGGTGGTGCAATGGCTAGAGTGCTGGGCCTGGAGTAAGGAAGGCTCATCTTCCTGAGTTCAACTCTGGCCTCAGTTACTTAGTAATTGTGTGACCCTGTGCAAGGGTTTACCTCAGTTTCCTTATCTGCAAAATGAGCTGGAGAAGGAAATTTTCTTTGTCAAGAAAACCCCAAACAGGGTCACAGAGAGTTGGACACAACTGAGGAGTTATTGAACAACAAACACACATGCACAAAGAAAAGTCAAAAAGATTTATGAAAACAGGGGAATTACTGTGTGAAAGTCAATATATACATATCTGCAGATGGGAATAAACAATTGAGAAATAATGAGAAGATAAATTATATAATGTATGTATTTTACATATATTCTAATATATACATTATGTAAAATAAATATGATTATAGTCTACCAGAATATGTTATAGAGTATCATAAAGCATGTATATTGTAATATCAAATATATAATGTATATATATTATACATCATATTATAATATATGCATTATATACTATAAGCATAATACTCTAATAGAATATCTTATATGTTGTATTATATTGTATGTATGGTATAGTATAATATATATTATTGTATATTGTATTATATTGTATGTATGGTATAGTATAATATATATTATATATTTTATTT
>CM053771.1:504734772-504877891 GCA_028658325.1 Potorous gilbertii | reverse complement strand
ATGGTATAGTATAATATATATTATATATTTTATTTAAATATATAAATCTATAGTAAATACATAAATATCTAAAATATATGATAGACATATGTAGTATAATATATAATAATATATTATAATACCTAATAAAAATAAGAATACATATAATCATTTACAATTTCTTATTCTTCTGTTTCCTCTTGCATGCTTGTTTTTCTTGTTTTATTATTTTATTTTCTTATGTATATATTTAAATGTGTGTCCTTTTCAACAGAAGTTAAAATAAAATATTTATATAAAAATTAAAAATAATCATAAGGTAAAGTTATAGTCACATATCTTATTGGTCCAAATGGAGACTGCCTCAAGATATAGGCAGCAGCTCAAAACTGATATGTCACTGGAAATCTCATTGGGGAGAAGGTAGAGGGCTGCCCAGTGATAATAACTGCCCTGAGCAGAGCTAAGCCTTAAGAAGGTTGAGGGCCATGTGGCCAAGTGGGCAATTCTGGCAAACTCAGAGGCCCACACTCAGAGTAAAGAGTGAAAGAGCAACCAGTGAGAAATGACTGAACATTCCTCATTCAACCCTCACATCTAGGTGTAAGATAGTGTGTGTATTCATCCTTCGTTGCCAAAGACAACCATGCCATCAGAGAAATAATGACATGACTTGCACTTGACCTTGTTTTTGAGTGAGGGAGGGCTGTGCAGGTCACCAGCCTCACTTCTCCTCCAGAGTCATCTGAATCCAGTGACCAGATATTCATCAGGGTGACTGGAGATGACCCAGGATGAGGCAATTGGGGTTAAGTGACTTGCCCAAGGTCACACAGCTAGTGAATGTCAAGTGTCTGAGGTGAAATTTGAATTCAGGTCCTTCTGACTCCTTCACTGGTGCTCTATCCACTGCACCACCTAGCTGCCCCAGGGTTGTGGTGAACACAACTCAACTAGACATGATCAAAAGATAAACAGATTCAGCCCCTCTAGGCCTCAGCAGATAGTTTTGGTGAATTATGGTGGCTAATTCATCTTCTGTTGCCCAGCTTTCCAATGATGAATATTTCCAAAGTTATTCGGACTGATCCTGAGATTAAGGATGAAAGACCCAAACTCCAGCTATATATGAAGCCTTCTAGTGAGGGTAGGATCTTCCAAGGCTGTTTTTTCTCAGGATGTAGCCTTCAAATATCCATAGCACCTTGCCTGTATAGGCTATTAATAAATTGTTGTTGATTGACTAAGAACCAAGAACTACTTCTGAGTTTTAGAAAATGAAGCCACTGAGGATGACTTGATAAGAGTTCATAAAGTCAAAAACAACCTCTCCCTTCTCCTCATAATTAGGGCAGAATCAGATCACTAAAGTTGTTCCTAATGACATCCTTGAGTCATCAAGAAAAGGTTATTATATTCTGCATCACTTGAAGAAGGTTATTCATCATGCGTGATCTGTGTTGGGAAGATTTCTGCCAAAAATGGCAAATACTTTTTAGTGTTTAAAAGGATAAATTTGTTGGATGGACCCCCTCTGGAAAACTTCTTGGAGGACAGGAACCAGTGTCATATTGGCCAAGTAGTCATGGATGGAAATAGCATTCAAATCAGTGAGTTCACGGATCATTTTGAATGTTCCCTAACAATGTCAAATAAATAATTTATTACTGTAAATTAATTTGTATAATATATACTATAAATATGCCCTGACTATACTCTGTATTTTCTGGTTCTTTTTAACCTTCTTTTCTGTGTCTGTAACAGTGACCTGATGCTATTACTATGGTCTTTATGTAGATGTGGAACAGTGCACCTAGAGTCAGAAAGCCCTGACTTCAAATCTGACATCAAACACTTACTAGATGTATGACTGTGGGCAAGTCACTTCACCCTATTTGCCTCAGTTTCCTCATCTATAAAATGAGTTGGAGAAGGAAATGGCAAACCACTGCAGTATCTTTGCTAAGAAAACTCCAAATGGAGTCACAGTCAGACATAACTGAACAATTTACACAGATGTGGATATTTTTCTCTTGCAATAAGAGTGATATAGATTATAAATACAAAACAAAATACTGCCGTTGTGACTTACGTGGCTCTGGAATGAATGTAACAAAAAAGGTGGTGTCCTGTCCTTGGGGAATAAATAAGTTTTCATTGAGCAGAGATGGATTTGATCTCTTCCTCTGCAACATTGAATAACTTAATGCAGTCCTTGAATTCTGCTCCCTTCCATCTAGATGCAGGAATAATTGAGGGAGGAAAAGAGATGACAGCTTCAATCACCACCAAGGATGAAAGCTTTGCCTCTCCAGGGTGGAATTAAGCTCATCTTGAGTTGCCCCTAAAATCTAAATACTTGGGTTCACGCACAGTTCACATTTTGCTATCCTCAATTTTCTGGAGACTGAAATACGTAACAATCCCACAGTGGAATGGGAGTCGGAAAGTGCAAAGCCTAGAATCAGTTACTGCTTGTCCTTCCCAGCTCATATGGTGTTTCACCATGACTGAGTCTGTCTGCAGTAACTCATCAATTCCAGGAGTCTTGGAGCTAAGGGAAGTTGGGATTCCATGAATGCCCCTCCTACGACAACAGACCAGAAACTATAAGAAAAAAGAGGACTTGGAAGAAGCTTTCTCATTTTAAAATAAGTGCTTGACCTGCCCTACCAACCAATTCTTCCTAGGGGGTCTCTCTTACCTTGCCATCTGAGCCATCATAATGAATATTAGAGGTCCTGTTGTTTAGACACTCAGTGAGAAGCTGAACAATGATTGGTATAGTGAATCAAGAACCAGATCTAAAGCCAGGACAACATGGTTTCCGATCTCTGTTAGCTTACCAGCTACCTTTCATTGGGAAAGTCTCCTGACTTAACCTCTCTGAGAGTCAACCTCCTTACCTATAAAGTGAGGTTAGTGAGAGTTCCAGAGCTGGAAGGGACCCCAGAGGTCATCTAGTCCAAAGCCTTAATTTGACAGATGAGGAAACTGAAACCCAGGGAAGGTTAAGAGACTTGCCCAAGGCCACACAGGGAGGAAGCATCCAAAGTAGAATTTGAACTCAAGCCCTCTGCTTACAGGACCCTTCCCACAATACCAGGCTGAGTCCACTTACTCACAAGGTCATTATGAGATTCAAGTGAGATAGTAGAGTAGCTACTTTTTCAAATCTTAAGTTGTTATGTAAATGTCAATTATTAATGAAATTGGACACAATGAATAGTATGTTTTGCTCCCAAAGAATCAGTAGGCTAGAGACCTTATGAAATTTTTTCCTGGTTATCTTAAATAGAAGTGTCAAACATGGCCTAAACCAGATGAAAATGTAATTGGGAAATAGTTTGCAAAATAAATAAAAATACAATAGACTAAATATAATGTTAATATGTGATTTTCTAAGTCAAAATGCACTTTGGGAGATCCTTACAACTTCCCTTTCTATTGAGTGCAGTCCAAAAATAAATAATCATTTCTGTTGTTCCCCTGTTGAGTTGGCTATAGAATCATTAGTGTTAAGAGAGAAAAAACAGAGATGGAGAGATACAGAGAGAGAGAGACAAGCATTTATGCCTGGAGAACACAGATTTTTTGAAGACAAAAAGTTAGGACATACAAACTCTCCATTCTTCTCTTCTAAGTTTAGCATGTAAAAACATTTAGTTTATCTTTGAATGTTTTACTTTTTAATTATTCATTTCACATTGTTGTATTTAAAGGATCACTTGTTAATGTTCCAAATATTATCTTAGCTAAAATTAGTGGGGTGTTGATTGATTGAGAACCCAAAGCTACCTCTGAACTTTAGAAAATGAGGCAACTGAGCAGAATTTGATCAGAGTCTGTAAAGTCAAAAGAATCCTCTCCTATCTTCCCATAATTAGGGTAGAAGCAGATCGCTAAAAATGTTCCTAATGATATCCTTGAGTCATCAAGAAAAGGTCAAATTACATTCTATATCGCTTGTTGAAGGAGGGATCATCATACGTGATCCATATTGAGAATTTCCACCAAAAGTGATTGATATTTTTTACAGTGTTTAAAAGAGTAAATTTGTTGGGTGGATCCCCTTGCAGCAAACCTCTTGGACCACAGTGACAAGTGTCACATTGGTTGGGCACACATGGAGGGCTGGTGATCTTCATCCCGTACATTTGGTATAGACACAAAATTTGCATGTCTCAGTATAGAAGAGGAAGAACATTGATACTGATAAATTTATACAGTTAGACTAAATTGGTATTTTCACTGGTATGGAAAATTAGTGACATTCAAGTGAATTTTCAAGTCAACACAGATTTATTGATCATCTATTTTCAATCAACAAACACTAAGTTCCAGACATTATGCTATGTGAGAGAATACAAAGGCAACAATGAAATAGTAGTCTCTTCCATCAAAAAGGTTATATTCTACTGGGAAAAACTTGTACAAATAGGAAGGTATACAAAATATGCACAAGTTAATATATGGTAATGTAAGGTATACACAATACATACATGTTAATGGAGAGGGGAGGTGCTAGAAACTTGGGGAGGGTACAGAATCAAGAAGTGTTTGATGGTGTTGGAAGGTGGTGCTCGAGCTGATCTTTGAAAGAAATTGAGAATTCTAAGAAATGGAAGTAAGGAAGGAGTGTATTCCAGACATGGGAGAAGTCATGTACAAAAGCAAGAAGTTGAGAGAGAGATTTTCACACGTGAGGAAGAGCAAGGCCATTGTTTCAGGTGCTGGGAATCAAAGACAAAAGCATGGAAGAGTCTTTAGTCCAAAGAATTGACATTTCACTAAGGCTAGGGTTTGTGGCAGGCACGGGGGAGGTTTGTTTATTTTTACCTCTTCATTTTTGTTTTGGGTTTTTTTTTTCATCACGGATCTCTTTGGCAGTCTGGTGAAGTTTATTGACCCCTTTGCAGAATAATGTTTCAAAATGCCTAAGATAAAATATATAGAATCATAAAAGAAATCAAAGGTTAGCAAAGATAAAAATATAATTTTTTTCCTCTCCAAATTCATGGACCCAACTGAAATCCACAGATTAAGAACCCCGGCACTATAGGAACAAGTTTTATCTCTATACCTCTATTCCCAAATGAACATTGAGATAAGCAGTACATAGATGTTTAAAGTGGAAATGATCTGAAGTGGCTGGTAAAATTTAGAAATTGTAAAGGTCACATGTAAAGGTCACAGAACTTTGAGTCAGGAAGATTCATCTTCCTGAGTTCAAATCCAGCCTCTGACACTTAGTAGCTGTTTGACCCTAAGCAGGTCACTTAACTTTGCCTCAGTTTCCTCATCCATAAAATGAGCTGGAGAAGAAAATGGCAAATTATTCCATTATCTTTGCCAAGGAAACTCCAAATGAAGTCACAGTTGGATGTGACTGAAACAACTGAACAGCAAAGTTCATACTCATGGATGTAGCCTAAGTAAGAGGAGAAGTGACAGGGAAAGACAATCAAACCACAAATCTCTCCAGAAAGCAGGAAAAGGCTAAGTGAACAACTGAGGGAAAGCTTCCTTTACTGTGAAGTAATTGATTCTGTGGCCTTAGCCACTCCAGGCAACTTTATCAGGAGGCAGCTAGCCATTGTTCAGGGTGGGATCTCTTCAATTCAGTGCCTGCAAGTCTGTTTCCTAATCTTGATGTCCTAGGTTGCTAGAAATCTGTCTACTTCAGGATGCTCCATATGGCTTCAAGGGAGGGGAGGAACAAAAGGAGGGCAACCAAGGATCAGCTGTTTCTATGATGTTTCAGAAGCTATTCTAAGACTCAGATGTAAAGTGTCTTCATTTTTGCCATAAATCTGTTTTAAATTCCTTTGATTCTGGGAGAGATATTAATGATACTCTGCCAAATCTTGTCCCCATCCCCTATCTTGTTTGTATTGAATAAGCCAATACAAGAATTGATCCCACAACAATCCAGGTGGTGGCAAGTCATTGACCAGTTTTGTTGTTTCCTTTCATAGAGTTGGTGTTGATCCAGATGAAGACCTGAAGGCTGACTCTTCCCAGCAGGCAAGTCCAATACCTATTTTTTTATGACAATAGGAAATACTTCAATTCTATAAAATGTGTATCCTTAGCCATAGTAATGCCCGAAGTCTTTAGTAAAGGACTGCCTCTGTCATTAAGCAGAATAGACATTTAGAGAATCCATGGAGCTCCCAAATGGTTATTGTCTGGATGGCCATGAACTGTTAGAAGCATGCTTTCTTTCAATTTCTCTGTGGGAGCCCAAACTGAGGTTGCTACTGGTTTTTCTTGAGTATGTGTTTCTAACGCAGAGAGCTGTTGAAACAAGAGGAAGGCAGAAGGAGACTGCCCTTGGGGACTATGCCAGACCCAATTAAGTGGCCATTATCTGCAGTGACCTGGAAGTCCAGTTGAGAACTATTCCCGAACAGTGTGTATTTCCCTCAAGTAAACAAAATCTTTCAAGTCTGAACTTGGCAGTAGCACCAAGACTGTTATTGGAAAATTTGCATTAGTGATTTCTAACTAAGCGGTTAAAAATTAGCATGTGAAAAGGTTACAGATTTTGTAAGAAATGGAAGGAAATATACATACTTGGATAACGTCTGAAGAGGAGACATTGCTTAAGAAATTACAGGAGCATATTTTATTATGAAAATAATAACCCAGTTGTTTTCTTGAATTTTTGCTACAAGTCTTCCCTGAGCTCCATGAGAATAAATTTTAGTGCTGCTAAAGGCAGTTGTTTTCCTATGTAGTGTTGGGGTGAAGATGGAGCTACCACCCCACACTTCAGCTTTCCCACTCCATCCAACCTTTCAGCCAGGCCACCTCATCATCTGTCTGCCAATGTGTACGCATCTCCCAACACACCCTTTTCCACCTCTCGTAGAGCAAAACTCCCTTCCTGGCTACTTCTCCCTCTTGTTCATGGTCTTCCCCTTTTGGACTCATCTGTCTGTTTTTCTTTTTTTAATATTGGTATTTCAAATGCTTAGCACGGTGCTTGATACATGCTAAGCACTCAAAAATACTTTATTATTAAGCCAACCATTAAAAAAAAAAAGCTAAGTATCAGGGAAAACGTAAGCCCTTATGATATTCAGTTTAAAATAATTCACAGCCTTATACAATATATATTATATATTATAATAAATACCATATAATTCACAGTTTAAAATAATTCAAAAGGGAATGAATTTTTTTATTGAAGATCATCAAACAACGTTGGTGATCACCCATTGGGTTTGTCTTACAAGGGAGTCTCATTCAAATATGAATTGGAGTAGATGATTTGGGATCCCTTCTAACTCTGAAATTCTGAGATCCGGTAATTCACCAAGAATCACTTATATCTGTATCTTGTTTGACAGTTACAAGGTATTTTACATCATTATCTCATTTTATCCCTATGATTTCCCTGTGGTGTATAGAGTATATTATTATTCCTCTTTTACAGATGAGGAAACTGAGACTCATAGAGATTAAATGACTGGCCCAAGGTCATCTGGTTAGTAAAGAAAAACCCTAGGGCTCACATGCAGGTCTTCTGAGTCCTGGAAAAGTCTCATAGAACATGAGAATGACCTACTGTAGAGTTGCCTTTAGCATGGTGGGGTTGGGTTAGGCTGTAGCTAGAGCATGGGGTTCATACAATGATGCATTTTGGAGGCTGAGCCTTTGCAGGAAGCAAATCAACATGATAAAAGAAAGCACTGGCCCTCTGCCATGTTGTTTTTCTGAATACTCCATGTGGACCTCTATGGCCTGTGATGCACTGTTCTTGAACCTGGACCTCAGATTTCTCTCTTGTTCTACCTGCCCCCTCAACAACTATTTATTAAGTGCTACTGTGTACAAGTCGTGATAGGATATGATGATTATATTTATTCGGGATCCTTTCTCTTAAAAAATGTTAGAAGGCCAAATATATTCCATGCTACTTTCACAGACTTTACCCGCTTTAGTGTGGGACACACTGCCCAATCTGATCCAATTAAAAGCCAACTTATCGACTTTCTAAAAATAGCAAACAATCCATGTTTGTGGAACCATTTGTTGTAATGAGAAGATGATGGGGTTCGGGGCAGCTGACAAGCATTTATTAAACACTCACTATTTGCCAGACACAGTTCTGAGTAAGTACTAGATATATAAACTAAGGCAAAAACAGTCCACACCCTCAAGGAGCTTGTATTCTAATGGGGAAGACAACACGTGAACAACATAGACAGTATAAATGAGAGGTAATTTCAGAGGGAAGACACTTGAAGTGGGGGAAAGCAGAAAACGTAGGAGAAAAGTTGTTATGAAGAATTTAAGGAGTGAGAGGTGAGAAGCAAAGGCATTCCAGGTGTGAGGGAGAGCCAGTGAAAAAGGCAATCATCAGGAAATGCAGTGTTGCGGGTGAGAAAGAACAAGGATGATGCTGCTGGATCCCAGGTGAGGAAAGTGTAAGAAGAAAGGAAAGGTCCGAAGGGGCCAGATGGTGAAGGGCTCTAAAAACCAAGCAGAGAATTTCACTGATCCTGGAAGTCATTGAGGAGCACTGGAGTTTTTCGAGTAGATATTGGGGTGGGGTGACATGGCTGTGCAGACAAATTGAAAAATGCTTCAGATGGGATTCTATGTAACTTCTATAATTTCAGTCAGTCATCTGCCTTATTAAAAAAAAAAACAAATCCATGGAAGAAAATATTCATTCTTTTGGTTTCATTATGTTCCACTGATGTATGCAAAGATCTGGAGGGGAAAAGTACTTCTAAAGGTACGGAGGTATAGTTTGTGATTAATAAGGTTCAGTCTCACCCTGTGCAATAATAAAATCATCATGTCCAGTGGTGACCAGAATATAATATCAGAGTCAGGGAAATCCACCAAATAAGTAACCTAGCAATCCCAAGTTCTAACAAGAGAAAGGCCAGACCCTGAGACAAGACAGAAATCTGAGGTCCAGGTTCAAGAACAGTGCATCACAGGCCATAGAGGTCCACATGGAGTATTCAGAAAAACAACATGGCAGAGGGCCAGTGCTTTCTTTTATCATGTTGATTTGCTTCCTGCAAAGGCTCAGCCTCCAAAATGCATCATTGTATGAACCCCATGCTCTAGCTACAGCCTAACCCAACCCCACTATGCTAAAGGCAACTCTACAGTAGGTCATTCTCATGTTCTATGAGACTTTTCCAGGAGTGAGAGTTTCCTTGGCTCTAGCCTTGGTCTTCCTGATTGCAATCAGAATTCACTTCATCTTGCCTTGTCTTCAGTAGAGATGAAAAATACTATTTGCCATTTCTCATTCAGTAATTCTTCCTATTCCTGAAGATGCTTGTCTCATGCAAAAATGTCCTTGGACAAACTGTCATTGCTTGAGAACTATTTTTTGTTTGTTTGTTTGGGCAGAATCATAGAGGAGAAGAGATAAACACTGACATCTAAGAGCTCTGAAAGCCCTTTAGTTGAATATGGTCATACTATTTGAATACTATAGTATTCACATTTCAGTAATAGTTTTCTCCACAGCTTGAAATAGCTCTTATCTTAAGAGTCAAGCACAGGAAAGGGTAGGGTGTGGATAGAAATAACAAAACAGAGTGTTCTTGTATCTGCCACTCATTCTAGTTACAATTTTATGATGCTTTCTGAATCATTCTTGAAAAACACGTTACATCTGCCTCCTTTCACTCCAGCCAAGCTCCTTGGTGGTTATTAACAGTCATTGCTCTGTCATGGGAAGGAGAAGCCTTATTTTCACAAGGTTGAAATTTTTCAATTGAGAATCTGTTGGATGCAAAATAAATATAAATATTGTTATATTTATAACAGAGTTTTGCTATCAATGGTAGTATGATATCCACCATATATATGTGTGTGTGTATGTATGTATGCATGTGTAGATAGATATAGATAGAGAGATAGGTAGATAGATAGGTAGATAGATAGATAGATAGATAGATAGATAGATAGATAGAACTCTGTACCTGGAGTTAGGCAAGGCCTCGATTCAAGCCTCAGCTCTATCCCTTCCCACCTGTGACATTGGTCATGTCCCTGAACCTAAGTGTCGTTTTCCTCATCTGTTGGATGGAGATGATAATGCCTCACAGAATCAGTGTGAGGAAAGTTATTCAGAAATGTTAAAGTGCTATGTAACCATAAGTTATCATTTTTATTTTGCCTATTTTTTTTAAAGGACACGATTTTAAGCTACAAAGATCTACTGAAATATTATAGCCAGGTCTATCTGTTGCTGGTCTTTCACACTCTCAAAATAAGGAGCAAACACATGTAATAGCATTTCAGGTTACCAAGTAATTTCAGCTAGCTGTGTTTGAGGAAAGGAAGATAACCTCTGAAAAGTCTGACCCTATAACTGTGACAAGGCAATAATATAATAATAATTCATATCTTCTTCAGTACTCTTACAACTTTTGAGTGTGAATTGGATTAACCTTACATATTTATATGTGTCAAAACTGTGAATAGACTTCTCCAAAGAAAAGTATTAACTATCTAGATTCCCATCTAAAATATATAACTTCAATACATTTAGGGTCTTAGAGTTATACATTTCCATTTTTTTGGAATGTGACAAAATAGGTGAGAATCAATAAACTACAATTCATGATGAACCCTATTTTAGAACCAATCAGGTAAAGTACTTTCCAACCCAATAAAGAATAGATTTTCATAGAATCATGAAATAATGAATGCAGAATTGGAAGGAATTGTTCCTGGGTTCAAATCTCAGCATTGCTACTTATTACTCAGTTCAATTTGGACAAATTACTAAATATCTCCAGATCTCAGTTTCTTTATGTGTAAAATGAAGGACTTGAATTAGATGACTTCATGGTCCTTTCAAACGGTAACTTCAGTTTGGTCACAGTTCTGCCCACCATGGCAACGCAGAATAAGTCTGATCCATTATCCACGTACTAAACCTGTAGATATGTAAAGACAGTTGAGCTAAGTGCCTGATACATAGGAGTTTAATAAATATTGATTGATTGATTGATTGACTAAACTATCAACCAGCATTTATTAAGTCCACAAGTAGTATCTTCTCCAGGCCAAACATTTTCTGTGGATTCTAACTCCTTTGTTATTCTGGTCACCATCTGCTAAATGGACCACAATGGGTCAATATTCTTTCGAAAATGTGCCACTCAAAATCAAAGAGAATGCTGCAGAGGAAAGGACAGCAGGGCTAAGGGGCGCCATCTTGAATCTAAAGCGTATGCTTCTAGGAAGGCAATTATGAATAATTACTGGTTTTGTGGGTGCTGTTGATGATTGCCACATAACACTATTAACTTATATCGAGCTTCTAACCTCCTACAAACCTTAGGTCTTTTTCACATGATTGACATGCATATAATGTAGACAGAAGATAGACTTTCATTCAGGTAAAAGTTAGTAGTCTACTTTGCCTCAACTCTAGTTAGTAAAATAAAGTGAAATAAGGTTGGAAAGGTGGTCTGGAGCCACATATTAAGAATTAGAAATGCCAGGCTAGTTAATTTGTATATTCCCAGAGGCAAAAGTGAGCCACTGAAAGTTTTTGGACAGAGATGTGACACGGCTAGACCTCAGTCTTAGGGTGGTTATTTGGCAGTTATATGAAGGGTAGAGTTGAGAGGGGAGAGACTAGAAACAAAAAAGAATAATTAGGATGGTATCAGTAATCCAGGAAAGGCAGGATGAAGGCTTGAACTAAAATGATGTCTGTGTATTGACAGAAGAGAACAGATACACAAGAATGGAGGTAGAGTGGACAAATCTGGCCACATAAATTAGATGTAAGGTATACTCATGGAAGACTCAATGGTCAAGGACCTGTATAACTAGAATGACAAAAGTGCTTTTAGCAGGAACAAAGAAGTCTGAGGGAGAGGCACTTGGGTACACCACTGTCATCTTAAACTCAGCATCTCCCAGTAATTTCTCTGGTTCTGTCCATGGTACCACTATATTTCCAGTTGACTCTAGCTTCAAATCTTGGAATTACCATTGACATTTCAATGACATGGAAGTGGACTCTTCCCTCTCCTTCACCCTACACATCCATTTAATTACCAATTCAAAATTGGATCCAGAGGAGCAGCCCCTCTCATTACCGTCTCTGCCTTGTGAAAAGTGAAAGGATTAGTAAGGCAAGTCAAGAATTTATCAACTGCTTAGTTTTTAACAGAAAGAGATCTAAAGTCATCTAATTCATCCATTTGGTCTGATGACTTATAGGGTATAGGGTCTAGTTATTCATCTTTCAGTTCTTTCACAAGTGCTCTCCTTCCCCCTCAGGTTTGCTTATTTCCACACAAAAAGATGAATCTCTTTCTGATGTACAATAGTACTTCTCCTCCCCTTCCAACTAATCTTTTCCCTTTGAACACTTCATGGAGTAACCTTCCAAGGTCAGGATATAAGTATCATCCTTTTAAATCTCAATAAGAATGAAGTCATATTTATCACCCTGCATTAAAATCTTGGCAAAAGATAAAGCATGACAGGGTGGAAAGAGGGCAAAATTCAGAGTCAGAATGACCTAGGTTCAGAACCTGATACATACTGACTATGTGAAACAGGACCAGTCATTTAACTTTCCAGTCTCCTAGGCAACACTCTAGGACTCTCCAGGTCCTAGGGTAGTCAACACTCTCTGTTGGTAATGGGTTTCCCTCCCTGAGAACTCTGCATACCAATATAACCACAGGTCTTATTTATAAATTTAAACTTCCATTTCACTTTTCTCATTACTCATTATCTGTGCTTTGGTATATAGACATCAGAGTCCAGGAGCATCACTTTTGCCTATATTTTCTGTCATTGCCCCTTTTTGGTAACTGGGGTGTCTCTTTTATTATTTTTTTCTTGTCAAAGTTTTTTAAATCAATCATTCAGTTCAAAGGGACCTGCTGTAGACTGAGCAATGAAATCCAGATGACATAGCACAGGTGGAAGAGGTAACCTGACAAGGGCAAAACTGCCTGAAAATATCTGGCTAGTAGATTTTCTTTGAGACTAAAGTTAGAATAGAGTGATAAAAAGTGTGGCTTCAGTAGTATTGAGCTCTCAGGAAAGGCTGAAAAGAAGGGGAAACCTAAGAGGAAAGGAGTCTTTGCTTCCTGAGAGTCATGAAAGTCAGTCCATCAACCACCATCTATTAAATGTGCCAGGCATCATACTAAGTCTAATGGGGGAGATTAACATACAAATAAGACCCATGCAGGATAGATAAATGAGGGATGATCAGCAGAGGGAAGGCACTGGAATTAAGATGGATCAGGAAAGACTCCTCAAGTTTCCTATGACATGCCCCCACCTCCAACACATCCTCCAAGCAAACACACACACACACACACACACACACACACACAGAGTCAATAAACCCCATTAGCTTCCTATCACCTCCAGAATCAAATATAAATTGCCCTGTTTGGCATTTAAAGCATTTTACAACCTGATCTCTTCCTACCTTTCCAATTTTCTTGCACTTTATTCCCCTCAAAAACTCAGCAGAACAGGAACACAGGTCCTCCCAAAAGTGAGGCTGATGACTTTGCACAGTTCTGCCTCACTTAAATCCAATTCACTGAAAATTCAAGACATCACCCTGTGATGGCCTTGGTCCTCCTTGAAAATGGAGGAACAACAACCCTGTGCTCCATCTCTGGACTCTGGCTTTCCATTGGATATCTCCCAAGCCTGGAATGCACCCTCTCTTCACTTCTGCCTCCCAACTTCCCTGACTTCCTTCAAGTCTTAGATAAAATCTCATCTTTGTCAAAGTCTGCCCCTCTCCCTACTGCTAGTGCCTTCCTTCCTGTCCCCTCCTTGAGAGTGGGGAGGGTATTCTTGCCTTTCATTGAATCTCTGGTGCCTGGCACAGATTAAGCAATTATTAATAAGTGCTTGTTGACTGACTTCCTAGCTCCCAAAGTTATTGAAAGATTTCAATATGATAATGAACACAGAGCACTTTGCTACTGTTATCATTCACTTCTGATGGATTTTTTTGTTCTCATTATCAGCTGCTACATCAGAATCTTTGTTTATACATGATGTTTATCCTTGCAAAAAGTTAGGGGGCCTCGATTGAGGAGGAACGTGCTCTAGAAAATATCCAGAGGGAAACTGAAATTCTAAAAAATCAGAGATTAGTAATCAAGAATCTGGAAGGGCAAAGGCTGAAAGATTGTGGGGCAGAAGTTGACGGATTAAGGTTACAGTGAATGACAGAGTGGTTCAATACAATTCATTTATTAAGCATCTGCTACTGGCAAAATACTAGGTAGTACATCATGTAGAGGTAGAGGTGTTGGACCTCGGAGACAGGCCAACCAGAGTTCAAATCCAGCTTTAGACATTTAGTAGCTATGTGACCCTGGGTAAGTCACTTCACCTCTCTTTATCTTAGTTTTTCATCTGTAAAATGGGAATAATAGCATGGTTGTTATGAGGACAAAATGAGATAGCATTTATAAAGCACTTTACTAATCTTAAAGCACTATATAAATGCTAGTTGTTATTATTGACAGGGCAACTAGGTGGAGAGAATGCCAGGTCTGGAGTCAGAAAGATCTGAGATCCAATCCAGCTTCAGACACTAACTAGCTATGTGACCCTAGGCAATAAAATTCCAAATGGGGTAACAAAGAGTTCGACATGACTGAGCAAACAAAATCATCATTATCCTTATCATTTCTAGTTACTGGTATAAAAAGTCCAAAAAACAAAAAACAGTCCCTACATTCAAAGAGCTTTCATTCTATGATGCTCTAGAAGGGGGAAGATACGTGGACCCCAGGGGAAGCAATTTTCAGACAAATAAAAGAGCTTTCATTCATTCTTTCAACCATGATATATTAAGTACCTACTGTATGCAGAGAACTGTACTAAGAATTAGGAAAAATACAAAGATAGATAAGACAGATTGCCTGCTCCCCAATGAACTTATTTTATACAACAGATAGTGAATTGATGGATTTCATTATGCTGAAATATTTTACAGGCTAAAATTATGTCGGCTCACAAAGGGCTTGGGCAAGTCAATGCAAGATGAATTCGTATCAAGTCAGTCAGGTGAAGTTAGGGATATTCCGAGGATATCCCTCATCTTTTGAAGTCAACAGTGTGAAGGCTCATGTGCAGGCTCTCCAGCATAACATCTGAGAAACAGGCTCCCAGCTTATATAAGCCAGAGACCTGCCTCGGAGTGTAGCGTGCCTGTGTTCTTGGGCATCACAGAAATAAGAGAGCACTTTAGAGCAGTGACCTTGACAGTTCCTTGTTCCAAATGCTTTCTAGCATTGAGGAGCATGGTCAAGTGCAGTTCTGGGCCCTGACACTCTCATGCACCTTCACCCTCTCCTCTCGATACTAGGTATGAGAATGGGTATAAGGAAGGATGCAAGAAGAGGAAGCATCATTTCTCAAGGAAGATGCAGAAACATTTCTCTGCTCCCTTTATCGGTCTGTGATCTTCCCTTCCCCACTGGGGACCCATGACTTAAAGAGTGCCTTTGACTATTACTCCTCAGTGCCCTTGCCTAGGATAAATGTACATTGGCTACAGGTGGTGTCTCATGGTCTGATACAGTCAACCTTGAAGGCTGACTTGCAGAACAGCCCATGTTCAGGGTACAAAGGTCATCTTTCCTAGAAGTCTTCTCAATCTACCATAACTTTGTTTGCATCATTCATTCTCTGAGCAGACCTTCTCAATAACCGTTTTAAGCCTAATGGCCAGTGAAAGATGATATTTTCTTAAAGATCCTACTGTTTTGAAGCCAAAGGTTAATAATTTTCTATTGTAAAGAATAATGAGGGGAGGGAAAAATCAACCTTATGTGCCCCTTGCAGGCAATGTTTCCTTCAAAGAGCAATGAAAATAAGAAGTAAATTTCATAAACTGACATTGATAAGGTCTGTAAAGCACTTTATAGACATTATCTCATTGGAGTCTCACACAAACATAAGATACCAGTTCTAGAGAAATTATTACTTTACAGCTGAAAAGACTGAGGCTCCGAGAAGTTGAAAAATTGGTTAATGATCAGGCAGCAACTTAATGTTGGAGGTAGAATTTGAAGCCAGATCCGAATGACCCTTCTTCAGATCTTACTCTTTTCAAAAGATTCCAATCTCTCTTCCTAATGAGGAAAAACAAGTGATGAAATCTGATACATATAGTTGCTAGATAGCACAGTGGATCAAGTGCTGAGGCTCGAATCAGAAAAAAACTCATCCTCCTGAGTTCAAATCAGGTTTCAGACACTTAGTAGCTATGTGACCTTGGCCAAGTTACTTAACCCTGTTTGCCTCAGTTTCCTTATCTGTAAAATAAACTGAAGAAGGAAATCGCAAACAACTCCAGGATCTTGACCAAGAAAACCCCAAATAGAGTCACAGAGTCAGATATGACGGAAAACAAAAGACACACAGAGACCAAGTGCTGAATTCTACTCAGTAGAGATGCTTAATTTCCAAAGATGCTCATCCTGAGTGTATCTTTGCTGGTGAACAGAAGAATTCCAGAAATTTAATAGAAAAGCCCCTTATTTATTTAATCCCATCAACACCCACTGAAGTAGTGCAAATCCTGGGTTATTCAGGAGCAGAGTTAGCAAAGGCCTCATATTTGAACACTGAACAAAGAGTTTATATACTTTTGCTTGGTCATCTTTTCTCTCCCATAAATTAATACAATAAACAGTCTCCATCTCATTTGGACATCTGGTTTTCACAGCTCTCTGGCCAGAACTGATCTTTTCTCAGGCTTCATATAAGCATAAAGCAAATAGCAGTCTGATTTTCCTATCATTCTCAATCTGGGAGGGTAACACATCAAAGGAAAAAAGGCAATAGCCCATACTCCCTGCTGCTTTGTGTCATGCCCTAACCTCTAGATTGCTCAGCAGACAGCTAAAGATGTCAACTTCTCCCAATGTCTTCTCATTTTCCCATAACCTGAGATGTTTGAGGAGCTCAGCCCAGTCAGAACTTCCTCATCTGTTAAAGATTTTGTTTTTTAGACAAAACCAAGCCCCAGTTTCCTTCTAATCCCAATTTCTTAGAGTGGGGGGTGCTTGCTGGGGTGGGGGCAAATCAAGGGGAGTATTTCAAGAATTGGAATGCTTGAAAGTCCATACAATCAAATATTTAGAGCTCTGTATATGAAGAAGCTGGAGACCAAGAAAGTAGATATTTGCCCAAGTTCACAAAGGTAGTTAGAAGGGTTTGAATCAAACCCTAGTCCTCTGTGTTAAAGCCAGTGCCCTTTCCCCTGTCTTCCTCCCATGTGGCTTCAAATCAAATGAGATAATATTATAAAGCACTTAACACAATGCCTGGCACATAGCAGGTTCTTTAAAAAGGCTTATTTCCTTCCCTTCCCTTTCTGATTGCTGTTACTAGAGCAAAAATCCAAAGAGCAAACACTTGTCTATGTCAGAATATGAACTCAGGTCTTCCTGATTCCAGATCCAGTACTCAAGGGCCACTTACATTGTGTAATGTTAGAATGCTGAACCTAGAGTCAAGAAGACTGGAGTTCAAGCATAGCCTTAGAATGTGTGGCCCTAGGCAAGTCACTTAAACTCTGTTTGCTTCAGTTTCCTCATCTGTAAAATGGGGATAAAAATAGAATCTACCTCCCAGGGTTGGTGTGAGAATCAAATGAGATACTAATGATAATTTGTATTATTATTTTATCCACTGCACTAACTGCCTAAAAGGAAATGTATTGTACAGGGAAATACGTAGATTTCTTTCTGGTATAAAGACATAACAACTCATGACCCAAATCTAAAGGAAAATTATTTGTAATGAAGAAAAATCCCTCTCTCCAAATACTTCTGGTGACTACTCATATCTATTGTCCTTGGGGGGGGTTAGGAAGTGCCACTGCAAAAAAGTGGAATGTGAACAGATTGATGTTTCCTGCTGGCCAGTGACCATCTGGACTCTCCCAGAGGTCTGAGATCTGTGCTGTCTCCATCAGATACCTTCCCTGTTTCATAGTGACCACAGAGGTCTGCTTTCCCTGGGCACATTTATCATCAACCCCCATGGCACAAACAGAGCGCACAATAGGCTAACTCATTTATTTCCACTCATTTATTGATGGCCTTTCATAACTGGGTTATTAAGTCATCAATAACTTAGGGGAAATAAATGAATGGATCCCAAGCTAGGCCAGTGTATATATGGGATATAATCTCAAGTCATCATTGTGGAACAGCAGACAAACCAAGCAGTTCTAATGCTGGATTAGCAATGTCATTTGCCCCACATGGGAAAAGGACTTAGTTCTTCAAATGTTTCTCTCTAATTGGATCTTATTCATTTCTGAAACAAAGAAGTAATGTAAATAAAAATACTAGTCTCCAAGATAAAAGGCAGGGGAAATGGTTGACTGCATCATCAGTATTCCAAAATACCACGTAAGCAATTTCTCCCACCTGGTTGACGAAAGTGTCCTTACCTGATTCTCCTAGAATCTCCTAGCTCCTAGAAAGTAGTGCTAATGTTTTCTATTTCTATTATAAATGCCATAGCTTCAAGCAGAGTGTTTTGTGTGTGTCTGTGTGTGTGTGTATAGTAGGCACTTAACAAATGCTTGTTAAAAATGGAAAAGTAATCAACCAATTGATAAGCATGTATTTAGTGATTACTGTGTGCAGGCAGAGAAAGGAAGAGAAGGGAATATGGAAGGAAAAAAGGGAAAAAACAAAGAGGAAAGAAAGGAATGGAAGAAAGAAGGACCTGTGATTTTTAAAACTATGATTAGTGATCACTGTCCTGGGTTAAAAATAAAATAAAATAAATTTTTTAAAAATTTAAAAAACATATATGTATATCTTGCATATAGTAGGTACTCAATAAATATTTGTTGTCTTCATTTACTACATGGATTGCTGATTAAGGACATTCCTCAAATATTGAAACAATTCTTGGAATTCAGCCCAGTTCAACGAGTATTTATTTGCTCTGTGCTACCTACAGGGCACTATCCTATGTGCAAGGATGTCAAAGACAAAAACTAAAGGATTTTCCTACGAGAAGCTTACATTCTACTATAAAAGTTCTCAATGCAACTATAAACTGTACTATATAAGGTTCAGAGGGAAATGAGCAGAACCGAAAGAACACTGTATACAGTAACAGCAATGTTGTTTTAAGAACAACTTTAAGCAAATAAGTCATTTTTACTATGATAAATATCCAAATTAACTACAAAGGACATATAAAAGAAGATGCTATCTGGATCCAGAGAAAGAACTGATAAACAAAAGTGAATATAGAGTGATTTTATATAAAAAAAACTAAGCCATAAGGATGCTATTAACATGAGTGGGGAAAATCCTTTCTGCACAAAAAATAATCCTAGTAGCATTTTTAATAGTAGCAACAAAAGAGAAATTACCCATTTGTCAAATGATTAAGGTTATATCTATATGTGTGAATATTTATGTGTGTGTGTGTATATATATATATATATATATATACATATGTATCTAATATATTTATCTCCAGTGTGTGCATATAAAATATACATACACATATATATGTATATGTGCATATATATAGATATATAAATATATTGTGGCATATAAATGTAATAGAATATTTTAAAATATTCCAAAAAAAAGAACATTGAAGTCAGTTACAATTCAAATTCCGCCTCTGATGTTACAAATCACAACCTTCTTAGTCCTTAGTTTTCTCATCTGTGAAATGAGATAGTTCAACAAGATGGCTCTTGAGGTCCATTTCAATTCTAGATCTGTCATCATACCACACTATAATTGCACTAAGAAATAAATGGATGATGATTATATATTATTAATGATATAATATAATAAGAAATAAAAAAGAAGAAATATAAAGAATACTGAGAAATACTGGAAGGCATGATGATGAATAGTTAAGAAAGTAAAACTTGAACAAAAATATACATATTGGCAACAACAGTCTTAATGAGAAGAAAAACACTACAAGTAATCAACATCTGTATAATATAATCTTTACTATATACTTTTGAAACTGTAAGATTTATAACATATTCATAAAATATCTTAACAAAAACTTCTTCAATATTTGTAAAAAACCTACCCTAAGGCTGCTACAGGAAGATCACTTTCTCACCAAAAAGGAGGAAGAAAGCTGATAATCTTATAGTACATGATAAACAATAAACAACAAACAAACTCACAGAAATACTTTTGGGACAAATAGATATCACTTCCCTAAGAAATAATAAAGGTGAATAGGTATACACAATTGGATTTGTGGAAGGTGACCAAGAAGTTTAGCTAAGAAATAACTCAGACCTAAGCATGGTCTTCTGTGGACAACATCTCAACATCTACATGAATTAGACCAACAATATGTCAGTGCAGAAGCTTTGAACAAATAACTGAATCATATGAATTTATTTAAGGAAAGAAGGTTTTCATAAGTTCACCTATGCTTTGAAATTTCTACCTTCTGAACCCCAAACTTGCATTTGCATTAAAGGAGTCATGGCTAGTAGCTACATCTGGAGATATCAACCAATCAACTGAAGAACTAAAATGGGATCAGGGAAGGATGGAAGGAGAGAGAGAGAGAGAGAGAGAGAGAGAATCCTAGGAAGCTGGAGCTTGAAAGTACTATAAAGCCATCTGGGTCAATTCCATCATTTTTTCAGGTGAGGAAATTGAGATCCAGAGAGGTTAAGGAAATTGTCTGAGGTCACATGGTGAGTATTCTAGTGGCAGAACCAAGACAAACCCAGATTGCCACAAATCCTTGTTCAAGTAAAGTCTTTCTAAGTTCTAATTTTTCTAAAAATGGGAAAAACATTTAACAAATAGAAGCTTTTCAAATTTATGTGGATCTAGCTGAGACATTTTTATTCTTATCAAAAAATCCTTCTAAGTTTTGGTTATCTCTATGGAACAGGGGGAAACACTCATCAGACATGAACCTTTCTCCATTTGTGTAGGTCCAGCTGAGACATTTTTACAATTACAGCAAACTTCTAGCAACATGTGGCTGTTTGAGAGGTGGTGATATAGAGGGAACTTGTAAAGGCTACACACTGACTAGGAAGAAGGCAGTTTCTGCAAATCTATCACCTATACTCGATGAGAATAGTCAAGCAGAGATGCCGAGAGAGAGAGAAATTGAACTGACGCCTTGCCTTCCTTATAATGAGTAGCGATGAATTCAGACCCTTGAACTGCACAGTGTACTATTCCAAGCAAAATGACATGAAAGCAAAACTAGAAATCGTTGCAGCATTGGAAAATGTTCAGCAATAAAAGAAAAAGGCTGTGAGTTTTGTTTTCATTTCATTATTGTCCTTTACTAGCTCTTAGACAAAGGATATATGACAGTAGACCAACATTTTGCCTTCCCATAATGTTTTGTGGGAGTGGGGACCAGGTATCTACAGTCACAGTCCAACTGTGTTATAACACATCCATTTTGGATGGCATATATCCTTTTGGATTTAGTTCATGCTCATTAATGGGCAATAAAATGACTTTACAAAGAGTAATCTAGGAAAGCAAATTAAGTTGAGCTGATCTGAGAGCAGATTCTGATACTGGAGGACACATATATGGCCATTTGTCTTACATATGTTGTCACATATACAAATGAGTGTACATATGATTAGTATTAGACTGAAGAACAATGATACCACTTAGCAATGAAATGTGTGGATCCCAGTAAGGCAAAGAAGGACATAGTGAAATCTGGATGTATTTAACCGTAATGATAATTGTGACCTGATTGGCTCTTAGAATTATCTTCTCATAATATATAAAACAGAAGGCAGAAAAGGTGTTTTTCAAAAAATCACTGAGTAGCCTTCTTTCCACACCAGAATGCTTATTGCCATCTGTTTCTAAAGCTCATTACATTTTCTCCTCCTTCTTTATCTTACTTGCTTATATGCCTCTTTCACATACACATCAATCATATTCTTTCTCTTTTTGTACCCTTCTTTTTTCTTCTTCCCCTGGCTATGAAGGTGACTGAAAGGGAAGGAGAGGAATGCCCTCAGCTTATCATAGAAGCATTTACTAATATATAATTCAGGAATAGGAAGGGCAAAGAGCAAAGTTGTCTTCAGTGTTGTCCTTCTCTGACAAAGTAAAGGAAAGAAAACTGGAATGGTAATTACTAGAATTGTATCATTTCTTTTGGGATGACTTTTGTGAAACAGCAAACAAATCCCATCTCATTTGGCAAAAGTAAACTGAAATAATCCCACTACAGCTATTTAACACAGTATCATTTTTATTGATATTAGAAAATGGTACTATTTCTGTGCTTAATAAAAGTGCAATCATTGATAAAAGTAAATGTTGAATCATTCCACCAGAGTGTTATCTACATAGCAGGGTCTATGATCTAATTCATGTGACAACCTGTTCACACACTTAAATGAAAATATATCTTCTTGAGGATAGCAAGACTAATAAAACAGACATAAACATGCACACATATGCACATGTATACAAATGTACACACACATATATGTACACAAACACATTTTTGAACTAAATCTTTCATTGGCACAGAGAACTCCTAGTGAGGAAACTCTCCATCAATGCAAATTGTGACTTGAGCTGCAAATTATGTCTTAGAACAGGATCTTAACTTTGGGTTCATGACCTTTTTTTTCCTTTTTTGATCTATTTTGATAACTATTTAGATATAGTTTCCCTGGTCATTTTATATTTTTATTTTATAAATTTAAAAACTTTATTCTGAGAAGGGGACTCTAGGCTTTACCTGGCTGCTAAATGAATACATTACTCAAAAAAAGTTAAGAATTCTTGTGTTAGAGAGTTCCCTGAGGGGCACTGAGTGCACTAGCCCAAGGTCTCATAGCCAATGTGTGTTAGAAGAAAGACTTGAATCTAGATCTTTTTGGTTTGAGGTTAGTTATTATGGAGAAAGAGGGAGACATGAAAGGAGAGACATAGAAGGAAGGAAGGAAGGAAGGAAGGAAGGAAGGAAGGAAGGAAAGGAGGGAGGTAAAAGGGAGAGAAGGAGGGAAGGATAGAAGGAAGGAGGGAAGGAAGGAAAGAAGAAAGGAGGGAGGGAGGGAAGGAAGGAGAGAAGGAGGCAAAGAAGGAAGGAAGGAGGGAAGGAAGGAAGGAGGGAAGGAAGGAAGGAGAGAAGGAAGGAAGGAAGGAAGGAGGGAAGGAAGGAGGGAGGGAGGGAGAGAGGAAAGAAAATGTTTAGAAAATATTTAAGAGAAGGGAGAAAAAAGAAAAGAGAAAAAGAAGAGACAGATTTTGCTTTTTCTTCCCAAGATTCTGCTCTTGTATTTATTTTATATATATAAAATATATATTTATTATATAAATAATTATGTTATATTTATTATATATTAACATATATTATATATTGTATATATTATGTAATATATTGTATATGTATTTATTATAATATATTATATATATATTTCTTGAAATGGAAATTTATTGCTATATATTTTGAATCCTCTCATGTTCTGCAGATCACATGGTAATGTTTTTTGTTTTCTTATTCTGTATTTGTTTTAGTATTTAAATTTAAAATAAATTCATTGAAAAAAATGAATTAAAAAAATTAAAGAATTAAAAAGATTCTGCCCTTCCTCCAAGAAAGGACCATAAAAGGGCTATAATGGAATGACTCATACTTCTGATAGCTGGGTCCCAAGAACTCTTAAAACAGTATTAACTAAATCCTAAAGGTTTTTAGTCTTCTGGTTCCTTAAATATTTCCAGTAGTAGGACTTCTTTGTCTAAGTGTATGTTTAGTTTTACATCATTTTCCCACAGAAGAATGGAAACCCCTTGAGGGCAGTTGACTCAGCATTTAACATAAAATGACTTGTTGAATGGAGTAGAATATAATTCATTGCCTTGAAAGTTAATGGGGTTTGACATGTATTTTTACATTGAAATGTCAGATACCAGTTATCTAATTTCCTTTTCTCCACTTCCTCTTCAGGGAGGAGATAACATGGACAGAAACCCTACAAAGGCAGAGAGCGCTTGGCTTTTCCGAATCTGGTATGGTTTTGACCACAAGTATCTTTTGATTATTGTAATCTCACAAAGATCTGTATAACATATGACAGCTGGGCATCTTAATCACTCAAGCATGCAGCTATTTTTTTTTTATTTTAAACAACACAAAAAAAAATTAAATCAATGCCATGGTTATTTGAAGAAAGAAGGAAAATTAGTTTTAATAAAGTATTGACCTAGTGAAGAAAGTGCCATAGCCGTTACTAAATGAGTCAGAGAATGAGGCAAAATCACTCAGGATCTCTGCTTCAGTCAAAGTTTAGCTGATATATTTAAGGCACCTTAATCTTTTCTGATGCCAGAGAATGAAGTAGGATAAACCTGAAGAATTGATTGTTGAGGATTGCGTTGTTTTCACTTTTGTGAAGGAACTTGCTCTTGGATGTGTTTCTAAACAGCACCTACTTAATTTGGAAGCTCATAAATTGGTATTAGAGCCCTTTTCTTAGGGAAGTATATATACACCCAAGACAAACCTCCACCTTATCTAGAGGTCTAAGCTGTGGGCTCTTGTTTTGTGGTCTGGGGGAATAAAAGAAAAAGAGGACTAAGAACTTATATAATTCATTAAATGTTAACTCAGGATAGCAGTCTTGTTTCAGTGCAGAATCTGGTAATAATTACCAGCCCCTAAAAAGCCTTTTTTCTTTTAAGTGTGATTTTTCTTTATTCTGGCAACAAGCATAGCTATATTAACTCTAATGCATCTTTTCATATAATTTGAAGAACTGAGATGTAAGGGCTGAAATGTTTCACCATTTTAAGTTTCAGAAAGCTTTCCATTTTCAAGCATTGTTTAAAAAAAATTACAGTAGAAATGAATGAAATGTGTTTTTAAAAAATGAATGCCAAGGGTCACTGGATGAAAAAGTCTGTCATGGGATGTTTTTAAAGCATAACCAATAATTAAGTATATTATAACTCAGTAGGAGGGAAGAATAACCAACAATAAATGAGACAGTCTAAGAATAGGTGAAGAGAAATGGAGAATGTAAAGGATATACAAGAAGGAAGTGAAATAGAGGAAGAAAATAGTAGGGAGGGAAAGAAGATAATTGAGAGAAATTGGCATAATGAATAAAAATTTAGAAACCAAGGAAGATAAAGGTGAAGAAAAGCCAAAAAAACGGTTTGAAAGAAATAAGAACATGAGAAAATGAAAATTACGAGAAGAGACATTCCAGGAATTACCAAATGGACTTATGGAAGATTAAGAGCATGTAAGTTCTTTTTTCCTTGATAAATATTGTTCTTCAGGTTATATTGACTATAGTCAGTCTTTCTCTATATTAAGGCACTTCCTTTGTATATTATTTGTAATATATATTTTATAAATATATGTTTTTTAATATATGCAGTTTGTAAATCTCTGGGTGTAAATGAATATGTATGTCTATGTACATATCTCCAAGATGGAGGTGGAGGGCTTCATAGAGAAAGACGCACCTGACCTTAGTATTGAAGAAAAATAAAACTTCTAGGAGGCAGAAATGGGAGGTAGGTTTCAGTCATGAAAAACGATTTGTACAAATAAGCCAAGGTCAGAATGAAATGTCAGGTTTGGAGAACATTCTGGTTTGGCTGAAACATAGAATTATTGAAGAGAATTCAAGTGAAATAATCCTGGAAGGATGGTTTGAAGAGGGTCTTAAATATCAGGATAAGTGGTTTATATGAATTTATAGAGACAATGAGGAACCATTGATGGTTTTTGGGCAGGGACATATCAGTCAGACTTTGCCTTTAAAAGAGTATTTTGGCAGCCGTGTAGAAAATAATTTGGGTTTGGAGGACAGTGGTTCTAAGGGAAACCTTGAAAGCAGAGACCTCAATTTGAAGGTTGTAATGGTGATGCGGAAAGAAGGTGATAAAGACCTGGAAAGGGTAATGGTTTTGTGAGTAGAAAGAAGATAGATGTGAGAGGTGGTATGGAAAGATATTCAACAAGATTTGATATCTGAATGGATATTGGGGTGGAAGCCATGGAGAAAGAGTCAAGGATAATCCAAAAGTCTCAGCTCTGATGACTCGGATGCCAGGAGACTTAGAAACAGCTAAATTTTCTGTGGCCCTCCACTCTTGGATAGAATTTCACTCAGCCCCATTGTGTTCTGGATTCTCTGAGGATTAATAACTTCATAGACTAACACCAATTTAACTGAATTACTTGGAAATTGTGTCCTGGGCTTGTATGAAAACATCTGGAAGTAAATTTGCCCCAAATTAAATTATTTGATTGGAAGCCATAGAAAGCCTAGTATGTTGTAAACAATGTTGGACGTAATGTCAGGTAAGACTGTCTCTGACATCTATGAATTGTATGCCCTTGGGGAAGTCACCTAAACTCCCTGAGACCCAGTTTCTTAACCTATAAAAAGGCTATAAAAATATCTGAAGGACCTACTCCTCAAAGTGAGGATCAGATAAGATATGTATATAAGGCAATTCCGAAATCTAAATCCACTATTACTATTCTTAACGGGACAGCAAAGTGGAAATGAAATGATGGCCATAAACAAAAAAATAACTGTGCTAACTTGGATATTACTGTGACGTACACTATACACTTGGGAAAGAGGCATGATGTGGCACGACAAATCCCAAACAATCAATAAATAATCTCAAGGATTATTTATCACTATAACCATCACCAATAGCAATGTTAGCCCCAGATAATCTTTTCTTGAAGGGATAAATGCACCTCACTTTCTGTTGATATGGATATCCCATGGGAAACTCATGCCCACATTTTTCAGAAAGAAAAGGCAGCTGTCAGAGGTAGTTTGAACATTAGTACTCTCTTAGTTCAGATTTCATGTTGGGATGAAATGAGGCACTTGCAGTTCACTGAAAAAGTTAACAAAAGGGGGATTTACTTTGCTCTAACACAATAAAGATATTCAATAAGAAAATGATGGCATTAACTTCCTTCTTCTCCATATGGAGATGTGTCTGGTCATTAGGGCAGGATATAGTCAAGAGCATCACGATTCATATTATCTTCAGAAAACCATCAAGTTCAAGGGGCTCTGATGATAAAGACTTTTTATGCCCATGGGTGAGCAGGAATCTGTGTCAAGGTAAAAGGGACAAATCAGGTCCCAGGAAGTTTTATCTCCTTTTAGGAAAAGCTAACCCTTGTTATTGGAAGAAAGGATGAGGGGGTGGGTCTAACATATTATGGGGAAACTGTAATAGATATTAGTCCTATCACAACAACATAGAGAAAAATGAAGTCATTTGCCAAAGGTCAGAGGGAGGAGTAAATTTCAGATTCTGAATAGTAATGCTAAATTCAAATGACTTCATTGATTTTGTCTTACCTTTCCCAAAAGATTTAATCTGCACATGACTTTTGACAGACTCACAAAATTAAAGCAGATTTACATGCTACATACTAATATCTCTCCCTTCCAATCTGGGGGTAATTTTTCCTCCAGTCCAGTCATTTCTAGAAATTGCAGCACTGCCATTTTTGTGCAGATGTAGCTTCATTTAAATATGGTTTTTGCATAGTATGTTTGAAATTTATGTCTGGAAAATAACTATCCAATCAGTTTTCTGTTCTGTGGGCTCTCTTTGTAGCCACAAAGCAACTCACTGCTGTGTGCTATTAAGCATGCCTCTTTTCTTTGAAAGACAAATGGTCCACTTGGACTTTCCTTTCTTCTGCTGCCCTTCTACAGTATACTGTGGTCCTTCTTTCATAGGTTTGCAGATTTATTTATATTTTATTAGACCACAATTCGTATATGCTATGAATTATACCAATCCAACAAGCATTTATTAAGATCTACTGGGGAGCAAGGCACCATGATAGGCTCTAGGGACACAAATCAGTCCCTTTTCTCAAAAAGTTTACATTCTAATCAGCAGAAAATGTTTGATTTTAATTTTTATGGTCCTAACATCTAGCATAATTCCTGGCACATGGTTTTTAATAAATGTTTGTTGAATTGAAATGAATTCTACTGGGGACAGATACAAAATATAAATATATGTATGTATATATGTTTGTGTATGTATATATATATGTATGTATGTATATATGACAATATGAAGAGAAAAAGAACAGTTCTAACTAATAAAACCAGGAAGGTTTTCCCTAATAGATGGCACATTAGCTAAGTCTAGAAGGAAGTTAGGGATTCGAAGGTGTTACCTTATATCCTCCCCCCAGGAAAAAAAAATTGCCCACAGTCAGTCACTTAAAATTGGATTTTGCCATTAATAATTATGTCTCTTAGAGCAATAATTTGCAACTATATGCTCTTCTTTGAGAGATACCTAGTTTTCTTTAGTTTCATAATATCATTATTATAGCAATCTATCACAATTATGTCATAGCTTCTTTCTCAAAGTACTAAATCTTACTCATTTGTCCTCTCAGTTTTCTCAGAGAAAGATAGGAGCAGGACTATATGTTCCCATTTTTCAGCTTGGAAAACTGAAGACAGAATGAAGTGATATGCTTAGGATGACAGAGCATCTTTTCCAGGAGTGGAAATCAGGCCACATTATCCATAAACAAGTGAACAGCCTGCTAGACTCCCCCCAAATTTTCTTCCTTCCAATCATTCCAAATTATTTCTCTTATTTAAACATTTGTTTATATTAGTAACACAAGATAAGAAAGACCTTTTCAAAGACAGAATGTCTGATTTAATTCCCCAAACAACTCATTGATTCATTCAGAAGTCAACAAAGATATATAACATTTATCTTTCTGCAACCAATTAGTACAGGTAAAGAAAGTTCCAAATTAACAATGGATTGGCAAGTTAGCAAACTACCAAGATCAAATAAATGTCACGTCATGGATGGAGACATATATTCATCTTTCCATCACTCTGTTTGAAATAGAGTCATGAGGGGTTTATTTGATGCTTTTGATCTCTCTGCATCTATTTCATGAGTTTGAAATTGTAAAGAACATCACCATTATACATAATGATAAGGAAGGTCTACTTGAGTATAGTCCTATAATTTTGTGACTAAAGGGGACTCCAGTGTTGAATTTCCCTCTCCTAATGCACATGGGCAACTCATCATTAACACAGATTTATAAAATTGTGTGGGATCCTGAATGGTTAAGCAAATTTCTCAGAGATACATAGATATTATGTATCAGAGGCAAGATTTAAATTCACTTCTTCCTGACTCCAAAACTGACCTTCTATCCACTGTACCACATTGCCCCTCCAATCTTTGATTCATTTTCTTATTTATCTTTTGATTAGATGTATCAATCTAAAAGAGTCACATCCACAATAATTATTGTTTTGTCTGGGACTCCCTGTATTTAAATTAGCTTTTCCATTAGTATCGATATGCTATGCCATTCATTGAATATCTATTTATTGATACTATTTTATTGTCTATAAGGTCTTAAAATATAACTTAGTTTTCTTGCTTATCACTTTTTATCATGCCTGGTTTTACCATTACCTTGCCTAAGATAATGAATGCAATCCCTACTGTTTTGGGTCACCTGAGGCATAATGGATCCTATTTTAGCCCTTCATCTTAATTCTATGTGAGTAATTATATTTCAAGTGAGTTTCTTGTAAACAACATTGTTTACATATGCTTTCCAAGTCATTTCTCTCCTTCCTCCATTTAAGGGGTGAACCAATACCATTTACATTCATGATTGTGATCTTAGATGTATTTTTCTTACAACATAGCCTGTAATAATGTTTTCTTTTATGCCAAACACTCCCTCTCCTTTAACAAGTAAAAAATAAGGTGATGAAAGACAGAATTGAGATAAATACTAATTATGAGAAGAATGGCACATTACTTCTAGATTTTAATGGCTATGTTTATATTGTACCTCGAGGTTTGCAAAGCATTTGTATTTATTATCTCATTTGATCTATAAAGGTAAGAAGTTGACAACAACCAATATTCAAATTAAGTAAACATGTGTAATAGTGTGCCAGGTATTTGTGACTTATTTTTATAAGTACATAGAAGCTTATAATGGAGAAGAGGGAATAAATCTACACAAAGATTCAAGTGACGGTAAAATTAGCATGGAGGAGTCATCTGGACAAAGTACTAGAAGAAATCCAAGGGACAGATCACTTTCATGGGGGGTGGAGTGAGGTTGAGGGTAAGAATGATGAATGGAGGGAAGGCATTAGGCAATATTTATAGGTACCACTGTCAAAGAGAATTCTGAATACTAGGAAGTCTCACAAAAATGAATATTCATTTTTACTTTGCTGTGCCACTTTCCCTACTGGAGATCAATGTAAATTGTGTAATTAACAATGAGCAACCGGGTCCATTTTGTTTTTTTTTCCCCTTAGGGGCTCAATGTAAATGAATGCCGCTACTATTTGTGATTTGGTCAGAATCACTGACTTAGAGTTAGAAGAGATTTCAGTTAGGCCAACCCATACCTGAATAAGAATCCTCTTACATTATACACAACAAACAAGTAGCCATCTTACCTATGCTTAACAAAATCTAGTGAGAAAAAAGTCATTACCCCTTGGGGCAGCATGTTAGAAAAATGAGGAAAATGTACTAATAGTCATAAGTCTCAGGGAAACATTCATATCCAGTGCTATTACTTTTGACAGGCTCAAATATGAGTTCTAACAGATTTGTGACTTGGGTCTTAGACTCTCTGAGCCTCAGTGTCCTTATCTGTAAAATAGAGAAGATAATATTCACATTTAATCCAAATACTATTGTGAAAAAAAACACTTTAAAACCCCCAAAGTGCTACATTACTGTGAGTTATCATTCATATACATAATATGGGTTGGTCTATACTCCTTCTGACATCAACTTAGTGATTTACTCCTGACAACTTTCATTGGTGTCTCATCAATGGAATCACAAAATTCAGAGCTAGAAATGACCTTAAAGGTCATTGAGTCTACCCCCTTCATTTTACAGATGAGGAAACAGAGACCAAGAAAGATTAGTTTCATTTTTGCCATTTTTTCTGATGATCTCTTTGGAAGGTTTTATTTGGTTTGGTTTTTTTTTACTGTGTCAGTGAGTATAGGGAGAAGACCATGTGGTGGTGGTGGTGGTGACCATGACTCTTACACATGGAAGTGTTTGACATTTGTTTTTGTTTGACAAAATTTGATAAAATTTTCAATAATTTTGGAACCATTGGAATAGACTGGTATTTCCCAACATGTATTTTATGGCATACATCAGCCTATACAGTATTAGTTTTGAAGAAGGAATGTGGGATTAAGGTAGAAGATCAGGGAAAAAAATGGGAAAATATTCTAGGAGGAAAGAAAATGTTTAGCAAATGAGGTAGACCATTTTTAAATTTTGACATTTGTCAAGGGAGATTTAAAGAAGAAACAATTGGGGAATTGTGGTATTTTCCATGTCAGAATGGCATTCTCTTTCTGTCAGTGTGCTATTATCTGCTTTAAGGAAATAAGAAAGGTTGAGTTCTTAAGTGTCATTTTTATAGAAATATTTTATTGGAGTTTTGTTTAAACCATGTTTTCACTTCCCAATGGCAATCCTCCATCCTCAATCTTCCCTTGCAACAGAGGATTGTAGCTAAGGAAAATAAACCAGCATATCGCCCAAGTCTTACATCTCTTGCCTCATTCCAATCTGCCAGGACTGGTAGAGATAGATCAGGAGACCTGTTTCCTCATCACCACTAGTTCTCTGAAGTCAAGGTTGGTCATTGCATTGATCAGAAGTCTGATGTCTTTCGATGTGAATTTCCTTTTTATTATTGTGGTCAGTGTGTAAATTGTTTTCTTTGTTCCATTTATATAACAATTCATATTAGCCTTCTCAAACTTCTCTGAATTCTTCATATTTGTAATTTCTGACAGTTCAATATTAATCTATAACAACCATGATCAGCTAGGTGCCTGGAAGCAGGGAGATGAGTTCAAATCTGACCTTACTAGCTGTGCAACCCTGAGCAATTCACTTCACCCTGTTTTCCTCATTTTCTTTATCTGTAAAATGAGCTGGAGAAGGAAATGGCAAACCACTCCAGTATCTACTGGCAAGAAAAGTCATCAAGAGTCAGATATGATTGAAACGACTGAACAACATCACAGGTAGTTCAGGTGTTTCTTATTTGATGGGTATTCATTTCACTTTCAGTTCTCTGTTGCCACAAAAAAAGCATTGCTATAAACATGGTCTTACACATGCATTTCCTTCTCTGTTTGGCTTTCTTGAGATATGTACACAATGGCGATATTGATAGATCAAAAAGAGTAAACAATTTAATAACTTTTCTAGTACAGTTTTTTCTAGAATGCTTTAATGAATTCACCACTCCACCTGCATTAATGTATTTGCCTTCCCACAGACTCTTAAATGAGAGAATATTTGTTCAGTGATTAGCACATACCTGGAACATAGTAGGTACTTAACAAATACTTGTTCTCCCCTTCCTTCCTCAAGCAATTACCATTTTCTTTAAGTGTCTTTCCGAAAAAGTATATAATAAGTAAAGATATAATAAATAAGTATATAAAAGTAAGGATAATCTTCTTTTAAAATAACAGATGCCATCCAGCCTTGAGCAGAGAAGGACAAAAGAGAAGTGAGGTCAAGCAGTCAGAACTGGGGCACCCAGGTGAATATGAACTGAAAGTGACTCCTCCCAGTCCAACCATTCTGGTTTTAATTAATACAGAGGCAACAGCATTGTATGCAAATGAGGCTCATAAAACTTGTTATTACTCAATTAATGAGTTCTACCCTCATAAATTTATCCAACTCGATTTGCTTTAAAATTTTAGAATTAAGTTTGTTTTTCTACCTCCTAAATGTTCAGTCTTAATAGTCAATAGAGGTCTTCCCCTTTCCCCGGTATTTAGCCATTCAATTTATTCCTTCCTCCAATAAACATTCATTAAGCACCTACTACATACAATACATTGTTCTAAGTACTTTCCAAAGGTAATAGTTTCCAGAGTGTAGTGGGGAAAGCCCTGAAATAAGAATCCAGACACTTGAGTTCTGGAGTCATTTCAGGAGTTCACTTTCCTAAGTTCTAAAATGACAAAGTGAGACTAGATGACCTATACACTAAAATTCCACAATAAGGGATTATTATAATTAATATTCCCTCATTCTCACCCATGTCAGTGGGGTTCACATAGAACTGGACCTGAGACAAGTCTCTATCTGTCTCTTATTCTTTTATATTAATCTGTACTATATCATTCTTTTATATTTATGGGATGGAATAATAAAATAGAATTAACATGTATTAAACACCTACTATATGCCAGGTATTGTGCTAAGCACGTTATGAATATTATCTTATTTGATTCTTACAACATTCCTAAAAAATAAGTGCTACCGTTACCTTCATTTTACAGTTGAGGAAACTGACACAGAAGTAAAGTGACTTACCCAGGGTCATTCAACTTGTAGGTGGCTAAAGTCAAATTTTAACTCAAGTCTTCCTAACTCCAGACAGTGTTCTATCCATTGTGGCACCATTTAATGTTAAATGAATAAAATCACTGTTGTAGCTGAATAAAAGTATTGAGATGTAAGCTCATTTTTTTATAGGCTCATTGTAAACATTCTTGTAAACTCTAATAGCAGACAAGACAACTGGGATAATGTGTACTTCATTCTAGACCCACTTTATTTTAGCCTCCACTACTAAGTTTCATATTTTGAAAGCTTCCTTATTGGCAACGAGGCGATGAGGTGGGTTGAGTGCTGGACCAGAAGTAAGGAAGACCTGTGTCCTCAGACACTAGCTTGTGTGATTCTGAACAAGTCATTTAATTTTGATCTGCCTCAGTTTCCTCATTTGAAAAATTGATCTCTCAAGGCTGCTGTGAGGCTCAAATGTGACAAAATTTATAAAAAGCTTTGACAACCTTAAAGTACAATATAAATGTTACTTGTTTATATTGTGAGCATTCATTATTCCATGAAGCTTGAAAAATTTGAGCATTTAGCATAGCAGCACCTATTAAAAACTATATTCTTAAGGCTTTATGGCTCAATAATAGTCAATTGTGGGCATCTATGATAGTGGTCCCCTTTCAATAATATTTATTTGTCATGGGTTTTCCAAGATATTTTGATACCTATATTTATAGGATGAGGATTTGTCATGTACCAGTCCTTGGAAAGTGCTAATCTTCAAGTGTACATAATTCTAGCCAAAGGATCATACCTTGTTAAATATTTAGCTGGTGCTAAACTTGTATTGCCTCCAAGGATGTTTATGCACAATTCCATTTCCTGGAAGAATGTACATTGATCGCTTAGTTCAGGCACCTTGAAGATAGCCCTTCAGTAGTTTCTTGTGGCAGTGACCTAGTCCTGAATAACGCATAAACCTCTGTTTCCACAAATACATCTGCCTGACTCAGACATTTGTTTGCTATTTCTTTGTCAACGGATTGTTGACTGGGTTCACACGCATGTCACCAATGGAAGACTTTTTGTCTCTCTTTTTTGATCCTGGATAGTTGCAGTCTCTGTTGATATATTTCTTTTACAACTCAGATAAATCTGTACATCAGAGGCATCAAACATACTGCATGTTACATGGTGCCCTGAAACACTTCCCAGTGCATCCCAGGAACCAGATTAAAATATAACTGAAAAATATTTTAAAAAATAAAGACAAGAGGACATAGAGAACGTTAATATGTGGTTTTCTAAGTCAATAGGTGACCCGCAGAGATCTTTATGTATGATTTAGTGCCCCCCTCTCCCAGCATCCCATTTCTATTTGAGTTTGACATCATTGCTATATGGCCTACCTGGAATTCTGAGTTCAGTTCTGGGCACCACCATGTTGGAAGGTCATTGATAAGTGGGAGCAATCAGAATACTTAAGGGCCTTGCATATAGACTTTATGAGGATGGGTGCAAATTGCTAAGGAGGTTTAGGCTGAAGGAAAAAGCAGAGGACAGGAAAGTAGAATTCAAGTTCTTGAAAAATTATTTTATGGAAAAGGCTTTAGACTTGTTCTGCCTGGAGCGTGATCATACATCAACGATACCAAAGATGCCACTGCATTCTGGACCGTTACCAGGCACCCTGACTTTTGTCTTGCCACTAGACTTCAATGACTGAGGAGGAGAGAGTAAGGCTGACAGTTTCGGGCAACTCTGCCTCCCTTAAATCCAATTCACTCTCAAAATATCACTGGTCCTCTTGGAAAATGAATGATGAACAGCAGCTCACCAGAAAAGGCAAACCTGGCAGCTATGTCAAGGGATGACAGTGAGGGAAAATACTTCGAATAAATAAATAAATAAGTACAATTAGTTGACTGAGGAGCTAGGGAGAAATTCATTGGCTCATAGATATAAGGTTAGGAGTAGAAGAGATCTCAGAGACCATCAAGGTCAAGCCTCTCCTTTTACAGATGAGAAAATTGAAGCTAAGGGAGTTCTTCAGGAAAGGTTAGATGACCCTTATCATATATATTTTAATGGATTATTTTGGAGACATGGGAATGGGTTGGATTAAGTGTACTAAAGTCACTTCCAGCACTGAAATTCATCTGGGATCTCACTGTTTATTAGCCAGACACCATCATGAAAATTATATGCCCTCGTGAATCATGTGTCTGTAATATGAATAAGTCACTACTAAATGATAGTTGAGTATTTTTAGTAAGATCAACATGAAAAAATTTGCAGCTAAATTCCAGATGTAAAATTGAGAATGAAAAGTTTTCTTTGTAAAAAAAATTTTTATCAAAATATAATCTACTCTCAATGCTTCAGTCAGTCTATGACAGAATCAATTTATATATTGAAATATTATACATATATATATGTGTTTATATATGCTACGTATATAAACTCATGTTATGTTAAGCACCTAAGCATCATATATTAAACACCTACTATGTGCCAGGCACCATGCTAGATATGGGGATATAAAAGCAAAGAATGAACAATCTGTACTTTAAAAAGCTTACATTCCCTTGAGGAAACAACATATACCTACATAAATACATACCAAATAAATAGAATAAGAACAAAATAAACACATGGTGCCAAAGATAGGTTATTTAATATGAGGGAAGGCACAAGCCCCTGAAGGGGGAGGGGATCAGGAAGGGTTTCATGTAGAAGGGTAACCCTGAGCTGCATATTGAAGGAAGAGAGGGATACTATGACGAGGAAGGGAGGGGAGAATGCATTTCACACATGGGGCAAAAGTCATGAGTCAAATCCAAGTCCTCCAGCTCCAAATCTAGTGCTGATGGCATTGCAGTACACAGTTTTCCCCTTAAATGGCAGTATAAAACATATGAATTTTATTATATAGGCAATAGAGACATATTTACAATTTCACAGCAGTGCAGTGATAGGATGAAATCTCTCCTTAAGAACTGAAATTGAGGATTGATAGACCTTGATATCTTGAGCAGCTAGGGAGTGCAGTAGAGATAAGAGTGCTGGGTATGGAGTCAGGAAGATTCATCTTCCTAAGTTCAAATCCGGCCTCAAACACTTACTAGGTGTGACTCTGGGCAATTCGCTTGATCATATTTGCTTGGTTTCCTTATCTATAAAATGGGCTTGGAGAAGAAAATGGCAAACCACTCCAGTATCTTTGCCAAGAAAACTCCAAAATGGGGTCACGTGGAGAATGAAGTACCTGAACAGCAACATATCTTGATACACTTTTCTGTAGGAAGAAAAACAGATCATCACATGCTCTGCTAGACCCTCTGTGAGCCTCTTCACCTCTCATGTTTTTAACAATTCCTTCTTCCACATGGTTGAAGTTTTCTCCAAAGAGCCATATTGATTGACTGATTATATTGCAATATTCTTTTGTGGGGAGATGTCTCCTTTTGACATGGCAAATGAATACAAGTACCACTTTTTAAATCATTTCCAAAACACGATAGATCTTGTGAAATACCTGCCACTGACAAGATGATAATTGGCTTTAAGTTCCTTAGTTTCTTCATTTGATTTAACCACTATTGTGTATAGTCATATTTTTTTCTGTGTGAATTACTGTGTTCCTATTAAATGAGACAGCCATAACAATAGAGGTTAACCTTACTTAAAGCAATTCTGACATGAAAATCTGAATTTCAGAGGATTCTTGAGGATCAAATTATTATGTCTCCAGAGTATTAGAACCTGAAGGAGTTTATGAGATCAACTACTCTAAACTACTTATTTTACTTTATAAGGAAATTGAGACCTATAGAAGTAGACTAACTTGCCCAAGATCTCCCAGGCAATAAATAATGAAGCTGGGGTTTGAACTGAGATCTTTAGATTTTAAATCCAGTCTTCTTTCCAGTAAACTTAATTACAAGAGGGTGATTTATAAAATAATTCATAATTCATAATAGAATTGTTTTAACAATCCGCATGAATTCAAAATATTCAATTTACCCCAAAAAGTCTGTATGAAAAGGGTTTTTAATAGAAATACATAAAGTAGGAATCGTCTATAAATATCATTGTCTTGTTAGTGTCATTAAATTTCTTAGGATGATAGATAACAGATTTAAAATTTTGAGGAATCTTAGAGATCATCTAGTAAGGAGTGGGGAACCTGAAGCCTGGAGGCCATATATGACCCTCTAGGTCCTCAAGTGTGACCCTTTGATTGAATTCAACCTTCACAGTTCTGTGAAGGTTCCCCACCCGACTAATCTAACCACTTCACTTTGAAGACAGAACAACTTGAGTCTTGACTAGCCCACAGTCACAAAGGTTGCTGTTGGCAGGGCCAATATTTGAATGAGAATCCTTTGACCCCAAATCCCGTGGGTTTTTTCCCCTGTACAATGCTTCCTATTAAAATAAAGGCCAAGACTTGAACCCAGGTCTCCTGTTTCCAAAGCCTGCCATCTTTCCTCTCTACCAGGTCTTTCTATCTGATTCTCAGGATGTTGTCACAGGGCCGTATGTCCTGGGATATTGTATATTTTTGCATGTGGCCCTCTATACTGGGATATTGTGTATTTCTTCTAAACTATCTTGAGGCCTATTTTACATTATGGTGTGTTGGAGGAGGCCCTATATCCAGTCAAGGAGGTGTAAAATCTCAGGTGTAACTTTAATTATGATCATTCATATCAGTATTGTTACAAACAGTTTCAGTGATGCCTGTGTCTATCCATCCAATAACAACATGTTCTGTGGTTGCATCGATTCCCCTTTGTCATTGACATCATGTTTCATCTCTACCGATCAACCAAGATGTCTTTTATTATGTGCTTATAATAGCTTTTAATGACAGTCACCCTGTGCTCTCTCACATGGCCGCATACTCCTCAGTCTCTCTAAACAAACATTTTCCCTCATCCATAAATTTGTCATCACGTTTTTCTTGAAGAAACCGATACCAGGAGGCACTGTGCATTTCATTTTGGTTCTCAAGTCCTGAAGTGATATTGGATCACTTTGCTTTTCTGCTGAATTCTTTCACAATTTTGCTGGTGACTGATTGGGCTGAAATCTAACTTGATAAATAAATACTGTAATTTTTCAGTTTTATGAGGATATATTATATGTAATTATGCATTTTATGCTATTTGTGCCTTCTTTGTTAGAGAGAGGTATTCTACAACCCATCAGTGGTACCTTTCTGGTAATATTTATGAAGTTTGTTCATTAACACCATGCTGTTGGAGGACAGTATTTTAAAATTTTACAAAATCAAATGAGCATTCGACCTGGGACCAAGCAGCTACTGCATAGCCATAATTTTATTGTTGACATAGAGGACAGTTGCTAATATTTTTCTGCACATGTAAACTGAACGCATCCTTTAGCTTCTTTTTAATTACTGGTGCATTGCAGGGGTTTACTCCTTCTCAAATAGAGGAAGTCTAGATTTGTACAGATAACTAACTTCTGTTTTCCTTTTACCTTAGTATCTCCAGCTTCTCTGAATTTGATTGAGTTATATTAGAAATGTATTAGATATATAAAAAGACATAGAGGATTATGTTTCTGCCATTTATTTCTCCAGCATGCTGGATGATTAAGGGCTCTGAAGCCAAAATAGAACACCTATGCTTTTTTGTTTTCATTATTATATTTAGTAAAATGTAAACTTCTTCAAGGAGGGGATTGTTTTTGTCTTTGTAGCCCTAGAACCTAGCACGGTCTTTGGCACCTAATAGGGTGTTTAATGCATGCTTGTTGAACGAGTGAATCAGTAAGTCAATGAATTATTGGTTGTTGGCTCAGATACCTAAGAACAAGACAGGATGTCAGCAAACCCTAACTTTGAGATCGATTGATAACTTTATGTGGTCTTAGGATGCCTGTAAGTGGTCCTCATGAATAAAAATGAAGATGCTTTTTATTTACTTTGAGAAATGATTTGAAAGGGAAGTGAATGATTACAGGATGAATGCACCTAAGAATGCCAAAGATTTTCTTTAAGAGACTGGTCTCCATTTAGTATGAGTGATCCAGGGATATACTTGCTAGAGTAAACCAAATCTCATCAGAAGGCAAAGGCATTCTTATAACTTCCAGTTTCCCTAGAAATAGTTATGTTCTTAGACCTCTCTTACTTTGATACTTTAAGGAACCTATAGTTTCAACAGTTTGGGTATTTCTTTCAAGATGGCAGCCCAGTCATGCCTTCCTATCTTAACTTTTGTCCTTCCAACCACCTGACACAAACGAGGATTCCCTACTATTCCTTTAAATCATTTTTCTGCATTGTTTCTAACATCAATACCCTTCTTATACCTTTATAGAACACTTCATTCTCCCCAATCATCTGGATAATGAAGGGCATCCTTCAAGCCACTTTCCCCTCTTCCCCTTTGTACCCCATAGTATACTTAAGTTCACAGCTACTTGGATGTGGAAGACCAGCAAACATTGCTCACTTTATATGAATCAGTAGCAAGTTCTCTCTGCTCTCCACATTTTCTGAGAACGAGTGCAATGTTTCTCCGCTTACCAAAAGTCTTCCCTGGTAGAGACACTCAGTGTCTCTGTTTCATTTAGTATTACAGAGTTGCCAGTGTAGCACTTAAGCTATCTATCCATTGGCTCTCAGTCATTCTATGTGACTAGCCTACCCCCATTTCTGCTTAGGTAACTTCTCAAAGACACCTTTTTTCAATACCTTACTCATCTAAATCACTGTTGAAAACTCAGCAACCTGCTCCAACCCACAGTTGTGGCAATCCATTACTCTTCTAGTAAGTTTGTGATTTTGAGCCTTCTAAGATAGTGCTTTTCCATGATTTATAAGTATATGGTATCCCTGGAAGGATGTTGGTGTCAAACACCTTAGCTTCTACAGCAGCAAGCTATATACGATGATTGAAAGCCTGTCCCAACTTAGTCTCCATAGTAAGGATTTCTAGCAGAGGATGAAATGAATCTAACAAAAGGTATCAAGATTATAATTCACTTAGAGTGAATTATAGAATTAGAATGAGAAGGAGCCATAGGAAGAGTCCTCTCTTTCTTTCATTTGCAAAGGAAAAAGCTTCCTAAGAATCCAACACACTAGTCTTGGTGGGTCTCCACTTGCCAAGGCCAACAAACAGTATGACGTTATACACATAAGAGCAGCAGAAAAGGCGAGCTAACCTACTGCCCATCTTCACCATAACATATGACCATTTTCTTGAAATGTTCTAGGAGAAACTTGCAGTTATCCTATCCTGAATTTCAGCCACTGCTTCCCTGTAGTAGTTCATGTGGCAACCAACAAAAGCCTAATAGATTCACTTGTCAAGAGTGCCGCCTCTCTGGTCTGTGGCATCAGCAAGTCCTCTTAGTGGACAGTAACCATGATTTGGTGCTGCATAAAATCATGAGGCATTAGAGCTAGAAAGGAACTGGATAGCCTTTTAGTCCAATCCTCTCTTTTTACAGATTAGGAAACTGAGGCCCAGAAGAACTAACCTCAATAAAAAGTAGAGACAGGCTTTGGATGTTGGTTAACCAACTGCTATTCCAGCATATTTCCATTCTACACACTGATTCCTTTAGGATAATAGAAAAGCCTACCAGGATTTCTTTTCTCTCTTCTTTTCCTGCCCTACTCTGACTACCAACACTCAGACTGCAGACCTTTTCTCATCATCCAGCTTAGGCCATGTTTGACAGTAGAGAATGAGGAAAGGGTCATGGCTTATATATTTAGAACCATAAGGGACTTCAGAAGTCATCTAGTCCAACCCCTTCATTTTGTAGCTGGGGAAACTGAGGCCAAGAGAGAATATGTGACTTGCTCAAGGTCACAGATAGTAATAAAAGAGCCCTCAAAATGAAGCCTTCAAGTTTTTTTACTGACTCTAAATCCAATGCTATTGGATTATATGGACTTAGAGGAAGAAATGAACACCTACCAGTATCTCTGTTCATAGCCCTCAACTCTCCTTTTCCTTCAAGTTTCCTAAGTCAAACATCGCAGATAGTGATGAAAAATGAAAGAGGTAAAGGCTAGTGGCTTGGGATTACTTCCACTATGTACAAAATTTCTCCAACTGTTTGAGGTTCAGATTAAGCAGTCTGACCAGAAAAAGAGAAGGTTGGCCATGCTCAGCCTCCCCAAACTTCACTCCTTCCCAGCAAGAGAGATGCAGTGCCTTTTAGGGTGCTGCTTCCTTACAACTTGATACTTGTACCTTTAGTCTCCCTGACCCATTAAAGCAACATTCAAGCTGAGAATTCAGGTGGAGCCTTCAATACTCCCTGTTAGAGTGGAGGCTAAGAGTGTTGGGAGATGCTCTAGGGAAGGGAACCATTTCTGAGATAGCCACATATTCCAGTGTAGTCATTTAATCAGGGTAGGTCACTCCCAGTGAGAAAAACTCCACCAACCAATGCAGATCAGCAATTATTCTGCAGTCTATACCCATCAATACATCAGCGCACATTTATTAAGTGCTTACTATTTGGCAGACGCTGGAGATGAAAAGACAAAGACTGAAATAACTGCTACTCTTACAGAGCTTACATTCTGTTGAAAAAAGTAATTTTAGCATGTAAATAATGCAATAGATACCACAAGTCAGGAAGATCCGAGTTCAAATTTGACCTCAAACACTCCAGAATATCACTCCTCAAAAAAACTCTGCTGCTTGGGCACTGCAGTAACCACAAAACCTAGACTGGATTCTACTCCTGGATTCCTTTGGCTCCATTCTCCCAACCAGGTTGAGGCTCTGCTACCTACACCTAGATCAGAAAATAACAAACCAAAAAGCCAAGGACCTAAGCCTGTTCCTCTGATTCTCAATTACCTCAAAGATGAAAGAAGACTGAGATCTTTCCCCTTACAATATAAGCTTTCACTAGACACCATGAGGAAAGCAGTCAGCAAACTTCCCCAGACATGAGTAAAGCAAAAAGTGACTACATATAATTATATACAGAATATTTATGTACCCTATAGAAAACACATCCATAAAATAAATATAAAGTAATCAGGGAGGGAGGGTACTAGCAATTGAGAGAATCAAGAAAGCCTTGATGTTGATGATAGTGCTTGACCTTCATCTTGAAGGAAGAAAGAGTTTCTATGAAGCAGAGTTGTGGAAAGAGTTTATTCCAGACATGGAGGATGGGGAATGGAAAGGCAGAGAAAGAAGGGATGGGGTGCCTTGTAAGTACAGAGAAAAGGTGGGATGGCTACACTGTTGAATGCAGGAATATGAGTTGTATGACAAAGCTGGAATATAGGATGGAACCAGGTTGTTAAGGGCTTTAAAAGCTAAAGAACAGATTTTGTATTTTATCCTATAGTCAATAGGGAGCCAGTAGAGCTTACTGAGTAGGGGAGTGACATGGTCAGATTGTACTTAAGGAAAACGTCAATTTGGCTGCTGTATGGAGGACATTTTCAAGTGGAGAGAGACTTGAAGCAGGGAGACCTCTTAGGAGGTTGTTGTAATAGTCCAGTCAAGAAGTAATGTGGACCTAAATCCATGATTGTGGGAACAGAGAGAAGGTATCAGATTCAGGATATGTTATGGGGTGGAAATAGCAAAATTGGGTAACTGACTAGAGATTTGGGGGGAAGAAGAATAAGGAGCTGAGGATAGTACTAAGGTTACAAACAATACAAGAATCGTGGTACCTTTGACTTCAGTAGGAAGTATAAACATAGGGATGTGTTTGGGCAGAAAGATAATGAGTTCTATTTTCAACATGTTGAATTGGAAATCCACTTAAACATTCACTTTGAAATATTCAATAGGTAATTGTGGATGCAAGATGGACTCTCTGGGGAACTGGGGTCAGATATGTAAACGTGTGAATTATTGACATGGAAATGATAAGTAAACCTGTGGGAACAGATGAAGACACCAGGAAAAAGAGTCTGTAAAAAAAAAAAAAGAGAGAAAACATAGGCTAGAGCTTTGGGGAATACACACTTTTAGGGGACTTGATATGGATGATGAGCCAACAAAGGACTGTGAAGAGGATCTGGTAATTAAGTAGTAGAGGAATGAATAGGGAGAGAAAGTGGTAGGGTTTTGCAAGGGTAAGTGGTGGGTAGCAGATGAGTTATATCATATAGCTGCCTCGGGGGAGGGTTGTAGGTTAAAGGTCAGGCCCTGATCATGCACCTGTAAGAGAGTTGCCTGGCATAGCGAAAGGTTGAGTGACTTTGCCTCCTAGCATCACAAACCCTCCATGTGTTAGAAGCAGGATGGGAACCCATATCTTCCTGACTCGGAGATCAGCTTTTTAGATACTACTGCCTTTCATACAGGGCATAAAATAGTAGAGCAGGAAGATACCTCATCTCATCCATCCCCTCTTTTAATAGACAGACTCCTGAAGACCCAACAGATAAAGTAATTAGCCCAAAATCCAATCGATAAAGTAAGGGACTGAGCTGAGCCTAAAACTCAGGTTCAAGACTCCACTCTGCCTCAGAACCTCTCAGCCATGGCTCTCATACATATAAAAACTAGTCTTTAATTTTATCAAAACCATCTTTTGCTGTAATTTGGATCCAGCCTGAGCCTCATGTCCTCTAGCCCTCTTCGAACTTACTCAGAGAGGACCATTATGGTAATGGGTCATTGTAAAAGCACTTTGGAAGCATCAAGTGCTTCGTAAAACTGAAATGATATTAAATTCAGTGACAAGTTTATGGATCCAAAGTCCCTTAGACTCAATGGGAAGATATAAAAACAAAGGATTTTACTGCCTTGTTATTATTTTGTTTTTAATTCTGGCTGATTTCATGATTATAGCAAGGCTATCGTATGGAAAGGAGTGTTCTCATAAATCAATCAACAAAAGCAGATTCTCTTCCCCACCCCCATCTCCACTTCCTCTTAATATTTTCCAGCTGTGAAATTCCTGCTGGTGGCTCTCCAATTAGCCCAAAAAGAGCCTGTGTCCTTGACCTTCTAGCAGTCTTATTTTGTTCAGATAAAGCTCTTCCTTCTCATCATATCTTGTAAGAATTGTGTCCTTTGGGCAGTAGTATTAGGAGATATGAATTAAAGCCATACTGAATGATTTTCTTTCTATCTCCACTTTCTTAGTATCTGTAAAGTTGTAGACTTAGCATCACAATAAAGTCAGTTAAAAGGAATCTCAGCATCGTCTGGCTAATCTGTAGACTTTATCTAAGTGTCTTCAAGCTTTCTCAATGAATTGCTTTAAATGATTGACTTTCAAAGGGGGAGAAGAAAACGCATTTATTAAGGGGTTATACTAAGTGTCAGGAACAAGTGCAAAAATCATCTCATTTTATCTTTGCAACAATCCTGGAAGGTAGGTGCTATTATTACACAGTGGAAAGACGACTGGACCTGGAATCAGGAAAATTTTACAATTGAGGAAACTGAGATATACAGAAGTTAAGTGACTTGCCCAAGATCATACAGCTGGAACGTATCTGTGGCTAGATTTGAACTCAGGTCTTCTAGACTCCACAACCCATGCTGTATCCACTATAGCACCTAGCTGCCTCAGAGTTCCAATGAAGAGGATTGAGTGAGGTGAATTTTTGGAATGCTTCCATGGCAATGCACAAACTTTCTCCCTTTTTAACTTGATTCTTTTAGACTCAGTAGCTCTTTAATGAGTACTAACTAAGCACTGGCCCTGTTCTGGGTGTTATAGGATACACATAAAACAATAATAACAAAATTCAGCAAACTTTACAAAGCACCACGGTGCCTGGCACATTGTAGTTGCTTAATCAATGTTGACTGATTGATTGATTGAAAGGGTAGATTACCAAATGCCTCCTGGTGCCTTCCTTTACAGAAGGCAGAAACTGGACTGGCTCACTCCATTTGACATCTGCTGCTCAGCCTGGTTTCAACCCCACAGAACAAGATATCCCTATATTGGGTAGTCCCTATTATCCTGCCTCCCCACCCTTCCTTCCTCCTTTTGTGCATTGTCTCCCCTTCAGATTGTAAGCTTCTTGAGGGCAGGGACTGTCTTCCTTTCTATTAATTGTATCCCTAATACTTAGCACAATTCCTGGCAATGGTAGGTGCTTAATCAATGTTGCTTGGATTGGATTGTGTGTCGACATATAGGGGAGGTGGAACTTTTAGATAAGACATTTTCTAAATTCATGGAGTTTATGGCAGAGTTGATAAACACTTACTAAGCTCCTACTAAGTGTCAGGCCCTGTGCTAAGTGCTGATAGCCTTAATATATAATAATGGTATATCCTTTGAGAATCAGTATGGTAGGTATGTCAACATCAAGGAACATTTATTAAATGATTCCTTTGTGCCAGGCATTATGCTATGTGCTAAGGATACAAAAGATAGCTCCTAATCTCAAGGTGCTAAATTTTCCACACAGAGTCCAACAAATATGCCTGGGGGTTCTTCATCTTGAATTCTTGATATTTTATGAATATCAAAGGAGCATGTGATCTACCTGTGAGTTGTCCCTTGCTTTCACTACATGATTGGTCCATTTTCTTTTCCAATCAAACACCTCTCCAATGAAATCCTCTATTCCCTGTGCAATTCTTTGTTGATAATATACAGCAATCTATTCCCACCTCCATGAACTTCTTCCTTTTCTTTTGAGTGAGCCACAAGCTTAGTTCCCTTTAGATTGAGTTATTCTATGACTCACTGTCACCAGATGGATATCACCAGATGAATAGAAATTTCTTCCACTCCCTCGATTCTGGTCCAGCTTATTGTCTTTTCAAGACATGTACCAATTCTAAGAGTTGTCCATTTGAATGTCTATTTATAGTTTGGGCAATAATCATTCTTCATCCTACTGATTTTTCCTGTATGGACAATTAGCCCAAACTCTATTGAATAATGATAGATCTCATTTAGGAGACTTCACAAAGTTCTACAATTTGGTGCAATCAGCAAAATGTATTCCACAAATGGGAACAGGAGGACCTCACCATCTCAACCTAGAGTTCATCCAGACTCAAAGACAGTCCCTCCTCTCCCATGTCACTCATGTAATTGTCATTGTGCCTAAAGAAGACGAAATTCAATAACTTAAATGTGTCCCAAGTTGAACTCCATTGTCTGCACTTCTGCAGGTTAACGTGTTCCTGGGCTTCTATGAGATCTTAGGACCTGCCAAGTCCCAACTCAGATCCTTGAATTGTTAGCTCCTTTCTGTTTTTCGTTTGGACTTTGATTCTTGGGTAGAAAAATCTGTTTCCATTTCCTCTCATTTGCTTCCTCAGAATAGTTCATCATTTTCCTTTCTGGAGAAAAAAGTTTCATTAGACCTGCCCTTGTCCATGAGAAGACATGGAAGTATAGGAAATTGAGAATGGTAGCTTGAATAGGGAGTGGGGAGAAAGGAAGGAGCAAATATAAAGTTCTCCCCCTCACTGTGTTTTTTATTTCTTCTAATATATTGCTAATGTTTTATTTTTCCACATTTTTAATGTAAACCAAGTATAACGCTAATGGGATCACTATAGAAAACACCTCCTGCAGAAAGTGGGAAGACTTTACAAAAGAATTTCACAGGTTGGTTATTTGCAACTTTGAGAGAAAATTTCCTCTGGTAATTAGTTCACAGTTAATTATGCTGAGGGGAAAATACACAGAATATATGTTTACCTCCGTCTTTCTCCCCACTCATCCATTCCACTTCTGTTCAGTACCTTAGAATATAGCTTTTTTGTCCCCAGTGGTGTTTAACCTTTTCCATCTAAAGACTATAGAGCATTTTCTTCCTGGGTTTCTATTATTCTATGAGACTTTCTTCTGGGGCTCCTGGAGGGATCTGTGTGCAGAAATGGAAATGGCTGGGCTCTCTCTATCAGCTTTGTAAGTCAACACTTCTCTGCTTCCTCCCTCCCCCCAATGCAGTTTTTGTCTGAATGTCGAGCGGGTTCTCTTCTGCATTCTTTTTGACTTTTTGTCGAGAATTGGCTGAGTTTTCCCCTTCCCCTTTCAGCTCTATCCAAAGGAACTTCTTTGTTTTAAATGGCTTTGAAGGTTTGTCCTGTTGAATGTGCTAGTTTCCTTTCCCACTTTCTATGAACAGGAGACCAGAAGAAGAGGGTTGCATACCAAAAAGCAAGCAGACCTCTTCTGTCTAGCTTTAGTCAAGTCCTCTTTGTGTTCCCAAATGTCACTTTTTTCTTGGCTGCAAAGTCTTTAAAAAAAAAAAAGTGTGGTATGCCATGTAAAACAGCTTAAAGAATGAGAGACCTCAATCCAACAAACCTATATGCCAGATACTGTGTTAGGTGCACAAAGACTGTGAAGTGTACAAAGACTGCAAATATGTAGACCCCACCCTCAAGGGACTTATAGTCTAGTATGGAGAAAAGCATGTGCATGAATATCCACAATGTACAAGAGCTTAGAATGAGTGCAAAGGAAAGTTCAAGAGTAAATGATGTAAGAACTGGCCTCACTTAACAGCTTTCATCCTTTTGCAAAATGTAACCAAATTACCAGACTCAAGGTTTGGATGACAAATCCTAAATCATTGCTTCTTCCTGTGTTGCATCCATTCAAAAGACAAAATGGCTCCAAGGTTCTCTTTAAGTGTTTTTTTCCCCTTTGTTCCCCTACTGATGTACCTCATAGGATTTAGAGGATTTGTCATAGGATGACAACTCGGTCCAGTCCTCTCACGTTACAGATGAGGAAACTGAGGCTAGGAGGTAAAATGACTTGTCCAAGAAATTAAGGTTATGGTTCACCTAGATGGCAAAGAGGTGTATGGAAGTATAGAAGTAGCAGAAGGATTTGAAACTGGTTCTCCTTCTGATCCAAAGCTAATGAGCATTCTTCCTACCTTACCACCTTACCTCTCACTGAGTTGTGCAGGAGACACTGGGTTCTTGAAGGCTGCAGCAGCATTAGACAAGACCTGTCTAGTTCTAACAAGCTCAACAGATTTCAAACACATGCTAAGTGTGTCTGTTTTCCAAAGGCCAGTCTCACTAAATTCAGAGAAAGTCATCACTGAAAAGTGAGGTGATAAATTTTCCAGCCATGATTCTTAAAGACATAGAGGGGTCTTGATAGATGTTGGTAGACAGAGTACATACCCTGAGAAATCACAGCTCCTGGAACTGTTGAAGTGTCACACTGGTATTATTGCTCTAATCTATCAAAAAATCTAATCAAAAAATAAATGAGCCAACCACTAAAACAACCCCTGCCCCGATTTGTCGAAGGTAGGATTTGCAGGCTCTCCCTCCCTTCTTAAGATAGCAGAGAGATAGAGTGATCTCCAGAGTGGAATTCCATAGTTCTCTAATGGCACTGGAAAGCAATTGTAATGTGAAAAAAGAAAAATGTCATATTAAATTGAAAGTGAAGCCAGGTAGAGTGTGATTACATTTTTATTGGAACCTAGCTAGCTGGGGAGCCTCACTGGCTCACTTTATAAACTGCCCTGATCCAAGTAAAACATTTTTATAATTCTCAGAGTAATATAACCAATAGAACATTCAAGGACTTGGAATGGGTGTGGGTTTATAAGCACGTATTAATTAATATGCAGAACTACTTTAAAAACTCCTAAAGGTATCTTCCTCCCCTTCCCCTGTCCTACCCCCTACCATGAACCAGCCACTAGAATCTTCTTAATGGGGAAAATAAGGAAGAAAAAAAAGAAAGCTAGACTAGGGGGTCAATCTATAATTGGAATGTGCTAGACAGAGAAGTATCATAATTAGGAAAGTCTTAATGTTTTGCCACAGCCATATTATCCATCCTACTGCCAAGATGACCCTTTGGACTGTATTATTTCTTCTGCTGAAGTTGTCACAAACAGTAAAAGTTAAGCATGAAGCAGGTATTTGCAGAAGTGATGATTTGCAATGTTCCTTGCTCACATGCATCTGGTCTTTGTTGTAGATGTAGCCAAGTGACCCTAAGTACAGCAACTCAGGAAGCCAAGAGATTTTTCCAGTGAAATTTCAATTTCACTTAGAAAGATCTAGCTGATGTAAGTCTACACATTCTCTAGAATTTTTTTGTATTTTCCCCCCATAAAGGTGGGAAATATACTAGCTTCATCTTGGCTCAAAAAATCAGAAGTTGCCTGAGTCAAAATGTGAATCATAGACTGACAAGTTTAGAATAGACCTCAGAGACCACCTGCTCCAACTTGTATCTCAGTAGGAATCTCCATCCCAAAAAACAGTCATCCCAGCACTGCTTAAGGGACTCCAGTGAGGAGTAATTCACTGAGTTGAGGGCCCCATTCCAAAACTTTTGAAAAGATCTAGGATTTTTTTTATTGGGTCAAGTTGGAATCTGCCTCCCTACAAACTCCCCTCACTGTACCTAGCACTGCTGTCTGGGACCAAGGAAAAAAAGTTAATTTCTTTTTCCATTTGACAGATGCTCAAATACTTGAAGATACCAGTTTGCCCCCCTGAGACATCAATTACTCCAAAGAAACATCCTTTCAATGGCTCTTCATAAGACATGCTTTTGAGTTACCCCCACATCTTAGTCAATCAATGAATAAACAAGAATGTATTAAACTCTGCACTAGGGATACAAAGACAGAAATGAAACAGTTCCTGCTCTCAGTGAGCTTACATTCTTAAGGAAGATAGGTTATCCTCTGCTGGCCAGAATTAAATGTATGCCCAGAACTAAATAGAGTACTCCCAATATGATCTGGTCTAATCATGGAAGAGTATTGAAATATCATAACTGCTCTTTTGATATCATGCCTCTGTTAATATACTTCAAGATTTCAATGTTTTTTAGGACCACCATATAGCCTTGGTGATTAATTTTTATTTTTATTTTTGAGACTTGGTCTCCCTATCTTGTCCAGGTGGAAAGTGCACAGTGTCTACTCAGAGGCCCAATCCCAGTGCTGATTTTTGTGGAAGTTTTAACCTGCACCATTTTTCAGGCCCTGTTCCCCACCTTCTTAGGCAGTCGGTTGACTCTCTACCCTCTGGAGCTCATTATCTTGGTGCCAAGTCTAGTGTGAACACACCTTATCATCTTTAAACCTGCTACATCTCAGGAAGTGATCCACCAACTTCAGTCTCCTCAACTGAGGGGAGCCACAGTAACCCAGTGGCTAATGGCACAATGAGATGGGAAATCCACCATTTCTTCTAGCAGCCCTTTTGAGCTTCAAGAACAGTTCTAATTATTAAGAAGGTTTTTTTCTTAAAAAAAGTCTAAATCTGCCTCTTTGAAATTTCCTATCATGGTTCCTCATTCTAGTCTCTGGGATCAATCTATTTTCTATGTGCTGGTATTCCAAATGCATGAAAATAGTCATCCTACCCCTCCCAACACACATACACATACACCTATACATCTTCATCATCATCATTATCATATCTCTTCTTCAGACTTACCTTCCTCAGTTCATTCACCAAATCCTCAAATGACGTAGGGTTGAGACACAGGGTTGGTCACTCTCTTCTCACAAAGCCTGGGTATGTGGGAAATCAATAAACATTTATTCAGTGTTTACTGTGTGCAAGGCATTGTGCTTAGTGTTGGAGATATAAAAAATAAAAAAGACAGTCCCTGTTGTTTAGTCAATCACAACCTAATGGGAGAGAAAATATGCAAAAACAACTCTCTACAAACAAGCCATACATGGGATAAACTAGAAGTCATCTGCGGAGGGAAGGCTTTAGAATGAAGAGGTTGGGCTAAATGACCTCTAGGGTCCCTGTCAACTCTGAGATTACGTGATTTTTGCGATCCTAGATAGAATGGCCTCCCTATAACAAAAATAATATCTTTCTGAGTATTATCTCTTTCCATCTATTACTGCTAGTTTTGCCCTCTAGTACCAAGCAGAGCATGTCTAATTCCTCTTCCATATGACAATCTTTCAAATACTTCAAAACAAAAGTTATAGCCCCAAAAGTCTTCTTTTTTTTCCAGACTCAATATCTCTATTTCCCTCAATTTAGCCTCATATGCCACAGGTTCCAGCCCTTCAACCATCCCAGACAAGCTCCTCTGAATATGTTCTAGTTTGTCAATGACCTTTCTAAAAATATAGCTCCCAGAATTAAATACAACCCTTCATGTATCTGCCAGGGGAAGAGTCCATAAAACAGAGCAATTACCTCCTTTTCTCTGGAAACTATGACTCTATACACACAGTTTTAAATTGTATTAACGTTGGGAGAGTACAGTGCCATTAACTGAGTTTGCAGTCAACTAATCTTTTTCAAATAAATCTAGATACGTCTAGATATGTATCTCCTCTCCTGTACTTGTAATGTTGATTTTTTTTAACCCATGTAGGAATTTACATTTATCTGTATTTCATTTCATCTTCTTGGCTTCAGATCATCCTTCTAGTCTGTCGTGATCCCCTCTACCGTAGCATCATTCATAGCAGCTTCATCATCAGTAGCATTTACATAGCACTTTAAGGTTTGTGAAGCATTTTACATATATTATCTCCCTGATCACTACCACAATATTGTGAGGTAGGTGATTTCGTTATCCCCATTTTACAAATGAGGAAGCTGAGGTTGGGGGAGATTAAGTGACATGCCCAGGGACACATAACTAAGATGGGATTTGAACTCCAGGCTTCTTCGTTATTGGTTATTCCAGCTTCATGTCATCTGTAAATTTAATAAGCATTCTCTCTTTTTTATCTTCTGATAAGTATCCTTTGATACATATCCTATCTTTACCGTCATCCAAGTCAGAAATAAAAATGGTGAGAAGAACAGATTCAAAGACAAGCCTCTTTGCCATTCCACTAGAAATTTCCTTTCCAGGATTATATTGATTCATTCATTCTAATCCATTCTAACCCAGTTCTGTCTGGACCTCCATAACTATACTATTATACTTCTTGTGAACTCCTTGAAATTGTCTCACCCAATAACTAGAATACCTGTCAAACCATGCCCACTATTTGCCTTTCAAATCTGTGAAGAATTCTAAGACGGTCCAGGGTCCTGATCACTGAAACTTCAACCATCATTTCCTCATTACTGCTCAGAAGCTATTCCAGAATCACAGTTTTCCTCATCTCCCTTCTCTCTATCTGTCTCCTCTTCCATCTTCTGAAGACTGAAATTATAAACAAGGAATGTCAAAAATGACTGTTTTTAATCATACTTCCAGTAACTGTCCAAATAATTTAATTTCCGGTCATTGCTATATCCAACCCTTGTGCCAATTTTGTGATTTGTTTCTGAATTTTCCATTTCTCCCTTCTGGCCAAGTGATCCATAATATATTTCCACTGTTGTGCTGTTTTCTCTCTCTTCCATTTGTCCTCACCAAATGTTCTCCATCTTGCTTTTGTCTCACCCTTTATCCTGATGGATTTCTCCACCATACAATATGGATGTGCTTAATATATAATGGTATTCTACCACCCTTCTAGTCTATTCTGTTCCTTTTGAATAAGAATTACTCTTTCCGCAAGTCTCATACTACCAAATGTCAATGATGTCTCTAATAGCAAATGTATCTCCTTTCATTAATATCTCTAGTTCATCTTATTTATTACCCATAACCCATGTATTTGCATGTAGATCTTCAAGGTCATGAATGTTATTACTGCCCCTCTTTCCTAGATTTTTACTCCTGTGAATTATTGGACCTATGCACTACTATTCTTCCTGTGACATATCTCCAAATACTCTCGAAGGTATCATCCTTAGTAGATACATGTGTGTGGGTAAATAATTTTTTCCCTTCCCCTTCCAACTTCCACTTAAAAGTCCCATGATATCCACAAGTCTACAGACAAATATCCCAACCCTGCCTTTTACTACTCATATGACTTTGTACAAGCCTTTCAACTTCATGAGAAGGTTAGATTAGATGAGCTTCCCGTTCTAAATCTTTGGTCTTTTGGTGTCCCAGCCATGGTCCAGAAATCCTTGTCTTATTCTTCCTCTCCATCTTCTCAACTAATTGCTTACTTCTCTTTTCCTCTTTTCTCTTCTGAAACTACCCCACCTTCTATCAGTATTGATGAAAATACCGCCAAGGCCACTAAAGTCTTCAGTTTCAATCTTTAGTATTTCATCATACCCTGAACTATTTTCTAGGTTCTAGGTTGGGTATTCTGAAGATTATGCCCCTTCCTATCTGTATGATCTTGACCAAGTCATCGATCCCAAACTCTCCAAGTGTCCGTTTTCTTCAATTATAAAATGAGGGAATTGACTCAGCTACATTCTAAGGTCTCTTTTATCTTTTCATATCCTATGATCATTGTTTATCCCCATGTGAATTGCCAGACATGAGCATCAGTCAGCAGATTTGACAAATCTCTAAGTTTTCCATCAAGTTCCATATTCATTCACCCAAGGTGGGGGAAAAAAACCCCACATATCTCCCTTCTGTACATATGAGGCCAATTCATGTCTTTCTAGTCACTCCCCAAAAAGAAGTTGCCAACTACCAAGACTAATGATTTGTGCCCAGTATTAGATATCACTTCTCTTGGCCAACCTTTGGATCCTTGACATAATTTTGTGGGATGTATTTTTCCCCTCTGTAGGGCTAATATCCTGTATGGTAAAAGCCTCATATCTCCCACATAACACCAAGGATTCATTTGTCTTTCTTCCTCTCTTCTTTCATATTTTTTCCACCTTCTATCATCCTAATGGAGGTTTAGATTCTCCTTTACTTCTTCGGATCTTTTAGCCAATTTATTTGTTTCCTCTTCAAGCACTTCTTAATTCTCTCTAAAAATCATGAAAACAGAGAAATGTTTTTCCAACTACTTCACCCTCTACAATAGGTAAAAAAAAAAAAAACCAACATTTGTATTATCCACATGTGGATTTTACTAGACTCTGGAAGAAGCATGCAAATAAGTGTAGATTATGCCTGTCCATGGAATATCTTCCTCATCTTCTAGTCAAGCCAACAAGCATTTATTAAGTGTTAACTACCATAAACCAAGCACTGAGCTAAGTGCTAGAGATGCAAAAAAAGACAAAAACAATGTGACCTCAAGAAGTTCTCATTCTAGTTGGGAAGACAGTATACAAACAGCCACGTAGTACATTCAAGATATATACAAGTAATCTCAAAGGAAATTGCTAACAATGGGAGGGAAGGCAAGGGGGTAGGCAATGAAAGACTTCTTGTGGAAGATAGGATTTTAGCTGACTTTGAACAGAAGCCAGGGCAATCAGGAGATGACTGTGAAATAGAGAGCCTCTACCCTGTGTGGCTGTCACTGACAAAATTCTAAGATAAATGTTCTTTGCCTATTTCCTTTGCCTAGGAACAGCTGTTAACAGAGGCTCCTAAAGAGAGCTTTTTTAAAAAGTCAGGCAGTGTGCCATGATGGAATGAGTGCTGGGTCTCGAGTCAAAGCATCTGGGGTCAAACATTGCACTTCCTCTTACTTTCTTTATAACTTTAAACAAATCTTTTAAGGTCTCAGTTTCCTCATCTGCAAAATGAAGAGACTATAGTAGATGTACTTCTAGGTCAAAATCCGTGGTCACACGGTGGATTTTCCACCTTTTCTCTGACCTTCCTGCCCTTTCTCCTGTTCCCTGGAACTATTTCATTGGGAACATTTGATCTGCTATTAACAGATTTCTGTCAATACCCTAATGTAGGCAATAACAGTTTCAGCTCCCATCTGTGAGAATATCTTAGGATATTTTCCAGCCATTTTGTGCTTTCTTTTCTTTCTTCTTGCCTCAGGACTACACTCTCTGCTTACATCTTGCTTCATCACTATCTTTTATCCACGTATAAATGAGAATCATTCTGAATCCTAATGGGTGACTCCTGCTTTTATTCTTTTCCCATAAATTGCACTCATAACATTCCCAAATTTTGGTTTATAAGAGAATGATCTCCAGAAAACTAACTATGCTTCTGAGGTGCAGTAGCATATAACATGGATCTTAGAGACACTGTAATAGTGAGCAAAACTGGGCAGCACATTCATTGTTCATCGGCACACAGGTGCTTTCAGCCCACTCCAAAATGTCCAGTTATTCTAAGATTAGCCCAGCAGCAGATATCACTCACCTTCTGTCTCTCCAGGGATGTAGATATCATCTCTCACAGTTTCCATTACTTTCCAGATTTACATTCAAGAAAAACACTTTGGGAAAAGGTAAATTGCTATTACTTAGAGGTGTTTTGCAAGAATTTACATAACATTTCATATTTCCCCAACAGAAAAAAACAAGGAACAGTTAGAATAATATAAGTGCAAAAACACTGTGTTAGGTCAAGTTTTCAGAAGCAAGAAATTGCATAGCAGGATAAGATTTTATTTTGAAAGGGAAGAAAAGAACCTTTGGGGCAAGTATCATTCTCATTGCCTGGCCCATGTTACTTTCTCAAAGAAAGGGACACTCTTTTCTTCTCCATTTCACAGAAAACTAAGGCAAAAAGAAATCCTTGTTGATTTCTTACATGGTGATGACATCAGCCAGAGAATTTCATGACATTCAGTCATCAAGTGAGTCATAATTTTTTTCCAGCAGAATATAAGATCCTTGAGGACAAGGACTGTTTATGTTGGGGGAGGGGACGGTGTTTGTCTTTGTGTCCCCAGAAGTTTCAACAGTCAGTGCCTAATAAATGCCTATTAGATTGAATTAAATTATAATTTTATATACATTTACAATCCTGGAGTCAGTGTGGTCATTAAAGAGAAAAGGTCATTTTTTAATCAGAAATTCATAGAGTGGGCTTCATAGTACTAAATTTTGGAAGCCACTTTTTAAAAATCTTCATTGGATTGTTTTTGCCATATATAACACTTTAATCCATAATATAGATGCTTTTTAAATACATTTTTAAAAGTTATCTTAGTTTCAAATAGGAAGTACTTTAGAATTTTAGTGAATATTTTAATCAAATCTATTTTTGTACCAACTGTTTCTTTGCTAGAAAAGGGGAATAGATTTTCTGCAAAAACTCCTGAGACTTCAGTGCTTTTTGTATCCTGGCACTGAATCATTCAGGATAAGAACAGTGGCATTTTTTGCAAATAATCCATGCTGTCTGTATTGAAGGAACCATATTCCTGGGCATTTTTGCAAATCATCCACATCACCCAGCTAATGTCAAAGCCACCTCTATCAATTAAGTAATAAGCATGACTGATGATGAACCTATGGAACAGATGACATCAGGGGAAAACTGGCAGAAATTTCCCCAAAAAGAAACACCAGTGAATCTGTCCATCTAATGAATCTAATTTACATGATTCCTCTCCCTGCTGTTCCCTTTGTAAATAATCTTTCATTTAAATAATTTCCAGCCCAAAAAGCTAGAGTCATCATTATTCTGGGAGCTACAGAGTTTTAATTGGTAAGTCATTCTTTCAACCAGCACATATACTTTTTTAAGCGTTTATCATCACGCACACATGCACACACACACACACACACACACACGCTGGAGTCGGTTAGCTCCATGCTCGATTCAGAATGTAAATACCTTAAAGTCTATTATAGATATTCCTCCATGTTTGAGTACTAATAGTGCCCACAAATATGTCCTAAAAACAGCAGTGTCCAGTACATGGCTGATGTAGGAAACCCTTTGGACAATGATGATGAATGACCTTCTTTTACTTCACTTTGTAACAAAAAAAAAAAAAGCAAGCCAACAAAAACATCTTTTCCTACCCATCAGTACCATTGTCATGAATGATGGAGAGACAAAATGAGAGTTCTAACTTTGGCATTTCAAAGTGTCCCTAGTGGTCAGGTCCTCATTCCTGGGAGCCCACTTAGATCTCTCCCCTAAAAATTGGCACTCTGGAAAACAATACTGATTTCTACAACATTTTCCTGCATCTATTTCATAATGTGTTTGTGTCCACATTATAAAAGCCTGCCTTGAACTGATCTAACTTCAGTTCTATGAAGTTCTGATGTAGGTACTGGAAATTCTTCTGTTTCTTGTTTGTTTGTTTGTTTTAAATCTTGGTAGGATATTTGATTCACTCCTATCTCTCAATTCATCTCTCTCAGAAAGAAAGATGATTTTCCAAAAATCCCCACCCCAGAGACAAACTCAAAAGAAATTTAACATTTCTAGCACCAGCAACAATAAATAAATAAAATAAAATTAGTATCTTTAACAGCAAGGAGGAGGAGAAGCAGAGGGGAAACAGGAGTGGCTTTTGGGGCATTGTTTATGTAGTGAACAGGGCTCAAAAACCATCTATTAAGGTCAAAGCCATTATCTCTTCCTCTGAGGAGCCAAACTGCCTAAATCAGTCACTTCAGTAAATACAGGAATAAAAGCTAAAGAGTGCAATGAAGACACAGATTGGAGAAAGAGTAATAATAGTGTGAGTGGCACAGATGAGGATGACAGCATCACGGGTATCATTACGGTCATTTCTGCATTATCTAGCATTTGAGGATGGTTTTGACAATTTGTCCACAAACAGATAAGATCGCTAGAAAAGCTAACCTTTTAAGGACAAGAAGAACACGTAGTACGCTACTTCTAGGTGAGTGTATGTCTCTATGAGAGTGTATATCCACATGCATGTGCATGCTCCTATAATAAATAATCTTAGTGATTAAATGGAACACTCGGTAGGAATCTTTACAGCTCATTTTCAGTTTCTTCAGTCTTGAGAAGTAAGGTGATGCCATAGGGTGTCTGCAGGAGTTGAGGTGTTACATGTATTACCTGACTTTAACAACTCTATCAAGTTAATCTTGGCACATCTAACTTCTTGGCATCTGTTTTGCCTTTAATGTTGTTTTATGGTTGACACCCACTCAAGGTGCTACAAAGATTGTGAAAATAGGTGGTTATTTTAAAATCTACAGTGTCTGATAACACGCAGAAGTAAATTAGCAATAAACTTTGCAAGTACCCTCATGAGGAAACTCCTAGTTCCAATGAATGTTTGATGGGGGTTTACAAGTTATTAAAGATAGGAGAGGAATCAAGGCCGGGCCTGTGATTTCATTGGCCTAGAGAACTCATTGAATGAGCCAACTCTCCCTTCCAAGGCAAGTGGGCACTTTCCCAGCAGCTGACAGTCCTTGAGAGTTGTCTAGAGCAGTGGGAGGGATTAAGTGACTTGGCCAGGCAGGGCCACACAGTCAGTATGTGACAGAGACAGGATTTTAATCCTATTGCTATCCATTAAACTATACTACCTCTCGTAGAGAAAAGTGATTAGGAAACAAAATCTCCAGTATTTCTTTCATCTCTCTCTTAAGGGATGCAAAAAATAACCTCTAAAACACAAAGTCAGGGCACTCAAATGCGATGACAATAAGCATTTCATGTTGTCTTGGTCTGAATAAATATCAGTTTTTAATACCAACTTAAATGCTCCCCAGTCTTTGGATATTTTCAGATTGTCATGGCTCTTTATAACTTGGAGGCCTTTATTAAAATGCTCTTCCCATGATAGAATAGGAGCATAGATCTAAAGCTAGAAGACATGCCAATCTAGTCCAATCCCTTCACTTTAAAATATGAAGAAACTAACGCCCAGGGAGATTAAGTGAATTGTCAAAGGTCACATAAGAAGTCAGCATCAGAGTTGAGATTTGAACTCAGGTCCTCTGACTCCAAAACCAGCATCCTTTCCACTCTACTTCAATTGCTGTTGTAAAACATGTGTTCATCATAGGAAGAATTGACAAATCTACAAGCCCTACAAAGAATCCTTTGCTCAGTAATAGCATTATCATACAACAGCTTAGCATGTTATGTTAGTGCAAAAAGTTTCAGTTGCTGGTGTCAATTTAATGTTACTTCCTAGAGAAATTAAGCAACATATATGGTTCTTGGGGTCAGAAAGTTTGGCTTTCTCTGTGTTTAAGGCAGACTTGGAAAAACTCTTTAAGAATTTTGCTACTAGCACTGATGCTTGTACACCAAGAGCTAATGTTTCTTCCCCCCTTGACCATTTCCCCCAGTGTTTATTGGTAGGGTTAAGCAGCTTACCAGATCCCATTGATTCTAGATCAGATGACATGGCAATGAATGAAAATCATTTCTGATCCAATCAAGAACTTACAAGACATACATACATACATACACACACACACACACACACACACACACACACCCCAAGGAAAAAATTTAATCAATAGGGTAAGAAAACCTATATATATATTGAAAGCTTATGTCCCTCCTATTTGCATACAAAACTTAACCCAAGAAATGTAATGTAATTACATTAGGTCTCTATCTTCAGATACACAAATCTACCCTGGAGAGGAGCAGCATATGGAAAGAATAGTGACTCTGTAATCAGGGTATTTGGGTTCAAATTCTGCCTCCCGCACAATAGCCATGTGACCGTAGGACTTAACTTCTCCCAGCCTCAGTTTCCTAATCTGTAAATTGAGAGAATTAGACTCTATGACCCCTAAGGTCCCTTCCTGCTCTAGGTCAATGATTCTAGGAACTCTGGAGATCCCAAAACGATGATGGAGGATTCACCATCTAGGCACTCTGAATCCCATACTTTTGAAAGCCCTATGAAGATAGAAACTTGATCCCATTTATCAGTACTTATTACCCAAAGGGACATATATTAATGCCATCCTAAGATAAAAATTAGAAAAAATAATTTAATCCATTCCATGTGAAATGCTACCACACCATAGAAATGTGTGGATGAGGGAAATTTCTTAAGAATCACAAGACATTCTATAGGGAGCAAAATGCAAATCTGCTTTTCAGCATTAATTACAGCTCTGCTACCAATGAAGATGGTAAAGTTCAGATGTTCCTGAACACACAAATCATCCCCAAATTAGGCCGTTCCCAAAGGCATACAGTTCTTTGTGCTGATGGGGAGGAAAGCATGTCAATGAACCTAAGGAGCTCAGTTCTTAAAACTCCTTATCCCTCCCCTTTCCTCTTCAGCTAACCTAAGAAAGAGCAAACAAACAAAAAAAAACCATACACACTGGTAGAAAACTTTTTTTTTAACTTAAGAAGATGAGATACTCCTTTTGAGTGCAGATGAGACCAGAGCTAGAGGCACTTTTCTGAGAGGAGAATGAGGCAGGGCCACTGGGCCGGGGAAACACTCTTTAAGTAAGAATCATTCATTTGACTTGCATCCTAAAGAGAAGGGTACTGCTCTTCCAGCAGGGAGCCCTGGGAAAGGCACAAATGGAGAACCACGGGAAACCTGCCAAAGGCATGTATGGAAACCAATGAGTTAGTGCCTGCCAAGGGATGCACCAGCTATACGGTCATGGCAGAAATGCAGATGAACCCCCTGGTGTATGAAGGCTTGGTAGTCAGAAGTTTCAGCTCTTAGCTACCAGCATAACATTATCTAAAAGGGTCATTTAACTCAAAAAAGACCCAGTTAAAAACACAGATACCTGTTTCACCTAGAAACTTTGATGGATTGGGGGTTGGTAATAAGGGCTTTTTTGCATTCTCTCCACTTTTTTCTTTTATTTTCCATTCCCCTTCTGCTGGACCTGAGCTGTATTAATCCAGTCAAGCATGAAATTATAGTTTGTTAGCTGACAATTCTCAACAGCACCCAGGAGACTAAATATGATATAACAGCCCTGAAAGCTTATAACATGAGCTTAATCAACCATGCTTCCAAGTCACTTATTATTTCATTTACAGTGTCGTGTGTGTAAGACGTTCTGATGTGGTATCTTTGATGCTTTTATAATTTCCTACACAGCAATATTCAGCTCGCTTGCCTTTTTTTTTTTTCAAAGTCGGTTAGTAACTTTTCAAGAGCCCCAATTGCACAGAGCAATACTGGTAAGCGGCACAGTCCCTGTGGAACATTTGCCTTTTCACCTTCAGAGAGTTACTTTTTGTAAGAAAATGGTCAAACTAGGCAATGCTGGCTAATGTTGGTAACATATACCTATGATCAGAGTGGAATTAGGGATGGGAAAGAAAATCAGCATGGTAGCTGGGGTCTCCAAAGTATCCATTCATGAATGGTTTTCTCCTCTAGTAGAAACGTTTTGAATCAATCTTTTCAAGAACCTGAGTCAGACGTTGGTTGTTCCTAGCCCTGAAAAATATTTAAGATGAAATGAGAAACAAATATGATAGCCTGGAGACCATCAGAGAAAAGAAATATGGCAGCCTGGGGGATTTGGTAGTCAAGAAGTAAAGTAGTGGAAGGTTATAAGTTGGGGTAATGACAAAAGTCAAGTAAAAAGGGGAATAGGGAACAAAGAACCTCAGACTCCTGAGGTTGGATAAAGAAAACTGGGGATCAGAGCTGGAGAAAAGAATCAGAACCTAATGCACTTCTAAAGATCATAGGATTTTAGAACTAGATATTCTTTTCTAACTCCCTCATTTTACAGATGAAGAAACTGAAACTCAAAGTCACACAGATGATAAGGGGCAGAGCCAGACTTCAAACTGAAGTTCTGTCTCCAAATCCAGTGCCTTGGAGAGAATAGTTAAATTGAATGGGTGAACAAGACCTGCTACGCCAAATGAATCTATGTGCCGATTAATCCCTATTGTTTTAAATACTACCACACAGATCATAATGAATTATAAATGAAAAAACCATATAGGTTGGAATTAGTGAGAGAATATTGGATCGGAATATTGATTGGTGGTGAGGGACATTTGTCTAAATAATAAAGCCATTGAACTTGGAAGGACCAAGAATAAAACCTGCTATTAGATCAGGTAAAAGTGATAAACTCAAGGGACTCTCAAATGAATGATGATAAGTCACTAAGATTACTTACTATTCCCACAAATAGAGAAATAAAATCTCATGCCCAAAGGAGTCCAAGCAGAGGAATAGTGACTCTTTCTCAGATATACTAACGTTGATAATGATAGGAGTAACAGAATGAGGAAGAGGGGATGGGGGAGAAGGAGTGATGGTAGCAGCAGCAGTAATAGTAGTCATAGCAGTAGTAAGAGTAGCAGTTAGTAGTAGTCATAAACAGGTAGTATTGATCCTTACAGTTTACAAGTGCTTTACATTTACTACCATACTAACCCTAAATAACCTGGCACTCTATCTGCTGAGCCACCTGGCTGCCCCAAGCCTTTTGTGTAGTCATCTGAAAATGTGGAATTGACTCCAACAAACAGACAACTATGAGCTGATTTCATTACTTGATTTTTGAGTTAGATGTTAGAAACTTTTTTTTAAAGATTTCTTCTGTCATCAATAGAAAAGATTTGTTTGGTTTTGGTTTTGGTTTGTGGCAGGAAATTTATTTTAAGGAATGTTCCAGGTACACTCAATAGAAATAAATATACTAATATTTTTTCATTCAGAGGTCTGTGGATAGATTGTAGGGGATCCATGAACTTATCTGGGAAAATACACCTTTATTTCAATATAATTGGTTTCCTTTGTAATCCTATCTGTTTTATTTTATGCATTTAAAAACATTCTGAGAATGGATCAGTAGGTTTCACAGGAAGAGAATGACAAAAAAGTTTAAAATCACTGTTTTAATGGGACTTTGCTCCCTCTTTACTATGACTACATCAGAAGTAGGCCAGTTACACACAGAGCTTTTTTCATCAAACCAAATATAGTCGTATCTCTGGCCCTGATTTAACAAAATGATGCCTTACACCCTTCACATAGTCCTAAGAACTACTTGGCCTCCCAAAAGAGCCCTAGTTGTGTGACCTTGGGCAAGTCACTTAGCCCTGTTTGCCTCAGTTTTCTTATCTGGAAAAATGATCTGGAGACAGAAATGGCAAACTAACTTCAGTGTCTTTGCCAAGAAGACCCCACATGGGATCACAACGTGGCTGAAGTGACTGAATAACAAATATATTTTTTAATAACAGGCAGCCTCATTCTGCATCAAATGATGTTCCAACTGGGTCCAAAGGCTGTCTTGTTTAGGGCAAGTCACTTAACCTCATTGAGTCCCAGTCCCCTCATCTATAAAGAGAAAGTTGAATTAGATAACTTCGCAAGTCCCTTCCAGCTCTAGGCCTATGTTTCTATAATCCTAAGTCATTTAGCCACTTGAAATCCCCAATTTTGCTTCTATGAATTGAAAGGGTCAAACTAGATTATTTCTAAGGCCCCTGTCAGTTCCAACACCTCTAATCAGGTAGCCTGTGATATCTTCACATAGCAGATAATTGCTAAAAGGTTTGGCAGTTTGAAAAAGAAAAAAGCTTTTTAAAAAAAAAAAAGCTTGCCGTTTAAAAAAAGAGTCCACAGTAGCTTTAGGAAAGCTAGCTATTCTTGAGATTTAAACATTTTAAAGATCATAATCTACCTGAGGAAAGGAATCCCCAAGGGTAGGAGGCTATCCTTGACATTCCGTCTCTGGTACAAGAAACTCTAGTCAGAGAGTGCTTACCTTGAAACTGACGAAGCAGTGGTAGCAGTTTTTTATGTATGTATCTTCCCCAGAGTCTGCAATTAGTTTTCTTTGAAATGTAAAGGCAGCCAGCTGTAGGAGTTGAGAAAGTAATTATCTAGCCGACAAGATCCTTGGGATTTTTGTGGTTTTCTTTTTTGGTGAAATTAATAGTCACATCAATTTATGGTGCTCCATCTATCAGGCAGCATCAAGAATGTGACCCAGAAGTGAATTTTCCATATTACTGAAGTCTCCCCCCAACCCTATCCGTTGTAAAATGATTTTCTTTTTAATAATTTTTGATGGAAGCATTTCAAAAATGTGTTGCATGCTTATCTGTGAAGTAAAACAGCAGTCCCTGAAGAGAAGGGACTTTTCCTCAATGTTTCAAGGCTTTCCAATATCCTTCATACTATAAAACAGACCTAGATCTCCTCAATGGCTATTGAGGCTTATAGGGTGATTTAGCCTCATATTACATGGCCCCAGATCAAATTGCAATTGATTCTGAAGCTTGTACTGCCATCCTATTAGCAATTGTCTCTCTCTTCACCATCTTCTAAAAAGTTCCCCTTCCTTTGCTTTCAAAATTATTTGATTAAATCTAATAAGAATCGAAAGAAACCAGATAACCAAGCTTGTTAAATTAAGTACCTTAATTTTATACGCAAGTCTAAATTCTGATGAGAATTTAAAGGCAAATCCATTTATTATATGAGAAATAAAATTCAAGGGCTTTGTGACAGCCTTTTGTGGAAAACACTCTCTCTATCAACTTCTATGTTCATGACTGTGCTGCAGTTTGGTATAAGCCTGCCAGAAGCCTGACTCTTGGGTAAATGGGATTTTATTATATATACAGAGATGTTTAATGGTCTAGAGTTACCTTCCTAGAAACATAAAAAATAAATAAATAAATCTTAGATAGACACTAATGAAATGCATAAGATTTTCCCAAGAGTGTGAAATAACTTGGCTCTGAAATGGGGGCCTGGTAATTAGAGCGTTGGAATGAAACTCAGGAATTATGAATTCTGTTCTCAGCTGTGCTGCTGACATCCTGCATCTCCTAAGGCAAGCCATCTAACTTTCCTGCCCACAGAGGAAAGCACCTACTTGAGCTTACCATTTATGATGCCCCCTCAAAGGTCAAGGTCCAACATGCAATTTAGGATCCCAATTTAGTCTGTTTGCTTGCAAATGAACCTTATGATCTTGAGATCAAAAACACCACACACCCTTTGTCATGGGATAAAGTTCTTGGGTTTATAACCTTAGACCAAGAACTTTTTCTTCACACTCAATACTTACTAGTAATTTATTCTTTCCAAACACACACCTAAGAATTTGGGTGATCTGTGAATTTTTTGCTTTTTTTTTTTCTTAATGACACTAGAAAAACATTTGAAAGTGTTAAACAGTACTTCATAAGAACATGAAAATGGGAAATCCTTTTTCCAATTTCTACCATTCTTAGGAGGTAGTGAGATGCTCACTAAAAGTCTTTAGCCAAAGCCTAGATGACCATTCATTAGGATATTATGAGGGGATAGTTCTTTAGGTGTGAATTGGTTGTACTGAATAGACTTCAAAGCCCTTTCTGGTTCTGAAATTCTATGGTATAGTCATTCTGTGAATGTCGTTCAGCAACTTAATAAAGTCAGATTTCACAAGGACTCCTGCCCTGTCTCCATGACATTGAAAGGACATTAACAAGCTGGAGAGGATCCAGGAGGCAAACAGAATGATGAAGGGCCTCCTGTCCATGTGATATGAGGATAAATGGAAGGAACTTGGAATCTTTAGTCTGAAGATGAGAAAGCTGAGAGGGCATGATAGCTGTCTTCAAGTCCTTGAAAGATTTTTGTGGAGAAGAAGGATTAGATTTATTCTGTTTGGCCCTAAAACATAGAACTTGGAGCATTGGTTAAAAGTTACATAAAAACAAGTTTATTTTTGAAAAACCTCATAGTAATTATAGCTACCAAAAGTGGAAGTATTTGACTCTGGAGATTGGGGGTTCCCTCTCACTAGATGATTAACTATCTCTGTATTCAACCCAAGCAAAGGAAGGATGGCTACTTGTCAGGCATGTTGGAGTGGAAATTTGCCCTTCTAGACCCAAAATTCTGTAAGCGTGATTCTGCATCGACAAATAAACTCACCCAAGTCAGACAAAGAAACTCCCGATGAGGATTTGGGAACAGACATGAAACAAATTGCAAATGTAAGTTCCCAGACTAGGAGTACCAGCCTTGATCTTGTATAAGCTCAAACATCTCCTGGAGCAAAAGGGTCTTGCCCGGCACCTGGAGTTTTATACTTTCCTATGTAAACTACAGAGCAGGATTATTTGGAATTTAATTTAGCTTAGCATTATCTCCTGTCTACTCCTAATTTTTATCCAGTCAATATTTTCTCTTGCAATTCATAAAAAAAAACACAGAAATTCACACTATAGTAATCAACCAACCAATCAAGCAGTAAACATTTATGAACCACCTGCAATGTGCTAGCTATTGGGATACAGAGGCCAAAAGGGGAAAGTTCCTGCCCACAGAGAGCTGATATTCTGATATTCTATCAGAAAGGCCTCAAGGGGGTAGTGCTACTTAGCAGCTAATGGTGGCTAGTCCCTCTTCACCTTAACACCACTCTTGCTGCCCCATTAAAAATAGGTCAGGGTTGGGGGGCCAAACACAGACAGTATCTCTTCTGTCCCCAAAGGTTGTTGTTCATTCCATGTGCCCTAGAAATCTCTAATAGTTCTAAGTCACAAGTTGTCTACCAAAAAAAGTTGCAAACCTTCCATCTGGTGATACCTCCCTCCGTCTCAGTTCTTTCAGTCTTAAGACCTGTTTTGTTCCCTATTCAAAGGAAATTGTTAAGTGATAGCACTGATGTAAACATAAATAAATAAATAATGACGTGGGAAGCCATAAATGTTTGAAAGGTCTACTTGTGATATTGGCACTGAATCATTTGGGGAAATGCCAGAACCTTTTCCCTGGCTGACTTTGGAGGCACATGCTTGACCTCTCCTTTTGAGAAGGTGGTACCCTGGGTTTGAGTCCAAAAGACTGGATCTATCATTTACTACTGGTATTACTTGTAGTGAATTATTTTACCTCTCTGGGCTCAGTCTTCCCATTTAAAAAAATGAGAGAGTTGCATTAAATGGTGTCTAAAGTCCCTTCTTCTTCTAAATTTATGATTCTTACAAGAGAGAACCAAAGTGATTGGGGACAGTGCTGTATAGTAGAAAGAACCTGGATTGAAAATCAATGGACCCAAAGATTGAACTCCTGGTCTGTCACTCACTTACCACTCATGGAACCTTGGACAAGTCACTAAACTTCTTGGGACATAGGGCCTAGATTGAATCAGGGCTTCTTTACTTTTTGGGGTTGTGCAACCCTTTGGCAATCACTCTGGTGAAACCTATAGGTCTCTTCTCTGAATACTGCTTTTCAATGCATAAAGTAGAATACAGAGAATTATAAAAGAAATCATTTTTAATTGAAATAGTTATCCAGATATGTTTTTAATATAAATTCATGGAACTCAACTTAAGAACACCTGGTCTAAATGATTTCTGAGGTTCCTTCTAATCAATCAGCAAGCATTTATTAAGCCCCTACTATGTGGAGGGCAGGTAGGTGACGCAATGAATAAAATGTCAGGCCTAAAGTAAGAAAGACTCATCTTCCTGAGTTCAAATCTGGCCTCAGACATTTATTAGCTGTGTGATCCTGGGCCCTGTTTGCCTCTGTTTTCTCATCTAAAATGAGCTGAAGAAGGAAAGGGCAAACCATTCCAGTATCTTTGCCATGAAAACCCCAAGTGAAGTCATGAAGATTTAGACATGACTGAAAAAACAACTGACCAACAATAACTCAATAGGCTAAAGATGCAAAAACAGACTCAAAACAGTCCCTACCCTAACAGACCTTGCATCCTAATAGAAAACATGCTCATAAAAAAAACATAAGAGATACAAGTAACTTGAGTCAGAAAGTAGATGGAAGAGAACCAGGAACCTAGAAAGGTCTCATGCAGAAGATGAAGCTTGATCTTGGGTCTTGAAAGAAATTGGGGATTCCAGCAGGTAGAGATGAGGAGATAGCCCTTTCCAGGAGGGAGAGGGAGGAACAGTCACTGCAGAAACAGAGAGAAGTAGAGTGCTGTGTGTGAGGAACAAGAAGGAGGTCTGCTTGGTTTACAAATGAGCAGTAATATCAAAATCAAATAGAAATGGATCCCTGTAGGCCCATATATTGACTTAGAAAACCATAAATTCACATTATCTATGTTGTGACATATTTTTATTTATTTTTTTAAAAATATTTCCCAATTACTTCTTCAGTCCATACTTGAGAGTGGTGTGGCATATTTGACAGTTGTTCTATAGAAGATGTGGAAGGGAGTAATAGATAATCTGGCTAGAAAAGCAGGATGGGGTCAGATGCCAAGGACCTTAAAGGGTCTTCCACAGACACTACAAGCTATAAACATGAAATATGCTGCAAGAAGCTTAAAATAATTCTACTCAATGTGTAGAAAAACATTGTATGTGATCAGTGTAGGATAAAATCAACTTGATCAACTTTTCATCACATGAGATTCTTAGAGGAATAACTGTCACATCCATCCTTTCTTATGCTTCTCTAGCTGTTCTGGTCTTCCAACCTGAACAATAACTGAATTTGAATTTCCTCTAACAAGAATTGAAATCTTCCCCCTAAGGAATTCTCAATGCTGGAGATGATGCTGTGTGTCCCAAGGAGTTAAGCTTTTAAGATCCCTTGTTGGCTTACTCATTCAAATCTGTGCTGATACAGAGCAGACGCTATTCTGAGACCATGTGTAAGTAGGATATCTAATATAAATTGTTATAATGAAATATGCACCAAGGCAAAGCTGATGTAGTATTTTTCATGTTCTCTGAGCAAGTAAAGCTGTAAAACCCATATACTATTATTTTACTTGCTGCTGAAATGATGATTCATCAGGTTAACATGCTTAATTAAAAGTCATATTTGAAACTGCGAAGGGACAGTTAATTTGCTGTTGGCATTTGCTAGATAGAACACAGTTCAGGATGTGATGGAACCATTTTGTTGACTTGCCCTTCCCAGTAAGAATAAAAAGTAGATAATCTGTGCTTTTTAGGAAATACCAAAAGTACAAGACCCATGAAAAGGTAATTAAACATGCACTATAGGGTCCACTCATAATAACAAATATCATTAAACTTTTTGCTTAAAGTGATAGTGCCCAAATTTATTATAAACTGTTCATACCTCATAGATACTGAATTGAAAGGGAGCATGGAATTGACTGCGTTGAATCCCCTAATTTTACAAATGAGGATAAACTGACATTAAGAGAAGCTAAGTAACATGCCCAAGATCACTTAGCTAGGAACCATTAGAAGTGGGTTTTGATACAATGTCTGGCACATAGTAGGCATTTAACAAATGTTGATTGATTGACTGATTGCTCCCAAGTTTTTGGAATCTCAAATCCAGTTCTCTATCCACTGAGCCAGGCTGCTTTTCAGAAAGATCATCACTTTTGGTTTTTCATGAGCAGTTTCCATGACTGTTGAATTTCAACTCTTTGGTTTTTACGAGGTTAAAACTCTACTCCCTACAAATTTGTACAGAATTTAAAAATAAAGACAGGAACATAACTCTGTTCATCTCAACTTCGAGTACATAAGTCATCTTTCTATTTTCTCTTTCCCAGGAAGCCCATGTGTGTCTTAGAATTTGAGCCTCAGCCTGCATTTCCATAAATTCACTAAGCTGAGGAGGCCAAGTCACACACACAGTCTCTGAACTCACTACCTTTCTCCTCAATCCAAGTTAAAACCTTGTGGGTCAAAACCAAGCCAGCTTCTACTTTCTGTGAATTAACTTCCAACTTCTTTCAAGTACATGGAAGACTATTTCTCAGACTTTTCCCCTAGTGACCAGCTTTATTTTATCCCACCAAAAAAAAAAAAACTAGTCTACAAGTCTTCAGATTCCCTAAGAAATGGAAGGACAAAAGAGACAGGAAATGTAAAGTAACATAAAGATTTATGGACCCTTAAAGCCCTCAGCATTATCTATTCTGTTTCTTTAAAAGAGGAAATAACTGAGATCCAGAGAAGGAAGCAACTGGTCCAAGGTCACTATTAAATGGCAGAACTGGGTCTCCCCCACAGGTCTTCTGATTCCAAATCTATCTCTCTCCCATCCAAAGTGAATCAGTGAGAAGCAGCAAGGACAACTTCCCATTTTCTTGACTTTCATTCTCATCATTGTGGGTCTTCAGGTATTTGAGTCTGTTAAGGAGAGTGTGTTCTACCAAAAATTCTAGGCTAAGCACCAGGATACCTGATTTCTAGTTCCACTGGGCCTAACTTAACTAGCAGTTGGGGCCTGGGGCAAATTTCTTCCTCTCAATGGGCCTCAGTTTCCTCATTTGCAAAAGGAATATTAGATGACCTCTCCAGCTATGGGGCCCAATCAAATCTGAACAGCAGACAGATTCCCAGGCAGCAGGGTTCAAAGACAAAAGAAAAAGAACTCAGAAAGAGTAAGGAAAACATCTCGCCACAATTCATTTGAGGAGATGAAAAAAAGCTACAACCAAATATTTGGAGCTTCCGGGAGGACAAAAAAATTAATCGAAAGGAAATGAAGCAGCCTCCAAGGAAGAGGTGACTGTGTTTCAAAGAGCAGCAAAAATCAATGAGGCAAAAGAAGTCTGCCTATGAAAACCAATGAGGTGAGAAGGGACTGACCATTTGCATCCATTGTGGGCCACTGAGCTGCAGGAGAAGCAGTTTGCCAAAAAGAAATTGTACCACTTGTCCACACGGGAATGACAGCAGGCGTGACAGGTCCGTGCTGAAGTTCAGGATGAGCATGAGGAGACAGGTTGCTGTTTTTAAGGGCACTGGATGGGCCATGGGTACTTTGGCGTACAGGCAAGTTAATCTCAGGGAAAGACCTTATTGCTATCAAGTACAAAGAATAGCGGTTTACAGGTCTAGGCACTTGGTCTGGGATTTCTTCCTGCTAACCAACCAGACCGCAAGGACCTGTCCTGTTGTGGGCTCCTCCTCTCCTTGACTTTTGATTTGTATTTATAGATTCTGATTCTGTTTTTACCTCCTCTTCCCTCACCTGGCCCCCCACCTCCACTACCAATCACTCTTCTCTCTGCCTGCTAGCTCACTGAAATCAGTATTGGCCTTCATCAAGGCAGAGTGCAATTAATCCACACCTGCTGGCCCTAGACAAAGTCTTGTCTCTCATGAGTTTATAACAAGCAGGAGGGAGGGAGTCACTTCCTTTTTCTACTCAGTAGAACATTCAGAGATTATCCCCCATTACGTGACCATTACACATTCTTTTATATGTCTACATGTCTTTGCTGACATCCTTTACACTGTTTCCTCCATTTCTCCCTCCATTTCTGTATCTTATTGCAGTCTGTTCACTCCAATCATGCACCTTATCAGCTCTGAGTGATATTCATTTTCATATAACATCACTGACAGAATATAGGTATTAAAAAGATAGATCTGTTTCAGAGAAGCCCAAGATCATTTAAAAGAACTTTGTAATTTCCCAAAGGCAATCTACTCCACTGTCCTCTTCCCATTCAATTCTGGCCTCAATTCATTGACTATGAGAGATAGATAGATAGATATGGAAAGTTAGATTAGATAGATGGATGGATGGATGAATGAATAAATAGACTGATGGATGGATGGATAGATAGAAAACTGGATGGATAGGTAGATCTACCATTTAGATAGATAGATTGGAAAGTGGTAAATGAATAGGCAGACAAATGATAGATAAATAGACAGATAATACATAAATCTATAGATAGAATGATAGAACATACCCATATATACATACATATTATTAGACAAGCTGCCTGTATAACAAACCTGGGGTATAGAGTCAGAGACAAGGCACCAATTGCAGTATCTTATTCAAGGAACCGCAAGAAGGTCACTGTGGCTGGATCATAGACTACACTGGGGACTTGCGGGGAGAGAGATATGCATTTATGTAGCACCTGCTATATGCCAAGAATGAAGTAAGAAGACTAGAAATGTAGGAAGGGGTAAGGTTATGAAGGGTGGGAAAAGCCAGAGTATTTTATGTTTGACTTTGGCAGTAATAGAGAGCCAGTGGAGTTTACTGGATAGGGGAGTAATGTAGCCAGACCTGTGTTTGAGGGAAACCCCTCTGGCAGCTGAGGAGGATGGACCAGAGTGGAAGAGACTTATTTGCTTATCTGTTTAAATGTTGTAAAAGTTCCCCAAGGGCACCAACTGTCTTTTGCTTTTCTTTATACCCCCAGCAATCAGTATCTTGCCTGACAGATAAGAAATGCTTATTATTATTAATAAGGTACTTAATAACTATTTGTTGACTGACTAATGACCCACTACATTGTTTGCCTCATCTACCTGAGCCCCTTTTCTTGTGATTCTGGAAACTGCTGCCTCATCCTTTTTCTCTTGGTGACTGAGCCTTTGTTGGAAAAGTAGAACCATTGAGAGACTGATTTAGATTTGGGTTCCCTGGACACGCAGATCTTTAGGGTATAAAGTCACCATCTATCTCCTGCAGCCCATACCTAAGCAGAATCCCTCTCAACAACATACCACACCTCCAAATGGACCCCCCAGGGATGAGGAGCTCACCCCTCCAGGAGACATCAAAGCTGTCTTTAGGGCAGCTGCCAGAGAGTTTTTCCTTGGATCAAGCTCTCACCTGCCTCCATTCATATTAGCCCTGGTGCCCTGTCCAGGGCTGTAGCTGCTACAGCATCTCAATATCATCTGTCTACAAACAGAATATTGCATCTCTAGCCAGGACAGATTCTAAATTTCCCCAGATTTTGCTGCATTTTCATGTGTCTCTATCCCAGATAATTAGACTTCCTTCGACATTAGCATCCCATTAAGATGATGGGGGAAGTTCACACTTCCCTTTGTGTTTTTGTTTCAGGCTGTTAGGCAGTGATTCAATGAGACAGCCTTGCTCTTTTGTATTGTCAAGGATATCTTAAAATCAGAAAGACTATACATATTTTATTTTTAAGGTGGAAATTTTAACTACTTGGGGGGGGAAGCATGACTTTTGCTTAGATTCTTAGTTTCAAATCTTGTTGGCACAAAAAGCTGGTAAACCTTGTTCGATGGTAAGAAAGACACACAAGAAAGAAAGATTTTTGAATGAGAAGATCCTGGGTTAGGATTCTAGTTCTGTCCCTCCCTGGGTCTCAGTTTTCTCCTCTGTGAAATGGGGGTGATGGAGGTGAAGGGGAGGTAGACCAGATAACCGACCTCCAACCTTCAAGGACCGTTCCAATTCTAGAGTTTTGATACCCTGATCCTTCAGGTTCACTATGAGCAAGCTTTGTCTACTTTCTTATTTACATACATTACAAGTTAAAAGCATTCTTTGAAGGCTGCCTTCTCTTTCCTGTGGCCAAATCACATAATGACGTCCCCACATATATCACTCCAATTATCCAACTTTCAATGAAAGAAGAAAGCTACAATTTGGCCACCAGGTGGTGGCATCATCACTTCCCTCTATGACAATGGAAATTTACATGTGGTTTCTCCTTGACCCAAAAAATTCTGTAGCCACACCCATAAACATCCACAGACACCCTGATTGGAGCAAGCGCCACGCTAAATATGAGCCCATGGACTTATAAAAAATTGCATCAATATCTTTTGCTTTGATATCACCTTCCTTTCCAAATATTCTTCCCCTACCCAATCAGTCATCCCTTGTAGCAAAGAATTAAAAAAAAATAGTTAATTAAAATTAATCAATCCATCAACACAGTTTGACAGTTCCACACCCAGAGACTTTCACCTCTACAAAGAAGGAATGTTTTCTTATCTCTCCTTCAAGGACAAGTACTTTTAACCAGAGAAAGAAAAATGTAAGCATTTCCTATGTCTACCCTAAGCTTCAGGGCTTTTTTTGTTTTGGTTTTTTTTTTATGTTGAGGAAATGAGAGGGCAAATGGACTGTAAGTTCAACTGATTTCAAAACAGGAAGAGCGTCCTGGTAGCAAGAATACAAAGCAGCCCACTGCTAGTAGTGAGAGAAGATGGAAAAATAAAGAAGCGAGTTTTATTTCTTTTTTCCCTCATTTTTTTATAATGAATAGTGTGTTTTCTGGTGAAGCACTCTTCTTTTTCATTTGGTATACCTTCTTAGGACTTGGAGGTTAGCTGGGCAGGGAGTGGATAGTCAAGAGAACCAGCATTTATTAAGAGCTTACCATGGACCAGGCACTGTGCTAAGTGTCAGTAATGCAAAAAAAGACAAAAACAGTCCATCCCCCAAGAAGCTCACAATCTAATGGGAGACACAACATACAACCAGCTAGGTATATACAAGATATAGACAATAGAGGCAAATAGAGTGATGAACTTGGGATTCCAATCCTGTCTTAGAGTCTGTGTGACCCTGGGAAAGTTACTTAAATTCAGCCTCAGTTTCCCAGTCTGTAAAATGAGAGTAGTAAAGTGCCTACCTCCTAGGGTTGAGGTGAGGATTAAAGGAGGTAAATATACAAAGAAAGTACTTTGTAAACTTCAAAGCAAATGCTTTTCATTTTTGTTGCTCAGTCATTTCAGTCATGTCCGACTCTTTGTGACCCCCATTTGGGGTCTTGGCAAAGATACTGGAATGACTTGCCATTTCCTTCTCCAGCTCATTTTACAGATGAGGAAACTAAGGCAAACAGGGTTATGTGACTTGCCCAGGGTTGCACAGCTGGTAAGTGTCTGAAACCGGATTTGAACTCAGGAAGATGAGCCTTCCTGACTCCAGGCCCAGGCTGCCTCAGAAGAGATGCTAACTATACCATCATCATCATCATCACCACTACCGCCATCATTACTGATGATGGTGATGGTCCAGTTTCAGAGTACTGGTTGTTTTTACCTTGAAGTTAGCTGTTTTCTCATGCACCTCTAATAACGTTTATCCCACATTTATCTGTTCATTATGGGTAGAAGAGGGTGAGAGTGAGAAGTTCAGGCCTCTCTTGAGCTGATCCTAGGGGCAGCCTTGGAGCCTTTGGCCTGACTTGAGAACATTCTCTCCAAAGGATTCTGGTCAGAATACCAGAGGAGTAAGTCTCCGGCCCTCCACCATACTCTCTGTCAAAACACTTGCAAGGAAAATTTCGGAGGCATTTCAACTGGAATTAACCTGAGAAGACTGATTTCCTAAAGGTACGTGCTCTGTCTCCTGGCAGAGCTGAGGATATTTTTGCTCCTGAAGTAAAAAAAATAAATAAATAAAATGAAAAACATTACTTTGGTAGTCTACTCACCCCCATGATGTATGAAGGACTGCCATTCCCATTAATAATCAATGATTGCCTAGCAAAGGGAAAATGGGCCCTTGGCAAAGAGTAGATTTGAGTGCAGTGCTTTTAAATTCAAAAAAGTAGTTATTAAAGCTCTTTTTTAATCATTCTAACTATGGTTTGATTAGATAAATGACCTGTCTAGGTTCAGGTGCTTCAAAAACGTGCTAAGTAGCTGATCCTTAAGTGAAATGAATCCAGTACATAGCAAGTAGCAGATCCTAGACCAGAGCTGGAAAAAGATGAAAAGGACTCAAGGAAGGTCTTTCTCCATTCCTCCCTGTTCACCAAAGATTGTTCCTTAATTGCATTTCCAAGGCTGTTGTGTCTGAAGATGAAGCTAGGCTTCCCTTGGTTGCACACCTGAGCTTTGCTATAGTTTGTCTTTCATTATTGCTAACAACTTTTTATTGAATTTTCTGGGGAAATTAACTTGCAACAGAATACACAGAGTGTTTATGGAGACATTAGGGTAAGCCATTGCAGGCTGTTAGCTCAGTCTCATTTTGTGAGATAACAGGTACATGCTTCCTACAGCAGACAAATGAGCATGACTGACCGTTCATGCCTCTGACATTTACTAGCTTTGTGACCTTAGGTCAGACATTTTACCTCTATGTATTTCATTTTATCTCTAAAAGGAGGGAGTTGAACTAGCTGGCTTTTTGGGTCCCTTCCAGGGCTACAAGGTAGTATAGAATACATCCCCTGCCTCCCGCGAACTTCTAACAAAGAAGGGATATAAGAAGGTCATGCATGCTCCTTCTGCATAGCTATGGGGGTAAAACAGCATACAGTGTCTGACTTAGGGGAAGTCTTTAGTTAGTTTACTCACCTGGTGTTTTTTTTTAATTATTTGTTATAAAGGACTCTTTAGGAAAGGGAGAAGGGAAACATCCATTGGGAAATATGGATGATATGAAAGAAAAATAGAAAAATTTATCTAAAAAGTTAACAAATGTTGTGGTCAATTGCCATGTCCCACACCAGCCAGACTTAGGGACAAATTATCTGTCTTCAAGTATTTGAAAGTCTGTCTATGAAAGAAGGGTTGCTGTTGTTCAACAGTATTTGACTCCACGTTGCTTTTTCACTAGGATGGTTAGCCATTTCCTTCTCCAGTTCATTTTACAGATGACAAACTGAGGCAAAGAGGGTTAAGTGACTTGCCCAGGACCACATAGCTAGTAAGTACCTAAGTGTAGATTTGAACTTGGGACTTCTAGACTCCAGGCCCTGAACTCTATGGACTACGTTACCTAGCTGCCTGTTGAAAGAAGGATTAGATTTATTCTACTTGGCCCCATTGGAATAAGAGAGTTGCAAAGGGGAAGATTTATGTTTGAGAACATGAAAAACTTCCTAGCAATAATAACTCACACAAAAGTAGAAGAGGCTCATTCAAGAAGTCATGGTTTCCCTTTCATTGGAGGTCTTCCAAGGTTGGACACCTACTTGCTGCAAAGGAGACTGTTGGATCATAACCTTAGAACTAGAAGGGATGTCAGAGGTCCCATAATCTAAACCTTCAATTTGAAGATAAGAAGGCTGAGACTCAGAGATAGGAAGCAAGGGGTCCGACATGGCTCAGGTAGTTCGTAGCAGCATTGGGATTCCAACGTAAGATTCTCCGGCTCCAAAGCCAGCTTTTTTTCCATTGTGCCATGATGTTTTCCTGTTCAGGTCTGGATTGGACCAAAAGGGCCTCTAGGGACTCTTTTAGCTCCATGATTCTGATAGATTCACTTTGTGTGATCCTTGCCGTTGCATTATTGGGTACTTAAATGCTCTGTTGGGACACTGCTAATAACAGTGATGGTTAGGCTGACAAGTGAAGCCACTGGTTACCCAGCGTCAAAAAACATCCTGGAAAATCATGTGAAAATGCCAAGGAGAATTGGAGGAGGCCTATCCCAATGTTCTTCATGTTCCTCAGCTGGTCTGGTACTCAACGTTATCATCACCATGGGCAATATAGTTCAAATTAAAAGAAAACTTATTTCATCCCATGAGTGGCATGTACTATAAAAAGAGGATCAAATCAACCCATTCCCTACCTCTAGAAAAGGCATTGTAGTTATCTGAAGAAGGTTGCTGGATTACCATGCTTTCTCTACCAATTCCCCAAACCAAGTACCTTGCCCTCCTCCTTTTCTCATTTTTCACCTTCATTTTAAGTGTTAGCTTCACCCATTGGAAAGTAATTTCTTTAAAGGCAGAGAATATCCTTCTTTCTGCTTGTATGTATGTTCCCTGTGCAAGCTTAATAAATTAAGTGTAAGCTTCATAGACCTTTGTTGATTAACCAAGTCAGAAAGTCCTGAAGACCCGAATTCTAATGCTCTACGGGGTCAGGCAACATTTCCCTGGGTCTCAGTTTCCTTACCTGCCAGATGGAGATAGCAAGAATAACAGGGTGGTGAAACAGAACAGATGAGAGGTAATTTACATAAAATGCTCCGTAAATGTGGACTTTTTAGTGATTATTATTATTTATAATTATTTTTATAAAATGTCATCTAAGCCAATTATGCCAATATGTAAAAATCAGAAACCTAACAGGATAAAAATGTAAACTTAGTGTATCATAAGATACACCAAGATTTATGTATCCAATATAATCAATGATCTGTACATTTGGGGATTTGGAGTAGGAAAGGAAAAGGAAATTCTATGTGTGTTCCAAAGATGAATATATCAACAATCATTTATTCAGCTTTACTCTATACTGGGCACTGTGGAAGTCTTGGGGAAACGTAAAAAAAAATCCTGTCCTCAAGCAATTGACTGGAATTAAATGGAACTAAGTGAAAGAAGTTACATGCTTACAAATTAATCCATAATCTAAGACAGTCAGTGATTATTACAAACAAGAAAAACAGAAAGTAGAGTGTTAAGAGAGGCATCCCCTTCTGTGAAATGGGGATGTAAAAAGGGGAGGGTGATGTGCTAGAGCTGGGAAGACTGATCTTCCGGAGTTCATATCAGACACATACTAGCTGTGTGACCCTAGGCAAGTCACTTAACCCTGTTTACCTCAGTTCCTCAACTGTAAGATGAACTGGAGAAGGAAATGGCAAACCACTGCAGTATCTTTGCCAAGAAAACCCCAAATGGGGTCACAAAGAGTTGGACACAACTGAGATAACTGAGCAGCAGCAATGAGATGATGAGAATCTGAATTAGGATGACAACAGAGGCAATGGAAAAGAGAGTTGATTTCAGCAATTTGGTCAAAAGATATTGGTTGTCTCCCAGGGATAGACAATGTATAAGGTGCTGAAAGAAACAGAAAAATAAGTAAAGTATGGCCCCAATGTTATACAATTAGGTCACAGTCTAAGAGAACTTGAGATCAGTACACAAGTACATATCATAGAAATTGTAATATAAATGCATTAGAGAGTGCCAAAACATACTGTGGGAGTCTAAGGGAAGGAAAGGTCACTTCCATTTGGAGGGATCAGAGAAGGCTTCAGGAAAGTGTTGTGGCAAAGGTGAGCTTTGAAGAACTTCAGGATGTGGATATATAGGGTGTGGAGGGGGAGGCAGGGTACAATGTAAGCAAAGGAAAAGAGGCAGGAAAAGGCAAAGGCAGTTGGAGAAACCACAAATAGCAAAGTCTGACTGAAGTATAAAGCACAGAGGGGAAATCAAACTGGAAAAACAGGTTGAACCCAGGATGTGTAAGGTCACCAGTGTCAGATCAAGGACTAAGGACTTCACTCAGGGGGCAATCGGGAGCAATTTAAGGTTTTATAGCAGAGGAGTGGAATGAGCAGATATTGACATAAGGAAAGGACTATAGCCAGAGTTATCAGAGAGGCCACAAAAGCCCACCGCAACTAACGATTAAACAGATTTTGATGAAGGGTAATACAACCCTTTTAAGATGAGCCAACAGTGAATCATCATGGCAAGAGTAAAGAGATGCTTTTATCTCTGAGAAGTGACTGGCATCTGAGATGTCACATGTTTGTTCTCCCAAAGGTGCTATAATAAATAGAGTAGGAAGAAAATGGAAAAAAAAAAGCCCTAGGACAATGAAATATAGACCAAGTCAAATAGTAGGAAGGATTAATTGTCTATTTTATCAGGCAGCAAGCTATGTAAATGTGAGGTCTACCAATAACATTATAAGAAGATAGGAGCCAAATTCTAGAATCCATCCTGAAACCAAAATAGTTTATAAAATGGCAGTAGCCTCAGGGTCCTTATGTATTATAAATGGAGTAGTGTACAGAAAGCGGAGAAAGTGAAGAAAACCCACTCACACACATTGCAAGGGAAAAGTCACGTCCTACTCTTCAGTTTGAGTAACTATTCAAAGAATCTTTGAGTGGACCAGCTTCGTGCTATATTCCACAGTCTACACTCACCGAGGTAACCCTTGGAACTCTCGCTTCTGAAACACACTTGAAAAACCACCCCTGAAAACAGTTACTGATTTCATTGCAAAACCACAAATTTGTGTTTTCCTCAAGTTAAAGCAAATATAAGTAAAGGCTTGGCCTCTGTCACCCTCAGAGAAGTAAGAGAAAAGTTTCTGGTCATAGTAGACACCAGCACTCAATAAATAAGAGGTAGGATGATGAGGATGATGACGATGAGGCTGAATGATAGTTACCATTTATATATTTATATAACGATTTACGGCTTGCAAAATACATTATTATTTCATTTTATCCTCACAGTAACCCTGTGAGGTAAGCACTATTGCTACTCCCATCTCACAGATAAAGAAACTGAGAATTTTAGAGGAGAAGTAACTTCACTAAGGTCATAAGAGAATAATTATCCAGGGATGGAATTTGAACCCACTTGGCACAAATGGGTCCTCAATGAACAGGGAGCCAGGATCCTGCTCCGTATGGGGAGACAAATCCCAGGATATGGACACAAGGACACTCTTTAGAAGGCCACCAGAAACAGTGGAGCTGGGGAGGGAGGAGGACCATCCTATTTCAACTAATTAACCTTACTCACTCGGTGCTAAGCTCTTGTTTCTCTGCCACTGAAAGATAAGTGCTGTCAGAAACTATCTCCATTTAACACATTGGCTTTGGTGAGATGGGACAAAGCGCTTATCATCCCACCCTGGCTAAAGTTCTCCCCAGCTACTTCGTCTGTCTAGTTCAAACCAGGTAGTGTGGCTCAGGGGAAAGAATGTTGGCTATGTCATCAAGTGACCTGAGCTGGAAACCCACTTTCTGTCATTTACTGGATGTGTGACCTTGAATAAGTCTCTTGCCTTCTCTGGGTTTCAACTGACTAATAAGGCTCCACCTGAGTTCATGCACTATATTCCATGAAAGTCCACATCAGTGTTCCCTTGGAGACATTTGTTGTGACTAAACCCTCTGACACAAACTGACTATGTAACCCTGGGAAAGACACTTAACCTCTATGTTCTAAACCAGTGGGGTCAAATTTAAATAGGACAGGGGTCACTAAATGGTACGTAAGGACCCCTGAAAGGTATAGACTGACTTAGAAAAACACAAACTAACATTATCTATGTTCTACTTTATTCATTCATTCAGTTAAATATTTCTCAATAAAATTTAAACAGGTGTGAGCCATACTGAGGTTTGACACCTCAGCTCAGGACAATTCTTTATGACTAAGTGGAATAGAAAGTGTCAAAGCTTCATTGGTATAAAGAATTTTCAGGTCCTATCCCTAACTAGGCTACTTAGTGAGGGTAGCAAGATATTAATATTAGGGATAATAGCTCACTAGTGTTTGTATAGCACTTTGTGGTTGTCCTTTTTTTCAGCCATGTTTCGGTCCTGTGAGCCCATTTGGAATTTTTTGTCTAAGATACTGAAGTGGTTTGCCATTTCTTTTTCCATGTGTCATTTGAAAGATTGCAGAGATTCATATTTGTTGTCTCAACCATTTAGTGAGAAAATAATGAACTCATAAAGCGCCCTTTGGCAGAGAGCTCAAAGCACTAGACATAGGTGATTGCATCAGTCTGCATCTCATTCCTGTGTGGGAGGTAGAAAGAAGACAGCATTGTCATCACCATTTCCAAGGCAGGAAAACAGAGGCCCAGAAGGTGGCATCATTTGCCCCAAATTGCAGCAGGCAGGCCTTCCCTCTGACATCCTCCTGCGCCTGGCCTGGCTCACTTTCATTAGGCTTTCACAGAGATCCTCAGTGGCTTCTTACCTTTCCCACCTTCCTTCCCTGCCAGTGTATCTGCCCTTTAGGGGTCCGGAACTTGCAATAACAATAGACCGCAAATGTCACTTGGGAGAATGGACGATATTCTGAGAGATGCAGCCTATTTGGTGATTCACAGTGGCTGTTGATAGCATTTCAAGAAGGAAAAAAAATGTTCCCACTAATGATACCGAATCCTTTTCTTCTGACAGATGAGAATGTGGTTCCCATCTTATCATATCATATTAAGAGCAGCCACTGCCCCTGCAAGTCAGTCTCAGGATTGAGTTTAGGAGAAAGGAATAAAATGCATGTACAGTAGACAGGTCTTTTTATATGCAAAGTGTTTGTCTAACATTAACTAATTAATCCTTCTAACCCCCTGTGGGCCAGGTACCATTAGCTGTTCTTTATAGATAGGAAATTGGAAACAGAGGGGTGAAGTGTTTTCACCAAGGTCAAAAAATAAAGCAACATCCTGCCCTGTGGCAGAGTTGATGGCAGTCCCATTCCCTGCCATGCCAACTAGAACACACATCTCTTTTCTATTGCCCAGCTTTTCCCAGATTCATATGAATAATTTTACACATCTATTTCATTGCAACATGGCTTAGTGGGTAGAGTATGTACTTGAAGTCGGCAAGACGGCTCAAATCCTATCTCTGACTCATGCTGGCTATAAGAAGAGCTAGAATTTATATAGCACTTTGAGGTTGGCAGAGCACTTTACAAATATTCTCATTTTGACCTTACAACAATCCCAGGAGATATTATCCCCATTTAACAGATGAAGAAATTGACTCAGAGACTTCAAGTTCAAAGGAGATCAGGTATCTAAATGCTTTGCCAATTTCAAAGTAGTAGATAAATGTCAGCCATTACTCTTATAATAAGAATTATAACAGCTAAAATAATATAATTATTCTTTATTTACGTAATTAATATTGTTGCTATAGTATAAGAATTATTATTAATGGTGATGACAACCATCTAAAGCATGACAAACCATAGTCCCTACCGTGCCACATGGTCTGAATGGTTGCTATGGAGAATAATGAGGAAGGAGCAGAGGGGGCTATACAATTAAGGAATTTCTGAAAAAATCAGATTTGGGATCGCACAGCTACGATATGCTCCAGGTTGGGGAAGTGTTGACCTCGTTCCTCCAGGGAGGATTAGTTCTTTTGGAGAACTCTGAAAACCCAAAAGCACCAAAACTACTCAAAAGACTGTGACAAGTTGAGATAATACTTTGTCTGGTTCGAAATCTTGATACTTGCCTGACACTGAACCTCTCACTTGTTTGCTTGCCGGTTTTGACCCTACCTCTTACCTCTGGGCCTCTCAGTTCCACCACTTCTCAGCCCAGCTCTTGATCTTGGATTCAGAAGCACAGATCTATGATTCTGACCCTCACATACACAAGAATTCTCCATTTTCTAGGCATCTCCCCACCACCATCAACTCAAACCCAAGAGGGTTCAATCAGCACCATGGTTCCCAAATCAATCTCAACTCTTGACAGGCTCCAATCCTAGCCCCCTGTTTTCTCTTAAGAGAACAGAAGACCTTCACTGAAGGATCCTCTCTCTCTGGTGTTTGACACCTAGCAAATGCTGATTTATTTGGTATCACTTCATCAATATTGCAGTGAGCCTCAAAATATCCAAAGTTATTGATTCTTAGAGTCAGAAGGAACTTCAGAGGCACTGTCCATCTGTGACCTGGCTGTGAATTCCTTTACAACAGATCTTCCAGCCTGTGCTTCAAGATCTTTGATGAAGAGGAGCTCACCTTCTCTTCGTCCAGGTGACCCCATTTATGGACATCTCTCCTTAGAGAGTCTTAATCACATCAAGCCCAAAGTGGCCCCTTGCAACTTCTACCCTCTGTTCTATGGGTCAAGCAAAGAAAATTTCATCCTTGTTCAGAGAGTTGTTGTTGAGTTGTATCCGACTCTTCATGATCCCATCTGGGGCTTTCTTGGCAAAGATACCGGAGTGGTTTGCCATTTTCTTCTCCAGCTCATTTTACAGGTGAAGAGACTGAGGCAAACAGGACTAAATGACTTGTCTAGGATCACACAATTAGTAAATGTCTGAAATCAGCTTTGAACTTATAAAGATGAGTCTTTCTGACTCCAAGCCCAGCACCCTATTCACTGTACCACCCAGCTGCCTATTCAAAGAGATAGCCCTTCAGATTCTTAGAGTATCTGGCAATCTACATATGGGCCCTAATAATTACCTCCTGTTCTCTATGCAGGCCTTCCAAAACTTTTCCTACTCCTGACCTCTTCAGCATTTCTTAAACCGATATGGGGTCACCACCCACAGTTTAAAAAGCACTGGAAAGAGCCCAGAGTTCTTTGCAGGCTTTACTTAATATCTACTCCTGTGCTTATTTTAAAATCTAAAATGGAAAAGAAAGCTATTTTTGTGAAAATAAATTAGGAGAAAGAAGATCTATGTTAAAAAAAAAAAAAGTCCTAGTGATCCCGGGTGTATCTAACCTGATACCTATCTGGATAGACCTTTGGGAAGTCTGAGCCTGTTTCTTCATCTGTAAAATACAAATACTAATGCATATATTTCCTACTTTATAAGGTGTTGGTGGGCATCAAATGAGATCATAGTTATATCTATGATTGTTATGGTTTAATTGATTAGTCACATCCAACTCTTCATGACCCCATGGTCATGGCAAAGATTCTGGAGTGGTTTGCCATTTCCTTCTCCAGTTTGTTTTACAGATGAGTAAACTGAGGCAAACAGGGTAAAGTAACTTGCCAAGGGTCACACAGCTAGGAATTGTCTAAGGCTGGATTTGAACTCAAGTCCTCCCAACTCTAGGGCTGGCATTCTATATCATTCATGATATAGCTATATATAATGTACAGATAGAGATTGGTCATTTTTTGGTAATTATCACTCTCAACGTAGTTAAGAGCTTGAAGCTCAAACAGGTAAGATCAAAGCCCAAAATGGAACAAGTAAGTCCTTAGTACAACCAGAAACTAAACCCCAGTTCTTTGACTTACCCTTGGTGCTTTATCATCATATGCCCCTTTATCACTGACATGTTTTACTAATACACAATCTGTCCCTTTCTTCTTCTCTCTGCTTTTTCATGGATCCCTGCTTTTTAAGTTTCACCTTTTATTTTATTATTTTTTTATCTCAAAGCAAAGACATCGACTAAGGTGGTAAAGCCAGAGTATTAGCTACAAAATACTCCTCCTATCAACCTGGGTGTATTATCTCCCACAGAGACACACAACTTTTGTGGGGAAATGGAACAAGAATGTAGAGTACAATGGTGGTGAGCACCTAGGGTCAAGGAGAACTCACTCCTCAATGTCCCATCTCTTCTCCTAGAGTACTTAGGCTGCCCCTCCAGCATTTCTGCTGGGTGGGTCCATCAGCTGGAGCTCCCTGAGTCTGCTCCTTTTAATGGCTTCTCTCTTGATTGCCAGGGCTAGTTCTTTCTTCAGTTCATGGTTGACTTCTTTGCTTCCAAAGGTCCCACTCTCTGAAGCTTCTTCTTGCCTTGAATTGTTTGATTTGACTCCCTATCTGTGTCCATCTGGAGAGTGTATGTCTTCGTTTCCTATTCTGGGCACTGTATCCTACTGAACAAGAAACTCTTCTACTATGGCTAGTAGGCAGGCAATAATATCCCTCCCATTGTCCTCTGAACAGGAGAAAATTTCCTTATTCACTCCAGCTCACCTTGGCCTCTCTCTTGTCTACTTGAGTACTTATTACTATGCCACACAATTGATTCCTTATTATATGTACCATCTTATCTGAACACAACTATGCTGTATATAAATCCCTGTGGAATGAGACAGTGTATTCTACAGCACAGTGCTGAATGGCTAATACAATTACAGTTCATTTATCTTTATGGATCACAAAAACCCAAGCAACAGCTAATTTTGTGCAGATCTGCCTGTGGCCTTGAAAAGAAAACAGGAAATTGTGCCTGTCTGTGAGCAGTGAGGCACAGGATTAGGGAGCTCAGCTCAGGCCATTTTATTTCCAGTTCGATTTTAAAAATAAGTCTTGGTCGTGCGTTTTGTTTTTACGTCACAGTTATTATCTGATATTCTGCATTCACCCTCACCTTAGCTCTAATCCTCTCTTATAACAAAGGAAAAGAGATTAGGTAAAAATTATGATTATTATAAACAATATAGACAAAAACGGGAACTTCAAAAAAATGCTTAGGGTAGCTAGATGGTGCAGTGAATAGAGCACCAGCCCTGGAGTCAGGAGGATTTGAATTCAAATCCAAATTCAGACATTTACCTGCTATGTGACCCTGGGCAAGTCACTTAACCCCAGTTGCTTCCCCCTCAAAAAAAAAAATGCTTGGGGCAAATAGGTGTTACAGAGTATAGAGTGCCAGCACCTGAGTTCAAATCCAACCTCAGACACTTAGTAACCATGTGACCCTGGAAAAATCACAACCCTCTTTGCCTTGGTTTCTTTGTCTGTAAAATGAACTGAAGAAAGAAATGTCAAACCACTCCAGTATCTTTGCCAAGAAAACCCCAAAAGGGGTCACAGAGTCAGACATGACTGAAAAGGGCTAACCAACAATAAATGCTTATTGACTGATGCTATATGTCAATATAGACAACCTTTGATCCCAGAACTCTTCCAGCCCTCTGTCAAGAGGGATAGAGATATCCTATCTCTGTATCATTGCTCTCTGGGACCAAGTTTGGTCATTAAAGTCATTCAGTTTGGCTTCTCATTCAGTGTTCATTTGCACTGTAATAAGCAATCAATTCTGTTCGTACAATTGGTTCATACAATTTCAAAGGATCATAGAATTAGAACTGGAATGGACCTTAAAAGTGATCTAGTCCAATCTCAGATTCCTTATTTTTGTCATTTCTTACTTCATGACACTAATTTCCTTACGTTTACAAGCCATTCCCCACTTGGTCAAAACCTTCCTTGTTTCCTTCTCTTTACTGCTACAAAATATATATATAATTTTATTTATTTAATATATTATTTATTTTATATTATATTATTTAGGTTCTATTTTATTATTATGTATATATAAAGTGTGTGTGTTTGTGTACACATACACACACATGCATGCTTTTGGAAAGACCAAAAATATCTTCTTTTAGAAAAAAAAATAGTATCACACAGGAAAAAAAGATTAGTGATGAACATGCGGGTTGGGGAAGGGAGCTTGTTTTGTTTCATCTGAAATGGCTCATCCCCCATAGTTCATTACCCAGGGTTTTTAATGTGGAGGGGAATGGAGAAACCTGGATTCAATTCCCTGGTCTGTCTCCACCTTGGAATCCTGGCAAGAATAGCATTTGTTTGCCCTGGGCTTCAGTTTCCCTAATAGAAGAATTCACCTGAGGTAGTCATTGATGCTTACCTCCTGGGGTTAATTGAGTGATTCTGTGAGCTCCAGAGGGAAACGTCCTACAAAAATACAAGACTGAATTATTGTTGCAAATCAAGCTACCATAGACATTTATACATTTGTTTATTTTGCTTTTCCCTTCAAGAAACTGGTCTCCATTGCCTAATGCTAGAAGAGGAAAACGTTTCTTTCTTGATGGTGAAGCAGTCCTGAGCACAATCCCTTAAAGTAGGTTATTAAGAAAGTAGCCAATTAGGAATAAATAAAAGGAAAAACTCCAACTTGCAATCTCATGGACCACAACCCAAGGGAAATTCCTCTAGGTCACAGAAAGCTCTAAAAAGATGAACTGGGATGAAATTAGATAGGATAAATAAGGAAAATTCAAAACTTTCAGGACTACATAATGAACTCTATTACAGCCTTTTTAAAATGAAAGAAACTTCACTTGACCCTATGACCAAAAGCTTTCTAGCCTTAAAAAAACGGATTTGAAAATGGAAGGAACTAGAGCTCATCATATTCAATATCTCATTTTATAATGAAGGAAACTGAGCTCTGGAGAATTGAAATGACTTACCAAGCAAAGGTCATAGAGGTAGTTCAAAGGCACACAGAATCAGTGGAAGTATTTTGGATTGGGAGGCAAGAGACCTGGATTCAAATCCTCTCTTTCCTACTTTAGGCAAATCACTTCTCTGTTCTTAGTTTTGTCATCTGTAAAATGATAGGCTTCGTTCAGATGGTCTCCAATGTCTCTTTCAGCTCTAATACTATCGCTCTCAGTGTCAGATCAAACCCAAGTCCTCTGTCTCTAAATACAACATCCTTCTTCTCTCACTAGTTCTTTCTGTGTGACCTTGGGCATCAGCACTTAGCAGAGTAACACGGAGACCACAAGGCTTTTCTGTAGAGAGAACTACTTTTAATCTCCCCAGCCAGAGACATATTGTCTTTTGCAGATTACATTAAAGTTGAGCTCTTCTGTTAAATAGCCAGATGACCTAGAATGGGTTGTTCTATTTCTTGAGGCCCAAGTCTCCTCATTTCTAAAATGAGAAACTTGGACTAAATGGTCCCAAAATTCTTTCTCCAACTTAGACATTCTCTCCTTATGTCTGTTCAGATAAAATAAAGGAGGGATTGAGGGTGGCAAGGACTGAGGGCCTGAATGAGACAGGCGTTGTAATCAGCGGCCTTCTGCTCCTGTCACAGCAGGCTCTGCGGGTCCTACATGAGCCTTGCTGTTCAGCACAGTGACTGTCTTTGTGGAGGGATGCTGCAGAATTGGTCACGGTGTCCTCATTACATTGTTAGCCTGCTGTCTGTTTATGCAGCGGGAAGCCAGCTTCTCAAGCTGCATGATTCTTGCCACATTCTTCCTTCTCTCTTAAAGACTGGGGACAAATTTCTTTAATCATGTGGGCTTTATGGGGAGGAAGGAGCTTGTCGTGTGTTTTTGGCTTGGAGAAAGGACTAATTTCTTCTTATCAGAGAGCAAGATGCATCTTTCCCCACAAGCTGGCTCAGTTCCTGGAACATAGTAGGTGTTTAATAAAGGTTGCTTATTGGTGGCCATTGCCTATTAGTCATAGCAAATAGTTATAGCTAATAGTAAACCTTAAGGTTAAAGCCCTTAACATTTATGATCTCATCTGATCAATGAGGTATTATTATTCTTGTGGTAGGAGCATCATCCCAATGAGATAGCATTATTTTCCCTGTTTTATAGTTAAGGAAACTGAGACCCAAAGAAGCATTGATTTGCCCACGATTATATAGCTAGCAAGCCTCTGAAGCAGGATTTGAACCTGGGTCTCTCCCAATTCCAAATTCAGGGCTCTATCCACTAAGCCACTCTAACATATATGTTCTTCCATCACAGCTGGTAACTATGCCAAACTCTATCCATTAATTTTAGCTGTGTGACCTTGGTCAAGTCACTAAACTTTTCTTCAGTTCATTTTGACAATGACAAAATTGACAAAATAAAGAAGGTAGTGATCATGGGGATAATGATAACATAAATAAGAACACATTTATTTCGTATTGTAAGATTACAAAGTGCCTTCCCCTCAATGACCCTGTGAGGTAAATGGTACAGGTGTTACTATCCTATTTTACAAAAGGAAGAAACTGAGCCTCGGGTCCATGGTCCTCCTCACCAAATCTAAAACTGACTTTGTTTTATTTATTTTTAGGTATTTTGTATGTCTATATTTAAGTGTTATTTAAGTATGACTTAAGTATCATCTATTGTTTTTCTTATAAAAGATAAACATCATGGTTCTATGGAAAACTCATTGGATTTTGAGTCAAAGGACCAGGATGGATTCAAATCCTGCCTTTGTAACTTACTCACTTGTGTGAACTTGGGCTAATGAGTTCTTTTTGGGACACAGTTTCCATATTTGTAAAAGGAGGAGGTTGACCTAGGTGGCCTCAAGCTGTTGATCCAAGATCCTATAAAGGGAGTCAATGGAAACTATCTTTTAGAGTAGACTTGTGGCCCCTTCATTACCCACTCCCTCCTGGTAGGTAGGTAGAGCAGTGAATAGATCACTAGCCTAAAGTCAGAAAAATCCAAGTTCAAATCCAGCCTCAGATGTCATCCTAGCTGCATGAGCCTGAAGAAATCACCTGACTACTGTTTGCCTCCATTTTCTCAACTGTAAAATGGGCATGATAAATGCACCTACCTCCCAGGGTTGTAGTGTCAAATGAAATGATATTTGTATCACAGTGCCTGACAAAAAGTAGGTGCGATAAGATGCCTTTTCCCCTCCCTCCCCTGAATACCATCATTTCTGTCATATCCTGACAGGCATGTGCCAGGGCTGTTCTCATGTTATATGATCAATCAGTCACCACTATGTGACACAGTGCACGGCTTTACGGGAGGTGTGGCTGAGAGGTGTGCTGCAAAGCCAGGAGACCTGGGTTTGGATACGGCCATTACCCTCAATGTCAGTTTATCAGAAACTAGAGTATTACATAAACCCGGCACTTAAATGCAGCGCCTGGAACATTGATAAATGCTTCTTGACTCAACTTGACTCAAGGTCATGCAACATCATCCGAGGAATACTAGTGTTCAAAAGATGAAATTTTTTCTCAGGAAAAAACTCAATGTCCCTAAAAGCATTTTCCCATTTCCCAAAAAAAACAGAGCCAACTCTTTTCTTCCTTTCTTAGCATCTGCCCCAGACATACACATTGAGGGATGAGTTCTTTAGGTTGTTCACCCAGCTGCCTTTGCTAGCCCCAACAACAGACACCTTTTATCCACTTGGTTTGTCCCGTTTGGATAATTAGACCAAACTCTTTTAAGTGATTAGGTACTTCATGTATTGATGAAAGGCTTGACAAAATTAGCACCATTTCACTGGCAAACAGAAGGACCTTGCCATCTATTGGGAATCCATCTTTAATTTGGACATTGTATTGGGCCTCTCTGCTGACTTCCAGCCCTAAATCTAAGACCTATGATTTTCTGGTTTCCACCATTACAATGGTAAACGCCTTTGGCAAGGGTCTGTCTCCCTAGTTTCTTCCACATTTGATAGTAATAAAGCAAGTGTGATTGAACAAAGTTATCACTCTGCTGCTTCTTTCAAGGAACTTTGTATAATTTGACAGGTAGGGGACGATTTGTTGGCTTTAAGGTGGCATTTTGTTCTACTCGATCAAATGTGGTTTTTTGTGTTAATAAACAACCATTTTCTACACTTTTTTACAATTATGTAATTGTCCAGATGTAGTCTTTGTAAAAGCCTGTCCCTTCCTGACACCGTCACCAGAGATACCTTGAATGCTTATGTAGCTTATTCTCATAAAAACTGTCTACAGATAGCAAAGTAGGCATAATAGCCAGCAGTTAATTGATACTCTCCCAGTTACTTTTCTGTGGGAACTGCAAAGTACAAGATTGCTTTCTCTTCTCCTTTCTTTCATATACCTTGAACATCATAGGCAGGTGGTGGCACAGTGGATAGGTCACAGGACCTGGAGTGAGAAGACCAAAGTTCAAAAATGGCCCCAGTCACTAACCAGCTGCGTTACCTAGGGCAAATTGCTTTTACAAAAACTCTGCCTCAGTTTCTTCATTTGTAAAAATGGAATAATAATAGTAACTGCCTACCTGGATTTCTGTGAGGATCCATTGAGATAACATATGTTAAGAGCAACATAATGCCAGCTGTCGTTATTCTTACTATTGTCTGTCCTTCGTCGTCTTCCAATTTATATTTCCTTCAGCAAGGACTCCCTTCATGCGTACATGATCTAATCCAGCAGCTTCTGATGCCTTTATTTTCTTCCATGACATTTTTATTGCCTCCAGAAGCACATCTGAGACTGCAGAGCCAAACATGGCAGCTCTTCTGTCCTTGTTGGTAATGGTAGATGCTGGATTGGATTCTAAAAGGCTTTGTAAACCATTAAGTGTTATGGGAATACCAGCCATTACTAATTCAACTCAACCAAGAGTAACTTTATGTGCTAGGTACTGAGGCTTCAAAAAAAATAGTCTTTGCATTCAAAGAGCTTGCATGATTATATTTACTCACTTAGCAAATGTGAATATTCTAAGTTAGGTGCTATAAACCAATGATAGGGCATATCATCCCAATGGCTCTTCTTAGATTATGACTTCATAGCATGTTCAAAACATTTTACTTTTATTTCCTTTACTTTTTGAAGAAAAGATCCTTGATTTTATTAGTGTAGGTGCTCTCCCCCAGTACAGATTGCCACCGAACTGGGCATTTGCCATTTATGTTATCTTGGACAGTTCCTTTCTCGGAACTCAGTATTCTTATCTAGCTCTAAGTTCATGATCTATTATCACCTCCTTTTTTCATGAATTGCCATGACCAAGAAGTCTTCACCTAGTGATGAATGCTTCTCCACATTCAACTGATGACAGATATACAGGCTCCCATTGGTCCCATGCCTAAAACCTTTCCAACTTGGGAGAATTTGCTAATACTTAACACTGTGTTGGCTGAGCCTTGGAAGACATGGAGTTATTTTCGTGCCATCATGGGGGCATTACAGTAGAATTGCAGTGAAGGCTTTCAATAAAATACATTTCAGCAAACTTATCAAGTCTCTATGCTAATAAAACTTGCTACAGAGGCCGAGTGCTGGGTTCTGAGATGCCAAGTTTCTGCCATCAAACTGCTCATAATCTAGTGGGATAATATAACATGAACACAGATTAGTGTGGTGCAAGTATGGAGACCAAGGAGGGTCCCAGAAAAGTGCTGAAAGAATATTTGAGGAAGCAAAGATTGCTTTTAGCTAAGGAATCAAAATTTGCTGAGAGAACTGATAGATTTGGTTATTGACCTACCATCAAGTGATGGTTGAAAGATCATCAGAAATGAGAGATGTACCACAAGATTAGAGATGGGTAAATCTTGTTTTCAATTTCAATTTAAATAAGGAAACAAAATAGAAGCTGTAATCTGTAGGTTGATGAGTTTGACTTTAATTTTTGGGAAAGTTCTGGAATGAATAATTAATGAAATGATTGGCAAAAATCCAGAAATAATTATTACAAGAGGTAATATTGCTTCATCAAGAACAAGTCATGCTAGACCAACATCATGTCCTTTATTGAGAGGATTATTAAAATAATATATGAGGAGAGGACTGCGGACATAGTTTGTGTGGATTTTAGCAAAGCTTTTGATCAAATATATGATATTACTCTTATAGAGAAAAGAGAGATATGGATTAAACAGGAATACAGTTAGATGAATTGTATTTGTTTGAATTTAATATGAAATGAACTAACCGGTCATATTCAGGATATTTTTTTAACATTTTTTATTCTGAATTTAGGAAATAAAAAAGCATTTCCATAACAAAATGAAATAGAAAAAGAGGATTGTACCTGAAACTACAGGTCCATTAGGTACATCTTGCTATCCCTTTTCAATATACAACAAAGTTATTACATAGTTTTCTTTTTCCCCTCCCACCCCTAACCTAGAGATGACTACCATTTATAATGCTCACACACATACATATATACATATGTGTAGATATACACATACATGTATACATATATTTGTGTATGTGTATATATATGTATGTATTCTTTCTCTGGATGGAAACAGCATCTTACTTCATCAAATCTTTGCAGTTTTGGGGTATTTATAATAGTCAGAATGACTTGAATTGGTTGTTCAAAGTTGTTCTTAAAAACAATATTGCTGTCGCTGTATACAGCGTTTTCTTGGTTTTGCTCATTTCATTTTTCATTATTTCATGCAGGTCTCTCTATGTTTTTCCAAAATCATCAAGTTCATCATTTCTTATAGCAGAATAATATTCCATCACAAACATATACCACAACTCATTTAGCCATTCCCCAATTGACAGGCATCCATCCCAGCAATTTCCAGTTCTTTGCCACAACAGAGAGAGCTGCTATAAATATTTTAGAACATATAGGTTCTTTCTTTTTTATATTAATCATATTGAGAAACAGATCTGATAGGGTATTACTGGATCAAAGCATAGAGGCAGTTTAATAATTCTTTGGGAATAATTCCAAATCATTCTCCAAAGTGGTTGGATCATTCACAGATCCACCAACAATGAATTAAGGTCTCAATTTTTCCACATCCCTTCCAACATTTGTCACTTTCCTTTTCTATGGTTTTAGCCTAGGGTAAGTGTGAATGAGTTGATATCAACATGATAGGAGATCTCCAGTGGAGGACCCTAGAGTATTTGGCTCTGTGCTACTTGGCATTTTTATCAATAATTTGGACAATAGATGCCACATTCATGAAATTGTCAGATTACACAAGATGCCACCAGAGAGCAGAAAAAGGAGAAATGGGTAGAGTCCATGATGTCAGAGAAAACTTTCTAGCAATTAGAGCCATCCAAAAGTGAAGTGGGCTGCCTTGAGAGGCAGTTGGTTCCTCCTTCTTGGTAAGTCCTTCCAATTCTCAAATTATATGATTCTATGGAAAGGTGGCAACTAAGAAGAGCCTTGAAGAAAAGGAAGGATTTCTGAAAAGAGAAATAAGGAAAGCACACAGTGAAGCAGTGGGATAACCTACACCAAAGAACAGAAGCCAAATTCAAGAAAAGGAAGGGGTGGGGATGGAAAAACAACTTCTAGTGTAGTTTGGCTAAGTCATAAAAGGTGTGAAATGAAGTGAGCCTGGAAAGGTAGGTTGGAGTCAGATTGTGAAGGACCTTCAAGGTAAGGCTAAAGAATTTGAATTTTATCTAAAAATAATAGGAAGCCACTGACTATTGTTTTGGGGTTTTTTGGTAGGGGGCTTTCATAGGCTGTACCTTAGGAAATCTGTTTTGGTTTCTGGGTGAAGGACAGACTGGAGAATGAAGAGATTGGAAAGAGAGAGCCTAAGGGGCTGTTACAACAATCCAGGCAAGAGGTGATAAGAATTTGAACTCAGGACCTGGCGCCAATGTGAGTTGAGAGAAGAGGATGGATGTAGGCAGTATTGTAAAAACCCAGCAGAGTTTTGCAAATGATTAAAGGTAGTGGGTTAGGGGGCTGGAAGAACCAAAACTAAGGTATAAGCCTTGGTGACTGGGAATGTGTTGGTGGCGTCAAGAGAAATAGAGAAGTTTGGAAGAGGAGTAGATTTGAGGGGAGGAGGAGTTTATTTTGAGACATAATGACTTCCAGATAGATTTTAAATAAAACTAAGCCCTTGAAGGTGACTTAACTATATCTTTCCATTCACTAGGGTTGAGGTCTTTTGGCCATAGAATCCAAAGAACAAAACTAAGAGGAATGGGTTGTCTTGGTTTCCTGTGAACTGAAAACCAACTTTATCTACAAAGACAATTTTAGAAAGCTAAGCAGGACAGAATTGTACCCAAGCCACAGCCCCGGTTATCTGAGCCCCTTCCAACATGAGGTCCCTTGATCTCCATAGAGATCTAATTTTAGAGAAATCAGATCTTTCTAATGCCTACCCATCATGAAAATGTGCTTTCTATTAGTCAAATGACCAGGGGATGTATTCATACTTTCTTTGTCAGTACTTGCAGCTGATGCCTCTTTACAATTAATTTTTTTATTCTTATAAACTGATTTTTTATTTGACTTATCTCATTTATCAGGATTTCTACTAAGATTGCCCAATCATATTGTCATTGACAAATACAAGCTGTATGAAATCTCCTTAGTGTTACACCTTAGGATTATTTGCCTCAGGGAATTGGACCTGTAACTCTCTAATGGAAATATGTGGAATGATAAAAACTAAACAGTATTTTATGTTTAACTCCCTCCTATTAAAGAGCTAATGAAAATTGTGTTGAATAAGGTAGTTCACAAACTGAGCTAACAACTATTTATTGTTTTAAAAGCAGCAATGAACCAAACCAGAAAATTCTAAAGACTTGATTAGATTGAGTTTAAAAGTGATGGAAAGGAGGGCCAAAGCAAAGCTGGACTGGAATAGGTATACTGAAAGAAGAACTGGGTGTGAAGTATAAAACATTGGGATCACGGTCTCACCTGGCTTAGAGAGCTCTAATTCAATTCATCCTGTCTCCCTCTCCCCCACCCCCATATAATTTTACAAATGGGGAAACTAAGGCACAGAGGGGTGACTTACCCAGGGTCCCAAAGTAAGTATCTGAGATGAAATTTGAACTCAGAACTTCCTAACTTTAAGTTAGTGCCCCAATTACTACTTATTCAGACCAATATAATGTTTAGATATCCTACAGGAGAACCCATATCTAGGAAGAGAAAGCTTCATAACAGTAGATTCCAAGTCTTTTTTGATGGGTCTGGTTTTATAAATAAGATCTAACCAGCATAACTTAATTTAAAAACCAGTGAAATTCTAAATGATCATTTAGAAGACCTCCACACATATTCACAAATTAAACATGCAGTTGATCCTCAGATCAGTTTTGCCAAGTTAGCTGGCGTCAGTTAATGCTGGGGGAGCAAACATTCTTAGGCAATGTGGGGAAAGTCAGGTAACCTTTCTGTCCTCACTTTACAGACCACCTGTTAAATAAGAGGGTTGCCCTCGACCCTCTTTCAGCTTGGAATCTATGTTACTCTGGCCCTGTAAAATTCCCTGAAATATAAACTCCACCCTTAAAATAAGGTATCTTTAAAAAGACAAAAAGAAAGGAAAAAACATACCAATTTTAGGCTACAGTCAGCTTCAACACAAAGCAGATGGGGATGAGGTAAAGTGTTATATTCAGCTTAATGCAATGACTGATAAACAGTAGCAATTAAGGCCTGAAAATCAAACACTGAAACAATCTCTTGGAAAGTGATTTTTTTCCAATCTAACTTCAGACACTTGTTTCATGCTCCTGATTTAGTTTGGGCTGTTTTGTAAAGAAAAATAATCATGATAACTAATATTTATATGCATTTTTTAAGTTTATAAAGTAGTTGACATAAATACTTTCATTTGGCCCTCATGACGAGCCTATGAGGGGAGTGCCACCTATTCCCCTCTGACCCTCCATCTACTGCTACTACTACTAGCTGTCATGTGGGGGTGATACTAGTGTTCAGTACAGTGCCTGCTAGGTGTTTAATAAACACTGATTCGTTTTCCTTTCTTCCCTCCCCTCCCCACATCTTACAGATAAGAAAATTGAGGCTGAGAAAAGTTAAATAATTTGCCCAGGATCACACAGCTAGCAAGTATCTGAGGCAGATTTTGAACTGAAGTCTTACTGATTCTGCCCAAGATATTAAAAAAGGAGAATGGGGAAAGCATAGATTTAGATCTGGGAAGGACCTTCCAGTCTAAAAGCTTATTTTACAAATGAGGAAACTGAGGTCCAGAGAGTTACTTACCCAAGAATACTCAGGCAGTGAAAGGATTTGAAGCCAGGTCTTACGATTTCAAAGTCCCATAATCTTTCCACTGTCCCGTAAGACTTCCCAGCGTCCATCTCAGCCCCATGACTCTGTGATTTGGTTCTGAATTTGGAGAACTCTCATTGATCCTATCATCACAAGATTGGCAGAGACCATCTGGTAGTTCCCATGATCCCAGGTTCCAAGTCAGAATTGAGGCACCAGAGTAGATTCCGATTCTAGCCAGCCTGGTTCCCCTTTCCTTAGCAGTGATGCTAAAACCTTTGTGCCCATGTTTTGTGACCTTGAAGGAGAGGTTCAGTTGCCTGGAAACCCACCCTTTTCCTTCCAAAGATTTCCCATGATACCCTTGTTCCAGTATTGACTTGAGATTTGCTACAGTGCATTTTTGTTGGGTGTTTTCATTTGTTTGTTCAATTTTGTTTTAACCCACATGTAAGCCTCTTTGTCTGGCCCCACAAATGACCAAAGTAGGTTACAATATATACTCTGGTATCGTGAAAAGGTGTTTGAATATTATCCTGGCATTTTTGGATTCTCTGTAGCCTAAGGAAGACTTGGAAGACAAAATTGGTGGTTTGCAGGCACTGCTAGCCCCTCAGTGAGGGGCAGAGCTGCGAGCTTTTCCCAGCTCTTTTGGGACGTTCAGGGGAGGGAAGTTTTCCTCCCAAGACTCACTCATATAATTTTTTAAATTGAGCATTGAAGCGTGTTTTGTTCTCATGGTGCTTTCTGAGGGGGCCCTCAGGCATATCATATCTCAAAGGAGCTGAAATACCCGATCTTCACCCTTTGATCAAGCACTGTGGGGTAGAACAAGGTGCTGGAGTCAGCCAGGGGAGAAAATGGAGCCAAGAGAATACAGGCGTATAGATTTAGAACTGGGAAGCGTCTTCCAGGTTCAGACCCGTCCTTTGTGAGAAAGGCCCATAGAGGTTATGGCCCATGGTGAGTCCCTCCATTAGACTGAACTCCTGCAGAGCTGGGACTGGGTTTTTTAATTTATTTGTTTGTTTTGCATTTCTTTGTATCCCAAGAGTTTACTACAATTCCTGGCACGTAATTGGTGCTTAAGGAATGTTCATTGACTTCAAAAATGCGGTAAGAAGTTCAGCAGGCAACAATCATTTATTAAACACTTACAATATGCCAGGTTCTGTCCTAAGTGCCGATCATACAAAGAAAAATAAAGACAGTCCTTACCCTTGGGAGACTCATATTGTAACAGGAGAGACAATATGTCATATACAGACTATATACAAAGTAACATGGAAGAGTTATTTGTTGGGAGGACTGAGAAAAGCCTCCTGCAGTGGGTGGGATTTGAAGGGGTCTTTAAGGAAGCCAATGATCTAAGAGTCAGGGGTGAGGAGGACAAGTATTCGAACTCAAGTCCTCTGTCTTCATATACACCTTTGTTTACGTTCCTCCATTCTGCCTCCCATTCTAAACCATGACTTTTGCTTCCCTCTACCCTTGTCAAGAGAATAAGAATCAGAATGAATGTCCTAGGCCATCCAAGATTTCAACATCCCAGGGAGAATTTTTCATTATATCTCTTTTCAGTAGCAAAACTTAGGTGTGCCTATTGTACAAATGTTTTCATCCATCTTGATAGATTCATTCGCTGTTGTCTGTTGCTCTGGTCTGCTTCTTAAAGGACTGACCATACCTATTGGAGAAGCAAGTTACCTGGGGGTATCTAACCCTGTCCTCATTTGCCAAAATACAGAAAGAGTTACTCCTGACCTGGGGGAAACTTCTATCCTATCGTTTGCATTTCAAAATCGATATTTGGTGGTGATTGTTTATATTGTAATAAATACATATAAACAATATCTGCATATCACTGAGAAACAATGGTAACTCACATTCATATAAGACTTTCAAGTCTGCAAAGTACTTTACAAATACCATATCTGATTCTCCCTACAGTCTAGGAGATGGGTACTATTTGTTATCCCCATTTTACAGATGAGGAAACCGGAGACCGACAGAGGTTGAGTTGCCCAGGGTCACATGGTTAGTGTCTGAGGCAGAATTTGAACTCAGGTCTTCCTGCCTCTGGTGTGGTGGAGGTCCAGGACAGCACTCTACCCACCGTACCATCTAGCTGTTGTTTTTTACAGTTATCCCTTTCATAGCAAGGTAGTTATTTAGGGACACAGTGTCCTCACAATCTGGAAAATCCATGGAAAGTTTTTGGCCCTCTCTTCGTACCAGAGAAGAAATCCAATTTTTTTCTTTTTCTTCTAGAGGGTATTTACCGAACCTTATTTTAAGTTTTGGGTTAAGTATTTGGTTCTTGTCTCTGAGTCTTCCGCTGGCCTTCACATGTCATCTTTGACTCCACAAAACTCCCCAAACATTCCCATTTAATTTCTTATGCCAACCTGTGATATGTCAAATCCAGTCACAATGAGGAAGGGATGACTATAATTCTAAAATCATTTCTAAAGAAGTCTCTCGACTAGAAGATGCCTAGTTTTACTAATTTGTGAGACAGTCATGATCTCAAAAGGGAAAACAAATGCCTCTGAATTTTCCTATTTTGCATATTTATGTGATTTTTTTTAAATGCCTTTTTACTGCTTTGTCTTTTTAAAGTCTTCTATTTCCATCTAATAGTTCCCAGGATTTAGAGCTTAAAAGGACCCTTACAGATCATCATGTCCACTTTCCTCGTTTTATAGATGAAGAGACCAAGGTCCAAAATGGGTTAGCAATTTACATAAAGTCACAGAAGTGGAAAATGACTATAATGAGATTTGAACCCATTCTGTAATTCTCTATCCAGTGTCCTAGGTATTACACCATGTTGCCCCTTCGACCTGTTATCCAATGACATAGAAGTGATTCTCAGGACTCAAAGGCTGTATCAGTCAGTACAGTACAAAATCTAATATGTCCCACCAAGCTGCAAAAGTGTTAAGGACAGGGATGGTGAAAGACTCTGCCAGTTTTCTGAAGACCTGCCTGGCTAAAAATAGAAAGACTGGTTTTCAGAAGGTTAGCCACTAGGGGATGAGTTTCTTTGGCTGTGAAAACAAACAAAAAAGGACAAAAATAAGAAATAGTCCTTCATCCCATGTGGCTAGATTTTGTTTCTGCAGAGAGAAATAGTGGACGCTATGGGTAATTGCTTCAGAAGGGAGTCTGTTCAGTAGAGAAGTGATAAATGAGGCAGAGGGGCTAAAAATCTCTATATACTATTTCAACTATTGGCACTATATACATGAAGTCTTTGACCAATGACCAATAAAATAATATGCAGTACATAGGCAGTAATATCCTAGCTACAAATAAAAACCATGAGGCATAAAAAAACTGTAATCACTGTAAATAGGACAATTCACAAGTTGTCCTTAGAGAGAATATAAAAGTCTTTAATATTAAAGGTGATCTCATTGTACATCTCAAAACAATAAGAAATATGCTGTCATTAATCAATAGCCATTTGTCATTATGCTTTATGGTGCTCATGAAAAGTATTTATGAGCAGGCAATTGTGAAAGCAATGGCAATTTATGCATCAACATCATTGCAAAGGATGAACAATCAAAGAAAATCTCTGAAGAACTTAAAAAGATCTGCCAGTCTAAATCAACCTATAACCTTGATACTCAGTGACTTTAATGTGATGCTTTGAGGAAGTATAGTAAGAGCTAAGTTGGGATATATGTTTCAATGACAAAAAAAAATCATATACACTATTGCAGAAACCTAGTACCTATACATTATTAATACAAGGAGAAGGTATGAAGGTTCTGGATTTGGTAAGCAGCAAATATCATTATAAAAAAAAACTATATTCATCTTCATTAACAGGAAGTGACTAATTACAGATGTGGCAGTCATTTCAAAATCATCTGTCTATGTGAAGTTACATCATATAGTGGTTAGAGTAAAGGTCAAACTGTCAAAATCTTCCAGATTGGAAGAAAGAGTAAAGATGAGAAGAAAATACCATGTACAATTATGACCTCCCCAATCCAAGCTGTAAACTCTGGGGAAATGTGAAATGGACCAAACTATAGGATTTAGCACTACTGTTTACAGATGTCTGACTAATGCAAAAAATAACTACAACAAGGAAGCCTTTCAAAGCCCAGAAAATACCTATTCTCCTTGATCTTTGAAGACATGTGGGAGCCTTTCAAAGCACCAGCAGTTTAGAGTTGGAGCTCATTGCAAAATATTATAGAAGAGGAAGTAGACAGTGGATGATTACAGATAGTACCATCTTGCAAAACAGTAAAAAAATGATGGGAAACGTGAATCTTTAGGAGGCTTAATAGAAGATACAAATCATTCTGAAAATAATTATAGTTTAAACAAACAAAAACTTCAAAACTGCAAAGTGGAACAGATCTGGCATTTTCATTATCTACTTTCATTGGCATTGATTTTGTAAGTCCATCACATCTGGAATCTACCATTTTTATATATACTATGTAAGAAAGTGGAAAAGAATCTTCAGATACTGCCATTTGAAACTGGGAAAAGTATTTGGGTACCTGACCAGAAATATACAAAAGAAATGTTGCGTTGGAAGTAATGTTTTCAAGATACCTAAAAGTGGAAGACTTAAAAAAAGAAATGTAGGCTGGATCTTCCTGGGGGAGAAGGACTCCCAATGAGTGAGCTTTCTTTGCCAAAGAAAATCTGTACCTGTACTACTATATATAGTAGTTGCTTAGGAAATTACATAGCCAGTATTTATTGAAGGCAGGACCTGATTCCAAGGCAAGCTCTCCATTTACTCTACTTTTCTGCCTCTTGGAAGATTCTGAAAGAAAAGATGAAAATAATGAATGATGTTTTCCTGTAAGAGGAAAAATAGTCAACTGAAAAGGCATCAGAAACTCCTTACTCATAGTTTCCTTTTATATTTCCAAGTCTTCATAAGAGTGTTTTATGTACACACATCAGAGCACAGTTTTGGGAGTCAGAAGACCTGGGTTCAGTTTCCACTCTGATATGTGTGACCTAAGGCAAGTCACAACCTCTCTCAGATTCGTCATCCATAAAATGAGGGGGTCTCCAAGACTCTTTCAGAGGGAGAATTTTGCAGGTAACTGCTTACAACCAGTCACCTCTTGACACAACTTCGTACAACTGAGTGAAAGGTATAGAGAATGTAAGATCCTGCAATGTCTATTTTTCTTTTTAAAACATTTAACTTAATAAAAGAAAATCTATTCCAGCCTTGAAGGTTCCCTTCAGACAAAATGTTACTTGCATATCCAGTAAAATAATAGGAGTATGTAACAAAAGTAACTTCCTTCATCATGTTGAGTGTTAACATCAAATCATAGATAAAACAGGGAAACGTGTTCACCTAAGCTGTTCACCAGTGCTGTGATGAAAGAAAGAAAGATTCCCCCTTGACAGAAAGGTTTTCCAGATATTCCTGCTGATAAATGACATTGTGTTGATTTTTTCTGAGCCTGAGGACTATACAAAACCATCTCAGGGAACATTATAGAAATATAAGAGGTCATTTTAACCATCCACACTAGAAAAACAGTGCATGAAAAACATATATTCCCCAGACTTAAATACAACTGGATAAACAGGTTATCTACTACAAATGTGTGTGTGTTTTAGACAAGTACTAACAAAAATTAAAATAAAACAATGCAGAAGATAAACATGTAATTGAGTAAAAAAGTTAATCATTTGACTTCAGCAAACATTTAACCCTAAGGATTTTGTCCCAGAGTATTAATCCATGACTCTTTGGGGTGGGCTTTTTTTGACTGCCTTGAATTTATTAGTCTTTCCAACCTATATTGGCAATGCCCAGTAATACCAACTATTCTAAGTTCCAAACCATTCTTCCTGCATCAGGCCATCATCACTTTCCTCCCAGCCCTTAAACTTTGGAGTCTGCTTCCAGGACCAGTCTGATGGGTATGTCCATCCGGATAGGGCAAGGACTCCATGTCTCTTCTAAGCTAACAGCTCCCAACCATACCCTACTTCTAGTTCTCCCGTGTTGTCTTGTATTGTCTTCCCCCCATCAGAATATAAGCTCTTTGATGGCAGGAACTGTATTTCTTGCCTGCATTTATACCTCCCCCATTTAGCACCGGCCCTAGCACATGGTAAGCACATTTTTAAAGTGCTCTAACATAATTCTGCTTGTTACCTTCTCCACATGGCAGTGAGAGGTGCCAGCTCTCAGCCTTTCTCTCATGTCCACACCACAGTGTCCTGTCTATGAATAGCTGGGGTAATAGTAAACTGGACCAGAAAGCCACAGTCTGTGGGGAAATCTAGACTGGCTTTCTAAATAGTGGGGAGGTGGAGGCTAAGAGAGAGAATGAAAAAGAAAGGGGAGCCTTTCTGGTTTGGATTTTCAAAGGCCTCTCCACCACAGATTTCACTCCAAGAGTCTCAAGGCACTTGTGCTGGCCTTACACCAGCTTGAAAACACTAAACAGTATCTGGCTTCAGTTAGTTTCTTACACACTTGAAATTAGCCTCATGAAGAAGGCATATTACAGGACATACCCAAATGGTTCTTTCTCAATTTTTGAACCATATAGGGTGAGAATTAATTGGCACATTACGGACGAGTCTTAGAATTTGAGTCCCTTTGTGTGGAATATGGTCAAAGTGGGGAAAGGAGGCTCACTGCTCCAGAAGAAATGCAGGGATCGTCAAAACATAGATTGAGAGCCAGATGGGATCTCTAAGATCAACTGATATAGGAAGAAAATGCAAAAGCAACTTTAAATATTAAAAACTCAGGCTACTCCCACTCTGATGAGATGGCTAGTCACTCTGGCTCTGAACTGACTCATACATTGAGTCTAGTTTTTAAATTGGATAAGTAAATGATACACCCAGGTAATGACTCAGGCACATTCTCCAACTTGGAATCTCACCAGGGTAGAATGATGTGTGTATGAGATGCTAGGCAAATTTTCAGGAATGAAAGACACCCAATGAATGATACAGGAATGGTCAGTGCTCTCTCTCTGTTTGTGCCTTTCTCTCTCTCTCTCTCTCTCTCTCTCTCTCTCTCTCTCTCTCTCTCACTGTCTGTCTCTCTCTTGTGCTTGTGCGCATACATGCACACACACATGTACATATACTCCTTCCCCCTGAACTTTCCTTTTTGTATCATTCCCTCTATTACACACATATTTAGGGTAGAGTAAAAAGTTTCAGACTACCAAGCAAATGCCCAAATGCCCTCTCGAGTAGTCAGAATCTAACTCACATGGAACACTTCCAGGAGAGATGGGTGGGAAATTCCCTGTTTCTAGGTTTTAAAAATAGAAGGAAAAAAGTTTTCTGTCCCTCAAAGGCCTCTTGGGACAGTGACACAAAAGGTTAAGAAAGGAGATGAACCCTTAAAAAGCAACATCTGCTCGGTTACACTAGAATGGGGAAACATGAGAACAAGAATAAGATGTCTAGAAATAAATGGCTAAGAAGAAAAGGAAAATCTATGCCTTAAAATTAGAAGTAAGAGAGAATGAGAGAGGAAGGAAGGAAGGAAGGAAGGAAGAAATAAATGATGGAGGAAGGAAGGATGAAATAAGCCTCTAAGAGACTTAGAAAAAATAGTAATAGACTTGAAGAAAAAACAGGGTAAAGGCACAGTGGAAATGTTACATGCTTAACTTTGCCTTTCCATTTCCTTTTTATTAAATTTTCCAGAAATTTTTCATGGGAAATTTCTAAGTACTTGTGCAACATACAGTGCCTGATACACAATAGATGCTTGCTTAATAAATGCTCATTGACTTGTTGACACATCAGGAAAGGAATGACCTTGACACATGTGGGCAATACCAGTGTGAGTCTGCATGTAGAATTTAAGTAAGACCACTGAGTTTGGGAAAGTCTCAATAAATCTTGCCCATGTTCATTTAAACATACACACGCAGATACATACACATATACATACACAAATATATACATATATGTATGTAAGTATATGTATATATGTTTATAGATATATAGATATATATCCCCCAAAAAAACTGTTTTTAAACAGCGAAATCTATCCAGCCTCACAATTTTAGAGGCAATGGAATTCATGGCAACCAGGTGGCACAGTGGATAGAATGCTGAACTTGGAGTCAGTGGACTTGGAGCTGAGCTGAGAGCAGAATGGCCAGAGATCACAGCCAAGAAGCCAATTCATGAGAAGTGGGGGTCGGGGGGAGAGTTACTCTGGGTCTTGAAGATGAATCTGAGATCACACTTCAAGGTACCAGAATGAACTAGATGACATTGGCAAGGTGGGGAATCTGAGTAGGTGAGCTGAGATTATGTTTAGAGATCCAAATTAGGTAGATTCAGGACAAGAGCTCAGAAGAGAAACTAAGACTGGATACGTAGATATGAAAATCCTCTGCATGGAGATGATCATTGTACAGTAGAAGCTGATGAGACCATCAAGTGAGACGAGAGCAGAAAGAGAAAGGACTCAGCAGAATGCATAGTGGGCCATTCACAGAAAATGGGCATGACAGATAAAGGACCCACAAAAGAGACTGAAGAGTGGCCAGATAAATACGAGGAAAACCAGGAGAGAGAAGTGTGATGAAAACTTAGAGCAGAGGTTGTTGTTGTGTTTATCCGTTTTTGAAGAGTACCATGACGTCAGGGAGTGATCACTTGCAGTTGACTTTGATTTGAGTGAGGGAGGGCTGTGCAGGGTCACCAGCCTCACTTTCTCCTCCAGAGCCATCTGGGTCCAGTGGCCAGATATTCAGAGACTGGTGAGGAGGAGGAGAAGGAAGCAGTAAGGTTTGGAGTCTGAAATGATGAGCTAAGATGACACATTAGAGGTCCAAAGTTTGCCAGTGATGAAAGACTGGAGCTCTAGAAAGACTAGAACTGAGCATACGAATATAGAAATCATCTGCATAAAGGTTTCCTGCAGTCAAAAGCTGCAGGGTGGTCAAGAAGGATGAGAGTTGAGAAAAGACCATTAAATTTGACATTCAAGAGAACAGTGGTAACTTTGGGGAAGCAGTTCTCTTGAATAATAAGCTGGGAAGCCAGATTTCAGAGGGTTTGGAAAGCAAGTGAGAAGACAATAAGTCAAGGTGTCAGCTTTCTCATGAAGTTTAGCTGCAAAGGGAAGGAACAATATAGGATGACAGCTAGCAGGATTGTCAGATCACAAGAGGGTTTTTTTAAGTTTTGTTTTGTTTTGTTTTATTTCTTTAAGGATAGGGATGATGTGAACTTTTTCTAGGCAGCAGAAAAAAAGCCAATAAATAGATGAGAAGAGATTGAAGACAAGAGAATAAAATAATAGTAAGGGCTATATCCTGGGGAAGATGAGATAGTGTTGCATGAGAAAGGCTGGATTTGGCAAGGAGAAGGACCTTCTCTTCATCTGAGACTAGAATGCACCAGAATATATTAGGGAAGATGTCTGCATGATGTGAGATGAGGAGAAAAAAGGAAGCTCTTGGCAGATGAATTCAGCTTTTTCAGTGATGTATGAAGTGAGCTCCTCAAATGAGAGGAGAGGAGGAAGAGGTGCAGTGAGATAAGAGGCTTGGGGAGAGATGAAAAGGTTTGGAACAGCTGCCAGGAAGAGTGGGATATTGAATCAATTTTGGAGAAATTGAATTTTTACCTTGATCCAATATGGATCCAGTTGAGATTAGATAACATAAATTTGTAGTGGACCCAGTTAACATGATTTTGTGATTTTTCTCCAGCTCTCTTCAACACATGGGAACAAGGGTTAGGTTGGTAGACAGTGGAGGTAATCCCTAGTTGGGATTTGTTGGGGTTTGACTGGAGATAGAACATGGGAAGAGAGAGATTAAAGCACATAGTATAGAGTTGGAAGTTGGGGTACTTGATGGAAAATCAATGTATATTTTTTGTCCCTAAAATGAGGCAGGAGATGGGGAAGAGAGAACTAAAGACAGGTACTGTGCTTTCATTGAGGAAGGAAGAGGGACTATTCTAGGACTCAACACAGTTAACAACACCAGGCTTAGGATTGAGCAATAAAGTTTTCGAAAAGCCTAAGTAGGAGTCTAATGTCTTGCATGCCCAAGAAGACTGGTCCAGATCTCAATAATGAAATCATGAAGTCACCAACAGATAGCATAAAAACAGACAGGAGGAGGAGATGCAGTTTTAAGAAATACACAGAGTGCTTATCAAGCCAGTTCAAATTTGAAAGAGATATATAAGAACAAATATCAAAGAATAGTGCAATCCTGTGAGAAAAGTATCAGGGCCGTAAATCTCACAGTCAGTCAATTATTTGGCACTTATTAAGCTCCTATTATGTGCCATGTATTGTGCTAAGCATTGGCATTACAAAGAAAGGGGGAAAAACAGCTAAGGTTGGTAATAAATGCTAAGGACAATAGGTAGAATTTTTTTCTTAGCGAATCTGAGAGGAGGATATAAGAAGGGATAGAACTACTACTCAGAGTAGATAGGCTCAATCAATTAATAAGCATTAGATTCCAAAGTCATTTAACCACTCTCTGCCTCAGTTTCCTCATCTATAAAGTGAGAGGGTTAGACCAGGGCTTCTTAAATTTTTTTCACACATTACCCCTTTCTGCAGTATCTTTGGCTTTGGGCAGCAAAGTGCGCATGCTGTGTGTTCAAACCAAGGCTGCAGTGAAATTGTGTGATGCAATCTGGCTAAGCACTGCCAGAACCACCTCAGATTCATTATGCATTTGATTTTTTAACTAATTTTTGGTCATTACATGTTCAGAAACCTTTTACTGTTGCCAGATTTTTCAAGATCTCATATGGGGTCACAACCCATAATTTAAGAAGTGCTGGGTTAGACCCTGAGATCTCTTCCACATATAAATCTATGATCTTATGATTCTAATAAAGGGCAAAGTTATAGAGTACATTACTAAAGAGGTGGTTTGGGTGTATTTAGAAAAGGAAGGCAATGATCAGTAAATATGAGCAGGCTTTATTAAAAAAAAACAAGTAATGTGAAATTAATGTTACTTCTTTTTTTCCAAGGGTAATTAGCTCAGTAGAACAGGGCTCTAGATGAAATATACTTAGGTTTCGGCAAAATACTTGACAAAGTCTCTTGTGCTCTCTCTGTATATAAGATGTAGAGATAAAGGCTAGACAATAATATAGTTCAGTGGATTCAAAATCAGTTGAATGGGATAGACTCAAAGTGTAGTTATCAATGGTTCAATGTGAACTTGGAGGGAGATATCTAATGGAGTCACAAAGATCTGCCCTTGATTCTGGGTTATAGAACATTTTTATTTCAGATTCAATTCAATTCCACAAGAACTCATTAAGTGTCTTCTAGATATTTGGAAATACAAAGACAGAAATGAAACCTTCCTTGTCACCAAGTTAAGAGAATAGTGAATATGTTAGCTATCAGAACCAGGATCCATAAAGATCTTGACAGGTTAAGACCATGGGTTTCATCTAATGTAGGGAATAGATGTGATATAGGGGATAAAGCTAAAGTCCTACACATGGGTTCAAATAATCTTAAACTTAAAAAATCTAGGATGGAAGAGGTGAGACAAAATACCATTCCCAGGGAGAAAAAAGATCTGGAAATTAAAATTGATCACCAGCTAAGTATGAGTGAAAAATGTGACATGGCAGTCACAAAGAACTAATGCTGTCCTGGGCTGCTTCAAGAGAGTTGTGACATCCAGAACAAAGAAGATGATAGTTCTTCTGTTGTGCACCCTGGTCAGACTACCTCTAGAATGCTGTGGTCATTTCCAAGTATGCAGATCAGCTAGACTGTGCACAAAATGGGGCAACAAGGAGCATGGGAGGGCTGTGACAAATGAAGGTCAGTTGTAGGAACTAGAGATGGTTTAGCCTGGACAATAGAAGACATATGAGGTAACATTGATGGCAGTCTTCAATTATTTGAAGGGCATTAGAATCATTTTCTTGGTCCAGGAATATAGAACAGGGAGCCATGAGTGGAAGTTTCAGAGAAGTAGATTAAGGTTTGATATAATAGATAGACGATAGATAGATAGATAGATAGATAGATAGTGTATGTATATTATCCTAATAATTGAATCTATTCCAAAAGGTAATTAGCTTCCTTGGGGAGTCTTGAAGTTGGTTCTTCTTCACTGGAGATCTCCAAGCCGAAGTTAAATGAGCCCTAGTTGGTTAAGAGGATATTTGTTTAGGTTCAAGTTGGATTGGGCAGCTTTGAGGTTGCTTTCAATTCAGATATTCTGTGATTAAACAGATATCAGGCATCAAGATTATTAAAAAAAACCTTTTTACAGCATAAGACATGCTTTTGATGGATAGTCCCAACATCAGACTTCCTACTCATTTCACCCTCCCTCACCCTTGCATTCCAGACCCACAGAGGTCAAGCCCAATTCATTGTATCCATCAAGACAACAGTAACAAATGGAAGGTCACGGATCTTTTAGTGCTGGCAAAATGAGCCACTAGTAGTAAGAGCAAATTACATGTCTTTAGCAATGAAGATGTTTCTCTTATAACTCTGTAAGTATTATTTCCATTTTAAAGATGAAGAAGCTGAGACAGAGAATTTTTGACTGATCTTAGGTCGTAGACCTAGAAGCAGAGGTGCCACAACTGTACCTTGGGTCTCTTGCCTTTTTTCCAAATACAACATGAGTCTAAACAATGCTGGTTGATGGTATGGAAAGCCATGGACACTGCCTACTGTGATCATAGCAGGTTGTTCCTGGTCCTCCCTTTCCAAAGTGCTGAATTTTATCTAAATAGCCTAAATCACCCCTCTTTCATGATCACAGAGCAAACAGATAATAGTACCAGAAAAAGACTGTGATTCAGGCTTGTCCTTGGGCAGACAAAGGAGAGGAAATAGGAAATAAGCTATAAAATGGAATTGCTATCTTGGTATTTGTTCCATCCAGGATTAGATATGGTAAAATAAGGGAAATGTTCGGAGGAGTTGACCCCACAGAACCAAGTCAGCAGTAGCTGACGTTGTTAGGACTCATTGCTGAAAAGTCACCAGCAGGAGGCACTAGACTTCTTAGGGGTGCTGTATTTGCCGTGGGAAGGGAGCAGAGGTTTACTGCCAACACCTGCAGATATTCTGACCTTTTGGGAGACTTGAACATTAAAGAGGTGATAGCACCTCACCTAGCAATATTCCCATAAACCTTAAACCTTTAAATTCTCAACTGGGTTCAAAGTAGGGATGTGGAAAGTAGGGTTTGATTTGTGATTGCTGACATTGATGGTGCAAGGGAATATTTATATAGCATCTACTATATGCCAGCCACAATGCTAAACTCCTTCACAAATATTATCTTATCTCACAACAATCCTGTAGAATAAGCACTTTTATTTTCCACATTTTATAACTGAAGAAACTGAGGCAAGCAGAGGTTACATGACTTGTAAGGGTCTTATAGCTAATATGTGTCTGAGGCTGCATTTGAACTCAGGTCTTCCTGACTCTGGACCCAGCACCCTATACCCTCTATACCAGCTGTGTAGTGATCACACTTTCTTGGACTGCTACACAGTGCCTTTTTCCCCAAGAACTTTTACAGATATTATATGATTTTAAGCTTACAGTATTCCAGGGAGCCAATGAAAGGTAAACATATAGGACCTTTGCTAAAAACACTTGTGACTGTGAAGATGAATTAAGCATGTAGTTGGTATGTCTTGTACAGCAAGGGAAATGACTTACTAATATTCTGGGGGGAAAATGTCGATATTAGACTTTCACCCAAATGATGGCACCATGGAGAGAGAAAAAAGAGTTGTTACAAAGCAGCAGTGTGGGATTATGGGAAAGAGGAAAGCCATCAGAAACTATGCATGGGACAAGGGGGTACACAGAATTGATGGACTGAGGAGAAGTAACAAAAAGAGGGATACTTCTGAAGAAGGATGAATACATTGGAGGGTAAGACATGGAATACAGGGAAGGAGAAGAAAAGAGGTATATGAACAGGAGGGCACAGGGCCATCCCAAATAAGTTGCTAGACTTAAATAAGTCACTTACCCCATGGACCTCACTTCACCAACCTGTAAAATAGATGATCTTGACTAGGTAAACTCAAAAGTTCCTTTCTTCTGTATCTCACAGTTTTATACGCTTTCTATCAGTCGCTTTATGCATCAAGAAAGAGCAACACAAAAAGGTGAGGGAATTGCCTGGGACCAAATATTTAGGGGCCCAGCCAGGGCCTCCTGACTTCCCAGGATCATGTTCAATCTATTGGAACCATTTTGTTCATATTTCATGGTTTGTACTTTTTGTTTTCTAATTATGCTCATTAATTATGTCAGTCAGACATTGCACTGAGTAAAATATCTTCTCACTTTGTAGGAAGCCACACCATCTGTGAAGATGCAGTGGGCCATATCTAATTCTCATAGGGGCTTCGCATGGAAGAGTGGGAGGCAATAGCACCTCAGGGAGAGGGATGGGGAGCTTTGGGAGTAAAACGAACATCTTACTCCCACTTTCAGCATCAAAACTTTTTGGAAGAGAAACAGGACACACCTGACCTGAGAAACAGCAGGGATAGGGGGATCTCAACATCTCAGCCTAGTTTTTTGATTATTTGAGGAAGAGCCCCTCCATTGTTTTGTTTGGTTTTTTAAATGATCATCCTCTCTGACAAAAAATGATTATCATCTCTGACATCAAAGAATATTTCAGGCTTATCCTTGAGGAAGCATGACAAAGTAGAAAGAACATGGGATTTGTAGTCAGAGGTTGTTGTTCGTTTGTGTCCAACTTTTTATGACCCCAGTTAGGTTTTCTTGGCAAACATGCTGGAGTAGTTGGCCATTTTCTTCTCCAGCTTATTTTACTGATGAGGAAGCTGAGGCAAACAGGGTTAAGTCACTTGTCCAGGATCACACAGCTAGCAAATATCTATGGCTGAATTTGAACTGAGGTCTCCTGACTACAAGCCCCATGCTCTACCAATATGCCACCTAGCTGCCTGGGTCAAAGGACCTCACTTAATATCCCAACTCTGCTCCCACCTACCTAGTGGAGTCAGCAATACTGAACATTGGGGTTTCCATGCATAAAAAATTAGGAGTCTGAAATTGGTTCTGCTTGACCTCAGAGGGCAGAACTTGAATCAGTGGGTAAAAGTTGCACAAAAAAAAAACAAAAAAACATTGCGGCTTAACATAAAGAAAAACTTTGCAACAAATGAGCTCAGATAGTAGGTCTGCCCTCACTGGAGGCTAGATGACTGGCACATTATAGAGAGTGTTCTTGTCTAAGCAATGGTTCACAGGGTCATTGATTTAGAAATGGAAGGCACCTGAGAGATCACCTAGGACAGCCAGATAGGATAGCGGATAGAGTCTTGAATTGGAGTCAAGAAGATATTGCCCAGTCATGTTTTCAAAATGAGGTAAAGGGCTTTGCAAGCCTTAATGCCCCATGTAAATGTTGGCTATCGTTGCCCAGGGCCACACAGCTAGCAAGTACCTGCCGTGGGATTTGAACACTTGTCTTACCGACTCCAAGTCTGGTACCCTACCTGCTAGGCCACACCGACTCTCAAAGTGGACTGAATGAGCCCCACATCCTTTCCAAGTCTTGGATTCTGGGACTAGATGCAGCCTCTGAAATCCATAAACCCTGATTCCTTTACATAATTCCCCTAGATAGCACAGTGGATCAGGACAACCTGAGTTCAAATCCATTTACTAGCTGTGTGACCCTGGGCAAGTCACTTAACCTTTGACTGCCTCAGTTTCCTCAATAGGCATATCTCAGTATCCCTTAATGGAGATAATGATAGCACCTACCTCCCAGAGTTGTCATGAGACCCAAATGAAATGATATTTGCTAAGCATTTAAGTGCCTGACACACAGTAGGCCCTTGAGTTCCTTCCTCCCTTCCTATGACAAGACTCAGCCCCCGGAACGCCCATTGAACTGTCAGCATTCTTTGGGTCACTCTGTTTTCACTGACCTCCTTCACCTTCTTTACCTAAGTTCCTTTAAAGGATACCTCAAATGATCTCTCAGGGAAGCCTTCCCGGCTGCTCCCCCAGTAATATTCACCTATGGACTATACCTGGAATTTTGTTCTGCATCTCTCCAAGGTGCTTATCCTGTGATCTCTTATGTCATAGTTAACTGTGTTGGTGTCTTGTCCCCCTGTATCAATGAAGGTCAGCATCATATTCTGCCTTGTCATCACCTCTCCACCAAATCCTAGCACAGAGCACTTCATTCAATAAATTATTAATAAATTTTTGGAATGAATGAATGTTGAAAGTGGCATGTGGTTAAGAAATCTTTCCGAGTCTTATTGACAAACTGGCACCAACTTTCTTTGTTTTCAAGTCAGTGGATTTGTGGCAAAACAAATGGGACTCAGACCAGAGTCTCCAGTTCATTCCCAAAGCCAAAATCCACAATGAAATAGAGTGTAGACTACAGAGGAAAAAATGCACTTTTTTAATCCTAGGGTTGCCTTCTTGTTGGCAATTAAATGCCCCTTTAAAAAAATAATTAAAAGGTGATTGTTTCTCCCCTGTGGACACTGTTCTCAGGGTCAGAGAGCACTTTCATAGAGGAGAATGTGTTGTTCGATGGAACATCTGGATAAATTCCTGGCACATGTGTGTGGTCTAGGGAATCTTGTTGCTTGACCCTCATTTGGGGGTTCATCCTGGCTCCTCACCCCTTCCACAGGCTTCCTCACTATTTGTTAGCAACTGCACCTATGAGTGAGAAGGAGAGATTTAGCCCGTGTTTGCTACTGTTAGCAGCTCTGGCGTGAGGTGCTGGGAGGTAGGAGTGGGAGACCAAAACCAATGGATGAAATGAGATTTCAGTGTTACCTGTGAATTTTAATTCTTCACACTGTCTCTGACCCCTATTCCCTCTGGTGATTGAGGACTGATTTTGGGGGGCTGAAGTTTAAAGGGTAAAACATAAGGAAATTTTGGATTCTTTTCTCCAAGTCCCTCCAGCATTTAGTACTAATGTTTTCTTGAAATAGATTCTGCTAAATGTAAGTAACAAATTTTTTATTATAGGCAAAAGCTTTTCTGAAGACCTTACTCCAACAAACAAAATTCATTCCATCTTCACTGTTATCTAGTTAAGTGCTAAGTGAACTAGACACTTCACCACCTTAGGGGGAGGAGGGCGCTTGTTCTCTGGCCCTCTCAGGGACTTGGAAGGTCAAGGTCAGTCTCAAAGCTTTGATTTGGTGTGTGTAGGCCAGATTGCTAAAAATTAGAGAACCTCAGGCCCCAGAGCTGAGAGGAGCCTTAGATACTCCTTCCAACCACTGCCTTTAGAGGGAACCAGGTGGCACAGAGAAGACCTGAGTGGAAATTTAGCCTCAGACATTTTTCAACTGTGTGACCTTGGGCAAGTCATTTCACCTCCACGTGCCTCAGTTTCCCCAATTATAAGAGGAGGATAATAACTCACCTCCCAGGATTGTTGTGAGGATATAACAAAATAATATTTATAGATATATAATGTGGCATTGTGTCTGCATATACTTGTTCATTCATTTCTGATTCTTTGGGACCCCATTTGGGATTTTCTTGGCAAAGATACTGGAGTGGTTTGCCATTTACTTCTCCAGATCATTTTACAGATGAGGAAACTGAGGCAGATAGGGTTAAGGGACTTTCCCAGAGTCACACAGCAGGTAAGCATCTGAAACTGGATTTAAATTCAGGTCTTCGTGACTCCAAGCCCAGCACTCTATCCATTGCACCACCTAGATGCCTCAGTATATGATAAACACATAGCATGTGCTTGTTTCATTCCTTCTCTCTTATTTGCATCTGAGAAAACAGAAGCCTAGAGAGACTCAAAAATTTGGCCAGGGTCAGACAAGCTGGACAACCACTGAGCTGGGATTTGAACTCTAACCTTCTAACTCCAGGTCCTGGTCTCCATCTCCCACACCATAAGAAGATAGTACCATTTGGCTAAGCCAACATGGACAGTCCCTGCCATCTTTGTATATATGCCTAGACTCCCCTAAGCCTTTATCCTTGAAAAGAAATATATCTTGAGGCCCAGCCCACTTTCTGTAGGGAAGCTGTTGGCTTGGTTTGCCAAACAGTGGGGTTTGACCCAGACAGTTCGGGTTCTAAACTGTTTTCCCTGAAGATCTGGTGTAAGTCCAAAAAAACCTGGCAATGTATATCAGTGAAACAGAGGGACACAATCTGGATTCACCCATTTCCAGGTCATCCGTTCCAACAACTTCAGTGGGAGAAAAATGTTCAGAAGCCATGGCTGTATTAGGGACTTCAGTGAAATGTACTGGTACATTTTATTTCCTGGAAAAATTCCCTCCAAGTGTGTGTTTGTGTGTCTCATCTGGAGCCCCTCAAACAATTGCAATCAATCACTGTCTCAGGTGAACAGGGTTGAATCAGGGAAAGTACCCACAGGTCAAACCTCCCTTTCCCAGGAGGGGAGTTTTTCCAAAATCAGGTTAGGCATGCTTTGGGTGAATCAAATGCAACCAACCCTGCCTGAATTTTATAAACTCTGGTTTCCGTCCAAGACATTATCTCAAACACATGGAAATCAACGTAAACAAAGCCAACCCCAGGCAAAGTGGGGAGTTTTGTCTTCAGTGCCTTTCTGTCCACTTTTATGTTCCCTGAGTCTCTTTTAGTAACACACACACACATATCATCATCCTAGCAAGTGCCATCTTGCTACCTGCCACTCTGACATCCCACCCAAGCCTGACCTTGCCTTCTCCTCCCTCTATCAATCTTGGCTGGCTTTTGTAACAAATATCCAAGAGAGATCCTACCTTAGTAGGACTTGGGATCACCTGTTAAGACTAATGATGCCTAGAATTCTCTATTGACCAAATTTGAATGATGGCATCAATGACAATAAATACTTACCTCCCAGGAATATTTGCTTCTTAATAGAGAAAACTCAAGGCATAATCCTTCCAAGGATTAGTCTTTGGCAAAATTTCTGGTACTTTGGCAAGTCTAAGAGGGAGATGTTCTGGGTCTGGGGTGAAAATGATTCTTTCCAGTGTGCCCTTCAAACCATTTTCCCAGCTCAGTGGCACAGTGCATAAGCACCTGCTTCCCAGGTGCATGAGTCTAAGCAAGTCACTTTACCTCTATAAAATGAGCATCTGCCTCCCAAGGTTGTTGTGCACATGAGATAACACACTTTGAAAACAATATAGTGTTACATAAATGTCAGCTGTTGTAAGAACCTGATTTAGAGCTGGAAAGAACCTTCGAGGTAATCAAGGTGAATGCTCTCATTTTACAGAAAGGGAAACTGAGATCCAAAGAAATGAAATAGCCAGTGAGTGACAGAGATAGCATTGAACCCAAGTCCTCTGATTTCAAATCAAGTAAATATTCCAACATACCACACTGCTACTTTATGTACTCCATTCATGGGACTCTCCCATGTAGGAGAGCAATTCCAAAAATTAAGGCAACAATAACGAGGGTATAAATGTTCAGATCAGCAATAAAATGGTGGCTTTAAGGAGAATCCCCCATCCCTGACATTTACTGGATGCTTAATAAATGTTAAGACCTTTTAAATTATTTTTGTCTTATTCTCCATTACATATAAACAAAACTTTTTGACATGTGTTTTAAAATTTTGAATTCCAGATTCTCTCCCTACCCTGCCCTCTCCTTGAGAAGGCAAGCAATTTGATGTAGATTATATATGTGCGGTCATGCAAAACATTTTCTTACTAACCATGTTGCAAAAGGAAACACAGAAAAAAAAAACAAGAATAATAAAGGAAGTTTTTTTTTTTTTTTTTAAAAAGCATTCTTTAATCTGTATTCAGACACCACCAGTTCTTTCTCTGGAGAGGGATGGCATTTTTCATCTTAAGTCCTTTAGAATTATCTTGGATCATTTTGTTGCTGGGAATTGCTGTCATTCACAGCATCATACAACATTGCTGTTATGCTGTACAGTGTTCTACTGGTTCTGACCATTTCACTTTACATCAATTCATGTAAGTCTTCCCAGGTTTTCCTGAAAGCATCCTGCTGGTCATTTCTTATAACACAATAGGATTGCATCACAATCGTATCCCACAACTTGTTTAGCCGTTCCCCAATTGATGGCTATCTCCTCAATTTCCAATTCGCTGCCACTGCAATAAAAAAAAAAAGCTGCTATCAATATTTTTGTACGTATAGGTCCTTTTCCTTTTTCTTTGCTCTTTTTGGGGTACAGACCTAGTAGTGGTATTACTGCATCAAAGAATATGTACAGTTTTATAGCCTTTGGGCATAGTTCCAAATTACTCTCCAGAACAGTTGGTTCAGCTCACAACTCCAACAACAATGCATGTATTCCTATTTTTTACATCCCCACCAACATTTGTCACTTCCCTTTTCTGTCATATTAGCCAATCTGATAGGTGTGAGATGGTGCCTCAAGGTTGTTTTAATGTGCATTTCTCTAATCAATAGTGAGAGAATTTTTTCATATGACTATAGAAAGTTTTTATTTCTTCTTCTAAAAACTGCCTGTTCATATCCTTTGACCTTTTATCAGTTGTGGAATGACTAATATTCTTATAAATTTTACTCTGTTCTCTATATATTTGAGGAATAAGGACTTTTTCAGAAAAACTTGATGGAAAATTTCTTTCCCAGTTTGCTGCTTTCCTTCTAATCTTGACTGCTTTGGTCTTGTTTATAGAAAAACTTAATATGATGCAATCAAAATTATCCATATTATATCCCATAATGCTCTCTATCTCTTATTTGGAAACAAATTCTTTCCTTATCCACAAATATGACAGGTAAATTATTCCAGATGCTTCTACATTTCCTACCTTTTATGAGTAAATCATGTACCCATTTTGACCTAATCATGGTATATAGTAAAAGATGTTGGTCTATACCTATTTTCTTTCAAACTGCTTTCTAGTTTTCCCAGCAATTTTTGTCAAATGGTGATTTCTTGTCCCAAAATTTTGTATATTTGGACTTGCTAAATACTAGATTACTCTGACCATTTATCCCTGTGTATTGTGTACCTAATCTGTTAGGCCTTTTTTAATATAAGAACCCCACAAATCTCCATCCCTCCTAGAGTAGAATACTCAAACAAATGAGTGCAGAAGATCACAAGTGATAAACGAAATTGTGAGCCCCTCTTAAGGGACTGATGGAGAAAGGACAAGGTTTCTCTGTTCAAGAGCAGAAATTTTTATTAAAACCATTTAAGTATTATTATATAATATAATTAATCCGTATAATGGTTATACATTAGATTGTATTCATATGCCCCTATATATGATATAATCAATTATATGATTCATATATAACAAAGGGTTAATAGTGGAACCCTAGGTCCTCTAGAAAGCAGCAGCTCTGTGGTTGGACAAGTTAAAAGGACATTTTTGTCTTCTCACCAACACCACTGCAGAGCATCGTGGTTAGTGATGACTTTGAAAGGTCAGATTCTGAGAGCCCCTGTGTTTAAAGTATCTTTAAGAGTCCAAGGGAGACATAAAAATGTCGCATTAAGGAGGGAGGGAGGGGATGTCAAAATCACAGAAGGGAAATGTCTGTGGGTCTTTGGAAAGGTAAAAGGGAGGATTGTGGGGAAATAGAGAAGGGAGGAGTGCAGAGAAAACATTCCACTGAGTTTGCTATATTAGAAGTAAAAATTTTCTATGTAAACTTGGAATGGGGGAGGGGTCTCTGCCTCTTTTGGGAGGTACTTATTAAAAAGGGAGAAAATGAAGCAATATGTAGACGTGTAGGGCCAGAAAACCTGCCTTTTCCAGGTTGCTTCCTCTGGTATTTTTCTATCTCTTTGTGCACCATTGGCCCTTTCCCATACTACACATCTCACGCCTGAAATCAGCCCTCTGTGAGCCAATACCTCCCCAATATAAGGAACAAGACCAGCTTTTCTTGAACACTTGGCTCTATTCCATCTTTCTGACAGCTCTCCCTGAATTCTCCTATTTCCTTACTTTTTTCTTTCTTTTTTTCCCCACCTTTATCTTTTCTCTGTATTTGCCCTCTATTCTCTCTCCTCATTCCTTTCCTTTCCTGTCATCTATCACTATTTCTCCTTTCTTTCCTGCTGCTGCCGCCTTATCGTCTTTTATTCATGACTGTCTCTCCTCTCCGATCCTTGGTGCTGCCTCGCCTTCCTCACATCCCTTTAGCCTCTTGATTTGTCTTCCTTATTCTGTATACTGGAATCTTTTGGCTCCTCTGGCCCATTCCTCCAATTTGTCTTCTCTTTGCCAGCCTCCCGATATAGAACAGGAGGGGAACATCGGAGATGATCTGTTCCAACTCCTTCATTTCAAGATGGGGAAACCCAGGCTCTGGGAGGCAATTTATCTATTGTCACACCGTAACATATGGTGGGACCAATGGTAACTCAGCTCATCTGTCTCTTTGCTCTACACAATGGGGCAACTTCTCCCTTTTCAGAGAAGGTAGAACGTAGGGAACCACAGACTTCCATTCACCACAAGCCTCCTTGTTCACTTGTAGAATGGATTCTTGTTCAGGGAATTTTTAGACTAACCTCTGAAGTCCCTCCCAATTCTGAGATAATGTGATTCTGTCTACCACTCAGACCCCTTATCCCTTCTAGTTACTAAAAGGAAAGGCTGTGATTAGAGCAGCTAGCTGTCTCAAACCTTACCAGAACCATAAGTAAAAGGAAGCTCTGTTCTCTAGACCTCCTGAAGGTGTGGTAGGTGTGGATTGCCATAGTTTAGATTTGTTGAGAAATTAAAGTTCCTGACTGACATATTACCTGAAGATGAATGAAGTCACTGTACAGTACATGCGCACACACACACATACATACACACACACACTCCTACTCCAAGCTGTATCAGCTGCTACATCACATAGCCCCAGAACAGTAACCCATTCCAATGGAGGTCATTCTCTCCTTGAGATGGCAGGCAATGTGATATGGTGGGGAAAATGTTGGACTTGGAGTCCCAGTACTTAGGCTCAAATCTCAGCTGGGTCACTTGTGACTGAACAAGTCATTAACCTCTCAGGGAATGAGCACCCCATCTATAAAATAACAGGGTTGGACTAAATGTCCTCCCACATCCCTTGGAGTTCCAGAGTTAACATCCTCTGAACTTCATCCATTTCATTCTCACTTGTACAAACTTTGAGTTTTTCTTTCTCTGTTTCATAAGAAAACCATCATTAATAGAATATCCCTCAAGAATTAACAGAGAAGTTAATTGTACTGATCTCTACAAGAGAAGAGTGTCCAAGTCATCTTCTGGAGAATGAATTCTGGATCTATGACCAATCAATAAACATTTATTAAGTGCCTACTGTATACCACACACTGTGCTAAACAATAGACCTGGGTTCAAATTCTAGCTCTGCCATTTACCACCTCTTGGAGTTTGGGCAAAAGCATTTCGCTTTTCTGGGCTTCAGTTTGTGGAATAAAGAGGTTGGTTGAGCTAGGTGACTTCTGAAATACCTTCTAGATCTAAATTTATGATCCCATGAGCCAAAGGCATTTTTTCAAAAACAAAAAGTTGAAATTATAATGTTTAGCCATCTTCCCATTGTGGCCTGCCCTGGAATCATCCCTTAAAATGCTTCCCAATTATTTGGGAATAAGGGTTCAGCTAGGAATTGGGAAAGCTTGCCTTATTGAATTAATGATTTCGGCACACTATCTCCATGTGTTTTGGCTCACTTCTCCTGAGGTCAATTTGGGAGCTTCAAGCTCTCCTAGAGGAAACACTCCAAGCTCTCCCTGGAGAACTAAAAAAATAGAAGGAAAAAAGTACTCTGGCAGGCTCCCGTCCAAGGTCTTAAAAAATCAGTTCCAGTCATTTGCTTTTAGTGATTTTTTGGCATCCCTGGTGTGCACCAAGCATAAACTTTGTGTGATTGAACCAGAGAATAATTGGCTGGAAGAAAGGTACCATCTTTTCAAAGAGAAGATGACAGTCTAAGTGTAAGAAGATTTGCAGGAATTGCAAATTATGCATTTTGCAAATGTGTCAAATATCAGTCAGTAAATCACCATAACCCTGGGAGTCTGTCACAAATATGTTTTTGAAATTACATTCAATATCATGGGATTATTCCATCAACCTTACACATGAGGAAAAACAGAGATGCAGCCATTTCCAGGAGCTTTTCCCAAAGTGCTGCTGCAGGAATATCCAAAGTCTTTAATCTCTGGCCTCAATTTGTGCTAACAGGCAAAAACCTTTTAAATGCTCAAATGAAAAAAAAAAAAGACGGTCCCTGAAAAATCAAGCATAGGTGTTCATCCTTCTGCACCTCACCTTGGAGATAATCCTGCTGATGAAAAGCAAATCAATTTGGAGGGGAGGGGAATTAATTCCTTGGAGCTGCTAGGAGGCAATTTTGTTTACTGCCTCTTCCAGTGAATTTAACCCCAACTCTCCCTAGTTCAGTGTCTCATTAGCCGTTACCCAGACTCAGCCCTCCAACCCTCACCTCTTGGCATTTGCACCAGCCATCCCTCCATGTCTGTGGAGCACATGTAAGCTCTGGGTTGGTTGGTGTTTTGTTTTGTTTTCAATCCCAATTCCCACATGTACTAATGAATTAGGACTCCAAGAGAAAAGCTGGGTATTTGTCCCTTCTGGGTTCTAGGAGTGGCTGTGATAATCTGGAATGGAGTGTGGGGGAGTATCTTTTTAATGCTACATAGCTCATATCCCCACCTCAGTTAATATGCTCCCAGCCATGGTTATCAGTTGCTATCCACTTGGCTAGATTTAATTAGCTTTCTAAAAGGAGAAAAGTGGGTCCAAGTCTAGATAGCATGTGGCAAAAAGCTAACTCACAGGTCCTAGAGGATCCCTTTGCTGGGGTCCTCAGCTTGGCCCCCCCTCAGGCATGATGTCATTTTTTTTTTTTTTTTGCTTCAATCTTTGCAGAACTTTGAATCTTTATCTTTGGCTCCCAATTAAAACCCTGCCATCAGCAATTCCAAAAGGGGTTTCTAGAACATCAAAGGAAAGACAGAAAGTCCAAAATACTCCAACCTTCAAAGTTTATAAGTCAAGAGGGGTATGTGTATGTGTATTGAGTGTGTGTGTGTGTGTGTGTGTGTGTGTGTATGTGTGTGTGTGTGTAAACCCAAGCCAAGATATAGGTGCTGGCCTCCTGCGCCTTCCTTCTTCTAAGCACTCTCTCTAGACTCCCTCCTTTAAATCTCCAGTTCCAACTAGTTTGATGGTAATGCAGGCATATCTCAGAGACCCTGCAGGCTTGGTTACAGACCACCACAATATAATGGCTAGCACCATAAAACAAGTCATACAAATCTTTTGGTTTCCCAATGCATATAAAAGTTGTTTACACTATACTGTAGTCTATTAAGTGTACAATAGTATTATGTCTAAAAAAACCAATGTTGACAAGTTAATTTTAAAAATACTTTATTGCTGAAAAATGCTATCATCTGAAGCTCCAGTCAGTCATAATCTTTTTGCTGCTAGATGGTCTTTTCTGGTTGGTGATGGTTGCTGACTGATCAGGGTGCTAGTTGCTCAAGGCTGGGGTGCTGTGACAATTTCTTAAAATGAGACAACAATGACGTTTGCCTGTAGATTGACTCTTCCTTTCACGGAACACTTAGAGGCCATTGTACAGTTATAAACTGGCCTGATTTCAATACTGCTGTGTCTCAGGGAATAGGGAAGTCAAAGGAGCGGGAGAATAGCTGGTAGATGGAGCAGCTAGAAGACAAATAACATTTATTAAGTGCACCATCTTATATAGGTGTGACAAAACAGTTACAAAAACAACATCAAAGATCACTGATCTCAGATCACCATAACAGATATAATAACAATGAAATAAATTTGAAATATTGTGAGAATTACCAGAATGTGACACAGAGACACAATATGAGCACATGCTGTTGGAAAAGTGGCTCCATTAGATTTGCTTGATGCAGAGTTGCCACAAGCCTCCAACACTTCATCCAGAGGCATTGGATTCAAAAGGCTCCAGGAACAAGCCTTCAGATGAAATCCGCTGGTGTAAAGGCCCCTGGAATTCTCCAAGAGCCAAGAAGTGGTCTCTTGTGGACCCCCAGGAAAAAACACAAAATACCATTCCATGGAGTCCTGTGCCATGTTCTTGTTCAGATTGCAGAAAAAGGATAGACCAGATGAGAAAGGGAAATAGTTCAGCTGTAGAGGAGCATCCTGAAATACTTTGGGATCTATTTTTAAACGGCAGCATCTGTGGAGTGGCAGCAGTTGGACCGTGGTTTAGAAACCATGAGCATGCAGAAGCAGAGAGAGCTTATCGGCCATACCCAGAAATGACGATTTAGATCTTAGATACATCTTTAGATGTATATGAGTATATGTCTATTCTCTATAAATATATATAGAAAAATAAAAGGTGCTCCCAGTTCATATATATGTATATATGCACACATGTGTATATACAGGAATATATACATGTATTTGAATATATGTCTATTTTTATATACATATATAGAAAAAGAAATGGTATTCCCAGTTCACATATGTGTGTATGCATCCATGTGTATATACAAGCATGTATATACATGCATATGAATATGTATCTATTCTCTATATACATATATAGAAAAAGAAATGGTACTCCCAGTTCATATATGTGTGTATCCATGCATGTGTATACACAGGTATGTATATACATGTATATGAATATATGTCTAGTCTCTATATACACGTACAGAAAAAGAAATCGTGCTCCCAGTTCATGTGTGCATGCATGTATGTGCATATATACATGCATGTACATGTGTGTATGAATATAGGTTTATTCTCTATATACATATGCAGAAAAAGAAATAGTGACCCCCAGTACACACATATATGTGTGTGTATATACATGTATATATGTTTATATAGCTATACATACACACATGTTTATATAGCTATATGTGTATACACACATATCATTTCTTTTTCTACATATGTATATAAAATATATACCTATGTATTCACATTTGTACATGTGTTAATATGTTTGTGTGTGAATATATGTGCATGGATGTATACAGTAATATAGAAATGTTTTTTCATAGGGAGCTTTTCCCAGAAGAACTCAAGTTGCTGCCTTTATTATATACCTTCTGTTGGAATGTGTGTATATGTATGCATATACAGTATCTATACATATACATATACGCCTATATTCATAGACATATGTATATACACATAGGCACAAATATATACTCATAAATATAATTTTCCTCCTTTTTGTTTGAGTTAGCATGGTAGTTCCTGGTTGCATGTGCCCAGGAATTAATTCATTTAATAATCTGACTATGTTCTAGGGAAAGGAGGACCTGCCCTGGAGTCAGGAAGAACTGGGTTTGAATTCTGCCTCTCACGTAGATTGTCTATGTGACCTGGGCAAGTCGTTTAATCTTTGAGTGTTCTAGGAAGCTCCTAAGAATAAAATGGAGAGGTTTGCTGAGGTGGAGTTTCCATATAAGGGATTCTCTGCAACGTTCAAATCACAGATCCAGCCAAGGAAAATATCATCTGCCGTTATCTTGTCCAAATATTCACAAGTCACCATTATATCATGGGGAACACTACAGAAACTGGCTCTGTGGTCAGTGGCTCTGGATGTGGATTCAAACCCCACTCTGATCTGTGTGACCTCGGGAAAGTCATTTATCTTCCCTGGGCTCATTGGGCTAGACAGTCTCTGAGAGCTTTTCTATCTCTAGATCTAATGGCCATCACCACCTGTATGTGATATTGGGGAAAACAGCAACTCTGCCGCACTGAGAAATACAGCCTTGTTGAATATCCCTGAGTGCTAGATGCATTGACCAAGATGCACTACGTGATAATGAAAGGCCCCACACCGTGGAATATACAGTGGAGAATGGTGGGAGTTCCAGTACCAAAGAAAATGCTGCCCAACAGGTCCGAACAGAGGGGGAGTAGGTAGTCGACAGCTAAGCACAGAATGACCCATAAATCACCCCCAAATCTTCCTGGGCTTCCCCAAGAGATACATTTGACATGGACATTGTACCTGCCATATAGATAGAATCTTTGTAGTAATGGTAGAAGCGGGGAATTAGGCAGCCTGCCAGGGGGATGATGAGAGAGAAAAAGAGAGAGAGACAGAGAAAGACAAAGACAGAGAGAGTACAAGTGGACCCATGCGTGTGACAGTGATATAATAATAACTACTGACAGAGACACTAGAGGTTTACATATACATTATTTGACCCTGTGAGTTATCCCTTGTGGGAGCCAACATTTCTCTCCCTTTAGCCCAGAAGTTTTGCACCTTTTTTGGATACTAGACCCATTCTACGGACCCCCTCTCAGAATAATGTTTTGAAATGTATAAAATAAAATACATGACATTACAAAGGAAATGCAGTTATCCAAGTATTTTTTTTTAAAAAGTTCATGGATCCTAGGTTAAGAACACTTCATCTAATATATGAGGATGAGCAGGGACCTTAGATTTCATCTAATCCACAATTGTACAGTACAGTAAGCCAATTTTTGATTTTGAAGGTGATTCTAAGTCCTGAAAGATAGTTTGGAATTTATCATATAGTATCATATTCATGATACTATAAACACAGCTATATTTATTCTCTGCACAGATCTCTTGGTTTTCTAGTATTATGGAGGTTTCCCCTCATTTTTTCCTTTGTATGCTAATTTCTTTCCTTGCGTATCTTGTCAGTGGCCCGTTCAGAACTCAGTTAACTCACTAGGAAAATGCTAATGTGGAGGAGGAAGTGGAAATTCTGATTTTTGCCTGAGGCAAACCATTCTGCTCGCTAGGTTTTAGTCCTTGCAGCAAACTCATTCCCACCGTTGTATGGTAGAAGCAGCATTGAGGTTCATTTCTAGTGAGCTTTGAAAAGCTGCATAGGGATTTGGGTTTGGGGCTATTTGGGGAGGTCTATCAGATGTAGACATTGGAGGACTATGCATTTCTAGCAATAATATTGATAATGTTAATAGTGATAATACAGTGTGTCCTTTCTAACAGAAAGCAAAAACAAGTGGGCAAGAGGGTAGTTGTTGGGTTTTGTTTTGGTTTCTGGTTTTTTGGTTTTTTGCTAAATGTATCCCTAGGCAATGGAAATCAATACCAGAGCTGGTCAGATAGATGTTATTAAAACACCTACATTAAATGGAACATAAATAACAGTTCATTGATTTTTTTTATCCAACTTTTTGTAATCTAGTTTACAAGAAGCAAAATAATTCTCAATGCACTGAACAGTTTTCTCTGCTATGACTGCATTCTGCAACATTCTATATAAATTAATCTTCTATCATCTCTTATTTATTTTACTGGTTTTTTATTTCAGAAAAATATCACCACAGAGAGTTGAATGATTTATATAAGTACAAAAGATTTATGAAAAAATAGTCTTTTCTTCCTTTATTCCCTGGTCCCTCATTCAATCTTTGGCTTAACTGTAAATCTTACCTCGAAGGCTGCAGTGCCATCCACATGCTGGCCATTACCAGAAAATGAGACTTTTCAGCATTAGTAAGAGCTGCAGGAATTATATATTTTTTTTTAATCTGATAATGGTGATTAAACCAACTTTCATTCTGAGAATACCCAATACTTCTGTGTCACATTATTCAGGACTTTCCCATTTTGGTCCAAACCACGCTGAGATAAGCTACTCAGATCAACAGTAACATCCCAAAACTCATAGGTACCAACTTCACTGTCAGATAATATTCAACAACAGAAAGTCAGCCAGTTCGTTAATATCCAACTGTGAGGGAAAATCCATTCTGAAGGACTCCCTCTCTTACAGGGGAGAGGGAGGAAACCCTGAAGTAAAAGGAAAGAGTTAATAACGATAGCCCTGGCATCTGTAATGATGCTAGAGAATACAAACAAATGCACTTTTTTTCCTCTTTCAATTTTTTGGGAAGCTATTTTCTATAATGCCTGTTCATGTCAGGTTTCCAAACTAAAAATAGTATCGAAGGAGGCACTTTTTATATATGGATTTTCTTCCTGCAAATCTCTGGGAGCTTGAAGAAAACTGAAATAATTGAAGCACAAGGAATACATGCCTACATACACACAAGTCAGGCCACTTGTGAGAAAGCAGGTCTGGATCCATGCATGCAAGTAGGTCATTGAAAGTCAATGTAAACCAGGGCATTTCCCTCTGCAGGAGAAATTAACCTGCGAGAATCTTGCAGACAAGCAATACCTTTTAGCATAGCAGCTGTATATTTTATTTATGGATTGATATACGCAGAGAGATATATGGGGAGAGAAGTGCATCTAATATGCATATTCTTAAAAACATGCTCGGGACAAGTCCATTCATTTATACACACGTTCTCTGCTTCCTGCAATGGATGCACTTTTCAGTTTCAGGTTTTCATTTCATTTGAAGAGTCATTTTCTTAAAAAGAGTATATCTCCCTATTTGTTCCCCATCGCTGCCCTCACTATAACATTTTCAGCGTTCCATTTGTGGCCTTCTCTTCCCTCCTTGTTATCCCACGAACAGGTGTCTGTAGTTAATGGGACCAAGGTGACATTAGTCAGCATCTGTATCCAGCCTTGGTTCAAGCCACGTATACAGCAGCCAGTACTGATTATTAGCAGTGAGGGCATCATTAATCTATGCCTAGTGGAGATAGAGGCTATGGCTGCAGGAGGAGGAGGAAGCTGACATGTGCCACCTGGTCCCCGGGTACCTCTGCCTTGCCTAGACCCTTTGCCTGACTCTTATTAGATTTCCATGTGATTTAGATCATAATAAGAAAAGGGATGATGGGGGCGGGGCAGGGGAAAGGGAAGAGAAGAGGACAGATTTCTTTCCTTACTTATTCTCTCTGCTCTAATGCCATAGGTTTGGCATGGAAACGCAAGTTGTCAAAAGCTATCAAAGACCCTAGAAATAGTCTGGTCCATTCTCCTCATTTTACAGATAAGGAAATTGAGGTCTACTTAGCAGTCTCCAAAAAAATGGAATCTCTAAGAATATAAGAATGGCTCACCCATCAATCAATTAACAATTAAGGACCTGGTGTGAGAGTAACAATGAACACTGGAGTCAAGGATTTCTCCATGACTGGGTCCTAGAGATGAGCTGTAGAGGGTCCCACCCATACCCACTGCCTTGAGTCATCCTGGACAGGACAGCCCAAGCCTTGTGTGAATTGCAGCGTAGTATATCTGAGAGAAGGAGATAGCAGACAGCAGCTCTACTCTTACTTAGCTGACGTTTTCCTCTCCTATCTTCCCTACGGTTGTGGTATATGACCCTTAGCTGCTCTACCTTTGGGGAGAATAGTCAATCAATTCTAGTAGCATAAGTGGGCATCTTGTGTGGTTCATGGTTGGGCCCTGTGTTACTTAGGAAACAGGGCACAGATTGCATAAAGTATGGACCTGAGTCAAGACACCTTAATTAATTAATCCTTAATGAATGAGCTCAATCTTCTGTCACTGAATAAGATTGCTCAGTGGTAGAAAGGTGATACAATGAAAGGAGCACTGGACTTGCAGTGGGGGAAAAAAAAGACCTGACACTAACACTTACTTGCTGTGTGACCCTGGACAAGTCACTTAATGGTATCTTCCACACAGGGTTGTCGTTAGGATTAAATAATATGTGTTTTATCGCACACTTTAGACTGTTAAGTAAATTGTAGCCAGTGCTCATGACAGACCATGAGAGTACATCTCGGTAGACTCAACACCTCCCTACTTCTGCCTGAAACTGTTAGGTACGTTCATTCATTTGTTTTCACTTTTATTCTAAAGGAGTGTTGTATAATGGATAAAGAGCCAGCTTTGAACCCCAGAGGACCTGGATTCAAGTCTTTCCTCTGACACAGCCTGACTTTTCAACCCCGAACAAATCACTTAATTTCTCAAGATCTGGGCAATTTTCTAAAGACTCTAAGATGCCGAGAAGGTGCCATCCTGCCTTGGTAGGAAGAGTTTCCTTATTCCCTAGTCTGGTGATATCACAGATCCAGGCCCTGTGTTCAACCTTATCCCTTTCTCACACAGAAGATATATGGAGGCATTTGTTGGAGGCCAAATAATGTAAACTTCCCTATGCCATCCTTGCCTACTCCCTCTATGTCCCAGACTTCTCCCTCTACTAAGCACAGGTGATGTAAAAACCTGGTCTGCATATGACAATAATCAGTTATTTCTATTATCAATCAATCAGTAAGGATTGAGTAAGTGCCTACTACGGGCTAGGAGGGGCAGCCAGATGGCACAGTGGATAGAATGCCAAGCCTGGAGTCAGAAGGACTTGCGTTCAAATCCAGCCTCAAACATTTACTAACTGTAGGACCCTGAGCAAATTACTTCACCCTGTTTGCCACAGTCCCTCATCTGTAAAATGAACTGGAGAAGGAAATGGCAAAATATTCCAGTATCTTTGTCAAGAAAACCCTAAACATAGGGTCATAAAGAGTCAGACATGACTGAAACAACTCAGCAACAAAAGACTGTTATAAATATATAAATTAAAAATAAAGGATATATAAAGAGAAAAGCTATCTGCATCCAGAGAAAAAACTAATAGATGTATAGAATAATTATACATATATATACCTATTGGTATCTAATGGTAACCATCTCTAGGAAGGGTGAGGGAGGGAAGGAAAAAAAGAGAAAAAGTTTACGCAGTAAGTTTGTTGTGTATTTGGAGGGAAGAGCAGATTGTGCATGGTACATTTGCAGTTCATATGCCATCATCTCTTTTATTGTACTGTATTGTGGAAATACTTGTTTTGTTCCCTTAATGGAAACTAAAATAAATTTTAAAACAATAACAAATATGCCAGGTACTGTACTAAGAGATGAGGACATCAAGAAAAAAAACACAAAAATTGAATCTGCCCTCAAGGGCTTACCTTCTGATAAGGGAGATTTACATGTAAACAAATAGGTCCCTAAGTGTTACTTACAAAGCAGAAGGAAGGTCAGCTTAGAGGAGAAGGTCTGTGTTGACTTGGCGGGGGAATAGGAATATTTGCTGGAGAAGGTTGCAGACCAATTCTTTATATCTTGCAGGGATATAAAAGGTGGGAGCATTCCAGGCATGAAATGCATCATGTTTGAGGTACAGCCTGTAGACAGGTGTAACTGAGCCATAAAGTACATATGGGAAGCAAAAAATAAAGGGCCATGTAGTGAAGAGCCCTAGATGCCAGGGGTCTTTTCTATTTGATCCTACAGATTATAGGAAACCACTCAGAGCATTATTAAACAGGGAGGTGGCATGATCACTCTGGCACTTGAGTGGAGGAGATGGGTTGGAGTGGAAAGAGGCTTGAGGCAGGATACAAATGTGGAGCCTATTACAATAGAGCCCAACTACATGATGGTGATGATGTTGGTGACAGATGTTATAAAGGCAAAAATGATAAGCTTTGGTAATGGATTGGAATTTATGGGGTAGGGGAAATGAGGAGTCAAGGATGACACTGAGCTTTCAAATTTGGGTGACGGGGAGGGTGGTGTTGTCTTTTACAGTTATGGGGAAATTCAGAAGAGGGGAGGGAGCGTTGGGAAAGATGGCACCCTATTCTGCTTTGATATAGCTACCAACTATATGAGGATGTGACCGTGTGTGATAACCAGTAAATGATGTTCTAAGAAGGAGAGTATGGAAATGCCCAGGGTGTATATCTTATTGCTACACTGGGCACTAAGTCAGATTGATGCAGGCAACCTATTTTGTCATTTTGTTAGATGAACTGAGGCATAAAGCTACGTTCCAGCCCCCAACCAAAGAGCCTGCCAACTCTGTTATGGCAGGGTGGCAATGGGAACAGACCAAGAGGGCTGATGACTGTGTTGGGGTGGAGTACGTACAAGTGAAAAGATGTCCCACAGAGATGCGTGGCTATGACAGGTCCCTCTAGCTGTACTTACTTTAACAAGTCTTGCATATGTAGATTACATGTAAATTGGCTGGGCTACAAGAGCTGTGAGGATGACATTTCCTGATTCTTCCTTTTCTAAGCTGAAAATAGTAAGGGGGGGAAAGAAAGCACAGAGACATCCAACTCGTGGCATTACAGAATTGTGGCTTCTTGTAATGTCAAATGGATTTGAAAGAATGCCATCTGAGTAAACAGCCAAAAAACCCTTATGGACACATGCTTTAGGACCCCTTTAAAGAAACAAAATAGAATTTCAAATTTTTTAGTTATTTTAATTTCATCTCAATTAATTTTAATTTTCAATTAATTTTCCTTTCCTTATATCCCCTCCACACCCCAGTAATTAATTAAAAATAAATAAGTGAAATCTACATACCTAGTTTAGCAAAACTAAATAAGCCTTATCTCTGAATTTTAAATTCAACGTGTCTCAATCATGAGGTGGCATATTCTTCTGGAGTTGTGGTTTATCATTGCATTGAATTAGAGTTCTAAAGTCTTTCAAAATAGTTTTTCTCAATTTCATTCTTCTCATTATATGGACTCTTCTCCGCATGCCGCTCACTTTGCTCTCTATCACATTATAAAGTTCTTCCTAATTTCTTCTAGGAAATTGTCCGTTTCCTCATTTTTTATAGCACAGTAATATTCCATTTTTCCCCAGTAATATTCCACAATTTGTTTAACTTTTCCCTAGGTCACCACCTAGGAGTCAGGAAGACCTGAGTTCAAAACTAGTCTCAGACACTAACTAGCTATGTGACCCTGGTCAAGTTCAAGTCCCTTACTCTCAGTTTCTTCAACTATAAAATAGGGAAAATAATAGCACTGCCTTCAGGGGTTGTTGTGAGGATAAAATATCTGCAAAGCACTTAGCAGCGCCAAGCCCACAGCAGGTGCTGTATAAATCTACTTTTAGTAATATATATCATTAACATTGATACATTGAACATCATTATCATCGTTACTATCAGAAGTTTCCAACTCTGGCTATCACTAAAAAAAGCTGCTCCAGATATCTTCATATGCAGGCATACCTTGGAGATATTGTGGGTTCAGTTCCACACCACGCTATGAAGCAAGTCACATGAAATTCTTTGTTTTTCTGTGCACATAAAAGTTCTGTTTACACCATAATGTAGTCTCCTAAGTGTGCAATAGCATTACATCTAAAAATGTACGTGATGATATTAAAAATATGCTATTCTTTAAAAAAAAATGCTAGCCATGATGCGAACTTTCAGCAAATTGTCATCTTTTTGCTGGTGGAAGGGGTTGCCTCGAGGTTGACAGCTGCTGACCGATCAGATGGTGGTTGCTGGAGGCTGGAGTGGCTGTGGCAATTTTTAAAAAGACAACAATGAAGTTTGCTGCATAGAATGACTCTTTCACCTGAACACTTGGAGGCCATTAATTAATCTAATTTCAATATTGTTGTGTGTGAAGGAATAAGGGAGCTGGAGAAGAGGGAGAAAGATGGGGGAAAGACCTGCTGGTGGAACAGGCAGGATATACACAACATTTATTAAGTTTGCCTTCTCATATGAGCACGGTTTGTGGCACTCAAAACAATTACAACAGTAACATCAAAAATAACTGATCATAGATCGCTATAACAAATATAATAATAGTGAAAAAGTTTGCAATGCTGTGAGAAATACCAAGATAGAATGGAGAGATGATGTGAGCACATGCTGTTGGAAAAATGGCACTGGTGCTCAATACAGGATTGCCACAAACCTTCAATTTGTAAAAATCACAATTCTCCCCAAAGCGCAATGAAGTGAGGTATGCCTGTATAGATCCTTTTCTGATTTCTTTGGGGTATTGGCCTAGTAATGGTACAACTAGGTCACAGGGTCTGGACAGTTTGATAGATTCCTGGGCATAGTTTTAAATTGTTTTCCAGAATGGTAGAAACAATTCAGTTCCACCAACAGTGTATGTATCCCTGTTTTCCTGGAGCCCCTCCAACATCTGTCAACTTCCTCTCTGGTCTTCTTTGCCAATCTGATTATGTGAGGTGGAACTTCACAGTTGTTTTCATTTGCATTTCTGAATTTCAAATATTACTAACCTTTTCTTCCTCCATACAAAAATACTAAACTTTCCATTCTGGATCTTCCTTAATGTTCTATAGTTGGGGCGAGATTGCTAGTCCTTTCCAGTGTCTCCTCACTTGTCAAGATCTGTCATGGTCAAGTTTTCTAACCTCTTCTCTGAATTATATCTTATACAATCTTTTGGGTATTTGAAGGGCATGGGTATGTGGGGGAGTATATGAGAAAGAGAAAGAGAGAGATATTGACAAAGAGAGAAAGACACAAGAAAGAGAGAGAAACAGAGACAGAGAAACTTGGGCATATTCATGAAGTCGGCTTTATGAACAAACAAGGATTACGGTACAGCACAGGGAAGATGATGAAGTTGGAGTCTTGGAGTCAGTCCTGAGTTGGAACTCAGATTCTCCCACTTTTCCAGCTTATGACCTCAAGTAACTCCCTTGAACTTTCTGAACCTCAGTTTTCTTAGCTATAAAATGATGGTCTCACCTTCATAATCAGCTTCACAAAAATGCTGTGTGAATCGAACAGGACAAGGAGTGTGAAAAATGCATTATTAGGCAATGTGATTTGTGAGGGCACAGAAGCTGCCCCTGCTCAAATATAACATCTGCAGTTCTATCATCATAGTTTCATTATTTTGGGTTGTCAAGACATCATCCCTTTTTTTTTTTCAAAAATAAATGCCCTTAAAGGTGATCCCTATATCCACCTTTAATCACACTCTTGCACTCCAGGCTGGAGAGCACTACTATATGCGGGACATCTCCATCCAGCTATCTCCCGAGCATGTCAAACTCAGCATGTCCCAAACAGGACCCACTCTGTTTTTTCTATCTCTCATTTTTCCCATTTCTATTAATAGCTCCATCATTCTTCCTGTCACACAGTTTAACAGCTTTGAAGTCATCCTTGACTCATTCATCCCACTCCCTCAATCCCAACACCCAGTCAGTTACGAAGTCTAGTCAACATCTCCTTCTTTACTCTCCTTTTCTCCACCCACAAAATTACCCAAGTCCAGGCCCTCATCACTTTTTATATTCTAGAATCTAGTGTAACACAGTGACATCATAATTGGTCTCCCTGCTTCCAGTTTCCCTTCTCCAATCTGTCCTCCATTCAGCTACTGACTGATATCCTTTAAATACATATCTGACCATGTCACCCAACCCCACTCAAAAATTTTCAATGACTCCCAGTAAGCCTAAGGACAATCTTGGAATTGCTTCATTTCCCTATATGACCTTTTTCGTATGGGACCAGTTCTTTATGCTGGTAATAAACATAGAATGGGAAAACCCTAGAAATGAGGCTGAAACTTCACGTATCATAGAGAAGAAGAAGCATGTATTTAATTTAAGCAAGCTTTGAACAGCTTTCAACCATCCCTTGTTGGACTAACTCAATCTCTGTGAGAATCAGAGGGTTAATGTGCAAGTCCGGAAGTGGATGGATGGTCAAGGAAATCCAAGCGGCTTATAGCATTTCCATTGTGGTGATATAGGATCTCCCCCATCCTGTCTTCCTAGTGTTGTGGCCCTGGCTGCTTTCCATCTAGGGAGCTCATGTGGCATGTTTCTGTTTCCCTAAGAATTGTACATAGTCTAAAATCAGGCATTTTACTACTAAGAGTCCGTGTCACACAACTTAATCCTGAGAGTATCTGAACGAGGACAATGTGCTCCCAAGATTGAGTTTCAGGATCACGTATCTCATCTTTCACAACTGAGTTCAATCCTCATCCATGTAGAAAATTGCCCTGTAGTAAGCATCTTCATAAAAGGCCATGATATTCTGGGTATTTGTCATTCAAATCAAGTGATTTTTTTTTCTATTCCTAGATGCCCTGCTTGCTTCCTTATAGAGGTGGGAGCCAGTAGAGGAATGGGGCAGAGACAAGAAGGGGGAGGGAGGTGTTGAATCTTATAGGGGAGACAGTAAGACTAAAGACAAATGTATGGTCTCCTATAAACTAGCCCTCCCCCTCAAGCATCTGCATCTCCTTAAAGTATTATACTACAGACTCCTCTACTGCCTATCCACAGCACAAGCCAGTGTTCTCTCCCTACTGCCATTTCATAAAAACAGAATATTCGTTAAGAATAGAATGTTAGAGTTAGAAAGGACCTTGGAAATCATCTGGCCAAACCCACTCATTTTACAGATAAATAAACTGAGGCCTAGAAAAATAAAATTACAAAACCACAGAATTTAGAATGGGAAAGAAGCTTGCTGGTTATCTAAACTGACTCAAACTTGAAAAAGAATCTCTACCACAATATACATAAGGAGTGGTCATTCAGCATCTGGATTTCCAACAATGGAACCCTTAAGGCAGCCCATTCCACACAAGGATAACTAGGTATTAGGTTTTAGGGGTTTTGTCCTCCTAATGTCAAGACTAAATATTTGCAATTTCCACCCATTAACTCTTCAAACCTTTGACCTAAATGAAACAAGTTCCATCCCTCTTCAATATGTTGTTGTTATTATTGAGTTGTTTCAGTCATGTCCACTCTTCATGACCTCATTTCAGGTTTTCTTGGCAAAGATACTGGAGTAGTTTGCCATTTGCTTCTCCAGTTCATTTTACAGATGAGGAAAATGAGGCAAATAGGAATTAAGTGACTTGCCCAGGGTCATACAACTAGGAATTGTCTGAAGCCAGACTGGAACTCACAAAGATTTGAATTCACAAAGATGAGTCTTCTTGACCTCAGGGCCAACACACTATCCACTGCACCACCTTGCTGCTTTCTTCCACATAATAACTCTCCAAGTACGTGAAAATGGCTCTCATCTCTCTCTTCATCTTCTCTAAACATTCCCACTTTCTCCACCTGATTCCCATATGAATTCCTCAAGCCCTTCTCTCTTCTGATGTTCTTCAGATTACCAGCTAATCCACATGGATTCCAAGTGACTTAATCCAGTGATGCTGGCAGTAAATGGTAGAATTTGGACATCCTGATTCAATTCAGTATCCATTATGCCACACTCTAGTTGCCTGTGGTTCAAATGACTGAGATATCCCCACTGCAGGAAAGCAAGAGTTAAAACCAACACAGTACAAAGAAAGGAACATGGACCGAGGAATCCAAAGACCTATGTCTGCCATTCCCTATGAGCGTGACCATAGGCAAATCACCTAACTGGTACACTCTACATCTCAGCTTCCTCATTGGTAAAATGACATCTGAGCCTCCTTTAAGGTGAGGAAGGAGAGAAGAGCATTAATTAAACTCCTACTATGTGTCAGGAACTGTGCCAAGTGCCTTGCAAATATTATCTCATTTTATCCAACCCTACCTAACCATGCAAGGCAGATACTGTTATTATTCCCATCTTACAGTTAAGGCAACTGAGGCAAACAGGTATAGTGACTTGTCCAGGGCCACACGGCTAATAAGTGCCTAAGGTTGCATTTGAACTCATATTTCTAATTTCAGACTGAGTTCTCTAATCATCACCAAACTGCTTCTAAGTTCCACATCTATAATGCTATGAACAGACAAGTTCCCTCGGGTGGGGAGGTGCATTTCTTCCAGTCTTTTGATTCCAATTAGCCTTCCATTTTGCTTGGGCACCTGCTCAGAAGCCTCATTCCACTGCTGGCCTCTTCCAAGAGTACACCCAAATTGACTGATGCCAAAATCATAAATGCTAGGCAGGATTAGACTCAAGTGAGGGCCCTGGCCCACCCTCTCCATTAGGCTGGCAGAGACTCATCACCAACAGAGAGCCTCATGACTACATTTAATCCATGATACATGGACTAACCCTGTTATGTTAGAAAGGTTTTATTACTTAGCTTTTTCTAGAACCATCGGAGATGAAAAGCTAAAAACAATAAGAAAACAAAACCATCCTTCAATGTTAAGCAAAATGAGGTAAGGGGGAAGGAGGAAAGAGAGGGAAAGAGAAAGGAGAAAAAAAAGAATATCCAGAAGCAATGTGGCTGGCCCTGCATCTGTTGTAGGTCACTTGTCTGGGGAGGTAGTCGATTGCATGACTTTTTGTCTATGGAATAGACTTGCTGTAGACAGCTCACACTGTATAATTCCCTTCTCTGCCCATCCTAAATGAAACATCCATTTGAAGAGGAGGAGCCTTAGCTCCCAATCCTAATCTACCCTTAACTACTCTACCCTGTCTTTTCAGCAGTCATCAAGTGGTTTCCAGTCACTGATCTGTGGTAGATACAAAGAGACAACCTAGAAATAAATAAATTAGCATTAATTAAGCATTTAACTTTGTGCAAAACACTGTGCTAAGCACTAGGGAGACAAACAGAAAAGTAATAAAGTCCCAGCTCTCCAAGAGCTCACATCATAATAGGGGAGACAACCCATATGGAAGTTTTCACTTGCAAGTCATATAGAAAGGTCTCTTGGTCCTTAGGGTGCAGCAGCAAAGCAGATGGTAATGCATGATCTTTCATGTCATTTCTATGAGAAAAAACCATAAGAGCTTCTGATGTTGAACTATCTGTCAGTGCCAAGGACTCTGGGTGAAAACTCTCCCTTCTGGGTTTTCTGTAGCTTTGGCTGCAGTGCCTACAGAAGCAATGGCCAGTCCATATCTCCAAAGGGTCCCTTCCCAGGATAATGGTTATAGGGGTTCAGTGAGAAGCAAGACAGGCAGTTGAGAGGGGAAGAGGGGGGAAGAGATGCTGCCATTCCCAGGGCCCATCAATGGTAGTTGGTCTAGGAGCGGAAGTCGGTGGTGTAGAAGAAGATAGACCCCTTCTTCGTAGTGATTTCTCCCCTCCGTGATGGCTGCAGGGACCAGGCTAGAAGTAGGGCCAGTGGTCTTCGGGACCCTATTCCTGGGTTCAAGTTATATCCATCAGGTTTGGAGGAGAGATAGTAGTAGAGGTAATAGTAGTAGCTTGACTTGCACAGACTTTCTACCTCTTCCTCAGGTGGGCCTTGCTGCTTCAGACTAAGATGGTTTGTCTGCCCCACAGGTTGCAGTTGGTTAGCAAGTGATGAGAACAGCTTGCCCCTTCCCCACAGAAATTGCTTCTCTGGTCAGTGGTGGCACGAGCTGAACTGGAATAAGGGCTGGGGGGTCTGGCAGAAATTGCTATCTGAAAGGCTCTCTGGTTCAGAGTCCTAAGCTGTCTCCATCCAGGTTTCAGGGAAGGCAGTAGAGACATGACCGTATTAGTTTGACTTACCTGGCACAAGCTGTCCCCCGTCCCTTCTTTAGTACGCCTTATTGCTTTAGTGAACATAAAAGGTTCTGATGGCCATCACTGATCCCCCTGAGCTATCCCAGAAGTAGCAATCATTTACCAAGGACCCCATACCTTCCAAATGCTCAGTTAACTTCTGGGAAAATCTAGATTCCCATTGCCAAAGGGGAAGCATTATGGCTACATTTACTTTCTAATCCAGAGCCTGTATCTATCCCCAGAAAGGTCTTTTATATCCTTATATCCCTATTGCCTGTTTTTGAGACCCTGTGTCCCCCTCCCCCAAGGCATAATTATTTACTGTCTCAGACTTGACAATTTTATATAGAACAGCTAATGCTTTAACCTGCACTAAGACTTTTGGGACACCTTCTACTGAGCCAGACCTGTATGTTGGCAATAATTATAGAACAAAGAAGCCTCAGTGTGTCTCCCCAGGGATTTCTAGAACTCCCCACCCCCTCCATTGTCCAAATCCACAGATTCCCAGGACTCTGGAGTGTCCGAGTCCACTTATTACTTTAAAGGCAACGGGAGCAGACTCCTGGGACAGGGGTCTGACCAACAAAGACTTTACAGCTGAATTCCACTCATCAGTAAAAGACTAATTCAGAGTGGGAATTCCCGGACTGTTCATACCTTTGTCCAATATATTGACTTGCATGGTCAGCCGGCAGATTCCTTTCCCACTTCCTCTAACCCTTTGAACATGGTTTGAGGTCGTGTGCCTGAACAGAGCAGATTCAACCATAGGGACTGTTAAAACCTTAACACAGGAGTGCTTTCCCCCGTAGTGTCTTATCTCTCTCTGCCCAAAGTCAGCTAGTCGTGCCCCATGTTGGGCGCCAATTTGTTAGAAACACTCTTGACACTAATAAGGTAACAAGAAAAATTTATTACAGCAGAGTTCAGAGGAATTGAAGCAAGCTCCCACCCTCTTTTCAGGAGGAGGGAGCACTGGATACAGAAGTGAGATGAGCTACATACTGTTAGTTCAAGCCAGATCCTCCCACCAGGAGGATTGGTCCATTCTCCATTAGGTCACCATCTTCTCTACATGCCCATTACGTAACCCCTCTTTGTGATTCCCCCTCCCAAACAAGCTTTAACATAGGACCCATGATCAGAATATGGAGGGATAATTTTATGTGGGGTGTATTTGCTTATGTACATGAAGTTCATTAAGCAAGTGCAGTGAAGAAAAGCCTTCTCCAGGTAATTCTAGGCTATTTTTCCTGACTACTAGCTAGCTGTAGATTTGGTTCCTTTATCAAAAACTTTGTAATTTTCTGAAGATCACTGTCTCTCTTTTGATAGGTTGAGTCCACCTGCAGTCTGCTGACTTTCTTATTCTCTAACTTATTCTCAGTGATTTCATCAATTGACAATAACTTACTGTGGAAACTTAACTTCTGCTGTCTCTCACAGAAGATTAAGACTTCTCCAAATCTTATTGGGTTAAACCAAGTATTTAGGCTAGTTTTGTACTACCTTCAGTGCTGTAAGAACCTGGTGAGTCTAGCCCAAATCTTGGGAAAATTGTGAGAGTCAAGAAGTCGAAGGCACCTCTGAGAAGCTTTACAACAGCTGAGCTATGTAATCAAAGATTTGTCCTTCCTGTCTACCACAGTGTGTTTTGTGATGCTCTGACCTTTTGTATCCCTGGGAAAGCCATTTGGTATGTGTATATTTCCCTTAGAACACAGTGTAGTCAGTAGTCAGTCTATTAATTTACTGGGTTTTTTAAAAATTCATTTGAATCAACACATATGGAATGAATATTTAAATGCATGGAATAAAATATATAGTATTACAAAGAAAACCAATTATATTGAACTGTAGGGAAGTATTTTTTTAAAAAGTTCCCCAGCCTAAGAGCTCCTGTTCCAAGAAGCCCTATTAGGATTTGATGGACCAACATCCTCATTTCCTTTTCTTCATATGATCATAAGTAGCATGTATTTCATTTTTCTGATTTTTTTCATTTTGCATTATTTCATAAAGTTCTTTACAGAATTCTCTGTAATTCTCCTGCCTATCCATCTCATATCTATTATATCAGATGATGGCATTTTTTTACAATTTTACACAATCTTGGTCATGGTCTAAAAGGTTAAAATAATTAAAGTGCAATTCCACTGATGTCAAGGATGACCCCATTCGTTTGGGAAAAAAAAGCCATATATATGTGTGTGTGTGTGTGTGTATACATAAACACATACATACATATATACATATACACATACATACTTACATATATACATATAATATCTGATAGGAGGCAGCCTCACGTTTTCAGCCATTTTATAGCAATGAGAACATCATTTTCTTGGAAAACATCTGGTTAAGTTACATGCCTCCTGTAGTAGCTGGTGCCTGTCTGCAAAGATCCCATTAGCCTACAGGAACTCTCCCAGGACTCTGCCTTAGCCACAAAGCAAGAAATCCCAAAGTTCAGGGTCAAGCTCCCACTCATTTCCTAGTGCTTTTAGGTTGACCTACAGCCTCACCAAGCATTTGGAAGCATGTCTAAAAGGGAAGACTGACTGGGCCCTTAAATTACAAACCAGCAGGACTCACAACGTATTTTTATTTTCCCACAGCAACACCAGGAAACCTGGGGGCGTTGGGATTTTATAAAGTGCGATATTTCCTTTGCTTTTTGTTACTCACAGTAGTATCAGGTTTAGCTTTGTGGGCTGTTATTTTATTTTTACTTTATTTTAATTTTCTCCTTTACATGGAGATAGAATTACAATCTTCATAATCAAAGCATTTAAACAAACAAGAAAAATTGAAAGTGATTTTCCTTGGCTGGCCTGTCACTCATAACAATTCCATTTGGTGAGAAATGTTCCATTTCTCCTGTTGTTATGCATGGTCAGCAATATAGTTAATGTTCACTCCCACACACATTAAAAATGTTTGGCTTATCCTTAGGGGAAGGAAAACAAACCAATGAGGGTTCTTTCCCAGAGAGATTCGGCTTGGTAGAAGCCAGGATATGCAGAAGGAGATTTTTCACTCAAGTCATGTGCATTTAGAAGCATGTTTGAAACCAGGGGACAACTCACTAGTTTAAGCATCAGACATCAGTTACAAGTGACTCTCCAGTATTTGGATCTCAGGAATCCCCAGTACCGGATGTGCCTGCAAAATGTACCTCTTCTCTGCTATCTTTTCTCAACAAAACATAAAAGTCTACAGAAGGACAGGGGTGGGCCAGGTGCTTCAGCTCAGTTTCCTCACCTGTAAAATGGTAATAACAGCATTGCCTCAAAGAGTTTCTTTTTCCCTAAAATGGGGACATTAATAACTGTTTATGAGGATGACATAAGACACCACACATAAAGTACTTCGCAAGCCTTAAAGGGCTACGGTGGAGGGGTCTCAACTGGGATCCTTAAACCTGTTTTGTTTTTTGACATTCTGCTGAGTTTCCATATGATGAGGTTCCTTGGAAAAGCTGTATGTTTTCTTTTGTATTAATTCAGTATATTTTATTTTAAAAACATCCTGGGATTCACAGCGTGCCCAAGGGGTCCGTGTCATTCTGGCTGTCGTGGCCCATGTTGGAAAGAAGTAGGTGGTGAGGGTGGGAGTCCTGCCTCAGACGCCCACCGGGCGAAGGCAAATCACGGTGAAGGCTGCCTGCCTCAGTTTCCTCATCTGTAAAATGGGGATGGAAACAGCGGTACCTCCCTTCCAGGGCCGTCCCCTCCTCCCACAAACGTCCACCTGGAGGTACCAATATAGGTAGTTCTTTAGGCAACGATAGGTGCGGATTTATGCAGATATACAAACGCATGGACACGTGTGCATGGGCATATTAACGCACCCACGTTCGTATGTATTCATACATGCAATGACGAGTACATGAATACGCATCCTCTATTCCTGTGTACATCAACATGTGCCCATTCCCACAACAATCACCGCGCGCCATTTACCGTATTACACCATGCCCCCACGCACTCACACCTCACCCCGCCCCCGGAGGTGTTCGTGACGTCACCCCGCGCTGCCGGCCCATTGGCTCAGACCTAAGGCCCCCCTGCCGGCCCCCTCGCCCACGGACGGACGCCCCGCCCCGCTTCCCGCCATGGCCGAGGAGGCGCCGCCGCCGCCCTCGCCCTCGCCGTCGAGGCCGCTCTGCCCCTTCCTCTTCAAGAAGGGCCGCCCGGCGCCCGCGGGCCGCCGCCGGAGACGCGGGGCCGACGAGGGGCGGCCCGACGGCGGCAGCAGCGACGGCAGCGGCGACGAGGGCCCGGCCGCGGTCCGGCCGGCCAAGCAGCGGCCCGCCCCCAACCCCATGATCCAGAGCAGCGGCGGGAGCCGCGGGGGCCGCGACGACGAGGCCCGCGCCTCGGCCCTGGCCGTGCTCTACCCGTCCAGCCGCTCGGCCAAGCCGGCCGGGCCCGAGGACATGGGCGCCACGGCCGGCTACGAGGCGGACGCGGCCCGCGGGCCCCAGGCCGCGGCGCGCACGGGCCCGATGCGCGCCCCCGCGCACCTGCGCGCCACCGTGCGCTGGGACTACCAGCCGGACGTGTGCAAGGACTACAAGGAGACGGGCTTCTGCGGCTTCGGCCCCAGCTGCAAGTTCCTGCACGACCGCTCCGACTACAAGCACGGCTGGCAGATCGAGCGCGAGCTGCACGAGGGCCGCTACGGCGCCCCCGACGCCGCGGCCTACGAGCTGGGCAGCGGCGGCCGCGCCGAGCGGGCCCGCGCGCCCCGCGCCTGCCCCATCTGCCGCCAGCCCTTCCGCAGCCCCGTGGTCACGCAGTGCGGCCACTACTTCTGCGAGGCCTGCGCCCTGCGCCGCTTCCGCGCCACCCCGCGCTGCCCCGTGTGCGAGCGCCACACGCACGGCGTCTTCAACCGGGCCCGGGGCCTGGGGGCCCAGCCGGGCGGACGCTGCGGCCGGGCCCGCGACGGGGAGGGCGAGGACGAGGACCGGGACGAGGAGGAGAAGGAGAAGGAGAGCCCCGACGGCGCCACCCCCAGCGCCTAGAGCGTGGGCAGCCGCGCGACCCCGGCCTGGGGCGTCCTGGAGACTGCGAGCGCGGGGCGGCACGGCCCGGCACCGAGACCGGCCCCGGAGAGAGGCCTGAGGCGCCTGTAAACCTTACCGCCTTGGGAACCTCCTGGAGCAGACCTGTCGGCGCCCCGATGGACGATGGATGGATGGACAGAGATAGATAGATAGATAGATAGATCTGTCGGCGCCCCGATGGACGATGGATGGATGGACAGAGATAGATAGATAGATAGATAGATCTGTCGGCGCCCCGATGGACGATGGATGGATG
>CM053771.1:504613438-504734272 GCA_028658325.1 Potorous gilbertii | reverse complement strand
GATAGATCTGTCGGCGCCCCGATGGACGATGGATGGATGCACAGAGATAGATAGATAGATAGATTTGTCGGCACCCTGATGGATGATGGATGGATGGATGGAGATAGATAGATAGATAGATAGATAGATCTGTCGGCGTCCCGATGGACGATGGATGGATGGACAGAGATAGATAGATAGATAGATCTGTCGGCGCCCCAATGGACGATGGATGGATGGACAGAGATAGATAGATAGATAGATCTGTCGGCGCCCCAATGGACGATGGATGGATGGACAGAGATACATAGATAGATAGATAGATCTGTCGGCGCCCCAATGGACGATGGATGGATGGACAGAGATAGATAGATAAATAGATCTGTCGGCGCCCCGATGGATGGATGGACAGAGATAGATAGATAGATAGATAGACGATAAGTAGATAATTGATAGATGACACGTGAATGGATGGATGGATAGATGCATATATAAGTGGATGTAGATGATCTATGAAAGGATAGGTAGATGATGGATGGACGGAGAGGTAGATGGATGATTAGATAAACGGATAGTTATAGAGTACAGATATCAATGAATATAAATAGACTACATATCTATAACGTGTACATATATATATATATATATATATATATATATATATGAGTATATGTGTGTGTGTGTACTGTATGTATGCAATATATAAGTATTGCATTTGGTCCCCACAACCCTTTAAAGTTTAGGGATGTTAAGTCTGTCAGACGTTAGAGACTTGTCCCATGACTAGTAAGTGTCTGAAACATGATTTGAATTCAGGTCCCTCCTAACTCCGGGTCCACAGCTATAAGCTTCCCTAGCTGCAGCCTCATTCCTGGCTTTGCCATTTAGGAGTTGTCTCCACATGCCTCAAGTCCCTTCACCTCTTAGGTGCCTTTTCTATAAAATAGTCATGATAATACCTACAACTGTTCTCTCAAAAGATTGTTATAAGGATCAAATGAGATGATGTATAGGGAAGGGCTTTGTAGAAGGTAAAACTCAATACAAGAGAGGATCTTGTTGGGAAGGAAGGATTATTGTATTATGCTGAAGAAAGGGTTGAACATCTAAAGCAGTGGTCTCCAATTTTTTTTTTAATCACACATCCCTGTCATTAAAGAACCGGGTAGCATTCAGCATATATTTTCTTATAAATTGTATGTATTACTAATAAGTATGTAAATTATAAAATATCCACTAAAATAGAAATTTAAAAGGAAAAAGAGAAACAAAATATGTGATTAGACTAGAGTCAATAAGGAACCACTAAGATTTCTTAAGTAGGGGGATGAAGTGTACTTTAGGAAAATAGCTTGATAGCTGTGTGGAGGAGGATGGATTGCAGAGGGGACAAACTTGAGACCAATTGCCAGTTATTGCAGTAAACATGACAGCATCTTCAGTTGTCCTGATCTATATCTTGCCACTGGAACCAGATGACTCTGGGGGAGAGAGTGAGGCTGGTGACTTTGCACAGCCCTCCTCACTTCAATCCAGTTGCTTGTCGTGGCATCACCTCCTTGATACCATGATCCTCTTTGAGAACAAAGGACTGACAACAAGTAGACATTCAAAAGATGGTGAGACTCTTAACATGGATAGTGGGCATATGAGTGAAGACAAATATGGAATATGTGGAGACTGGACAAGATTTGATAACTGATTGTGTGGGGCAAGGCAGATGAGGGAGGAATCAAAGATAACCTGGGGGCTGTGAGAATTTGGATGACCAGAAGAATGATGACCTCACAGTAGTCATAAAGAAGCTTAGAAGGAGGATAGGTTTGGGTGAAAAGATAGCATGACATCTTTAGTATAGATCATAATCTATCTGTAATTGCTAATCCCATGTGATTCATTCCCATCCAAAATGGGACAGAAGGGAGGAGGGGATGTTTCACCAGTCACTGTCCCTGAATTGGGAACCTTTCCCCAAAAGGCACCTACTGAAGCCATTAGGATTTGAGGGGTATAGAAGATGATTTTGCCCAGTGGCACCAATGAAACAGCTGCCACTGTGCTTGGGAACCTGAGAGGCCAATGACAGCCTCAAAAACTCAGAAGTGTTGGAAGTTTGCACTTCCAAGGAAGAAGGCAGAGTCAGAGAGGAAGAATTTGGAAAAACCAGTAAATGTGGCATTGGAAACACTCTCCAGAATTGTCTGTCCCAGGATGCGATCCATCTTCCCAACTTTTAATTGACTGATCACATTCCCTTTGAGGGCAGTTGAAAAATCCTACTGGAATAAGCCCTTGTCCCCTTTGAGGACTTTTGGAAACCACCTAGAGAATAGGAATTAAGTTATACAAACCCTGGATGAAGAACAGTCAGTATTAGTTCCTTAAGGAAATACCTATATGTCACTTTAAAAAGAAATTGGGGTCTAATGAAGGGAAATATTTGCAAGGATAATGTAAAATATTGGCTGATTCACTAGGGGATTTTGATCTCACTTCAAGAGCCTTTTAGACCCAGAGAGGGGGTTTAACATATAAAATAAGACAAGGAATTGAGAGACACTCTCAACAAAGGCCCCAGAAGATAATGGGTATGAATTCAAACATGTTTTCCCCCAATCGTGTCTTTTTAATATCTGCCCTTCAAATGGCCACTGTTCCATTCTTTATCTCACACCAGCTAGCACCAAGGAGATTGCTAAAATGGCAGACTCAATCTTCATACCTAGCAAAGCAAAAACATTTGTGCACAGAAGAGAGAAGAGGGCTGGTCAGGCTAAATATTGAGTATTTAAGCACAAAGATCATCATTAGTTTTATTCTCACCTGTCACGTCTGATTACTCACATGGATTACTTCACATATGAGTGAAAACAAATATGGAATATGTGGAGACTGGACAAGATTTGATAACTGATTGTGTGGGGCAAGGCAGATGAGGGAGGAATCAAAGATAACCTGGGGGCTGTGAGAATTTGGATGACCAGAAGAATGATGACCTCATAATTAAGCTTTGCCAGAGGGAAAGGATGGGCTTCTCCATGTGATCAACTACTCAACCAATAGTTCATATGTAGTTTTTTAGGGCTTTTGAAGTGTTCCCCAAAACAATACCATTTTAAAGCACATTCAGGATGGGATCTGAAGTGCCTCCCAAAACAACATTTTAAAGCACCTTCAGTTTGGGATCTATCATGTTTTGTCTAATCCCAATATCCACTACCTCATCTTCTCCATACTAAGTACTTAAAAGGTGCTTGTTGATTGATTGAAGGTTAGAGAAGCTCACCTATGGTGTGACAGAAGTTCCAGAGGAAAGTATAGGGAAGAAATGAAGCTGAAATAGTAACTGGAATTTATGAAGTCATAAATTCCATAAATTAAAAATAAAATAAATGTCGAGGGGAAAAAAAAGAAATGGTAGCTGTAAGCACATAGGTTCCACTGATTGAATTCCTTCCTTGGAACTAATTCAAAGACCGAATAAAAGATATTGGGCTTTCATAGAGTGTAGTAAGAGACAGCTAGGTGGTGCAATGGGTAGTGCATGGGGCTTGGAATCAGGAAGACTCATCTTCCTGAGTTCAAATCTGGTCTCAACCACTTCTGGCTGTGTGACCCTAGGTAAGTCACATAACCCTGCTTGCCTCAGTTTCCTTATCTGTCAAATGAGCTTGAGAAGGAAATGTCAAATCACTCCAGTATCTCTGCCAAGAAAACCCCAAATGGGGTCTTGAAGAGTCAAAAATGACTGGGGGAGAAAACCAAACGACTGAACAGTAACAGCAGAGTGCAATGAGACTTTTTTTTTTTTATGATGATGGAGATTATTTTTTGTGGTACTGAATTATCAGGAAATATCCTATTTGGCACACAGACCTCCTCCAGCAAGTATTTCCCTCTAAGACCTCCATTTAGGCCTTAGGAAAAAAAGGGTTCATACCTCTGGCCTCAGTTTTACCAGCCCATTAGTACATGCAAGAGTTTAAATCTATTCTAAGCTCATTTGTGTCTTAGAGAACAATGCAAAGATGCTTTTTAGATTTTATCTGTAGTCATTGAAATTGAGTGTGATTGCCTTTCCATTTCCTCTTCATTGAGTCAAATGTGCCCCTTAAGCCCTGAAGACTCAATAGATAAAAACACTTCATGTCACTGGATGGTGCAGCCTTGCATAATGGACTTCCCTTTCTAGGCATGATCACTTCTTGGGAGCATTTCAATACAACTCCATTCTAGAGATGTTCATCAAGCTCCTGTTAACCTGGCTTAACTAGAGAAGGAAATGACAAACCACTCCAGTATCTTTGTTAAGAAAACGCCATGGACAGTATTGGTGTGCAGTGGGCCCATGGAGTCACTAAGAGTCGGACATCTTGAACAATAAAACTGGCTTAAGTCAAGTAAGTGACTTGTCCAAGGTCACATAGCCACTATGACTCAAAGGTAGGACTTTATCCCCGATCTTGTTTTCCCCACCACCTCATCCCACGCCACATTTACCCCACCTTGAAAGAAGAGATAAGAGTTGGAAGTTATCACGTGGTTCACATTTTAAAAATTAGGAAATTGAGGCTGTGAGAGGGAAAGAGATTTCTCAAAGTGACCCAGTTAGAAATTGGCAGACTGGGAACTTTTAACCTAAGACTCCTGGTACTTTTTCCTACCAAACTGAAATAATCAGTTCTGTTTTCCCTAAGGGCAATAAGCTGAATTGGTTTTCAAATAGAGACCAAGGGGAAAAAATCTGAAGCAGGTTTGGCATTAAGTACCCATTTCTTCAAAGAAACACTAGCAATAGCTGGATATTTAAAGGGGAGGGGAAACGACAATTATTGTTTAGGTGGAAATTGCCACTTATGTCACTGTAAGAAATGAATACACTTTGAGCTTGCCTCTGCTTTCCTCTCCCAGGAACAAAGGAAGGGTAAATAATCATGGCAAATATAAGGTTTAATTTGGAAGAGTGAAATTATAGAACGACTTAGTTACTCCCCTTGCCTTTTCTGTGGCAATTGGGACAGCTCCTGACACGGCTGGGAAGCTCCTGGCATCCAGCCAGATCATTCTCAAACAAAAAAGACACTGGAAATGTGTGGAGGACTTTGGTTTTTTTAATAGGAAAAAAGTGAACTGTCAGGGCCTGTTTTATTATTTTTACAAGGAGCAAATAAGTACATGATGAGGCCCAGCCTAATTGGCTGCCTTGAGATCTTTAATAGAAGGATCGGATGTGTTCATGCCAGTAAAATTGTTGGGAGTTTTTTCATAGAAAGTGTGTCTTCTTAGCAGCCTGGCTCTGGATTGAGCTATTTGAGCTTGCCAGCAGAGGCTAAATAGTGCAGAAAAAGGTGAATTTAGGTCTGCATCCCTTCTACTTTCACACACATAACTTGGTAATGAGAGTTTTATGCTCAACTTGAATGGGGCCCAGGCCCTTAGCATAGAAGACTGTTTTGTCCCAGGACAGAATGCACCTTATCTAAACACTCAGTCACTTAATCTTGCAACTCAAGAGTGAAAGAATCAACCCAAATGGTTTCAGGGGATGGAATTTAAAAAATAGAGGGGTGGGTTGGGGCCAGTGGGGAGAGACGGGCACAGGTTTGCTGGGGAGCCAGTAAACAAAGACTTTCAGTCTCTCGGGAGGTTGAGGGAAGCAATGGAAAGTGTTACTCAGATAATAAAACCCTTAGGCTTGTTCCTGGGGAGAAAAGTTTCAAGCATTATGCAGGAGAGACCACAGCCTGCAAATCTCCAACCCAGGACTATTATATAAAGGAGGTGAAGTTTGCTTTGCCCCAAGGGCTCTTTTAGAAAATCATCTCTCCCCCAGCCTCCACAGGCTATACTCTGTGCTCCCCTTTATCTCGTCTCCTATTTCCACAGTGCCTTTATTCTGAGCTGGCGGCCAAGTAAGGTACTAGGAATGCGGAATGGTCATAACAGGGCAGGATCTTGAGTCTTAAGATCTGTTTGAATCCCAGCTCTGTGTGACCTTAGCAAAGTCGCTTCCCTAAATTTGAGTTTGTTCACCTGTATGGAAAGGTGGTAGAAGGGATTGTCCTTGGCGTTGATGGACACTTCTCATGTTGTCTTGGTTTATTGGCACCTGGGGACTGATAGGCAGTGAAGCATCTGACAATGACACAGGTAACATCTGCTGTCCCTATTTTACAGGTAAAATGAGGGAATTGGGTTAGGTGATCTCTCAGGCCCCTTCTACCTGTAAGGTGAATAAATAATAAGTTGGCATCGACATAGGGCCTTAATATTTGCAAAGAACATAACAGAGAGAGATGGTCTAAGAAGAAAGGCCTGGGCTTAAGTCTCTGACACATCCTGAACTGCCTGAATAATTCTGAGCAAATCACCTGAGCCCTAGAGTGCCTGGCAACCCTCTAAGACTGTAAGTTATTGTTGAGACATTACTGATCTGCCTCTTTTCTCCAGTGCATTGAGTGGCTGCTTTTGAGTATATATTAGAATTTAACTTGGAAGATTGAGGCTGTCAGAGAAACTTGGTCAATATATAAATGGTCCCAAATTAACTATGGTAATTTTTTTTCTATTGAATTAACCAGCTGGTTTGGCACTTCGTAGGAAGGTATCTGACCTCAGATACTTCCTAGCTGTGTGACCCTGGACAAGCAGCTTAACCTTTTTTGCCTCGGTATCCTCATCTGTAAAATGAGCTGGAGAAGGAAATGGCAAACTACTCTAGTATCTTTGCCGAGAAAATCCCAAATGGGGTCACAGAGTCAGTCATGATTGAAAAACAACAACAAAGAAAGGTGGTTTGAAATGTTCAAGCCAATGTTGTGGAACTATTAAATGGCAAAGAGCCAATTAGATAATAAGTCTGGAGTTCGTTTTGTTTTAAGAACTTTACATATGTATTATCCCACTGAAGATCTTCAAACTTGTCAAAGTTATATTACAATGGAAATTCCTTTGGGATATGAATTGCATTAATCAGCTGCTAAGGTCACTTACAATCTAAAATTCTATGAAGCTGTGATCCTCGCAACAATGCTGTGAGGTCAGCACAAAAGGTATCTCCATTTTACGGATGAAGAAACTGAGGCAGATAAGTGACTTGTTCACAGTCCCATAGTAAAAAATATCAGGAGCAGGACTTGAACCTATATCTTCCTGTATTCAAATCTAAAGCTCTATTCTCATGATGCATTTTGGTTTATAAAAAGCACATCTTCCTCCGCTAAGAATCAGCCGTTATGAAGCTCATAGGGCCTATGGATGGGCAGTAAGGATAGAATTTCAGGTCATCTATGTAACAAGCCAGTGGTGATGTTGGGGAGACATTTAGGGGCAGGAGCCCCTACCTGATACTTGCCAAATCCAATCATTGCTCAAGTCCTGTGGTTTCTATCTTCACAGCATCTCCCTTCTCTCCTCTGGTGTTGCTACCACCCAAGTGCAGATCTTTATCACTCCAGGACTACATTATTGTAATGACTGCTGGTTGGTCTTTCTACCTCATCTCTGCCCAATCCGGTCCATCTTCCTGGACTCAGCTCTTCCTAAAAAGCAAATCTAACCATCTCACCCCCATTCAATAAATTTCAGTGACTCCATATCACTTTTAGGATCAAATATAAAATCTTCTGTTTAGCCTTCAAAGAAAGTCTTCCACAACCTGCCCTCTTCCTACCTCTAGTCTTCTTCCACCTCTCCCAGCCCTTCAGCCAGCCCACCATGAAGTCTGGTCTCTTTCCTATTACTCATATAAGCCATTTCATTTCCAGACTCCAGGAAATTTCACTGGTTGGTCCCCATGTCTGTAATATCCTCTGTCCTCATCTTCACCTCCTGGCCTCTCTGGCTTCTTTTGTCACATCTAAAATCTCTTCTAGAAGCCTTTTCTGATCCCCCTTAATGGTAATGCCTTCCCTCCATTGATTACTTCCTATTTATCCTGTTTATAGCTGGGTTTGTACATACTTGTTTGCTTTTTGTCTTTATCATTAGATTGTCCTCCTTGAGGGCAGGGATTGTCTTTTTGCCTTTCTTTATATCCCTAGTATTTAGTACAGTGTCAGACAGATGTAGTAGGTACTTGATAAATTGACCTGCCCCTCTCTGCCTCTGTGGAAATCACAAGTGAAAGCATCTATCCAGATCCATCCCTTATGCCCTTATTATCCCTGACCTAAACCAAATATGACAGTTTTCAATCAGTTTGAATCCTCTTGATCATTTGGGGTCAGAATTATAAAGACCTTTTAATATTTTACTCAAATGAGGAAGCCAGTGGGTCCAAATCAATCTGAATTTTCAGTGGAGGTGAGTTGTTATCAAAAGTTCCTTGTCAATTAAATGTGCCTTCGACTCAACCATTAGGCAACAAGTGATGCCTTCCATATACGAGGCGATTTTGAGTAAAGATTTTCAAGTAAAGATTGCTCAAAGGACTCCAAATAGGTAATTTATGGAAATGTAGGGATTGGGGCACCGAAGTCTGAGGGAATGACAAGCTTTTCTTGTGAAATTTGTCATCTAATAGCCAAATATTCAAGCTTCTTTATGAATTGGAGGCAGAGGAGTATATGGAAAGGGTACTGGATTGGGAGGACCTTGGTTCAGTCACAGCTCTGCACCTTGTTACCTTTCCCACCTATTCATTCCCCTGGGCCTCACAGGATGTACAGTTGGAAGGCAGGGCTGCAGATGGAGTTGACATTCCACTGGCTTGACCTCTGAGAGCCCAAGGTCACCTCCAGGTCACAAGAGGCAATAGAGGAAGACATCAGATCCTCTCAATTCCAGGTCTTCTAGCTTCCCATCATTTCTGTGATATCTACTGGCTAAGTTCAAAAGAGGCTTAGGTAGGGAGTAAATATTTGTTATTTACCTACTATGTGTTAGGCCCCATACTAAGCACTGAGGGTACAAATACAAACAGAAAGAAAGTTACTGCCTTCTTGGAGTTTACATTGTAATGGGGAAAGACAAAACACATACACACACACAAGCTGGAAAGGGGAGGGTGAGAAGGCATCAGCCTAGGTCCTACGTAGTATTGAAGTCAAGTAAGTCAAAGCAGAGCTGGGAGGAGAAAGAAGGTTGGCTTGCCTGGCCCCTATCCAAAATGGAGGCCTTGGAAGAGAAATAGGATAGGCAAGACAAAGGGATTTTCCTGTGTGAGGAACCCTCCCCTCTCTCCTCCATAGAGAGAAATTCCCAGTTGAGACTACCACTGAAGCTTGGTGTTGAATTCCTGAAAGTCAAAAGTAGAGTCAGGAGGGACCTTGAAGGCAGAAGCAGGGACATTGACTTTGTAGTGAAATTTGTTATAATACTTAGAGGAAATTATACATGATTTAGGCACAAGATTAATGTTTTAATGAGTTAATTATTTTATCTGCTGAGAGAAAACCCAGACTAAGGGAGGAAAGAATATTGACCATATGGTATCAAAGATACCTTCCTCTTCCCATCCCCACCTCATGCTTCTTTACTGAAAGCACCCGCCTGGACAGTTTCCGGCCTCTTTGCTCAGAGATAATCTCCTTGAATCTACCTGGGGAAGTTTACTCTTTAAGAATAACAAGCTACATTGCCATGTTCTGAGGGGATTTTGAGCCTGGTCTTACTCAAGAGGCCAAAGGGAAGGATTTGGGAAGGTTGTGAATGTAGAAGACATGCTCAGGGGGTCTGTGAATACACATTCTATTTAAGGATCACAAAAGCAGGGAACATAAGACAGTCAGAGGGTATTGACAGGGCTACAGGGGGACCCAAGGCAGGAATGGGGTGGGGAGGGAGAGGAAATGACTAAAAAGATTTGCTTTAAAGTTACATGAAAAGTGAAAGCATAGGCATAATATGAAAATCTCTGCCTCCTGAATAGCCACCTCTTTTCTGTGTGTGAAACCCACCTTGTATCAGGTCCCTCACCATGTAAATAGTCCAGGATTGAAACCTTGGTATTAAATTAAGGTGTCAGTAATAAAATGATTGGCCAGTGCCAGTCTTGGTACCAGTAAGCAGGGAATCACTCCAAAAATAGGCAGAAACCCTCTGAGAGAAATACGGAAATATCCTTCACCCCCTTGCTTTTTACAAGTCAGCCAGAGCATCACAACAAATCACACAGTATGTGGGGTGGGCAGGCATTGAGACTTTGTCTAGGGAATCTTTGAGGTATTCCCTATTACCTTCCGTGACTCCAGGAACATCCTGAAATGATTCAGGCTGAAGAAAACAATGGATGATTTTCTAGAAACTGCAAAGGTATTTCATTCCCACAAGAATCGTCCAGCAGGATTCAGAAGCAACTATTTGACAGATGGAAAAAGCAAGGCCCAAAGAGCCTCTTGGCCCTGACCTAAAAATGCATGAATTCTATCAGCCCCAGTGCTCAGTGCTCTTTCTTTACATATTAGTCTTTACTCCCTATGTGGCATTGTTGTGTTTGTTCTTCGTTCTCAAAGAGGACCATGGCATCAGGAAAATGATGATGATATGACTTGCAGTTGACTTTGATTTGAGTGAGGGAGGGCTGTGCAAAGTCACCAACCTCACTTTCTTCTCCTGAGCCATCTGAGTTCAGTGGCCTGATATTCATCAGGATGACTAGAGATGGCCCAGGATGCAGGCTAAGTCTTACCACATTCTCACTTTCAGTGAGATACACCCATTCAATGAATAGGCTTCTTTATGGCAACAAATAAAAAATCCCAACAAAACACAAAAAGAGGAATTGTGAGATCAAAGTAGAGATAAAATTAAAACCAACTCAGAAAGTATTCAAAGTAGTCTATATGACTGGCATGTCAAAATCCTTACCTTAGCGCCCTGATGCACAAAGTCAGAGCAGAATCCACAAAAGGGTAGCTGCCCTCTCTTGAGTCTTTAGGAATGGATGGTAGAAACCTGATGTATGTGATTACAGGCAAAGCGGAATGCAATACAAAGAGATGTCCTTCCAAATTCTCTACTCATAGAACATTTGTTTACATTTAGACTGGGATCCATTTGGGGGATTAGGGAGATGGGTAGAAGCTAATGAAATAATTATGATGTAATACAAAGAACACTGTGCTGGTAATGAATGGACACGAATTCAAATTCTTCCTCGGAATTTCATAGCAAAGTGGCCAAAGCAAGTAAATGAGCTTCACTTAGACTATTTCCTCATCTGTAAAATGGGAGTAATCATTCTTGTAGCTCCTCACAGGTGGTTGTGAGGATCACATCAGGTAACGTGCTTTTAAAACCTTTGAGTTCTATATAATTGCCGGTTATGAGGATGATCCGATAATGATATCTTCTCAGTCCTGTACAGGAATTATAATAATCAATAAGACTATACATAGTCACTGAGTATCTCATTTGACTCTCACATAAGGTAGATACTATACTATTATTATTCGTATTATATAGAGGAGGAAAATAAGGCTAAGTGATTTGGCCAGATCCACGCAGTTAGTTTGTGTATACGGCAGAATTTGAACCCAGATCTACATAATTCCAAGTCCAGCACTCTAACTGTGTTTCCATATTGTAATCTCAAGAGTGCTCAGGGTACAGTGGGATGCCCCAATACATCCCCAAAGAGGAAAATGAAATATTGAATCACTCTGTATCCAATTGAATGAAGATAAAAATGGAAATTTCCTCCACACCAAAATGGAAACAGTACCTTCAGAATCTTAACCCTTGGAAGAACACAACCTGTGGACATCCAGCCAGAGGCAGGGTGAGACATATTGTGAAAACCATTCCAGACTAGCTATAGAAATGTGGACCCACACTGAAGTTGGACAGACATCAGAGAACCCAAAAGCAAGACAGTTTCTCCATTTCTGCAGCATTTTACCTCTTGGATGAATTAATATTTCCAGAAAACAAAGGATTAGCAATCTTGAAAGCAGTGTTTCCATGGAAATTATCTGATGGATATAAATGCAGACCTACTAAACCTTTTAATTTTTTTTTTTTCAGATTCATTCATTTAGTGAACATTTTTTGTAAAGCCGTTCTATGAGCCAGGCACTTTGCCAGATAGCAGAGACAAGGATAAATAGGGTAAGGCTTGGTCCCTACCCTCAGGGAGCTCAAAAGCCAGAAGGGGAAGATAAAACAAACACAATAGCCAGAAGGAAAGCACGACTCAAGTGTTCTGAAAGGGGGAGATAACTATCCGGTGAGCTGGGGGAAGCTTTCTGGAAGAGGTGTCCTTGGAGCTGACCTTGAAGGATGGGGCAATTTTCATTGTGTCTTAGTATCTTAAACACCTAGCACATAAATCTTTAGTAAAAGCTAGTTGGTTTGGAGTGGAGGGGCTTGAGGGAGGTAGGCTTGGACTAGAGGATTTCTAAGCTTTCTTTTAGCTCTAGAAACTATTATCCAAACTCTGTATAAGGAACAGCCGAGGATGGGCATGAGGGTACTGGGAGTCAGAAGACCCAAGTCATTTTCCCACCTTCTTTCACTAATTCAGAGTGACCTTGAGCAAGTCATCTCTAGGAGCCTTAGTTTCATTATTTGTAAAATGAAAGTGTTGGACTGTGTAACCTCTAATATTTTGTGATTCTCTGAAGATCTAGCAATTTTTGTCTTCTACAATAATTACCAACAGAGTAGCAGTCCAAAGGAAACAGTGTCTCAGTCTGTGTTTTATGTCTGTCATATTAATACAGAAACCTCAGGTAGAGAAGAGGAATCTGGAGACCTGGCTTTTACACAGGAGGTCATATTGTGGTGGGAACCAAAGGAAAGTGTTCTTATCGCACACAAGCATCCATCTCCTGCTTCCTCCCGAAGCTGTGTATTCTTCTCTCTGGCAATGTGGAGGTCCTGGTTCTAGGGTTACTGCTACTGTTACTGGTGGTGTTGTTGTGTAACAAATTGTAGAACACTCACCTCACCCCTTCCATCAGTCTAAGCAAGTCTGAAATGGTATTAACTGCATGTGGTCTCCCCTCAACTGTAATGGAAGGCTGTTGTGACTCTTTAGAAATGCCACCTAAGGGATCTCAAACAAGCTCCTCCTCAGGACCTCTGGTCAGGTGCTTACACACCACACACACACACACACACACACACACACACACACACACACACACACATATTCCCCTGAGGGAAAAGGGGCACTGGGAGCACTCCTCCTTATCACTCACCAGCCCTCTCTCTTCCAGTGAGTGACTCACCACCCTTTCTAAGCCTGTTGCTGTCTCAGGTTCTCTCTGCCATCACTGTGCTCAAGTTTGATTTAATCCAAATGAAACTTCTCAGTTGCTTTCTACTAGGAGTGTCCATCATTCCTTCATTCCATGGTGCCTCCTTCCATGGCACCACCTCTCTTTGCACTGCCACTCTCATATAACATAATAAAACAGTTTAGTTACAGAATTTTATTGTAAACTGCTTTCGCCACAAAAAAGAAAACTGTAAGATAGATTGTGCAGATATTATCCTCATTTTACAGGTGAGGAACCTAAGGTGAGAGGAATGAAGAGACTTGTCCCTTTTCACTCAGCTAGCAACATCAGAGATAGCCAAAACAAACGTACTACCCCCTTCATTCAAAATCTGGCTCAAGATGTGAATTCATATAACCTGCCCCAGAAAAGCTTGAATTTCTACAGTTAGGATCTAGAGACTGAGACCCATCTGTCTCCTCATCAAATAAGATGAAAGAACTTGGCAGAGATAGTTCCATTAAAGAGACAGCAGCAGATCTGTAAAATATTGCCTTGAGTTTTAAAACTGGAGCCTGGGAAATGAATATATTTACCACAAATTATCCCACCTAGCACATATTGTGAACTATGTACAGGGCCAGAGGTTTAATTACCTTGTTTGTATGTACTAGGTGTATTAATAGATTCATATTGAATGAATGCCTGAACAAGTAAATGAATGAGAGGATGAATAGATGGATGGATGGATGGATGGTTCTCACTAGATTTTTCCATCAACTTCTTTTAGAAGGTAAAGAGAAAGGAAATGAAGTGATGACACAGATGAGAGAGAAGACTCTCAACAAATGGACATTTCAAGGGATTTATAAGATGTTAAAGCTAAGTCTGACCTAAAAGATCACTCTTCCCCTTCCAAATGCTTCAGTTTACAGGAGAGAAAACTGAGACTTAGGCAAGTGACTTATCCAGGGTCCCATTGGGATCTCATTAATGACATGGGCAGAAGTAGAACCCGGATACTCTGACTTGTTTGTTCTTCTTTTCATCACAATACAGGATTCTGCTTCAGGTTTCCATTTTAGAGCTGGTTGGTAAGTCTGTCATATAGGAAACTGTCCCAGAGGGAGACATTCTGCTCAGTTGTACTGTCCTTGTTTTTAGCAGAATTTGGAATGTCGTCGATCAATTGTCTTTCATAGAAACACAGAAGTTGGACTTGGAAAGCATTTCTGGCTCTATCTCCATCTCCCAGCCAAGCTGAATGCTACCTTTTTCAAGTCTAGAGGAAAAGTCACTGATATTTTTTCCCCTGACACCATCTATAATTTTATTCCTGTGTGTATTTCCCAAGCTGAGAGATAAAGGAAGAGGAAGGGATAAAGCTACAAGAAGGCATGCCAATTGGAGACTTCCCCTCCCTAACCAAAGATGTAATTGAATCTAATAAGAAAAACATTTGTATTGCAAGTTTGTAGTTTAATTCTAGGTCAGAAGTTTTTTTTCAATTTTGGCAGGAATTCTTAGGGATCACTATTTCCTATTCTCCCCTATTCAATTCAAATTTAATTCAACAAACATTTATCTGTCTACTATGTGCCAGGTACTGTTCTTGTTACTGGATTTTGTTGTTTTTATTCAGTTGTTTCACTCACATCCGACTTTTTGTGACCCCAGTTAGGGTTTTCTTGGCAAAGATACAGGAGTAGTTTGCCATTTTCTCCTCCAGCATATCTTATAGATGAGGAAATTGAGGCAAACAGGGTAAGTGACTTACCCAGGATCACACACAGCTAGTAATAAATGTCTGAGGCCAAGTCTGAACTCATGTCTTCCTAATTCTAGGCCTGGAGCTCTATTCACTGCACCACTTAGCTCCCCTTGGGACTGGGGCTACAAAGGCAAAAATGAAATAGTTCCTTCCCTCAAGGAGCTTACATTCCACTGGGGAAGATATGACATAATCATAAGTAAATGTATTAAAAAAAGATATAAAAGCTATTGCCGAGTAATAGCAAGGAAGGAGTACTAATCATTGGCAGTGTTAGCAATAGCATCATATATGAGGAGCCTCCTGAGTTGTGCTTTGAAGGAAACTTGAGATTCTCCAGGGCAGAAGCCAAGAGGGGTCACACTCCAGAAATGGGGAACACTTTTTCAAAGGCAAAGAAGAAATGAGGTAGAATGTCTTACATGGAAAGGACCTAACAGGACATTTTAGCTACAAAAGAGAGAATAGAAAGGGAAGTCATCTGAAATAAGAATGAAAAAGTAGATGAGAGACACATTAGAGAGAATTTGATATGTGCGACTGAGGCATTCATATTTTAACCCAGAAGTAACAGGAAGTCGCTGAGAATTTTTGAAGGAAGGGAGGAGGATCAGTTTGACAGCTATGTGGAAGAGAGATGTTGTGGAATTAAGATCGACAAAATTTGGTACCTGGTTGGAGATGGGGCATGAAGGAGAGGAAGGCATGAAGGATGACTCCTGGACTGTGAACCTGGGCAACTGAGAAACAGAGATGTTTGGAAGAAGGTTTGTGTTACAGGAAGATAACATGAGTTCCATTTTGAATACATTGAATTTAAGATGTGTTATTATGTGCATTAATAAATTCATGTTGAATGAATGCCTGAATGAAGGAATGAATGAAAGAATAAATGAATGGAATGATGATGGCTATGGGATATCCAGGTATCTAGGGAGCAGCTGATAATGCAAGACAATGCAAGATAATGCAAGTTCAAGAGGGAGATAAGGAATGGATATAGAGATTTGGTGATCACATAATAGTATTTACATAGCACTTTAAGGTTTGCAAAATGGCTTCTCTACATTATCTCATTTAATCCTGACAACAACAATAGGTAGATGCTATTAATATCCCCATTTTACAGATGAGGAAACTGAGACTGAGAGAGGTTAAATGACTTTCCCAGGGTGACACAACTTATAAATAGAATAAGCAGGATTTGAGTTTAGGTCTTGCTGATCTCAAATGCAGTCTTCTGTCCATTATACCGTCTAACTACCTTTATGCTTAATAACTGAACCCAACAGGGAGAGAATGTTGAGAAAGAAGAGGGCCCTGCACAACCCTTAGAAGAGCCTCAGACTTCAAAGGTGGGAGATGTATCAGAAATAGGAGGAGAACCAGGACATTAAAATTTGATGGAAAGTAAGGAAGAGTTCAAAAGTAGTTGTAGTTCAAAAGTGTTGAAAACAGCAGAGAAGTCAAATAGAAAGAGTCCTGAGAAAAGTCTTAAGATTTAAAAGTTAAGAAATTATTGGTGACCTTTAGCTGTATCAGTTGAGCAGTGGCATTGCAAGAAATTGAGAAGTGGCTGAGTGGTAAGGAAATAGAAAGGATTGCCAATAAATTCTTTCTAGGAGTCTAGCTTTGAAAAGGAGATGATATGGATGGTAAAAGCTTGAGTAAATGCCAGCACCGAGTGGCAGCTGTTTATTTGTTTGAAGATGGGGGAACTTGGGAAGATTTCTAGGGATAACTGAGTGTTGAGGGCAGTGAGCAGAAAGAGGGTAGACTTATTTCACCTCCTAGACCATCCCTTCAGGGTGCATGATAGAATGAGCAGGTAGTACTAGATGCCGAGGGGTGTATATCTATCCATTAACAAACATTCTTTGAGTATGGTCCTCCCTTCAGCTACATAGCTATCTACTCATTGTCATCACCCAACTCACATCTTTCAATCTGATCTGCACAAAGATGTGACAAATGACTGACTGATATCCCCAGCTGTGACATTCTTCTAACTCACTAGTCTATTGACCTTTTCAAAAAAAAGGAAGAGAAGTCTGTTTGGTCTGACTTGTTTCTATTTCATGCTTGTTCCTGGTGTTCATTGTTTCTAAGTACTCACAAATCATCTAATAATACATTCTAGAATTTTGTTAGGGATCAACTTCAAACTTTCCTCATGTTTGGGGGAGTCCTTTTTTTTTTATCTTTCCTGAAATTGATATATGATATAAGATTTGCCTACTTTTGGTCTTATGGCTTCTCTCCTATTTTTCATTTCTCAAAGATTTCCAACAATGGTTTGACACACAAGTAGTTCATATGAGTGCACAGATTTGAGCACATTTACATGAACTAGGAACTCTCCTCTCCTCATCTCTCCCAGATTTCAATTCCCTCTCAGTTGTAGTTTTTCAGTTTGAAAATCCTATTCCTTTAAAGAAAAACTGAAGCAAACAGCTGAGTAGTTCTATTTTCTTTCCATTAATAATATCATACCAGTTGACTCAAGCAGTGCATTTACCCTTCTTATTAATCTTCTTGATCCAAATAAGTCTTTAATACACTCTGGTAATCATAGGCAAATCACTTCTCTCTCCATCTTGGTTTACTCATCTGTAAAATGGGAATAACTACTTTGTACTTTCCATCTTCACATTGTTGTGAGCACCATATGAGATGTGGAAACATTTTGTAAGGTACTATAAAAATATAAACCACTATTATGTTATGACTTAATTGTTACTGTTCTCCACAGAGCATCCATTTTTATAGATTTTTCTGAGCATTTTCCTTCCTTCTCAGACTTCAATTTAAGGTTCTCATGATTAGTTCAACAAGCTTCCTGCCAAATACATTCTTCCCAGGCCTCATGAGGTGGCCTTCCCTTACCAGGGAACCCGTCATTCTAGTATCTTAAGCCACAGTCAAAAAAACAAAAAATCATCAGTGCCATCTGCACAACTAGCTCTTCACTTCCCATATCTTCCTTTCTCTTCCAAAGGTGCAATCTTTAACTAACAAAAAAAAAAAAAGATAAAAAACATCACTTGTTCTCCCAGGTCCTTCTCCTCATCATCCAGGACCTCAAAATCACCAGAGATCTAGTCTACCTGAATCAGCATTCCAAATAAGTCTTCAGAAACTCTTCATTACCAAGAAAACTGTGCCTCTTCTGAGTTATCCATGTCAGGTCTTCATCTGGCCTTCATCAGTGCCCCTCATCAGGGAGCAATCAACCACTGGTTCATCATCCTTCCTCCTATATGTTAGCACCTGAAAAATCGTATCATTTTACTGTAGAACTTAGATGCTTCTATTTCTTCAGAGATCCAAGCTCACCTTTTATCAGAATCAGTTGCTTAGCTCCAGCAGCTCTGAGTTCATTCATTTTTTTTTAATAACACATTCTTCAGCTCACCAGTCTGCATATTGGTTTTGGTTTCCTTCAGTTTCCCCAGTGCATATTTTTCCCCCTTGGCTTTCTTCTTGGATTATTTCCTCCATCATATCTAGAAAATCTTTATTCTTTTTAATAAGTTAAAAATATACAAAGGCATTCCTCAAGCCTCTCTCCTTCTCCTAAAATAAGAAGATCAGTTTACCTGTGTAGAGCCCACAGAATAAGGTTCTGCTTAAGACAGGGAAACAAATATAATATAAGCTTTCCAGGCCACTCAGTTTCTAAACTTTCTGGATCTCAAGTGGGAATACAGACTTCTGTGTCCTTTCATTACCACCACCCACTCAAAAAGCAAACAAACAAAAACTTGTCATGAAAAAAATGCTGTAACAAATAAACTATTTACCAAAATCTCCTACTCTTATGGGAAAGATCTGAGTTCAGATCTGGACAAGTTGATGAACTGCTCAATATGGTAGGTTAAGCCTATAGGATACAGAGAAGGTACTTAACCTGCATTACTAAAGAAAGTTTTCTATACCTATAAAATCCCAGGTCTAGTCCCTACACTTACACAACTTTTAAACTAACTTTAAAAAAGCTTCCCAGTCGCTTTTTTGCTTCTGTTGCTGTTCAAGTTATTTTTAGTCGTGTCTGACTCTTCATGACCCCATTTGGGATTTTCTTGGCAAAGATATTGGAGTAGTTTGCCATTTCTTTCTCCAGCTTATTTTACAGATGAGAAAATTGAGGCAAATAGGGTTATGTGACTTGCCCAGAGTCCCCCAGCCAGTAAGTGTCTGAAGCCAGATTTGAACTCAGGAAGATGAGTCTTACTGACTTCAGACTGGGCACTCTATCCACTGCACTACTTTTTGGTGCTAAACATCTCAGTTGTGAGCAATCAGCACTAGTTTTTTCAGCTGGGTTTCAGGTAGTCTCCTTAAACAATCACCAAACATACAAAGAATGCCTGACCAAAAGCTCTTTCAATCACTCCTTCTCTTCCCTGTGATTTTTCAGTGATGTTCTTATTCAAAAAACCTACCTTCATCACTCACTGATTTCCTGAATCTGAAACTTCATCATAGACCTAAACTACTTACCTCTCTTTCCTTCACTCTTAGCCATGAAAGTCATCTTTCTTCTCTCTTTTAAATAGTTCTCAAAACCCCAGTGCTTAAAAATCTACAGAAAAGGTTACTCAGAGAAAAATCAATTCCTTCCATTTGAATGATACTCTCATGACTGGTCTCCTTGACCCCCCTCTAATCATGCCCTTGCTGTCCCCCATCCCACTCCTTTAAAATGTATTTAGCCTTGGTATTTTTACATCAATATTTTCATTACCCCTTCCACCAATGTAGATTACAAACACTTAGTGCCAGGTCTGTGTGAGTTAGGGTGACAGAGAAAATTCATCACCCAGTAACCTATCCCAAATTGCAAGCTGGTTCTTAGGAATGCACAGTCCATCACTGGGTCTGCACCCTTGAACTTTTATAATGTAAATACCTTTAAAGTTCATTCAGTTATTGATGCAACATTCTCTTGCATCTGCCAATAGCTCCTGATGTGTATGCCTACCTTCAATGGCAAGCTGAATAGCACCAGACTGACCTAGGTTCGATTAGTGGCCATGATCCTTACTATCTTTAGGACTTTGAGCTAACATCTACATCTCTAAGCCTCTATTTCTTTGTCTGTAAAATGGTGTTGGACTATGTAACCCCTATGATCCTCTCCAGATTGAAGGTATATGATCTTGTAATCCTAGGTGGCAGGAAGGTATATGATCTTGTAATCCTAGGTGGCAGGAAGTTGATTCTCTTTGGTTGTCTTTATGTAGCACCTGGTGGACCATTTGTACAACCAAATCCTAGAATTATTCTTGGTGAGGATGATAGGGGCAAATGGCACAGGGACATACAGGAACCTCTAGATTATTTGCAATCATTGCATATCTGGGTCTAAGTTCCTTCATTCATACATTGAAGCTAATCACACTCTGTAATGAAAATTAATGGAAATTCATGAAAGATTTTCAGCTTCGTAGATGTATTTGTCAGGTAGTAATGGAAACCTAGAAAATTTTCGGTCCTTCTCGTTGACCCTTAGTGTCCTCTGAGTTGACCTAATTTTGATTCAATTCAACAAACATTTATTACGTAGTTACTCTGTGCAAGATACTGTTCTAAGTGTCAGAAATATAAAGACTTTTTTAAAAAAAACATTGATTGAGGCAGTGTGATAGAGTAGAATGAAGAAATTTGGGCTTCAGTCCCAGCTCTCTGATTAACCTCATGACTTTATTCAAGTAAGTTCCCTTCTCTGGACCTCAGCTTACTTATAAAATGAGGGAGCTGGATTGGTTGATTCCTTGGGTCTTTTCTAACCCTAATATTTTAGGGTTCTCTTTCTCTTAAAAATAAATGAGATTTTTTTCTAAAGTATCCTCTCAGTAGAATGATATCCTCACCACCTAGCACTGTGCCTTGCACTTAGTAGGAGCTTAAATAAATGTTTGTTGAATCACATTGGATTGTGGCCCTCAGGAATTCATTAAACATTTTCTGTCCTCCTTCTGTCTTAGGCACAGGTTTGTATAGGTGAGGTTCCTCCTGCTTTGAGACTTATCAGTGAGGAAATAACTTTCAGTCAGGAGAGCTCAGATACTTTAGGCTCCATATGAACCTTGTCCATGCCCATTACCAGGAAGCCATCCACCACTATTGCTCTTTCTGTAGGAGAGTCACTCCAGGCCAGAGGAATGCTGAATGAGAATGAGAATCTAGCAACGTCTAGCAGCAAGGTAGGCAGGGTGAGCTAGGGAGAAGGTAGCTAAAGATCAGCCCATCCATTGGAAACCTAATGTGGTTGGAGGAGGGTAAGAGGAACCACCATGAATTAAGGGCTTTCTCTCTCCCTTTCTTCATTCATCAGTCAAGAAGCCAATGAGGTGGAATATTCCCCAAGAAAAGCCAACTGCATAAAGCTTAAAACCTAGTTTCTTTTTTTAATTTCATTTTTTTGTTACATTTTAAGTTGTGAACTGTCTTCCTCTTCATGCCGTCTTTCCATGTTTTTCTAATTGTGAAATACTTTCACTACTTTGCTCTCAGCAAAAGAGAAGTATGCCACAGAAAGTTTCAGGTGGATTGTTGTTGATAGATTAGAGCAAAACATAATGTCTCTCCGTGAACAGGTTTTTCTTTTAACTTATAGAGCACTCTGGAACATAAAGACAGGACAGACAGGTGTTAGACAATAGGATAAGTCTGTTACCGGGTTATTTGCATAATTTTAGATAGAGATACATTGAGGCACGAAGTATATGAAGTATAAAGTAAATATGTTGAACAGGGAAAGCAAAGTAGTTTGGAGAAACAACTTATGTTCACTCCCCAGCTATGAAATGAGTTGATATTTCATGAAATATTTCTGGCTCTACATGAAAAGACTATAGAGAAAGGCCTCAGGTACAGTTTTAAGAAAACACAGTTATCTATTGTTTAATTACACTATTATAATTCTTTTATTTTTTAAAATTTTTTTACCAATTTATGGAATAAAAAACCATTTCCATAACAAAGCACAATATGAAAGATGATTGCACGTGAAATTGCAAATCTACTATGCACAACTTACTGTTCCTTTCAAACGTACAAGAAAATTATCATGTCGTTAAGAAGTGCTTTGCACACAAAAACCTAAGGCAAGAATCGTTATACCCATTCTACAGATGAAGGAACTGAAACTTCAAAGAGCACAATGGGCCCACAGACAGTAAGGTAAAGACCTGGACCACAAACTCTGCTCTTTTTGACCCTGTAATCAGTGTCCTCTTTAAAAGATATTTTTCAGTTTCTCTTTAAATCTAGTATCCAAATTTATTCACTTTTCTTTCTCATGATTATGGAATGCTACCAACAGGGCCAGAGAGAACATCAAGCCAGAAGGTTTGACCTCGATTTTTTTTTAATTGCAGAGGAAGAGGGTAAATGAATATGAACTTTATGGTGGCAGAATGAGTGAGCTAATAGGTCTGGATGGTTGTATAATGCTTGTTTTTTCCACTGAAAGCTGGGATTGGTTTTTGCCTTTCTTTGCATCCCCAAGACTTAGCACAATGCCTAGGACACAGTAGGTGCTTGCTAAATGCTTGTTAATTTTATTTGAATGTAAAGGTTTGGGTTTTGATTTTTTTTGTTTTTGTTTTGTTTTGTTTTACTGTAAATTGAACTAGTGAAATTTCATTGCTGTATTTTGGAAAATGCTCCTTAACAGACTGTGTAGATATCTGAAACCAATTTTGACTCATTCTGGCCCACCGCTCACAACCACGTTACCAGAATGGTGTAATCCAATTTCCAAATTGCTGACTAGTCCAAAAGCATATGGGGTGAGTATATGATTACACATGACAGACTTGGTGAATATCTGATGAGACCAACATCCATAAGGGGGCTGTTGTTCCATAGGGGAGGGGATGGGATGGGATGGGACTATTTTTGAATGGATGGTATGAAGCAGCATTTGTAGTCTCTTTTAAGATATGAGAGTCAACTGAGTTTTAATGTTTTGTAATAATAGCAATAATAGTCTACCAACTTTTTAGGCATAAAATGAATTTGGACAGTATGTGAACAAGATTATGCCCTCATAATTTGCTGCATTTGGAAATTTTTAGTTCAAGGGAGTGGGTGAAATTGCCAAGAACCAATTAGTGCAATTAGAAGTAAATCAGATGGTCTGAGAATTTAGCCTCAAGGTCATTTCATTTAACCTTTCTAGAATTCATGGCAGGGGAATTTTCAACCTCATTCCTTACTCCAAAGGAACTTACATCTGGGAGAACTCACCATTTCCCCATACTGTCCTGGTTAAGTTAAATTCATTCCATGTTCCTCTATAGTGATTCCCAGCCTTTTTTTAGAGTTCAGACACACTGTTTCAGCTTTATAACTGCCAAGTCTTCTGCATGGCATATGGCATATATCTTTTAAAATCAAAGCAAACAGACATTTGTGTGTGTGCATAGATAAATAGATATATTTTGTAATATCCTGAGGTAGGGAATCCATGTCAAGATTTGGACACCACTATCCCTTTTCCCTTTCCTCTTCTTCCATCCATTATAAAGAGTTCCTTTCCTGCTGGGTAGTATTTTCCGATCTTATGGTTCATTCAATTGACACAAATGTCCAATGGACTCAATTTTAACCACCTTCCAAGCAGCTTTACTCATATGTTATGTTAATGACATGACTGAATATAAGCCTCTGGAGAACAAGGGCAGTTTTAGTTTTGTTTTTTTACTTCCAGCACCTACCAGAGGCATTTAATAAATACTTTTTCAGTTTAATTATAAGTATCCCATAGGTGATCTCCTATTCGCATAGAACAGTACTACATTTTACTTCCTAACATGGATTTTGAGTCTTTTTTTTTGACAAGTTGAGTTTTAAGCATCCATTTTAATGAGGAGATGCCATATGCTATGACCCATGGAGGTAGAAATGATAACCATTACACATGGAGAGAGAAATGGGGATCCCTTACAAAGGAGGAAAGTTTATCAACCTCCAAGAAAGTCTATAGTCTGGTCTACAGGGAAGGAAAACTCCTCATGAGTTTCCTTGAGCACTGGGGGAGGCAGGATGAGGGGATGGGTTGGGATATGTCTTGCCTTCATTGCAAACCCCTTTACCTTTTCAAACCTCCCCAGGATCATCTGAAAGAGGATGACACAGACTGCATTGTGACTCACGATGAACTGGCCATGAACTTCCAAGAGCAAGGACCCTTGCCCTCCAACCTCTGTGCAGGGTTGGAGAAGGACCCAAAAACCTCTCCAAACACTCCAAGCAAAGAAAACATTGATGAGGGGGACCTTGGATTAGGTGGCTATGGACTCAAACTTGAACACACTCCTGGTCAATCACTGGCATGAACCTTGCTCCCGCAAATGCCAGTAAGGCTGGTAGAGGATCACAGAGGAAGAACACGAGCCTAGCTGATTAGATCAAGCTAGGGAGATGCTGGGAAATGTATTAAAAGCATAAATTGAAGGGAATCGAAATCTTGTCACATGTATCCCTCTGGTGCCTGAAGAAATGAGAATTTATGATCATCCCTCCATATTATACAACTGAATTTAATTTCTGACAGCAGCAATTTTTATTAATGAATTGGGGGGAGAGTCGGGTCAATAATCTAACATCTCCAAGGGTACTGATACATCCATGCCTGCCAATGTGTCCTCTCTGTCTGCTTCTCCCCAGCTTTGACTCAGATTGGGCATTTAAGTTTCCTAATTAGAGGGAGGGGAAGAAAGACGAAGAGGAGGAGGAGGAGGAGGGCTTCAAAGGCATTTCACCAGTTACTCCTGAGTGTCCAGCTTTTTAGTTGGTGGAGATTGATGGTGACTGTGGGTGGGTATTGGGCAGGTTTTTGTTATGTTTTGTTTTTTAAAGGGCTTATACACTTTTGTACATATTGCCTTGGAAAACAATATTCAGTTCAGGATCTGACCTGAGTGCTTAGTAATACCAAGCATTTTATCTCCTTTTACCCAGCCCCTATCCCTCCCATCCCAGCCCCAGGCCTGGAATCCACTCTTTCCTCCCCCATGCCTAGCTTCCTTTAAAGCACCTAGAGGGCCACATTCTATGTAAAGCATTTCCTGAGCATCTCCTCACTTTAAAAAAATTGTTAGTGTTCTGTCACTCCTCCGATGAGCTGGTGTTTCCTTCTCTGTGTGCACGCAAAATTCCTCTCCACCAGGAGACTACAAGCCCCACGAGGTCAGGGATTGCTTTCCACTGTTTCTCTTTGTTTTCCTCAGCATCAGTATGGGAGGTGCTTAATTAATGCTTGCTGAATTAAATCATAACTAAATAATGGAAGCCAAATCGTATGTTGGAGAGCCAGGCCCAGTCACTCCACCTCCAGAGACTGTCCCCTCGCTTTGATTTCACGTCCCCGTTGGGTTCCTTTGTCCAGATTAGGATTTTTTGTTGTTGTTGTTCTGGTCTTTGTGCAATGAGCCGCCAGCTAAGCGGAGAGCAAGGTCCTCACCAAGACTTCCAAGGAAAAGATGAATCTCTTCCCCACCTCCCTGTGGTTGCCTGATGAATGAGCTTCCCTGCCAGTATTTACATTTTAATCCCTTCTTGGCTCCAAAGGGGATATTTCTGTATCCTCTCTAATGAGATTCAGCAAGCACAAGTTGTCATCCACATGGTAGGAAAATGTGCCCAGGCCCCTGTCCAGCCACCTGTCCATTCAATTCCAACATAAATCTATGATTAACAGCAGCAAAGGTGTGAGGGAGGGGGGAAGGAGAATAGACCTTAGTACCTTTCCAAAAGCAAGGAGTAAAGGACTGAGGTGTGGAGGGAGGGTTGGGGGAAAGGGAAGAGAGAGAAAATTTCAGCCACTGCTTACAAAGCACAGCACACAGCACATGGTTGGGACATGAGAATCAGGTGACCACCTGACCTGTACCTTTGGAAGCATGATGATACCTCAGGCCTGGCTACTCTTGAAATGCAAATATTCACATGAGACTTCAAGATGTAAGCTTTGGTTTTAGATGATCTGATTATAATGAGTCTTTAAGGAATTAGTTCAGTGAGTTTTTGAAGGCCAGTAAAGAAAGAAGTTCTCCTTATGTCCAAGAAATCTGGAAATAATATGAGCTTTGCTGACCAAATGTTCAGTCTTAAACATTAGCTGGAACGATGGCAGATGCCCCAAAGTGAGCATGACCTCTTTTGTTGTTTCAGTGGTGGTATAGAGAGGCCCAAAGAGTTTAGTGCTGGAGAAATGTGGAAGCCTGACTTCTGGGCAACCCAGGCAAACTTAAAAAATGATGGAGCATGGGGTTTTCTGGTTTGACTTAATCTAATAAAATATTACTTAAAAAGCAAAACAAATGTGTTAGCGAATGTTTTATTTCAAGACTGAGAAAAGCTCATTGGCAATACCAAGTAGCCTGATCTAGAGAGGAAATCAAACAAAGTCGATTTGAAATATCACATTGATGGTAGGCACATGGATCTTTTCAGATCAGAGCTAGGGAGAATGAAAGACGATCACAGTGGGCAAGAGACTTTGGAGGGATTGAGGTGACACTAGAATTTTTACCTGGGGCGAAGGGCCTGGACCAGTGATTTTAGCAGCACCAAGAACTCCCTGGGTGGAAATTCCCTCTTTTGATCCAGATTTGCAAGTTAAGTTGCTGGTAACATCATTTTAGAAAAGTGCCAAAAGTATTAGAGAGTTAAGTGGTTTGCCAATGCAATTAAAACACAGTTACATATATTAGAGGCAAAATTTGAATTCTGGCTTTTCTGTCTGCAAGCAGACCTTCTCTCCTCTATACTAGACTTTCTCTAATGGTTCGAGTCTAGGGGACCATGGAGAAGAGAGATACTACTAAAGCACTATTGGACAGCATCTTCCTCTTGGAGTTTAACACCAGGAGGAAACTGAGAAAATTTAGCAAGTAGAAAATACAGAAAGAAGAAAAGATAATAGGGGAGAAAGAAGGGAAAAACCTAGGGTTTATTTTTCTTCTCTATTAAGTGAAAGGAACAGATTAAAATTTGGGACTCTCTTACCTCAAGGGTGAAAGAGGCAAAGACAAGGGAAAGAAGAGAGAAACAAGCCAATAAAAAAACCTGACATTTCAGGACAGGGAAAAGGACAGAAAACTCTGAAAGGAACTTGATGAGCTTGAAGAATGACCAGATAATTCAAAGTGATCCCAAGCATGGGGAGATAGCTAGTTATAATATGCTTTTCTTGATTTTAAGAAATATATTATAAGAACTTTGCTTTTTTTTTTTATTACTGCAAAGTGACTTCTAATAACTATATGCCCTTATAACCTTTTATAATAAAGAGAAAGTTCAGCAAAACAGAGTGACAGTATTTGACAACAGATGCAAAAATCTGAAACTGGGCTTGAATCCAAGTTTTTGTGGTTCTGAGGTCACCTCTCTGTGACCCACTTGCCTCGATGCTATTTTGATGTTGCAGATGAGGAATCTGGGAGAGAGAAAGACTTGGGCATGGACAGAGACAAGACTAGAACCAGGTCTTTTCATTCCTTCCTAGCCTGGCACCCTTCCCACTAGATCAGAGGTGGGGAACCTGTGGCCTTCTACATCCTTATTCTTTGACTGAATCTGATTCAGTAAAAAGGCCTCACTTAAGGATCTCCCTTCAACCTTAAGGTTGAAGGTTCCCCACCCCAACACTGCATTAAATGGAGCAAACTAAAAGGAATGATTTTTGTAACCACTTTACCTCATTCCCCACCAGCTGAGCCCTCTCTGTGTTTCTTAAATATCCCTATTTAACTGATAATCTCTCTCATCTTTCCCTTGACTAGAAGGAAGAAATGACATGTATTATACAGTTGAGTTAGCATACAATATAGCCCCACTGGTTTAGGTAAATAAGACACCATTGATTTCACCCTGCCTCCTTCTGGCAAAATTCTTTTCCCATACCTTGGGTAAGTCAAATCATATTATCCTAGACCTCATTTTACTCATCTATAAGATGGGAAGTTTGGACAAATAATCCTGAAGGTGATTCCAGCTGAAGTTATCTATATCTTCGTCACTAAAGACCTAAACAGGAACAAACATCCCCCAAGTAAAGAACAATTAGCAATTCATAAGACAGAATTCTGTTTATCCCTCTGTTACAGAAGGGTAATTATTTATTAAATTAAGTGATAGCCTGTGTTTTGATTGCTAGTGTCAGTGTGTGAAAGATATTTGTTGAGCCAAGCTGAACTTCACAACTGTGAAAGTCAAACATATTTTTTATTTAACTCTTGACACTAATGACTAATGAGGGCAGAAGAGATTAAATCATACAAACAAATGATTAGACTTGATAAACAGAGCTCTAACCACAACTCCCAGCCGTGAACTGGATAACCATTCTTCCCTGAGGTGAGATGTCTCAAAAGTTCTGAAGAACCAATCATAGGACATGGGAGCCCAAAGGGATGCAATTAGTCCAATTTCTTTATTTCCAGGTAAGGAAACTGACACCCAGAGAATGTGACTTTTCCAAAGACAATCAAAGAGTCTCAACAACTAAAGTCCTATAAGGACCTTAGAGATTATCTAGTACAACTCTCACATTTTAAGGTAGGGAGTTGAAGTGACATGCTGAGGGCCACATAGCCAGTTATGACAGACTTGGAATTGGAATCTATTGATCCTTCCAGAGAGAGGGGAGAGAAAAAACATGTCATAAGTACCTACTATATGCCAGGCGTTGCACTAAATGCTTTCCAAATATTTCATTTGCTCCTCACAACAACCCTACAAAGTAGATTTGGAAACTGAGTCAGATAGAGGTTAAATGACTTCCCTGAGGTCACATAGCTAGTAAGTGTCTGAGGTCACATTTGAACTCAGATCTTCCTGATCCCAGGCTTCCAGCAGGGTTGGAGTGGTAGAAAAGACTCTGGACATAGAGACAGAAGAACTAAGTCTGAATCTTGGTTTCACCACAGACAACTCATTTAAATCATTCAGACCTCAGTTTCCTTATCTGCAAAATCTGGTTAATAATGCCTGCAGTGTCTATGATACAAGGTTGTTACAAAGAGCAAAATGCTACCGGAATCTGCACTGTGCCTCAGAGAGCAAAATCCTAAGTGAATTCCTTGATTTTCCTAATCAATTTTCCTTATTCAACATTCTCCTACTCTTCTCCCTGGATCTTTTACTAGGAAATTATAGTGTTTGAGCATGCTAAGAAGGAGTCTAGTAAAAGCATGCTGAATCATTCTTCAACTTTTTGATAAGCTATGAACTCACCTGGCTCTAGGTACTCCCTTTCTCTCTAAAAAAAAACTATCAGAGGCGGAGCCAAGATGGCAGAGTAGAAAGATGTACGTATAATTGGCGCTTCCCACACAACCCGTAAAATACCCAACCTGAAAGGCCGATGGGAAACGTCTGTCACACAGGATGTGGAGCAGAGCCCAGCCCAGCCTTGGCCATGCGGCATGGCTCTGGGAGGAGGACTCGAGCAGGCCTCAGGAGCAGAATCCCCAGTTACAGTAGCAGCAGGTTTGCAGATCCCTCAACCTGCAGGTGCCAAAGGTCAGTGACAGGATTTTTTTCAGCTGGCTGGGAAGGAAGAAGAGCCTTCCCATAGCTCCGGCCTTAGGCAGCGGCCACAGAGGCCACATGGGGCAGGCAGCAGCAGTTCCCACAGCAGCCTCTACAGCAGGCTGCATCCATTGTTGGATAGTAAAACCCCTGGGGGCACTGAGCAGCTGATTCTTACCTCAGCCCTGTGTAGAGACCCTGCAGCAGCTGATCTTTATCTCATACTGAACAGTGGCCCTGTCCCTGCAGCTTATCTGAATCTCAGCCCCCAGTGCTGGCTTGGTGGAACTGGAGGCCAGGTGGTTGTGAAGAGGAAACTCTACCAAGATTCTGGGCACAAAAATCTCTTCTTGCTCCCAGACCAGTGTACACACTTGATTGTGCCACCTTGGAGGAACTGAGATCTTACAGATCCCCAGAGTATACCCTACTCTTGACAAAGGACCCCAAAGTCAAGTAACTGGTTGGGAAAATGCCCAAAAAAGGGGGGAAAGATAAGACTATAGAAGGTTACCTTCTTGGTGAACAGATATCTTCTCCCATCCTTTCAGATGAGGAAGAACAATACTTACCATCAGAGAAAGACATAAAAGTTAAGGCTTCTGTATCCCAAACATCCAAAATAAATATTCAATGGTCTCAGGCCATGGAAGAGCTCAAAAGGGATTTTGAAAGTCAAGTAAGAGAGGTGGAGGAAAAATTGGGAAGAGAAATGAGAGAGGTGCAAAAAAAATCATGAAAAGCAGGTCAACAACTTGCTAGAGGAGATCCAAAAAATGCTGAAGAAAATAACACCTTTAAAAATAGGCTAACTCAATTGGCAAAAGAGGTTCAAAAAGCCAACGAGGAGAAGAATGCTTTAAAAATCAGAATTAGTCAAATGGAAAAGGGGGTTCAAAAGCTCACTGAAGGAAAAAAAACTATCAACAAGCATTTAATTAAGTAAGCTATGTGAAATGCTTTGAAAACTTTAAAGCCTATATAAATGTTAGCTATTTTTAGGAAGTATCTTCTATATGCCAGGAACAATCATAATAGATTCTGGGAGGACAAACACAAAAGTGAAATAATGTCTGAATTGAGGATTATTGATTGCTTGCTTCCAGGAAAAATTATGTAACTGATCAAGGAAGCAATAGGGTACAAGAAAAAGGTCACTGATTCTGGAGTCAGAAGACCTAGCTTCCAATTCTATCCTCTCATGTTTGCTACCTGTGCGACCTTAGGTAAGTCATTTAATCTCATTGGAGATCTTCTGAAAAAATGAAAGAGTTGTGTTTCTTTCCATCTCTAGACTAATCAAGTTTTACAATTCACATCCTTGGACTTGGCAGAAGAGCAGAGAAAGTGAGATGAAGAGACTATATCTGAGATGGACAGAGAAAAAAGTTGGTTGGTATGATTTACCACCTTATACCTACCCAGATTGGCTAATAGGACAAAAAGGGAAAATGATAAATATTGGAGATGTGGGAAAATCAGAACATTAATGCATTGTTGGTGGAGTTGTGAACTAATCCAATCATTCTGGAAAGCAATTTGGAACTATGCCCAAAGGGCTATAAAACTACACACACCCTTTGATTCTGTTGTAGCACTAGTAGGTCTGTATAGGTCTGTATCCCAAAGAAATCTTTAAAAAGGGGAAAAGACCCACATGTACAAAAGTATTTATAGCAGCACTTTTTGTATTGGCAAATAATTGGAAATCGAGGGGATGCCCATAAATTGGGGCATGGCTGGACAAGTTGTAGTATTTGAATGTAATGGAATACTATTGTTCCATAAGAAATGATGAGCAGGCAGACTTTGGAAAAACCTAGAAAGACTTACCTGAACAGATGCTGAGTGAAACGAGCAGAGTGAAACTGTACACAATAACAGCAACATTGTGCAAAGACCACCTACGACAGACTTAGCTCTTCCCAGCAATGTAAGGATCTAAGACAATTCCAAAAGACTCATGATGGAAAATGCTATCCACATCCAGAGAAAGAACTATTCAAACTGGAGTTTGAATGCAGATGGAAGCAGACTATTTTCTCTTTTTTGGTGGTTATTCTTTCTTTCTTATGGTTTTCTGTTCTGATTCTTTTTTCACAACACGACTAATATGGAAATATTAATATTGTACATGTATAACCTGAATCAGATTGCATGCTGTCTTGGGAAGGTGGGAGGGAAAGGAGGGGGAAAAACTTTGGAACTCAAAATCTTATAAAAGTGAATGTTGAAAACTATCTTTACATGTCATTGGAAAAAATAAAATACTGTTAAGTGGGGGAGAGAGGAAGCTAGTTGGACACATAGACTTCACTTCTCCATAAGCAAGATTGTGATATTATGTGACCCTTTGATCCCTCCTTCAGAGGGTCTGGTGTCTTACAGAACCAGGTGAGGCCAAAAGAGTACCAGAAAGGCTCTTCTGGGTCATACCTTACACAACTGTAATGCAAACCAGAATCAATGACACAGTGAACAAGGAAAGACAGGCTGGCGAGATCCCTGAACCAAATCGAATGGGCACTTAGGGGTCTCTGGACAATGCCAAGTTCTTGTGCTCAGCCTCCTGGTCCCAGAAGAGGAATCCCTGGATGGCGCTAATTCTCTGCACCAAGCCAAGCCAGTCTTGAGGAGCAGCCAGCAGCAGAACCAATGGGAAGAGGCCCCATCTTGGACTTTGTGCCTTCACTGACAACTTTCCATGATATGGATTCTGCAGGCCTGAAAGAGAGAACTCAAGTCTCTTGCCACCATGGACATGCTGTCTTTGAGGACAGACTGCAAACCTAGGGAGCCCTAGCTCACTCTCTGGAGGAGTGTGAGGAGTGGAGGAGATGTCTTGAGAGTCTGAGTGCTCTGGTGAAAATCCTTTCTATTTTATGTGGGTGATGATTTATGTGGGTAAAATAAAGCTTTTCCAATATGGAATGGTTTGTTTGCCTAAGTGTCTGCAAGGCAATTATGCGACCCTTTCACTTTATTTGTACAGTCCTACACATGAACCAAATTCCTGGGAAACACTGAGTAAGGGGCATGAACCAAAAAATACTGTGATTATCAAGAAATCTCCAAGATTAAGCTCAATCTATGTAAACCCCATGTGTGGCTGGGATATACTGCCTTTCGGCTCAGCGGCTGTTGTTATTGAGTTGTTTTTCAGTTTTGTCCAACTCTTCATAACTCTATTGGGGGGTTTTCTTGTCAAAGATACTGGAGTGGTTTGTCATTTCCTTCTCCAGATCATTTTATAAATGAGGAAACTAGGGCAAACAGAAGTTAAGTGACTTATCCAGGGTCACATAAGTATGCATCTGAGGTCATATTTGAACTCAAGTCTTCCTGATTCCAGACCCAGTGCTCTATCTACTGAGCCACCTGATTTCCATACATGTACTCCATTTTAAATTACCCTTCCCTTGCCTGTCCAAATGCAACTCCAACTTTGGTACAATGAAGGAAAATGGTCTATAAAGGAAAGGTCAAGGAACTGACTACAAAAGCCTTCTTCATAAAGTTTGGTTCTCATATCTGCACACATGGAAACATTATATTTGGAGCCCAAACAATCACTGAATCAATCAATAAGCATTTATAAGGACCTAACAAATGCCAGGCATGATGCTGGATATAAAGGAAAAGAAAAATGCAAAATAGTCTCTGCTCTATCAGGGAAAAGAACACTTACACACACAGGCAAATAGAAAATATAGACAAAGCCAATAGTAAATTCAAGGAGTTGTTGTCTGGGCACATCAGCAACCCAGGAATCAGAAGCAGCCTCATGGAGGAAAAGGCCAGTGAGCTGACTTGAAAACAAAGACAATACCCAATGGAGCCCCCTGCCTGATGGTTCAGCAGTCAGTGTTGCCACTTAGTATTTCTTCAAAGACTGAACAGCCTGGCTTTATTTGGGTTGAGAGTCCAGGAAGGGCCTGTGTTCTTTAGGACTAAGCCCCAAACCATCTGTTCTTCTCTATACTCTATAATATTTTTTTTAATCTATAATTCCACACTAAATGTAAGTAATTTGAGTTTTTTTGGCAACATGAAGATGCTAGGTGTAAAAGACAATGCAACTTTAGAACCACATACCAGAATTTCTCATCTGTCCAGCTCTGGTCATCACACTATACCATCAAGCAAAAGAGAGCTGTTGGTCCTCCCTAGGTTCCAGACAGGCTGGCAAAGTCCTTAGAGAATTCTTCTATTCTGTGTCATTTCTACAAGATGCCTCACAAAGAAGGGTCCAAACCTTCCTGACCCATTGCTATGACTTCATTCAGCTGCACATGAGGTTTTCCCACAGAGCAATGAGAGAAAACCCCAACATGTTAATGGCTAAGATACAAATACCATCAGGAACATAGAGAATTCTGCTTGAGCTGAACTTCTTGCAAAAGTTCTTATATATTCAGAATTCAAAAAATAGAGGAAATTCCCATTTACTTGGTCAAGTTGACCAGAAAAGCTCACATGGAAGAAAAGGGACAAAAGGACATACGGACAAACTGGTATCAGGGATTCTGACAACTTCGCATGGCTCTGCTTCACTTAAATCCAATTCACAGGCACTTATGATAACTTTGGTCTCTTCAAGAGTTAAGAAACAGTAACAACATCCAAAAACACAGCGGTATTTATTCCCTGGAGCTATTATATATTCTCCAATATCTTCTGGGTCTACAGTGCTATACAATAAGAATTCATGCTCACTAGGAGACATAATTCTTAAGTACCTTATAAGCCAATGAAGAAAGATTAATTTACATCTATCATCATCATCATCACTTCCTTTATGTTAGACAGTATAGAAGTTTAAGCAGCTACCTGTGCAATGTGAAAAGCTTTCACTCCTTCACAAATAAGGATCTTTGAGATCTTGTCACCCAATTCTCTCATTTTACATGGGAGGACATTGAAACCCAGTCAGGTGCAGTGATTTGCTCACTGTTACACAGGTAATGAATATGTGGCTGGATGGTGATTCAAACTCAGGTCCTATGACTTCAAGTTCACCAACAATGCTTCCCGTTAAAGTCATGAGCCTATGAAGATTGGATGTTCAGATTGGTATCATTGGTATCCACATAGCAACTGTGGATGAGAGATGCATTCATAGACAGACAAAGGTGGAGTGGAGAGGGAGTAACAGATTAAAAGCAACCACAAGAGAAAAGGTATCCAAACCATTCTGACTAAAGGCAACTTTTCTCTTCACAAGATCGGTCCTGAAATGGAAAAAGGAAAGTGTCTATATTTTCATCAGTGAAAGAAGTGACAATAAGGTAAACATGGAAAATGGAGAATGGTCTGGTGCAAAGAATTCGTCTCAGACCTCAATAGATTGATTCAGTTACTTTGCTTTTTTTAAATCTTATAAAAGTTTTTAACTTTTTGTTTTTATATCAGTTATTTTTGAATATACTCTTTTCTTTCCTCTGCCTCTCATCCAGCCTCCTCTTGTAAGAAATGGGAAAAAAAAACTGAAGCAAAACCAACAGACACAGTGACTACGTTGCATATTCAACATTCTGCTTCCACAGGTTGTGTTCATCCTTTGTTTTCGAAGAGGACCGGGAAGTCAAAGAAATGATGACATGACTTGCATTTGATTTTGTTTTGAGGAAGGGAGGGCTATGCAAGGTCACCAGTCTCTTCTCCTCCTGAGCCATCTGGATCCAATGACCAGATATTCATCAGGATGACTAGAGACTGCCTAGGATACAATGGGAGACCTTGGCCTTTTAGGTTAAGGCCTTTACAGGTACTCACTTAAAGTAAAGTAATGCCCATTCAGGGAATAGGCCTCTTTAAAAGATCCCCACCTCAACAGCAGGCAGGGGGTGCAGTCTGTATAGTAATTTGCGTATTATCATTTTTACTTTATTGGAGCATGTCAACCATGATCATGAAGATGGTGATAAGAATGTTTATCATAATTACCTATGTTTTGTTATATTTTATTGTTTTTTTAGTTTATTGGCTTCATAATTGTACATATTGTTTCCTCATATTTCTTACCTCTTTCCTGAATCAATTCACACAAGTCTTCCCAGGTTTCTTTATATTTCTCATATCCATCATTTCTTCTGAAACAATAATATTTTATTCTATCCACATACTACTACTTGGTTAGGCCTTCTCCAATAGAAAGGAACCCATTTGTTTTCAATTCTTCATACCATAAAATATTTTGTAAAATATGAGACTTTGACTTCTTTGAGATACATGTCCAGGAGCGATATTTCTGAGTCAAAGTTATGAACATTTTAGTCACTTTCTTCATATAATCCAAATGTTTCCCAAAAGGATTGAGTCAATTCACAACTCCAACAATATATTGATGCACTAGTCCTTCTAGATTCTCCACTATTAGCCCTTTGTATTTTTGGTCAATTTGGTGGTAGTGAGAGAAAATCTGAGTTGTTCAAATTTTCACTTCTTTTATCTAAAGTGATTTTGAATAATTTTTCAGAAGGCAAAAAATAGCTTGTATGTTTTCTTTTGAAAACTTCTTTTCATAAACTTTGATCAGTTGTCTAATGGGGCATATATAAGTCTTAGTCTTATGTAGTTGTATGACTTCCATGTAGATTTTTTTTTATGTCTTTTATAAGAGATATTTAATGAAAATTTTCCCAACCTGTATTTTTCCTTCTGATTCTAGAAATATTTATTCATGTAAAACCTTTTTTTCCATTTAATATTATTAAGATGATCTATTTTGTTTTTTAATTCTTCTCTTCTACATGTGTTTAGAAATTCATCATTCAAAATTGTTATAAGTAACGTGGGTATCATCCTTTTTACCATATTGAAATATGCTAACCATGAACACTGACTATCTTACCTATTATTTCCTTCTTCCGTTATAGCTGTAAAAATTGCTTTGTATTACATCTACTTAAGTTCAATGAGGGATGAGCCTGTAAAGAAGAGGGTTGATTGATTCAATCTAATCACTGCCACCCCACGTAAAATAACTGAGGAGTCACTCAGTTGTCTTCAGAATTGTCTTTTGTTACGGCATACTTTAGCATACTTTGGTAAAAATATATCTCAGGGAATCAAACAAAGGTGTGAACTAGATATGAGTAAAGTCTGAACATCTCTCTTCCAACTTAGCATCTCAAGTGGGTACTATACAAAGCTTTTTTTTTGTCTTGTTTTTCAGACTGAGAGACTTATTCATGTTCTGTTGGGACTTAGAGAGTCCAGGAAACTCATTTGGAATTGAGGATACAAACATCTAGCAGGTAAGAGACAGAAAGTTCCATTCAAGCTTCTGAGAAAGAGTTTCTTGACAGATGAGAAGGAGGAGACTGAAACTGAAGCTGAGGCTAAGACCTTAATTTCCCTTCTCTCACATAATCAATAAAACTGTGAACTTCACAGGGTTGAAAGTATTTGAACCTTTTCATTAGTATCTTAGTCATGTTCTAAGAACCACAACATCAGTACTATTTGTATTAGGAGGCAAAGAGACACTGGATATGTTGGGGAGAGGTGGATTCAAGGCTTTACAAGGAGCCCAATAGAACATCTATGGCATATGTAAGGAGAACATCTTGAGAAGTCCAGAAAAGGGATATCCGTAAGTTTGTTTATCCATTCACCACATTTGTTCGCTAAGCCTGAAACCATTTTTCTCTCTATGTTATGTACTGGTGAGAGAGTGAGTTACAGACTTTTGGGTGGATGTTTTTTACCAGGTATACTACCTTAATAAATAGCCCTTTTTAAGAGCCAGTGGAGCTGAGCTGATTAATTGGTAGCGACTGATAATTATGAAGAAACACACTGGTGGGGGCTCATGAATACAATATTAAAAACCTATTCCCCAAACCCTTCAGGACTCTATACCTTGAGTCTCAAGAGAATACAATAGTTGAGCTCTGGGAACTCAACTTGCCAGTGAAGCTGTAATTGGCAGAGTAATTCCAAAATCTATATGTGTCATAAGTGTTTTGGTAAGTTAACACCCAGATATTCAGTGCATTCTGTTGATATCTTAAATGGAATTTATCTTCTTATCTTATTCTCCTGGATTTTGTTAGTAATATGCAAAAATGATTATTCTCCATGGATTTATTTTGTATCTTACTAAAGCTATTAAGTATCAAGACAATGCCTTGATTAATTTTCTGTTGATAGTCTAGTGTTCCTGGGCAAACGACCATATCATCTATAAAAGGAAATAGTCTTTCCTCTTCTTTGCCTTTGCATATTCCTTTAATTTATTTTCTTGTCATTTTGCTAAAGCAAGCATTTATAGCATTATGTCAACTAACAATGGAAACAGTAGGAACAATTTTTTCACATCTGATCTCTTAGGCAAGCTGCAAGTGTTTCTACAATATAAATGACAGTTGTTCTTGATTTTAGATAAATTACTTTGATGATCTTAAAGAAATTCATTTTATTCTTTTATTTTTTAGCATTTTAACATAATTAGTGCTGTACTTTTCAAAAGGTTTTTCTGTATTTATTGTTATAATCATGTGACTTTTGTTTTGTTACCAGAATGATTAATTATGCTAAAAAGCATTATTAATGCTGAACTATCCTTGTATTCCAAGTATAAAATCAAATTAACTATTGTGATTATTTTTTAAAATATATCACTGTAGCTTCTTTGATAATATTTCTATTTAATAGTTTCAAAATCAATATTTGTTAGTTTCTTTCTCTATTTTGTCTTTCTCCAATTTGTGTAAAGACTGTATGTGCTTTATTAAAGAATTCAGGTGATGTGTCTTCCTTCTCTTTTGAAAAAATTTTGCTTAAATGATTGTCTGAACCAATCTGGATCAGGATATTTGATCTTTTTTTCTTTAATATATATATGTGTGTCTTTTTATATATCTCACACTATCCTTAGGAAGGAGGGAGGGTCACACTAATTAACTGAAAAATGTGGAACAAAATAGACCACTCTTTTGAAGTGGAACTAAGGTTGAATGGCTTTCACAAATCCCCCAACACATCACGAACATTTCTATCAGTAAGTAAAATTGTCAATTTACTTCTATGGTAATAACATTTTTTAGCATCAGAACTATGATTTTTTTCCCTTCTCAAAACTAGAAAAAGTCCTAAACTTCATGTATAGGATGTCAGATTCCTACTTATAAAACCTAAATGTTGCCATAGATTTAAGTGTCATTCAAAAACAGATCAGAAGGAAAATTCTAACAAAATATTTTTGTTATTTGGTAATACAACTCTTTGATCTCTTCAGGTAGAAGTTATTTCTCCCTCAGCTAATCTCATACCACTTTATGCTCTTCTTATGCTTTCATAAAAGCATAGTTATTATTTTATCTATGTATGTGATTTATCCCCACCTCCTCAAAAGTCCTTTCCCAGTGACTAAATATAACATGGAATTGTTCTTCAGCTCTTCATGGTTCATATCCAAGCCACAAAGGCTTTAGGATTGGACCCCAGGATAGATTATGTCTACAATCTAATGAACAACCTAGCAAAATATAGAAAAACTCATTGTAAGCACTTTAGCCGTGGCAATCTTTGAGATACTTAATATTTCAGTAGATCTGTAATCTCATAGGATTGTAACTTTAGAGTTGGAAAAGATCTTAAAGACCCATGAGTTCAACATCCTTGTTTTACATATGAGTTAACTGAGACACAGCAAGGTGATATGACTTGACCAGGGTCACAACTGGTAAGTGTCTGAGGTGGAATTTGAACCCATATCTTCCTGATTCTCAGTCTAATGCCCTACTGCACCATGCTGAATCCCTACTGATGCTCCATCTACGGCTCCCTCCAACAGTGCAGATGGCAAGTCCTCCATGCCTTCTCATGATATGCTGCCCTATGCCTTCACATAAATCCTTCATGGACTCTATGTCTTTAGACAGTATGTAGATAGAGTCATAAAAAGAGGAAGACATTCTCACCACTGATGTTCATAACTCTTATGGAGGACATCCTACACAAGTCCAAATGAAGTAACCCCTATAAATATTGAGGTTGGTGTTCTTGTTTTGGGGCAGCATCTTGCTACTTACATTGAGCTGTGTACACTTTAGAGCCTTCTCAATGAGAACTACAATCATGCAAAAGAGTTTAGTTATCCACATGCAAAATGCAAAGTGAAGGAAGAGTCTATATTGTCCTTATATGATTAGAAGCTAGATGGCAGCCTACTTAGTTAATCCATCAGCTCATTTTCTTTGGACATCCAATGCAAATAGTCAAATAGATGGATCCAAAATTGAGCAGGAGGATGATATTGGACTGGATCATATTTGGGAAATGGCACAATGCATTCAATTATCTGCAACCATTCCCTGCTGCCAAAACTCTTTATGTTTTTTAAAAAACAACAATATTCTGCCAGTGGTGCTATATGGTTTTGAACCATTGAATGTCATACTCTTGGAAGAATCAAAATTTCAAGCTGCCCAAAGGGCAATAGGAAAATGAACAATGGGTATCAAAATGTGACAATATGTCGCTGATAATGACTCGAATCCAAGAAGTATTTTAGTGGACCAGCATTAAGAGCTGGACAGCTCCTAGGTTGCACTGGAACTTCCTGAAATATTTTAAGACCCAGAGAAAGGTCTTCAGTTCATTGAGTAGATTCTCTATGGATGATTTATGAGAAGACAGATGGGTTGTTACCTGCATAAGTGAAAGGTGTACTCACACCAGTGAAATCAAACAAAGCAATGAAGCACCAGAGACTCTGTCTTTACTCAGGACTTTGCACTTAGTAAGTGCTTAATAACTGCTTTTTGATTGAGGGAAGGAAAGAATGAGCAAAAATGTTTTACATTTTTCTATGTGGTTTGGTCTTACAAAATTATTTTAAAGTAAAGCAAAAAAATGAATCAGTGATAACCTGATAGTAATGTTTGCCTTACCACTAAGTGTCTGAGTAGTGTGATTTGAACAGAGCCATCCCACTCCCAACCCCAAGTGCCCCACTAGAAGTCCCACATTGCACACTCTTTGGGGTTAAACAGGAAAGGATGTTTTTCAAATTCCTTTGTTATCTAGAAAGGGAAATACAATCAACCATTATCAATCATTAACATTATTACTGGAAGTGAATTCTTTAGACCAACTAGCCAGCACCTATAGGAATGAAAAGCAGGGTAGGTAAATTGGAGGGGTTGGAGGTAGATGGAATGAGGCATAAAGAAACAGAGCTTGGGATGTGGCTGACCTGTTGTTAGCGGTTTCATTTCTTCTCGACCCCATTGGGGTTCTTTGGCAAAGATACTGAAGCGGTCTGCCATTTCCTTTTCTAGGTCATTTTACAGATGAGAAAACTGAGGTAAACAGCATGAAATAACTTTGCCCAAAGTCACCAAGCTAGCAAGAATCTGAGGCCAAAGTTGAACTCAGGAAAATGAGTTTTCCTGGCTCCAGGTCTAGTGCTCCGCCCACTGGGCCACCTAGCTGCCCCACAACTGACCTCATGAGTTGGTATACCCCAGGAGCCTTCAGATGGCGAGGACTTTGGGCACTTGAGATGAGGTGACCATGAGTGATGAGGAGGGGAAGAGGGAAGAGGAAGGATTGGGGGTAAAGGAAAGTGTCGAAGGGGATGAAGAAAGAAAAGTAGCTGAGTAACAAACCCAAATTTTGCCAACTTCACAGTTTTGCTCAGGGCTAGTTCTGCAAGCTAAGAGGATGAGCAAGATTACTGGGAAACTTCTCATAATCAATATAACTCTTTACCTTCAACTGCTCATTTCAGCAAAACCTTGATTTCCTATCCTCCTATAGAACACAAACTAAAAAAAGAAAACCCAACTGACAAAAATCCTAGTAAGCAATCATGGCCTCAAGGACATCACTTAACAGGCACAATGGCCAGGCCTTCATTCATTCTGTAGCCCCAAAGCACCCAACCCAATGGAATACAGAATGGGCACTCAGTAAGCCGTAGGCAGTGAAGTAGATAAGGGTGCTGGACTTCAAATCCAGAAGAACTGAGTTCAAATCCCGCCTCAGACACAGGTTGTGTAACCACTGACAGTGGTTTATCCTTTCTTGTTCTCAGGTTCCTCATCTGTAATATGAGGATCAAAATAGCACACACTTTCTATAGCTGTTGTAAGGACCAAAGACAATAACAGACAAAAACTTCTTTGGAAAACTTTAAAGTATTATGGAGTTGCTGGCTATTGTTGCTATTTCTATTAAGTGTCTGTTGGATTCAAATGAATTTCTTAAAGAAAATAATTGCTTCTCTCCAGTTCTCCATGTATCATATGTCAAGTCCTTTTTGTAGTTATAAATGATTCGGTTTAATAAGATTCAGGGTTTAGAACTGTATACCCTTGGACAGTCAAGCTAAGTTTTTCGTCCATGGCCTCCCTTTCATTGGAAAAGCTTCAGTCATGATACTCAACTTCAGAACTGAGAAAACACAAATGAATGCAGACAGCAATTGCCAATTAAGTTGGGTTTTCCTTGTGATCTTTATCTGAACATTGCAGTATCTTGACATTCTTTATTAAGATAGCAAGAGAAACTCTTCTCTAGTTCAAAGTAAATTAAACCAGTTGCCTTGGAGCCCCAAGCTAAGCCATTTCATTCAAACCCCAAACTCTGAACCAGTTACATCATTGTAGAAGCTCAGGGGATTCCGTGAGGAGGGAAAAGGTAGATCATTCTTTAGCTTGGCGCCTCCTGAAGAGAAAAGACTTACCCCTTGCTAGTTTCATCAGATAATAAGATTGTAAGATCATACACTTAGAGATGGAAAGGACCTCAGGTGTTGTCTAATCCACTTCTCTCATTTTTCAGATGTGGAAACTGAGGCCCAGGGAAATGAAGGAATTTGCCAAAAAGTCAGTCTTTCATCTTGAAGCAGTCATGAATGATGTCACATTTAATGGGTGAAATTTGGTGCTGCTCTAAAAATAAGATTACATTCAATAGTTGAATTAGCATTTGTTGTTCTGTCTGTCCTTTGTTTTCAAAGAGGACTATGACATCTGCGAAATGATGACATGACTTGCAGTTGATTTTGATTTGAGGGAGGGCTGTACAAGGTCACCAACCTCACTTTCTCCTTCAGAGCCATCTTGATCCAGTGACCAGATATTCATCAGGATGACTGGAGACTGCCCAGGATGCAATGGGCGACCCTGGCATTTTTAGGCTAAGGTCTTTTCAGGTACTCACTTAGAGTGAGGTAATGCCTGCTCAGTGAATAGGCCTCTTTAAGAAGTTGAATTAGCATGATGTAATGGCTAATTCCCAGAGGACTCAGGTTTGGGCATTGTCACTCACTTGCTGTATTTAGAGTTAAAGTTGAGATAAAATGGTTATAATAACCCTGCCTCTATCTGCCTCACAGGGGAGTTAGGAAGAATCTCTTCGTAACCTTAGAGTACCACAACGATATGAGTATGGGAGAGCAGAAAGGGTACTAGATTTGGGTCAGAAGGCTAGAGTTCAGGTTCCAGCTCTGATAGGCTTTCTAGTTTTCTGACCTTGGTTAAGTTGCTTCATCTCTATGATGAAGAAATCATGAGTTTTCTCCTCTGTAAAATGGGAACAAAATTCCCTGGATTGTCATAGTTTTGCAAAACTGAAAGCACTATACAAATGTGAGTTATTCATTGCAAGTGAGCTCTAATAATCACATTAGTTAAAATAACAATTCTTTCTAAAACCCAGAAGACTTGGCTTCCCACAGTGGTATTTGATCTCTCCCTTCAGGCATAATAAGGGTTTCATTTAAACTTTTGTTAACCTCAAAGGCAAATGCATATGGAATAAACTTTCCCTAATCAGATACAATTATCCCATTTAAGGAGGAGGAATAAAAAGAAAGCTTAGCTGAGAAGTACAAGATCTGGGTTCTAGTCTTAAGTCTGCCACTAACTAGCTGTGTCAATTTGACTTTCTTATTCTTTGAGTCTCAGTTTCCCTATCTATTAAAATGGAGGGGGCATTTGACTAAACCCTCTGTAACATCATCCTACGATCTGGGATCCTTCCTGGTCTGAAAAGTAGATGCTGCTTTGTGTTGGAAAATCAAAGTGAGTCAACGCCGTCTCTAGAAGGCAATTGCAGAAATGCACACATTTCCCTGGGTTTGAGAAAGGGTGCTGATACTCTCCATCTCTCCTGTCAATACATTGGCATGGATAATTTGTCAGAGGAGCTCATCGTTACTTCGTAAGCCCCAAAAAGCCTTCCCCTAACACAGAAGATATAGAAAAGGTCAGATTCAATAGAGTGGAACCATGGTAATGCTTAAAGGGGCAAGTGATCGACAGAAACCTGAGAGGGTCCCAACCCATCAGGTCCGGGAAACATGAAAGTGCCAAAGACCGAGGTTCTAAATAAGGGGGAGAGCAGGAGAAGGGTCCAAGATTACCTTTACTCCTTCCCTGCTCTCCCTAGAGTGCCTCCAAAGGTCCCTGCTACCATCTTCCCTACCTTATGTTGGTGACCATTATATTGTCCAAAGTTCCTCAAATGGTTATGATTCTAATTTTCCTAGTGATTTAGAGGATTTTCCGGTCTTAGACCTTAGGATAAGGTCTGAGCTGAAATCTTGGAGTCATTAAGTAAGAGAATGAATCCCTTTCTCATATAAAAAAAATGAATGGAATCTTTGATGGAGAAGATGCATGATGACAAAAAGTTACAGTAAATTCAGCAATGCTTTTAAATGAGATTTTATTTATGAATCACATTAGCATATGTATAAATATGTACATATACATATCTATTTGAAAAATAGTAATACATTTATGGATGTGACAATATTTATTCAGTATTCAGAAGATATATTTGCTTATCTGAGGATTTGCTTATGGATTTATAGACCACTTTTCATCACTCCATGACCAATCTAGCTTAATGCACACTTTTTAAACATAAGGAAGCTAAGGCCCAGTGAGTGAAGGGGAATGACTTGTTTAAAATCCTGCAGTTAATAAAAGACTAGTTGCCATAATCTCAAAGGAAAAAGGAAAAGGTGAGCTAAGACTCTGTATTCTTCAAATTGGCTTTGCAAGTGGACAGTTAGAGAGATAGAGAAACTGAGGCCAGAACAGAAAGTGGGGAGGAAATTTATTGTCCCCCCAAATCACAAAACTCAGAAATTACAGGTTGTGTTGATGAGATTCCTTTGTGGGCCCTGACACAGCCATGCTGAAAAATCTATTTCCAACTCCAGGCTTTCCATCTCCTAATCAGGTTTTAATCCCTCACAACACTACATACAGTTCACTCCATGGTTACCAAGTTTCCTCCTTATGAAGGACTTTATCAAAAGCCTCAGGAAAGTCTAAATAAATTATAACCAGTGGTCCCTTTTATCCACTGTTTCCTTTCAAGGACTTCTGACAAGTTCAAGAGCGTGTTTTTTACCCTTCCTGAATCCATGCTGGTCCATTGCAATCATCCGTTACCCAGCCAGGTGCTTTGTACTGTGTTTTAATGACCTAGTCTGTGCCTCAGTTAAAGAGGAAGTTCCACCAGTCAGTCAGTAATTCCCAAGGGGCAGCCAGGGTTCTTTATTACCACAAACTATAACACAGCACATGAATTCAGTTTAAAGATTAACTGATATTTTGCTTCATTGGCCCCTGCTCATAAAAGCTTACCTTGAAGGAAAAGGGGGAATTGGATCAAATTGGTATAATCATGTAGAAGTGACTACATCTCTTTGAATACTGGAAGGACTTTACTGTCGGGGTTTCATTAATAATGACTGACATTTTATAACATCTTAAAGTTGGCAAAGTGCCTCAAACACATGATCCCATTGAGATTATAGCCAAGTACTAGGAAGCAAGCTCTACAGGTGTGATTATCTTCATTTCACAGATGGAGAAACTAAGGGTCAGCAAAAAATTAAATGATTTGCCCATGGTCACATTGCTGGTAATCATCAGAGATGAGATTTGAACTCAGTTCTCCCCTGGGTCCAGGTCCATCAGTTTAGCTATTATACCATGACTGCCCCTCAAAAAGTCTATTCACCAATAAAAGGCAGGGAAGAGGAAGATGCTCTCCTGGAGAATCTGTGGGTCTCCTTACTGTTTTTTCAGTACTTCAGTATGACATACTTATGGATTAAGAGTCCTGAGGACAACTTGAAAGGGAACTGAGTTGACTCTACTTCCAATCAAATCTCAGTCTTCTCAGAAAGGAGTGAAGTGACTGATGAAAGGGTGTTGTCATTTAAAGCATGAAAAGCATCCTGTTTCCCAAAAGAAACAGGTACATCAAGAACATGAGAGTTCAATCTGGCTATGACAATGTGTTAGGAACCCCTTATTCTTTGGCTAATTCTGCTGTTCGTTTGCTGCGTTTCCCTTTGATAAGTCTATTAACCTGTCTGGCCCAGTTTACCTACTTGAAGAATGGGTATGACTTTTCTGGAATTTAAAAATGTATCAGATCCTTTGCATTTTTTAAGAACAAAGAGACGGACAGAGAGACAGAGAGAGAGGCACACACACACACACGCACACACACTTACGCATACACAGATACACACACAGAGACATAGACAGAGACACAGAGAGAGAGAGAGAAACTATTGTGTCAAATTCCCTCTTGAACCTTCTAGAAGCTGAAAGTAAAAACATGCAGTTGATGAAATGGAAACCGTTAAAACTGGGGAGTGGGGATAACATTCATTCATTCTCTAATGAATCTCCTATCTATAGCCTTCTTTTGCTTCAATTCTCTCTTGAAAGGAATAGGATCAGAAAAAGACTAGAAATGCACCAAATGAGGTAGAGCATAATAGAAACCCTCTGGGTCTGCTGAAGACAAATGCTTTGAAAAAATCAACTGATCAGAGCTAGCCAAGTTTAAAATATGTTCAGGGTAAATGGATGATTCATAAGTTCCAGTGATTTGAGAACAGAAAAATAAAGAACCCACAAGCTTTCAAAAAGCACCCCAGATCTACAGATAGGTTATAAACATTTTATTCTGCATTACTGAGCAACAGGAAATATTAGTATCAAGTTAAGGAAACAGAAGAGATGATGTTACATTAAGCATTACAGCTCTCAAACACAACACAAAGCCTGAACAATAAATAAAAATAAATGTGATCCAGGGAGAAAGAGTAAGGACTGAGCTGACACGCCATTAAATATTGATACATATTCTTCAGAAATAGGCTTTGCTGTTAAATTTGATTAGCTTAACTCTTTAAAGAAAGACTTGACCTTACACAGAACTAGCACTAAATTGAGTTGAATTGATTCAGTACTGAATTTTCCCTGGACACCACAATGAACTTTTTGGCCACGGTGACCCATGAGGGAGATTCCAAACAAAACAACCCATGCGTCTGCTATGACAGTGAATGAGTAAATGAAAGAGGGGCAGAATATTCTAAGAATTGCATGGGTCTTGGACAATACAATTTTACAAATTTATACTACTGATACGAGTTTAACTACTGATTCACTTGAAGTCTATTATCTTTATCCAGTAACCAACATGTTAATACACTATTAGAGGATCTGAACCATATCCATGTTATCCCTAAAAATGAAACCATAAAAGGTACAGAGATTACAACCAAAGGAGGTGGGTGAGGTAGAGGAGGAGACTCATAGGTTAGGTTCTCCTTGAAGAGATGAGTGATGGAGTTGGCAGAGTTGGTTTATAATGTATCTAAAGGCAACAAAAATATAAATGGGGCTTCCTGAATATCTTGCCTTGGGGTATTCACTATAAACATAAACCAACAGACACAATGGAAACCCAACACAGCTTTATTTTTCTCTTTCTTCCTTTCTTCCTTCCTTCCTTCCTTCCTTTCTTTCTTTCTTCTTCCCTCTCTCCTCCCTCCCTTCTTTCCTTCCTTTGTTGCCTCCTTTCCTTCTTTTCTTCTTCCTTCCTCCCTCCCTTTCTTTTTTTCCCTTAAGGATCATGCCACAAACTCGAATTACTCTGGCTCTCATTGACTGGCCAACACTAGGTAAAGCTCCACTTGTTTTGGGCACTCATTGGCTTAGAGTCAATGTAAATAGCAATTGTTTCTGTTCTGGCCAGAAACCCTGAGGGTCTTCCCCTCCCAGATTGATTTTTTTTTTTTTGACTAGGTAAAAGAGGCCATTCTCTTCCTTATTTCTTACCTGGCCTAAATCACTGAATGAGACTTTACCTCAGTCAAACTGTTAAAGACCTTAGCTTAAAAAGGTCAAGGTCCTCACTGCACCCAGGGCCATCTCCAGTCATCCTGATCTCTATCTGGCCACTGGCCCCGGATGGCCCAGAGGAGATAGTGAGGCTGATGACTTGACACAGCCCTGCCTCACTTATATTCAGTTGCTTGCATGTCATGGCACCACTTCCCTGAAGTCATGGTCCTCTTCCAGAATGAAGGATAGACAACAGCAGTAAGCAAACAGACCATCAAGAAGTAATTTTTATAATTTCAATATTTTGATTTATGTCCATCATGTTCCAAGTAATGCTAACTTCCTTCTTTTTAAGAATAATAATTAACATTTATTTTTAAATTTTTATTTATTTTATTTTTAATTTATGGGATAAAACAAGCATTTCTACAACAGCATAAAAAAATGATTGCATGTAAAACTGCAGATCTATTACATGTAACTTTCTAATCCAGTTAAATATACAAAAAGTTATGATGTAAATTTCTTTTTTTCTTCCCTCCCCCCACCTTGGAGATAGCTACCATTAAACGTAAATATATATGTATATGCATTTATATATGTATACATACACACACATATATATGTAAAATCATTTCATACAAACTTCTGTTTCTAAATGGTGAAAGGATATGAAGTTTTCCAATGAAGAAATCAAAACTATTTATAGTTGTATGAAAAAATGCTCCAAATCACTAAATGCAAATTAAAAACCACCTTGAAATATCCTTTTGCATCTACTAGGTTGGGCTAAAATGATTGAAGGGAAAAGTGACAAATGTTGGAGGGAATGTGTGGGACACCGATTCATTGTGGGTGGAATTGTGAAGTGATTTCAGCTCATGTGGTCATCTGTGGCAGAAGATGAACTACAGAAAATCTATGAAAAACAACGACTACTTAAACTACATTAAGCTTATACTTTGGTCATCAGTGATTTCAGATAAAGGATGTGAAAAACTCTTAGAAAATATGAGTTAAGATCAATAAAAGAAAGAAATCTACTGTCTCACCATTTTAAAGAACCCAGAAACTAATTTTCAAGGAATCTCAAATGGGGAAAGAACAGAGAAGATCTCAGAAGGCACTATTACTCCTCCCTCTCCCTCCACACAAAAAGATTAGACAATCCATATACCTACTTCCTATACCCATTTTAATAACAGTGGTCTATATATGTATTGAAGATATGCTTCATAAGTATGAGTAAGGCAGAGTCAGACTTTTGCAGGTAATTTTCTAGAGCAGACCACACTTTCACAGGCACAAAATTGGATGACAGTTGTGTTCTGCAATCCGGTGACAGGGAATTCTTTGCTAATCCTCACTCAAGACACTTTAAAGATAAGGAAACTGAAGGGCAGAGAGATTAAATTATTTACCTTCAGTCACTCAGCTAGTAAGCACCAGAAGCTATATTTGAATTTACATTTTTCCAATTCTATGTCCAGTGCCCTAGCCACTATACTTATGGCACCTAATACTGCCTAAACTATAACATGCAGATGGATTATGCCACTGAACTGTTATAAGGGAGGGGGAAAAGAGAGAGAGAATATATGTACATGTAACATATTATGTATATGTATATGTACATATATTAAATATGCATATGTATAAGTATGTGTATACATATATGAATATACATGTAATATATTTATATATTAAACCATGTGCATTATGCATATATGCAAATGCATTTATGTGCACATATAATTATATATTCATAGAAATGTGTATATAGCATAGAGATATGTGTATATTAAAATATAAACTATATATACTATATATGTGCATATGTGTTTATATGTATACACTATATGTGTGCATGTATATATATACAAAAATATATCTATGACATGTGCTGGCGATGGACCAAGCCCAGAATTGAATCAGAAGAGTAGATCAGCCTAAATCACGTTTGGGAGATCGTGCAACACTCTCAACAATCTCAAGCTGCTCGTTGCCACCAAAGCTCATCTTTTCAACACGAATATTCTCCCAGTGATGCTATTCAGCTGCAAATCATGAAACAGCATGATTGCAGAAGAATAAAAAAATTACCAGTGACCCAAAGGGCAATGGAAAGATGCATGGTGGGTATAAATAGACTTCCATATTACCATCGATGAAATTCACATGAGAAGAGGCAGAAACAGCATCGTTCAGCACAGCTATGACTAAAACATAAAGATATCAGATCAATCAATTAACAAGCATTTATTAATCACCTACTGTGTGCCCAGCGCTGTGCTAATCTCTGGAGATACAATATAAGTAATCACAGATGTGGATTCAAATGGAAGACCATTTGAAAATGAAAACAATGCACTTAGAAACCAAAGTCAAAATTTTAGATCATGGCAGGGGTAGGGTCCCAAGAATCATCCCTCCTACATGGAAGCAAATTTCATATTTGGAAGATGTCGTAAGATTGGCAATGCCTAATTAGAAAATTATTCTAAACCTCTAGAAAATTCAAGTAAAGTATGGGGTATTTGGATTTAAAGAGACATATAAAATATACTAATATAAAATATAAAAATAATGCCTGCATTGTACAATTATTTTGTCGTTTTAATCCTCACACCAATCCTGGGAGACAGGTGCTATGGTTGTCCCCAGGTTACAGATGAGAAAACTGAGGTGAAGTGACCTGCCCAGGGTCACACAGTAAGTGTCTGAGGTTAGATTTGAACCAGGTTTTTCTGACCCAAGGCTCTTTCCATTTTGCCATTTTACTACAAAGAAAGTCATGTGTGAGAAGATTATTCACTTGAGAAACATCCCGGACAACAGAAACAGAAATACCTAAAAAGGTAAACAAACAAGGTAGCCAAGAAAGGTACAAACAACAAAATAAAAAACCCTGGGGAGGGGAAAATAGAAAGAGAAAGGAAAAAGCTTTCATTAAACAATAGTCTCTCAGAAAGAAAGAGTTCAGAAGAATGGGTGAGTGAGGCAACAAGGCGAGGGACTGAATAGGGAGAGTGTAAAGGGGGAAATCTTGACTCTGTAGTCAGAGGTGGTCCCACTAAAGATCATTCCCATTAGAGGAGATATGATATATAATAGGAGATAAAGATTTTACAATGTATATAATCAACAAAGATATTGGTGCTTAGAGAGACCACTACCTCTGAGAATGTTGCATGCATCCTGCCTTAGGACAAGAGGAATCAGTTTCTGGGGCAACTGATATCTAGAAGGGCAGGAGAGCATGGACCCAGAAAGGAGTTGGCACAACAAATGGGAGAGAAAATCATGGGAGATGGAATTATGAATTAATTGTACAATCAGGGTAATAAGAGAATCTCTGCCGTGCAAGTGTCGATTCTCCAAGAGTGAGGCATTATGGAAAAGGGAGGCAAAAGCAAATGTACAAAGTAGTAACATAGAAACTCTTTAACAGAGGGCACTCAAGTACGTCATAACAAAAAACTGAAACAAAATTCACTATGCATCAGGTGGATCAAAAAAAATAGCAGTAGTTACAATTATGCTCCAACAAAGCAAAAAGAAACATTCACAACATACAGAGATAAACAAGGAAACATTTCATTGAAAGAATCCAGAGACAACAAACTAATATCACTATTAAACTTGTATGCTCTGAGTGGATTCAAAGGACTCTGGATTCTGCTCCTTGCTGCTGCCTGTGTGACCTTGGGCACAACTTTCTCATCTGTAAAATAAAGGAGTTAAGAGCAGATGGTCCCTGGAGTGTCTTCCCGTTCTCTATCTAATCCTGTGACTTCAGAATTCTTTCAGACCATTCTTCTCATTTTATAGATGAGGAAACTAAATCCCTGAGATTATAGTCACTAGAACAGAAATATCCACCATAGAATTGAAATTTCTTGAAGAAAATGACTGGTTTTTGGTTTTATTTTGTTCTTGCATTTTTGAGGTAACCCCAGGGTTTACCACCACACCTAGAACACAGTAAAATTTTTAAAAGACTCACCCAAGGTCACACAGTAAGTAGCAGATTCAAACCCAGGTCCTTTGACTACAAATCTAGGGATTTTTCCACTTAACCAGGTTCAAACAATAGCAGAATTTCACTGAAAACAGCACAGACATTGCAGCTGGGCGGCAAAGAGGACAGAGTGCCAAGCCTGAAGTCACAAAGATGTGAGTGCGAATATGACCTCAGACATGAGCCATGTGACCCTGAGCAAATCACTTCACCCTGTTTGCCTCAGTTTCCTCATTTGTAAAGTGAGCTGGAGAAGGAAATGACAAATCCACTCTAGTGTCTTTGCCAAGAAAACCCCAAATGGGGTCATGAAGAGTCATTAACAACTGAAAAACAACTGCATTTTAAAGTGTAGAAAATTCCTTGCAGCCTGCCTGCCAGTTTGGAGGCTACAAAGTACAGCATGGGCAGGGGACTTGGAGCAAATTAATCAGAGAATGATAGCTCTAGAATCAGGGGGGATCTCGGACTTCATCTGATCCAACTTCATTATTTAACCAACAAGGAAACTGAGGTCAAGTGACTTTCCCCAGGTCAAAGCAACAACAAGAAGAGGGAGAATTTGCCTCCAGGACCCAGAGCCAGCATTCTTTCCACTGTGCTGAAATTTCAAACTCTGTGCTCATCTGCCTGCCTTTCTCTCTCTCTCTCTCTCTCTCTCTCTCTCTCTCTCTCTCTCTCTCTCTCTCTCTCTCTCTCTCACATACACATACACACACACACAGGGGTTAATAACGGTTGTGCAATTTCCACCCCATGTGACAGAATCAACCAGGGTAGAAGGTGGGTGGGCCAACCAGGGCCTGAGAATTTAAAGAGCAGCAGACATCAAGAAAGTGGCTTTCTGCCAACAGATGTCTTTTCTTCAGCAAATCTTCCTCCTATGGAGAAACTGCTTCTCAACGTCCAGGAAATCTGAGACATCTGCAAGACAGTTCTCACACATTTCACTTTTTATCAAAAACTATAAAGTTGGAGGGTGATCTTCTGTTTTATTTTTATTTTTCGCAGGTTAAAAGGTTAAGACTGAGACCCCTGAAAGAGACTGACTTCATCTGACTGTGGGAATCAGAGGGGAGGGGGCGGAAAAGGGAGAGTGGCAAATGTCTCCTTTGACAATTTGTTCTATAGGATTCTGAATGGAATAATCTTAATCTAACCCAACCATCTCATCTTACAGATGAGGAAACTGAAATGGAGAGAGAGGAAACACCAACACAGAAAGAAGCCAGAAAGGCAGGATTTAAATCCAAGCTTTCTGAGTCTAAGTTCTTTCCATTGTATTGCATCCTTTCTTTGAGTACTAAGGGCTAATTAGATCCAATGGACCCCTCTCATAAATTCTGAGGACACTTGTTTTTTTCTACTAAATGCAATAGTGCCTGATCATGTAGGCATGTGCCAGTATGCAATGCCTGGTCATATACACTAATATGTATATAGAGTCTGATTATATACATGCACATACCTATATAGAGACTCAATGTCTTATCTTACATTTACACAGAGTCAGATGCCTTCTCTCCCCTCACCACATCACGACACACACCATCCTCAGTCGCATCTTAACAGTCTCATTGCTACAGTGAAAAGTGTCAAGGAAAGAAAAATAAACATGGGAAATGATCAATCACCACTAGGGTTCCAATGAAGCAGTTAGTTGTTTGTCTAATGAGGTAGCTATAGATAGAACGGATAGACTCAGGGCCTTGGAACCAGAAAGACCCGAATTGAAATCCAGCTTCAACCACTAACTAACCATGATTATATTAGGCAAATCACCTGATCAGTTTCAGTTTGCTCATCTGTAAAATGGGGATACTCATTACACCTACATGACAAAGTTGTGACAATCAAGTGAGATCATACATGCAAAGTGCTTTGTAAGCCGTAACACATTATATAAAGGCTAAGCTATTTTAAAAATGGTTACCCATAAATATTACAAATAGTGGTAGCATTTATCACAACTACTCATGTTGAGCTATCAGTTTAGCAGAAAGTCACAGCTCCAGGTTTTCCCAATCCAATTTCATCCACTAGTTCTAGTTAGTGGCTTGTTTGGTTGGGTATGGATGACCCTTGCTATCTCAGCAGACGACGGAGACAAGAGTTGATAGAAAGCAGCAGCAGAATCTACAGTTTTTCCAGTGTATGGTCCAGTAATCTTTTTGTCCTTCATAAGCACAGAATGTATTCTTTCAAATACATGGAAAGGTAGAGTTTCCCTTAAACTTTAATTAATTAAATTAATTCCCTTAAATAATTGTGTGGAAGGCCAGCATCTACTCAGTGTGATCCAAAGACAGTATAAAACTATTCACCTTCAGGTGTCTTCTCCACCACACTGTCCCAACTTGGTTCCATCGTCTCCTCTTACCTGACCTAGAATTCCATGCCCTCTCTCTGCCCCAATACCTCTGAGAAATCATGAGTGGGAAAACAAAGGCAGGTGTTTCCTTACAGAAGGCCACAATTGATACCCCCATCTCACCCAAAATGGTGTAAGAGAATTTTCATTCTCTTACTTTCTGAATTATCCCTTCTTTTTTGGCCATTGTTTCCCAAGCCCCCAGCACAGTATTTGACTCATAGGATGTGCTTAATAAGTGGTATTGTCACAAAGACCAGCAGAGGATTTGAAGGAGGAAAGCTGGGTCCTTGCCCTCCAGGAGCTCCTAGTCAAGTGGAATTAGCCTGTTGATAGAGGTTGGTTTATTAGGTTAGCTACCTCTGACACAGGGAAAGACCCTAAGGGGAGGAGATAGGAGAGAATATTCATCAAGGAGAAAGAAAGGGCAGTAATGAATACCAGTCACAAGATAAGAGGTGATCCCAGGTAACACTGGCAGGCCAGAGCAACTGCAATGTTCATCTAAGACCTGAGAGAAAGGTTCCAGAGAGGCTAGAAACCCTAGAGTGAGGAGAAGCAGGTTGGAAAGGAGTCAATAGATTGAGACAAACTTCATTTGTTTCCCAATTTCATCAAGGTCTAGCCCTAAATAAACATATCCATAAGTCCACAACTGACAGATAATAACAGCTGATATTTTTGTCCCATTTTAAAGTTTACAAACCACTTAGGATCACAGGAATATAGATAAATTCAGGGCTGGAAGAAACCTTAGGGCCAGCTACTCTAACCTCCATATTTTAACGATAAGGAAACTGAGGCCCAGACTTGGGAGTGGGAGGATACAAAGGCCACTCCTTCAAGACTCCAAATTCCCTGCGTGACACTAGCTTCTTAAGGGCAGAAACTATTTCCATTTTTGTCCCAATATCTGGCACATAATAAGTCATAATATTAATTTTAAAATTAATAATATTAGTAAAAATTAATATTTAAAAACGCTTGTTGATTGATGGATTGTCACTTTGCATACACTATTATCTCATTTAAGTTTCACAGAAACCTATGCTGTAGACACTACAGGCATCATTAGCCCCATTTTACAAACAGGCAAACAGAGGCTCAGAGAGCTTAAGTGATTCTTAAATGATTATACTGCTAATAAAAAAGCATCATTTGACCCAAATCTCTCATGATTCCAAGTCCAACATTCTTTCCACTATGCCAGGCTGCCTCTCAAAGAGGTGCTTTATCAAACAAATAAAGACATGATGGAAAAGCACTAGTTCTGAAGTCTCTTCCCCTTATAAGCCTATGATCTTCCTTCCTTCCTTTTTCTCTTCCTTCCTTCCCTTTTTTCTTTCTTTTTCTTCCTTTCTCCTATGTTTCCAATCTATAAATTAAAAAGTTGGACAAAGTCACCTTTCAGGGTACTTCCAGTTCCAGATCCTATGCTCCTAAGAGTAATCTTACTGGTTATTTTTTGATGATTAATAGCAAAGTCACTGAGACCCAACAACCTTTTAGGATCAATGACATTGATAGTAATTAATACTCCAATGGATCTATGATCTCATCAGTGCTGGTTTTCCTTCCAGCTCTAATTTAGGGTTAGGGTTAGGATTAGGTTACTACTCAGGTCAGTCCATACTAACCTAGTGATAACCAGGAAAAACATCCCAGGTGTCTTTTACATTTCATCTGGGTTGAAGGTAGAACCTTGTTATCTCAAGACTCACCTACTCTTTTTTGAGTCATTTTTCAACTCTTTGTGACCCCATTTGGAATTTTCTTTGCAAAGATAATAGAGTGGTTTGCCATTTCCTTCTCCTACTCATTTTACAGATGACAAAACTGAAGCAAACAGGGCAAGTGACTTACCCAAAGTCACACCGTTAGTAAGTGTCTGAGGCTGAATTTGAACTCAGGAGGATGAACCTTCCTGACACCAGGCCTGGCACTCTATCCCCCCTAGCTCACCCACTCTAGTTCTTACTGAAGAAGCTCTCTCACCAGGTTTTTTCACTTCAAAGGAGGAAGGAGTAGAGTGACAGGCAAAGATTCTTGGTTCTTCAGTAATCTTTACTAACAAGGAGAAATAATGGTTTTATTCTGCATGGGACCATAGACCTAGGACTGGGAGGAATGTCTCAACTTACAGGTTAGGAAATCGATGGGAGGATGAGTCACTTGGTTAGAAACTATTTTGGCACAGAGGAAAGAACACCAGAATTGGAGCCATAAGAACTGGTTCTGTCACCTGTGTGGCCTTGAACATATCACCTCAGTTTGAAGGGCTTCAGGTTCATCATTTCTGAAATAGGGGGTGGGGAAGGGTGGACTAGGTGATCTCCCATAAGTAAATGATCTTTGACACAAAACAATAGACAAGAAATATAGCGCAGGGCAAAAAGTGTTGGATTTGGAGTCAAAGGACCTGGGTATTCTTTGATGCATCAACCAACTTATGATCTGTGTGATATCAGACAAGGCACTTCATTTGGGGTGGGGGGGGTGCCTCAATTTCCTTATCTGCAAATGAAAGGTTTGGACTAGGGGGATTGCTAAGGTTGCAACTCTAAATCTTGGCAACCCAGGCCTCCCCTTAGACTGGCAATTTTCTCTTTAGAGAACAAAGTCATTATTTCTCCACGTTAGCAGAGATTCCTAAAGGAGAAGAGTCTGCTTTCTGACACTCTCCTCATTCCTCCTCTCATTAAAATAAACATGCACTCAGCCCTTGGAGCTGTGGTAAGCAGAGGCCTCTAGAGCCCCCATCACTGCTAGTTCCTGCCTACCACTCTAGCTACCCTCCCCAGAGCCCCACTTGACTGATGATTTATTTGCTGCCTTCACAGCAACGCACCCCCTTTGGATCCAGTCTCAGAATTTATCTTGCCTTCCCTCACAGGCTTTGCAACTTCAGTGTCTGGACCTTTGAGCTGATTGCCCACCTCTTTCTATTAAAACTCTCTCTTCGTGTCTTTTCCTTTCATTTCAGCACAGACCCCTGAGCCACAAAAATGTCTATTAGAAAGAAATCAATGAACACCCTTCAGCCCCTACCAGGGTTCAACTGTTCTCTTGAGTCTTTTCCCCATCCTTACCTGTTTAGGGGTGGGGAGGACACAGTACACATTTGTGTTGATAAGCTGATACTGTGGGTTACAATCATAGATGTTTTAGGAGGTAACCTGTCCTAAATGGAATGTGTCTTCTTCAAGCCCCTAGACCAAATGCTCTGGGAAACACAGTTAACTCAAGAGCAATTCTCCAATGGATTTTAACTCTTCCCTTCAAATTCCCCCCTTCCAGGGAGGGATGTATGTCTCCTCTCTGGTCAGCTGAAGAGATGATTAATGACAGCTGTGCCTGGCTTCAGTGGAATTGAGGACCAAAGGTCTCTTCGAATTGAGTGAAGGCGGCAGTCTGCCTTCAGCTTATTTTTCCCAGCTTTCATCCCCCTTTTCAAGTAATTAAGTATGAAGAAAGAGGCAGCAGTAATTACGCTCCTTTTTTCTTCTCATGAAACAGCTGCCCTGGCCAGTCCTGGTTCTTTTTTTCTTTCTATGCAGTGTGTGTTGTTTTTTCCCCCTTTTGAGACAATTTTATGGAATGGTACCCATTGGAAGACATTACTAAGGCAGCTATAGGAACTGATCATTTTCCTCTTCCTCATCCATCTATGGCCCCGGCAGCTAATTCTGACCTACAAGTGGAAGTCATCTTCTCATAGACTTTAGGACTCCTGTAGTTCTTCTGTTTTTGAAGAGTTTCCCAAAAGAATCACTTATTTTCCCACAATTTCCAATTATCTAATGCCTTTCCCATGCCCTTAAGGGTGGCCAATCAACTTTGCCTCTCTCTTTTCCCCTGGATCATTTAACCTAGTACTTCTTAAGATAAAACTTGGAATGAATAATGCTAACCTTCAGAAGATAAAAGCTGGCCTTAATATGAGAAAATCAGGGTATTTGAAAATGCTTCTTGAACATGAAACAAAGTAGATGACAACTGAATGGGGAATGGCTCGACAGATTATGGCACATGAATATAATGGAATATTACTGTTAGGTAAGATATTATGAATTCGAGAAAAGCATAGGAAAACTGATGCAAAGTGAACAGAACCTAAGAAATATACATATATATGGATAGATATATATATATATATACATATAACAAACTTTAAAGTACTACGTAAATGCTGATATAATAAAAATAATATCAATAAAAATTCTTTTTAAAAAGAAAATTATTCTTGGGATATCCAGAATTTTAAATGACAATTCCAAGAGAACCAAAGTTGCCTTAGTAAAGCTTCCATTTTCTGGTCCTTTTAAATGATATGGTCATGCAGAGGCCATCGGGTTGAAGGATAGTAATTGGCTGCATTTCCTCCCTTGCCTGTGCTCTCCTGAGCCCTGAGGCATAGGTTGGAGAAGAGCCTCCATCACCCGTACGAAAATGTTGCCATTTCATTTTGTTAAAGTAAGAGCTACCAGTCCAAGCTTTCCTTTCCCAATTTGCCCCTGCTAGTGAACCTCTTTGATTTGGGCTGCGCCCACTAAGTGAGCAAAAGCAGCTTTCACTGACTCCTCAGCTTTCACTGACCATCTGGTTTCCTAAAGAATCCACTTGCCTCTACCACATTTACCTCTTAGAACTGACTTCCTACCTCACCCCTTTTCAGTTCTAACCAAAAAGCTAGGGATGTGACCACTTGCCTAATTAAGGAACCATCTCAGCAAGATTTAACTGCTTTCTACTCACGAATTTGCATTTTAACGTGACTCCTCTGGATCCGATCTAACACTCTCATTGTTTCTTTGGTCGTTTGTGTGTCTGAATAATAGACCTGGATTTTTGGCTTGGCCTGACCTACTCTCATATTCCTCTCGTTTGTCTGAATCTCGATAAACCCGCTACTGATAAAGGAGCTTTCATTTGACTATTCCATGACAGAGTACATTTCGATGTCTGTGTTTATTCATTCAGGCACTCAGAGACTGGATCATCATTCCTTTTAAAATATATTCCTTGGAAATCTAATGTTTTAGGAGATGACATAAGGGATAGTTATGCTACAAAACTCAGTCCTCCCCCAACCTCCCAACCTCAAACGCTAAAGTATTTTTCTAATTAGAATTTCAAGTCATTGGAGTAAAATTCTGGGTCAAGAATCTGGTTACCTGGAGAAGGGAGAGGAACACAGATAGAGGAGATAAAAGACCACTAAATATTAAGAACTACACACATTTCTTTAGCATTTTACAAAGCCTTTTTCTCCTAGCAACCTCCTATGGTTAGTGGTAGAAGTTCATGATGAGAGATTTTCCCCAAGATCCTATAGTTACTTAAGGATCAGAACAGGGATTAAACCAGGTCCCCAGCATCAAAGACCTCCAGGGTATTTTCCATTCCATTATCCATATCCATTATTTCAGCAAACTGAATCTAGGGAAGCCAATTCTGCCTATTTCACAATTGAGGCATAAGGTTCAGGCCTGAGTCAAAAGAATCACTTCATGCTGTTAATGAATCCGTTTCTTTGTCTGTGCCAAATTCATGTTGTTGTTTCCACTTCTGTTTATTTTCTCAAGAAGGTCAGTCAGTCAGCAAGCTTTTATTAAGCCCTCACCAGGCATCAGGCTCTGTGCTAAGTGCTTCGTAAACAAGGAAAAAGCAAAAATATATTCCCTGCCTTCAAGGAGTTCATATTCTAATGCAGAAGACAGCATGTAAACAACTATATACATACAAGATGATAGACAGATAGATAGATGTATAAATCCATATATGTATACATATATACTTATGTATGCATATATCTTATGCGTACATATATATGAATATGTTGATGTCCATATATACATGTACACACATATATATGCATGCATGCGTGCGTGTGTGTATATGTATATATATATATATATGTATATATATCCTGTCTTATTGACTGGTTGAAAGGTAATCTCAGACGGGAGGCGCTCACTTTTAGAGATACTATGGTCTCCTGAAAAAGGTGGGATTTTAGCTGAGTTTTAAAGGAATGCAAGGAAGCCAGGAGGCAGAGATGAGAAGGGAGATCATTCGGGGCATAGGGAACAGCCAATAAAAGTATTGCGAGTCGGGAAATGGAGTATGGGATATAAGGAATAGCCAGAAAGTAGGTATCAATAGACTATAGTGTATATGGTAAGGGATAAAGGGTAAGAAGACTGGAAAAGTAGAAAGGTGCCAGGTCATGAAGGAAGGGCTCGGACTACCAAAGAGAGGGTTTTAGACCTTGCATTGGGGCTGGAGCTGGGCTTTCCCTCTTTAGTGACACCCACGCCCTCTCTTCCACCTGCTTGGAGGCTGAGCCTCCTTCCCCTAGATAATGCAGCAAAACCAAAGCAGCAGCTTCTATTAATAAGTGGCACTTACTGTAAACCTCTGTCACACTTAAGTCTTGTGACATTCACTTTTCCCCTTAGAGAACCTGAACAGCACTCTGGGCTGTAGGGGGAGGATTTTTTCTTCTTATTGGAACAAATGCTTTGTAAAGACTCTAGAAAGCTTTGGTGGTTGATTATTGACTTTAAAGCCTGTGATTTCCAAATTTTCATTTCTGACTGAGACCATGCGGACAAATGTATCAGACTCACAGTGCCAGGTCCATGATGCCGGAGCTCTCTTTGTGGGCAATAAATACAGTGCTCTTTGGTCCCCCATCCATCTACCGCTTTGACAGTGGCTCAGGAGCCACTAGGGAGCAGATGTCCCACAGTGCTAGGTAACAGCTTAATTATTTCCCTCACTGACTTATCCCCTTTACCTCCTGACACAAACTGAAACAGGATGGAAGGTCTAAAATAAGAAAGAGCCGGTTCTAAGACAAAATATTTTGCATAAAAAGGAGTAATCTTTTTCTTCTTTTCACACACACACACACACACACACACACACACACACGCGCGCACATGCACACACACATGCACACACAAACACACAAAATAAAGCAACCCTTTGGAACAGGGGCCACAACCAGGCAAATCTACACTTTGGAGGGTCCTGACAATCAGGCACAAGCACAGCTAATCAGCATTCCATTTCTCAGAAGACTGTACAGGGTGCTGGGTGATCAAATCCAAAGAATAAAGGAGAGTGTAGGACAGGTGATTACATCAGAAGAACAGTAAAGACTTCTAAGCTGGAAGAAGGGGAGCAGCATGGAAAAGTAAGGGTCACCTTTACCTTTGAGGTTCACTCACCCAACCACTTTGGACCCTTTTTAGGGCAGAGAACGTCTATTTTTCATATGAAGGTTTCCAATTTACTTTTAAAGACCTGTCTTTTTTTCACTTCACAGCCTTTAAATTGGTAAAAAAAAAAAAAGGAAATAATCAACGTCAGAGAGATTGTGGATGGATAAGCACATCAATATATTGTTGGTGAAGCTATGAAATCATATAACCATTTTGTAAAGCATATTGGAATTATGCAAATATAGTGACTAAAATGTCCATTTCCTTTAAACCAGAGATTCATTATTGGGCTTATACTCCAAGGAAGTCATCAATAAGGAAAAAGTCCACATGTGCTCCAAAATATTTATAGCAACACTTTTTGTGATAGCTTAGAATTGGAAACAAAGTAGATAAGCATCAATTGAGGAATGATTAAACATATTGTATGTAGTATATGAATATAATGGAATGTTTCTATGATGTAAGAAATGACAAATACAGAGAAGCATAGAATGAGTTATATAAACTGATGCAGAGTGAAGTAAGTAATGCCAAGAAATTAATATAAACAATTACAACAGTAACTATGCACCAACAAATTAAGTAACAAAATTATAAAGATCAAGGGACACTAGAATGAAAAGACACACCCTATCTACCACTTCATGGAGGCAGAAAGACAACATGTGTTATACATTGTACATTTTTAGTCTTTTCAATGTATTAATCAGCAGTACTGTTCTCTCTTTCCTCCAAAAAACCCAACACTATTTGTCATATGAGATGTCTGTCTGAGAAGAGGAGAAAGATACTTGGGCTAATTCCAATGATACAAGAAACAGAAAAATATCAATAAAATCTTATTTTTTTAAAAGTTTGAGGGTGTTTTGGTTTTGAGTTTGTTTTTTGCCTCTGTAGACCTTTAACTTTTGCTAAAATCTTACTAGGTCATCCTCTTTACATAAGCATGGCAGTGCTTGGTACAAAAAAAAGAGATCAGCAGTAGTGTAGACTACTTGCCAATAGTCTGAGAACAAAGTGAGATCCCACAGAACGAAGAGAGAAGAGATGTGATGTAGAGAGAAGCTAAGACCAAGGGACACTCTGAGTGAAGATTCATGGGCAGGGCTGGCTAATGTCATTCCTGTGATACTGTTGACTTTACCAGTCTTTTTCCTCTACCTTAACACAGGTCTTTTAGAGCAGAGATATCAAACAGATCACAACACTTTAGAGTACAGCTCAAGCCAAATTAAAATGTAATTGGGAAATATTTAACAAAACAAATTAAAATGAAACATAGATAACACAACAATGTCAAACTAAGTCCACATGTGGCCTGCAGGGTCCCTTAAGTCTGACTTAGTTACTCATTTCTATTTGAGTCTGACACCACCAATTCGGAAGATTATTTTCCAGATTTCTATGTAGAATCTAAGAAACAGCTGTTGTCATCTTCCAGTTAAAAAAATGCCACTGTTAAATGCTGTACCCACTTTGTTAATACTTCCAGAAAGAGGGAACTTTGTCCATTTCAGAGGCATGATTTTTGGTGAAACTGTTTTCCCAAAATATTCCAGTGGGAATTAACGATTCTTTAACTCTCATTTAGGAATGGGCATTAGGATGTGTTCTCCTATCCTTTTCTAATAGTTTTAGCAAAAAGTATTTTACTTTTAAAATGCATAACCTTTGTCTGGTCTGCAATTAAGGGACAGAATTCAGATGATGTTAGAGATTTCTAGATTGTCTTGGGTTGGGGCTTAAGCCAGTTCAGGTTATTTATTACTATTTCTAACATTATCACAAGATTACATAGATTTACATATGGAAGGGACAGTAGAGGCCATCAAACCCAACTCCTTCATTTTACAGATGATGAAATGAGACCCAGAAAGTGACTTGCTGAAAGTGACACAACTAGTAATGTCTGAGGGAGGATTCACATTCAGGATTTCTCTATTCTATACCCAGCACTCGGCCAACTCTGCTACCAGCTATCAGTCCCACCCTGAATCCAGTAGTTTTTGTAAATTCCAGGTTGAGAGGGACATGAGGTTCATATTTATATGAAGGGCATTCAACTTCAATGATGAAGATTATAGTCTATTACTCACACATGCCACCATTAGAGATAGAATCTGCTCCCTCTTCTCTATTAGAGCGGCAGTAATGAATGGTTTTTTATGTCTGAATTCTGTCCCTGAGGTCATTATCCTCCACAGTTTTCAAGTGTACTCATCTGAATGCACTGTCCACATTGAGGGTACAATTGAATTTGAACAGGTGTGATTATGAAATAGATTTGGTCCTATTGCATTCAGCTTGAATAACAAGACTCTTTGGTTTTGAGGATCCATGTGGAATAGAAGAAATAGGAGTCAAAGAATAGGAGTCAAAAAATCTGGGGTTTCCCCCACTTCTGCCTATCCCAATGACCTTGGGCAAGATACTTCAACTTTCTGGGGATCTCTCTCTACATCATAAAATGAAAGGGTTGGACAGCACTAAATTTCCATGACTATCCATGATCCTCAAGTCTTCTGTTATCCAATACAAGATTTTGGTTCTGACATAGGAATAAACACACAACTAAGTGGAACCCATCTTTAGAAGAGATGAGCTTATTATCATAGATTTAGAAGGGACCTCAGAGGTTTCTACTCCAAACCTTTAATTTTACAAATAAGAAAACTGAGGCCTAGATAGTATAAGGGAATTACCTGAAGTCTTTTGGATAGTAAACAATAGATGTGGGATTTGAACTCATTTTGTCTTACCCCAGAACCAGGACTCCGTTTTTCTGTATTATTTGGCAACCACATCTTCCCTTACCACTTGGTGGTGCAGTAGATAGAGCACTGGGCTTGGAATCAGGAAAACTCATCTTCATGAGTTCAAATCCAGCCTCAGGAACTTACTTAGCTATGTGATCCTGGGCAAGTCATTTAACCCTGTTTGTCTCAGTTTCTTCAATCTTCAAAATGAGCTGGAGAAGGAAATGGCAAACTCACTCCAGTACCTTTTCCAAGAAAACCCCAAATGGGGTTATGGAGAGTCAGATGAGACTGAAATGACTCAACAACAACAATCTTCCCTTAAGTTAGTTTAAATTAGTTGTTAGTTAATTAACTTAATTAGTTTGTTAATTAAAATTTTACAAAAATAATAATTAACATTTCTATGGTTTTTTAAGGTTTATAATGGTAAAGTAAGTGTCATAAGAACATACCCAGGTAGCAGATTGATTTCCCAGCCTTCAGGGAATGGATATTAGGGTTATAAATACTATCTTGTTTTATAAATGAGGAAACTGAGACATGATTTTCCCAAAGTCACATAGATAGAAGATAAGCAAGTCCAGGATTGGAACCCAGGTCTTTGAGTCCAAATCTCATACTTTGCTACATTATATTGACTCTCCATTTCCTTTTAGAACTTCTCATGGAGGGAAAATAGTCATTGACAGCCACGTAAATGGAACTAGACATAAACACTTAACTAAGTGGAGCCCATTGTCAGGAGAAAATAATGGCTCCTGACTTTGTTTTTATCAAACAATAGATTGGAAGCTTTATCAGTGCTCCAAGTTTTATACTGTGTATGATGAGTGCATTCTTCAGTGTAATTTACCCTACTAAGCTGATGTACCTTCAGGGTCCCGGGCTATAGATCCACTTTAGGGCAGGAATACAGATTCTGTTTCTGTAGCATGATTGCTGAGTCATAGAGTCATAATGAGTGGGAGGGAAGTTTGAGGGAGGGGACAGGAGACATGTCAATTTTACAGTCAAGCACTGACACTAGAAATGTGCTCATCCAGGCAATAGAATATCTTAATAAAGCTAAGCACGTCAATGACAGGGATGTGGGATCTCTGTGGGGGGAAAAATGAATTTTTAAAAATACTACTGAGCTGGGGTATTACTGATTGGGCTTTAAAATGTGTTTGCTGCATGATCCTGGATAAGTCACTTAACTTATGTTTGTGTTTGTTGAATTAAATCCTAACTTTGGACTCTCAAATGACAGAGTCAGATCTCAATGATCTCCAGAAAAAACACTGTAACAAATCTTAAAGTCCTCACACAGAGGGCTCATAAAATTGTATATTTGAGAAGAAAGCTTGAAAGATGTCTAATCTAACCATCTCAAGTTCACCAATGAGGAGAAAGAGGCTCAGAGAGGCAAAGTAATTGTATAGTAACAGAGAATTCGCACCAGGACCTCTGTTTCCAGAGCCAATATTCATTCCACTATACCAGCTACCTCTCAGTTATGACTCTTTTGCATGGACCTCTCAGGTTCATTTTGACTCTACAGAGAAACAAAAGCTCTGCAGCAACTGGAAATAGAGCTGAGAGAAGAGGTCTGACGTTCCTTCTTCCCAAGCTAGTTCAACCATTAGGAAGGTCCCTTTAAATGCAAACGTTCAATTGACCTACAGTAAAGTTAAAAGTACAATTAAAACTACAATAAATGTGTAAGCCACAAAGAACAAGCAAGGGACAGTATGTAAACCTAATCAACCAACGAGCATTTATGAAGCACCTGCTGTGTGCCAAACATTGTTCACAAAGCAAGTCAGAACCCGTCCATGCACCCAAGGAGTTTACAATCCCATGGACATGTGGCTAGTTTCAAGATCTTGGAATTTAGAGCTAGCATGGATGCTGGAGACTATTTCATTAGAGATGAGGGAACTGAGCCCAGAGGGAAGTGACTGGCTGAAATCACACAGGAAGCCAATCCTGAACCCAAGGATTTGGACTCCAAATCCAATGTTCTTTGCAGCAGTGGGGTAGGCTACAGTCAAAAAACCTGGATCCAAATCCAGTCTCCATCACTGTCTGTGATCTTGGACATGTCATTGAACTATTCTAAGTCTCATTTTCCTCACCTGTAAAAGAAGACAAGGTGGCTACAAGGCACAGTGGCCAGGAATTCCTGACTTTATGAAGACTTCTTCATGAGTTCAAATCTGGCCTCAGGTACTTACTACTTATATGACCCTCAACAAGTCACTTAACCCTGTTTGCCTCAGTTTCCTCCTCTGTAAAATGAGTTGGAGAAGGACATGGCAAACCACTCCAATATCTCTGCCAAGAGAACCCCAGACGATGTCCTGAGGAGTCAGACGTGACTGAAAAATGACCGAACAATATAAAACAAGACAGTAAAACTAGAGGGCCTCTAAAGTCCCTTACAGTTCTACTCCTCCAATACTATATCTTCACCAAACCAGGATTTGAACTCAGATTCCCTGACTCCAGTTCCAGTGAGCTTCTCGTTGCATTGCTCTACAGGAGGTAGACAGCTAGCTTCCCATAGGGTGTCTTCAAGCAAGATTGGGTGACCACTGGGCATAGATGCCATAGAACAGAAGTCAGTAAACTATACCCAAGTTCCAACATCCAGAGACTAGTTTTTGTACAGCCAGACAGCTAAGAATAGTTTTTACATGTTTAAATACAATTAAACTTTATTTAAGTAGGTAAAAGGCATTCTTAGATCACCAGTTCACATAAAAACAGGCAACAGGCCAGAATTGGCCCATAAGCTGAAGTTTCCTGACCCTACCAAAGAAGATATTTGTGCTTCAGTAACTCCTTCTTAAGTGTTGACTACAGAAGCCTGTCATAATTTTGTTTGAAATATTATGAATTTCAAGAGTATGGAGCCCAAACCCTATTCAAAGGAAGTCTATCTCAGAGCACAACCTAAAAAACTTTTAGATCCTTTCTTCTGATTATCCACCCTGCCCATATCACTCCCTCCCCAACAGCAGAGAGAATCTGAATGGACTGTAAAGAAAAACATATGTGTCTCAGGGGTGTTATCTCCCCTAATTAGAGTATAAACTCCCTAAAAGCAGGAGCAATCCTCTTTTTATATTTGTATCACCATTGCCTACTTCAGTGTTTGCCACACAGTAAGCATTTCATAAATGCTTTCTCATTCATTCATTCAATCCTGTTGACAGTCCCCCCCCCTTTCAGATAATTTATGATTTCATTATTCAAATGAGAAAATGATTAGGGGATCTGCTGGACTGGGTCAATTCCCATGGAGTAAAACACATTCATTCTGACTTCAAGGTAATAGACCTGTCCTTAGGGTCTAGCTAAGTACTGGATGATTCGTGTTTTGGGACGATGCATCATTCCCTCATTGGCCTCTATCAATGAAGGGCTGTGTCAAAGATGCCTGGCAACATTGCACCAAAAGGAAGTCTTTCCAGTCTCTGCACAGGCCCAGCAAACCATGAGTCTGCCAGGAAAGCAGCTGGCCTGGAATACTCCAGGATACCTAGACCTGTCAACTATGGCTGGCAATCAACAGTTTAGTCCTCTGTCTAAGTTATTACCACTACCTAGACAGTCCTACTTCTGGGATAGGGAAAAATGATATTAGAGAATGAAAACAAGTCAAGAGTGAGTCTATGTGGCACAATAAACAGAAAGAAGTGAGCAGTGACATTTAAAAAGAATCAAGAACCAGATGAGGATTTAGGTTTCCAAAGCAAATCCCTTCCCCCTTGGATTTTTAAGTAGCCAGGACTTTCAAGGGCTCATAGAACTCTGAATGAGCCTCCTGGAAATGTTACAACTAACTCCCCAAAGTTTATTTGCTTCTTTAGAAAAAAAATCTTTGTCCAGACATTTACAACTTAGCTTTAGCAAGGTGAGGCCTCTGTCCCTGGGCCAACAACCTTCTGGAAAGTTTTCATCCTCATTCAATACTGAGCTAAATGTGGATGAGAGCTTGCTATCCAAGGTCTGAAACAAAGCAAAGGGTTTGATTCAAATTGACTTTAACATGAAAAGAAGTCACTCCACAAAGATTGGTCTGCATTCACCCTCCGTTTTCTGGACTTTATGACTTTCCCCCATTGTGTTATGTAACATTATGAGTCATTCTTCAGCTCATGTTCCCAGGCCGACTTGTCAGCAAAAGTCAGTAGAGCTAGGCTCATGTTCGAGGGACCTTGGAGCAGGCAGATAATGAGAATCCCAGAATGCCAAGAGTAGGAAGTCACCGGGTCCAGTTCCTTCCCGAGCAGGAGTACCTTCTACAGCATTTCTGGTCAATGGTTCTCTAGGATGTGCTTGATGATGTCCAGATAAAGGAGCTCCATATCTGATGAGGTTGGAGGATGTTGAGAGGTTCAGGGGCCCCTCAAGGACTAAAGGATAGGAGAGGGTCATCTGGAATAAATTCACGGACTCAAGCATTGTTTAAGTCAAGGTGGCAAAGGTTTATTTTAATGTCAATATGGTAGGCAGAGCTCCTTAGGAACTTGCATTCCTTAAGGAACTTGCAACTTAACAGGAATGATGCTAAAGCTTATGAAGGAAAAGTAGTGGATTACCTGGCAGATATGCTAATTAGGTGATAACTTACAATCTTGGTCCAGAGCTGAATAGCAAATTTGACTTTCAAACACAACAATCAAGAGGAGCATGAAAAGGTAAACAGGAAAGAGAAATCAGTTGAACTGTTTACATTCCTACATAGAAAGATTATATTTGTAACTCTTTAAACTTTTCTCAGTATTTGGGTAGCTGGAGAGATTACACACACACACACACACACACACACACACACACACACAGACATGGAGGGCGCAGGGTAAGTTGAATAGGAAGGAATGATATCTAAAAAAAATTAAGGGGTGAGAGGAATATATTGGGAGGAGAAAAGGGGAAATGGAATGGAGTAAATTATCTCTCATAAAAGAGGAAAGAAAAAGCTTTTTTCAATGGAGGGGAAAAGGGGGAAGGTACAGGGAAAGGGTGAAGTTTACTCTCATCACATTTGACTTAAAGAGGGAATAACATGCATACTCAATCTGGTATGAAAACCCATCTTACACTACAGGAAAGTAGAGGAGAAGGTGAGAAGTGGGGTAGGGAGATGATAGAAGGGAGGGCAAATGGGAGGAGGGAAAAATTAGAAGCAAACACTCTTGGGGAGGGACAAGGGCTAAAGAGTGAATAGAATAAATAGGGGACAGGGATGGAGGGAAATATAGTTATTCTTATACAACATGACTGTTATGGAAGTCTTTTGTAAAACTACACATATATATAGCCTATAATGAATTGTTTGACTTCTCAGTGGGGATGGATGGGGAGGGAGAAAGGGAGAGAGGTTGGAACTCAAAGTTGTAGGAACGAATGTTGAGAATTGTTTTTGCATACAACTTGGCAATAATAAATAAATAAAGGTAATGGGGTATAGAAATCTATTTTGCCCTACAAGAAAAGAGAGAAGATGGAAATAAGGGAAGGGAGGGGTATGATAGAAGGAAGGGCAGATTGAGGGAAGGGGTAATCAGAATGCATGGTATTTTGGGGGGCAGGAGGGGAGAGATGGGGAGAAAATTTGGAACTCAAAATCTTGTGGAAATGAATGTTGAAAACTATAAATAAATTTAAAAATAAAATGAAGGAATTGGATTAGATCAGGGCCTCTTAAATTTTTTCCACTTGTAACCCCTTTCTTATTTTGGCAGGGTTGGTTGTGTGGTCTGAGGACATACATAGTGCAAAGTGTGGATGCTTTGTGTTCTAAACCAAGGCTGCAGTGAAGTTTCACCATGCAACATGGACAAGTGTTTTCAGAAACACCTCGGATTCATTATATATTTTATTTTTAATTAATTTTTAGTCATTGCACCTTCAGAAACCTTTTACTATTTATTGCTATATGGGGTTGAAACCCACAGTTTAAGAAGCACTGAATTAGATGAGCAATAAGGTTTCTTCTATCCCTAAATCTCTGATCTGTTGTTGAACAACTCTGATTGCTAGGAGGAACCAATGTAGACAAGATTAGAAAGAAAACAGAAAAACGGGAGAAAAATTTTATAGACAGTTTATCATATTTCATATCTTAAATATATTTTTTAAAACTGTTTAAATTTATAAGAATACAAGTCATTCTTGAATCGATAAATGGTCAAAGGATAAGAACAGGCAGTTTTTTGATGAATGAATCAAAACGATATATAGTCATATAAAAATATTCTAAAATCACTATTGATTAGAGAAGTGCAAATTAGAAGAACTTTGAGATATCATCTTACACCTATCAGACTGGCTAAAGCGTAAAAGGAGAAAGTAACAAATGTTGGAGGGCATGTGAAAAATTTGGGACACTTACTGTTGATGAAACTATGAACTGATCTTACCATTTTTGAGAGTAATTTAGAATTATGCCCAAAAAATACTAAAACGAAAACTAAAAAGATATACCCCTTGACCTAGCAATACCACTAGTAAGTCTCTTTCCCAAAGTGATTAGGGGAAAAGGAAAAGAACTTACATGTTCTAAAATATTTATAGCAGCTCTCTGTGATGGCAAAAAATTGGAAATTAAGAGGATGTCCATCAATTGGGGAATGACTAAACAAGTTGTGGTATATAACTATGATGGAATACTTCTATGCTGTAAGAAATGATGAGCTGGTTAATTTTAGAAAAACACTGAAAGACTTGCATGAAATAAAGAGTGAAATTAGCAGAACCGAGAGAACACTGTACACAGTAAAAGCAATATTGCTTTAAGAATAACTTTGAACAATTAAATCACTTGGAGTATTATAAATACTCAAATCAACTACTAAGGACCTATGAAGGAAGATGCTATCCACATCCAGAGAAAGAACTAACAAATAGAAGTATGTTTAATATGGTTTTATATATATAATATATATGTATGTGTATATACATATATGAGTACATACACATACATTTGTGTCTAATGATGGTCTTCTCTAGGCAGGGGATAAGGAAAGAGAAAAAAATAAAAAGTACACAGCAGAAAACAAAAGAAAACAGTTGGCAGCACAGAAAAGCAGGGTGGTTTTGAAAATGATGTGTAGTATTTATTATATAGTTTTTTTTAAAAGTAAACAGTGTGTAATGGAAACTCATGGTTTTATACTGAATCCTCTTTTCATGTTGTGCTGTATACATAGAAACGTTCTCTTTTTTGTGTTCAAGTTCAAAATGAATAAAAACATTTTTTTAAAAAAATGTTTGGAAGGACTTCCTTGTATTGAGCTGTAAGTTGCCTCCCTGTAACTTCTTCCCCCTCCTAATTCTGCTCTCTGGGATAGCACAGACAACTCAGGATGTCTCTTTTGCATGTCAATCATTCAAATATTAGAAGATAGCCAACATTTTATTTTTTCTTTACCCCTTTCACCCCTCCCCCCCAACACACACACACACACACACACACACACACACACACAATTCTTCTCCTGTCAACCAGGTTAACAAACATCTATAATCAATTAAACCATTTACTTCCTAGAGACATCTTTTCTGAGAAAGTCTCTTTTTCAGAACTTTCTGAGAAAGATTCCTGATTAGGGCACAGGAGCTCCTAAGTCTGTTACAGTTCCTGTAAAAAGATTGGATCTTCCTGAATGGTTTGACCCTGGGAAAAATGGAAGGAAGGAAGGAAGGGAGATACCTTGAAATATTGCTAATATCAGAAAATTTACTAATGACAATTATCTAATGTATATTTACTAATGCAAATAAAGTGCCCCTTCTTGGGACACATCAACTTTAAAAAGGTCACTAAGCCTCCAGCACTCAAAATAGTGACACTATAATGGTACAAATGATTGGACAAAGGGTGGGATTGGTCATTTGAGTCACTGTAGTTTGACACAGAATCTCTGGAAAGACATTGCTCAAGTGCCTGCCTATTGGTCATGACCACATTGTCCCTTGCAGCAGATAGAACAGTGAAGTATGGGGCAGCTTCTACCTGCCCCCAAGACTCTTTCCCTTTTCCTTTCCAACCAATGCATTTGGGGGGCTGTTTGTCAAGGTTGTGGAAGCTATTGAAGTGTCAGCAATCCCCTGAGAAAAACTGCAGTCCTTTGAGCTTGGGGAACGCTCTGGTGAGCACAGAGCAGAGCACAGAGAGCTGTGCCTGCATCTTTGGAGGCAGGCCCCTGGTGCATCTCTCTCTGCACAGTCGGGTGCTTCTGGCCCATCACTCATGACACAGCAACCAGAGGCTGCAGGTTTCTCCAGCCTGACAGAGCTGGATGAACATCCCTTCCTTGTTTATCTCATCAGCCAGTTTGACAACAGCTGTTCTGGAGGTACCATCCAAGATTAAGGGGCTGTCAGGGTGAGCCACATGGTTTGATTTCATACCCAACAGGAAGGGAACTGAAATGTGAAAGGCCCACACACCTTCTTCCACAGCCAAGCTCATTTGCCTCATTCAGGGACATCCAGCCTCCATTCCAAATCTTTACTTGCATGGACCCCCTAAGTATTTATGACTCCTCCAACCTCCATTGGTGATATAAAGTTCTTATATAGGGTTGCATCTAAGTGGGGGCTATTCAAGTTAGCCTAGCAAAGGAAAGCCTTCACTCTATAATTAACTGGCATCTAGCCATGTTGGTAGAGTCCCATTTCTTTAATATTCTGTCAAATTGAGCGGGAAGAGAGAAAAGGGGTGTTTGGTCATGTAATTTCACAAATTTATATAATTATAAGGCAGTTTTTAATTTGATCAAAACTATCTTGTAATAACTAGAACTGTTTTTAAAAACTAGAATGGGAAAGGCAGCATGGGGTAGTAGATGGAAAAGAGGTCTCCAAGGCAGAAAGACCTGGGTTGAAATCTCACCTCTAACTCATATTTTGTGACTCTGGGTAAGTCATTGAACCTTTCCAGGCAATTCTCAAAACATTATAAAGTGTAGAGCAAGTACTAATCTGAATAAATAGAGGTAGTTAGCTCAGTGGGGGTTCCCTATGCTGACAAAATCACAAACATGGTCCAAAAATAAACTAAACTAACACATTAAAATTATGTTAATTTAAATTTAATATTTAAATATTAAGTTAAATACCACCTCAGGATAGTGAGTTTCCCATCCCTGGGTACAGGGACTGTCTTTTACATCTTCTTGCATCCCAGAACTTAGAATAGTGCCCAGCACATAGTAGGGATGTAAGAAATGCTTATCGAAATGGTTCTTGTTTATTCCAAGTAAGTTACCTCCCTGCCATGATGAGGCATCAGAGTTGGATTTCCACAGAGGTTTTAATAATGAATATTTCATTCACACGACTAAAGGATCCTAAATCCAGAACTGGAAAGTACCTTCAAGGTCTTCGACTCCAACTTTTATAGATGAAGAAACTGATGCCCCAAAAGTTTAAGTGACCTGCTTAGGGTCACAAAGGGAAAAAATAGTCAGAACCAAGATTAGAATTCAGATCTGGTGACATCAATTGTGGCTATGTGACCTTGGGCACTTTAAATCATTTACCTTTTCAGTGCTCCCAGACAATTCTCTACAACTATAAATTAGCAAGAAGGTACTAATTTGAATTAATAGAGGAAATTGCTTCAAAGGGAGTCCCATCCCAATGGAATAATAAACCCTGTCCAAAAAAAAGGAATGATCTGTCAAATCCAGGCTATCAACCCTGACTATCAATTCCATTTATCAAAAATATGTATTGAACACCTATTGTGTGTAAGGCACTATTATGGTTAAACTGGGGTAAAAAGTGATTTCCCTCAAAATTCCTACATTCAATCAGCAAGCCTTCTACCAGGGGGTTACAAGAAGAATGTGCTCTCTCTCTCTCTCTCTCTCTCTCTCTCTCTCTCTCTCTGTCTCTCTCTCTCTCTCTCTCTCTCTCTCTCTCTCTCTCTCTCTCTCTCTCTCGCTAATAAGAGAACTGAGGTTTTTAAAAGATTCTCAGAATTGGCATTGGGGAAGGGCACCATTCCAGGCTAAGAGACAGCAGGAGATGGAATGCTGAGTTCAAGAAACAGCCAGTGAGACAGCTTGGCTGAATTATAGCATGTATCAAAGAGAATAATGTGAAATGAATCTGGAAGGATAGATGCCAGACTGTGAAGAGCTTTAAATGATAGGAAGAATTCAAATTTTATCCTAGAAGTAACAGAGAGCCACTGAAATTTCTTGTGTAAGGCCAGGACATGTAAGGTAGGACCTGTGATCCAGAAAAAAATATTACAATAGCTTTTCTAAGGATACATGAGAGAGGAGAGAACCTTTGAGCAAGGGACTCAGTTAGGAGGTAATCAAGATACTCCAGAGAAGAGGTGATGAGAAGGTGAAGTAGGGCAGCAGCCATGAGAGTGGAGTGATAGAATTGTATATAATAGATCTTACGAAGGTAAAATCTTTTTAAATAAAAGTTATTGATATTTTTAACCTTTCCCAATGCATCTGTGGACCCTATAACAAAGAAAAACAAAAGAAAGGGGGAAAAGTTAGTAAAGTTAAAGTCCGACCCCATAAGCTGTATCCCATACCCATACTTCCCCTCACCTTCTGCAAAGAAATCATGAAAACATTGTCTCTAATATCTTCTTTGGGGTCAAAATCTGTCATTACATTTTCACTATATCCATTTTCAATTGTTTATTGCTTTTCCTATCTTTATATTGTTATAGTTATTATGTATATTGTTTTCCTAGTGCTGCTGACTTTGCTTTGTATCATTTTATATATGTCTTCCCATGGTTCTCTGTACTCAACAGATTCATCATTTCTTACTTCGTTAATAATTAAAATTCTAGTAATATTCTCTTACATTGATATACCACAACTTGTTTATCTAATTCTCAATCAATGGGCATCTTCTTCATTTCCAATTTGTGGCTATCACAAAAAGAGCTACTCAAAATCTTTTTCTTTTTTTAGACTTGTTCCCTTGCTCAGCTGGTTGACTTGTTAGCATGTTTTCTATCTCCAGTTCTACAGCTCTCTCAAAATGGGCCATTTCACTCTTTTTCTATCTTAGTTTGCCCATCTGGAAAATGGAACTCACCACTCCTACCACAGCTACAGAGTGGTACACAGATCCTTTCTCTCCATTCATATTCCTGACAGGTGCTGGGCCCCTTGGAGTTTGTGAGGTATTAATGCAAAATGTTGTGATGCTCATTTCATTATTTTAAGAAGTAAATAGCAGGAGAATGCCTCTGTTCTCACGTTGCTAGGTTACTCAAAGGCCTCCCTGCCTGCAGATAAGGTCTAGAGGCCCCACTAAAACAGTTCAACACAACAGCCACTCTCACTCTCAGTGGGTGGAGGGTAAACCTGAATGCCAGAGCTGCTATTTTCCCCAGACAAATGGCATAGCCTGTCTCATGGCAAGCTGTACCAATATCTTCTTCTAAAATAGCCCAGCTCCAAGAGATGCTCTCTGCCAAAGACTCTTCAGCACAGACCTGGCCAGTTTTACAGGCTGGCTGACCAACTTCAGCCTGCTTTTCTGATGAGCTCAGGAATTATGTCTTGTACATTTTTAAAAAATCTCCTGTAGTGCCATGCACATAATAGAGGCTTCGTAAATGTTAGCTAAATTGAGCATAAGGAGAGCTCATTGAATGTGACCCAAAGGAAACACATCAACAAAGCCATGATGTAGAATCACTGAAATTCAGACCTAAGGACTCCCTGCCCTACATCAACCTAGACCTGAGCAATAACTTCCCCTGCAAAAGTTCCCACAATATCTACCATGATATATGTGTTTGAGCATTTGAAAGGGGGGAAGGGGAAGGACTCCTAGTCATTTATTTCTATTCAACAATCCCCTATTAAGTGCCTCTTATATGCCCCTTAGGTACTGGCTGCCCTGAGAAATCAAAGAAATAATTAAAGAGTCTCTGCTTTTAAAGAGCTTACGTTCTCCTGGGGAAAATTATATGCACAGATAGGTAAATGTAAAGTATTTAAAAAGTCATGGAGGATTGGTTGGAAAGAGTCAACTGATGGAGGGACCAATAAAGGTCTCATGTAGAAACTGGAGTTGAGCCTTGAATGGGGCTAAGGATTCCAAGAAAGGCAGGGGAGTGGAGAGCCCTGAACACACGGGGACAGCACATGAAAAAACAATAAGGCAAGACCTGGCATGTCAGTCTCGATAAACATTTTCTACCCAAATTCATACTATCCTCTGGTGGCAGCACCAAGGTAGAAGCAATTTGGAATCTCTAAAGCAGGAGTTCTTAACTAGAAGTCAAGAATTTTGTGTTTTTCTTAAAACATATTTGATAAATATATTTAAATTTAATTATAATCCTATATGTTTTCCTTTATGCATTTCAAAATATGATTCTGAGAAGGCCTCATCAGACTGCTTCATCAAACTGCCAAAAGGGTCCACTGTATAAGAAACAGTAAAGAACACTGTTCTAAAAGAAGACAAGTTCTTCCACATGTAACGTTTATAGTGCCAAATAATTCCCCACACAGGCAAGGTAGAACAGGGGGAGAACTCCCACCCAACACTTCACAACAGTTACTGAAGACATTATCTTGGTCAAGAAAATATCCAAACTGCTGTATTCCAATGTGTCTGCTTCTTTGTCTACTTAGGAATGATTGAAACACTGACAACATTATTCCCATTCCCTTAAATTTGGGGATGTTTTCTCCCCCATCCTGTTAGTATGAAGAATAATTTTAGAAAAGTCTGAAATGATCTCATCATCAGGCATGTAATATTCAGTAGTCATCTGTAACCCTTCATCCATCTGTTTCCTTCCACAGCAATGTGAGAAGTAAGAAATCCTATAAAGTGGTTAGTTACAAATGAACATCAGAGAGAGAACAAGGCAACAAGAAAGACCTAGACTGTGAGTGAGAAACCTCAAGATTTAGTACTTTTCTAGATCTAATATCCCATAGCCTCTGAGGAGGAGAAAAGATAAAAAAAAGAAGGGAATTGACACAAAATTTGAGAATTTGTTGGAGAAATCATGGAGAAAGGGATTAATCTGATTTGGAAGAACACTTAAGCAAAAGAAAAGTTGAGTTTTTCTACAACTGGAGTATAATTTGGAAGGGGTAATGGCTTAAGGAGCTATGTTATGCCAATGGTCTCTTTTCCCCTTTTCCTTTCCACACATACCCATGCCCCCAGGGGAAATAAAGACTTTGTTTGAAGTTAAGTTAGGTCACAGTACACTGACTGCCTTTATTAAGAAAGTAATAAAGTAAAAGAAGGGAGGGAAATGGTCTGCTTTGTTTTGGGTTTTTTGTTTTTTTTTTTCAATTCAGCGTGGCGTTGGCTTTCTCAATTCTTGATGCTTTTTTTTAAAAATCAGTTTTGCTAAGGTGAATTTCCCCCTCCCTTGGTACATAATTAAATGCTTCCCCAGGACTGTACTGTAAATTAGTTTTTAGAAGGATCTAATCTGTACAATAATATGGGAATGCATCTCAGTCTATACAGAAAACTAGTTTGTTATGTCATCCAAGGTGGAGGAGAGGATTCATGGTCTAGGAGGCAGCCATGGGGTCTTTTCATTCATTGGATCAAGGGTTAAAACAGCAGAATCTTGCATTCAGTTAATTCAATGGCCATAGATCAATTTAAAAATACATGGAGGGGGGGGGTCACATGAAAGAGAGGGAAGAGGCAGAAAGACCCAATGATACGTTTGATTGTATGAAATCTTCTACGTGAAGGAGTATGGTCATATGCTACCACAAACTTTTATCTATTGAGCTGCCTGGACAGAGATGAGAGAGTAAGTTCACAAAAATGAGTTCAGTCCATTAGCCAGCTACTTTTGCAACTCAGTAATAAACATTCTATATGCAAATTACCTCCAGTGAATGTCCAGAAATTGATGAGTTCCTAGTGTTGTATCTTAACACTGAAAGAAATTGAAAACATTTTTATGGCTTATATCCATAATGGCTTTCTCCAGTGCAAGTGGTGTTTTTATCTGACAGTAGATGCTATTCTTTTTAGGGTCTTCTCCTGTGCTTTACTAATTTGCTCATTTTCCTCCCCTAGTTACCTCTAGGAGGTAACAATGAAAAATAATCTTCGAAAATATATTCACCCCAATAAGCAGTATTAATGGCCGCCACAAAACCGAGACAAAATTCCCATTGTTCTTGAAATCTAATTGTTTCGAGAGCAGTGAGAAAAGTTGGAAAAGAATAAAAGGCACCTCTGTTTTGCTGAAACTAAACTCCATTTTTTTTTCTTAGTGATGAAAGGACTTGGCTGGACCTGGAGCTCTGCCCTTTGCACTGTGAAGTTGTCACATCAGAAAACGTTCAGCCACTTTCTTGTACAAGAGTTTTGGTCTAAGCTTCATGATTCAATTAAACAGAACAAACAAAGAAGATTATTCTTTGTGCCATTTAAAAATTGAAGGGGACAAAGATGATAACATTGTTTTTCTGTGGGCTCCACAGGGGCATTAAATGCTCAGTCATGCTTTAGAATCCCTTATTTCCTCCGAATCCTGTTGCCTTTAAGAACAGGTTGGCAAGGACCTTCAAACTCTCTCTCTCTCTCTCATTTTCATTTTCCTATTCCCTGAAGCATTACAAACTAGGTAACCATGCCAGTAAGTTAGGTCCTCTATCTTAAGCCCCATCTCCCCCCTCCACTAATAAGCTTCATGTCTTCACCCCGTGACTTGGAACTCAAACAAAGCAACCAGGTATTTCTATCTACCTTCCTTCCTATCAATGTGCCAGGAGCCCAGCAGTGGAGTAAATGGAATTCCATAGTCACTGAATCTCGCAAGTGAAAAGCACCCCAGAGATCATAAAGTACAAGCCATATTTGAACACTGAAGGGAAATGTTCTGTATTCTACTGTTGGGCATCTCAAATTAGGAAGTATTTCCTTAAAATTGCAACTTCCACCCTCTGTTCCAAGATCTCAGTCAGCCTCATTAACAAAGCTTAGTTAATGATTTTGACTAAGGAGGCAATAAACTGCACACAAGATTCATATTGATGCTCTCTTCTTTGGAACCATTGCCAATGCTCAAGTCTTTGTGCATCCTTGTGGCATCAGGTGCCCCAGTATGCCAGCATGGAGCTCTTGACCTTCTTCACCATTAGCAAATGGAACAGTTCTTCCTCATTCTGTTTCCACCCATCTCACACTGCTACTTCTGGACCAAGACTGAGAGTGTGCCAGTGGTCATGGATAAATGGAGGATCCAGAGGGTGTGGGAGTATGGCTATGACTTACTGACCTTGGAGGGGAGTGTGAACTTTAAAAGGTGAAAGTGACAAGGACAGAATAGTGACCAACACAGGTCAGATTCCTTCTGCCTTTGTGACTGTTAGATGCAGGAGTCACTCTAGAATTTTTTATTTAGAGGAGGTCCACTTTTTATTTAGAGGAGTGACTGCTATTCATGAGATTAGAGTTATGAAAAATGAATAGTAAAACTGAGGAGAGAAAAAAAGAAAGGGTGGTCAGTTTTCTTAATAGAAAAAGGGCTGGAACCAAGATTTCAATGGGTAAATCCACTCATAAAAATCACTAAGTTAACAAAGACAAATAGTGTTTCCCACAAGGAGAGAGAGGTAACCAACTCTGCAAGAGCCAGAAAGAGCTTCTTGGTTAACTCAGAGGAATAGCGATATCGGATGGCACGAAAGGGGATGAACATTTGATAGATAACAATTTTACCTTCCAACCATGGATCTTCTGGAGCCAGCTCATATCGAACTCAAAAGAGCTGATTGTTAAATTTTTAGTGTGAACATTTGCACCTTGAAAATCAGCAAATTGCAGAAATCAGGGCTTGATTTTGATGGTGGTCTAGACTTACGAAAGTGATGAAGAAAATATTGATAATTTAGATCAAACTTACAATGTGTCATTCATGCTTTTTTCCTCCAGAGAGCTGATTGTTAAACATTTTCCATCACCCCTCCTGCTAACTACTGACTAGGAGTCAGGTGATATCATTGCCTCTCCCCAGTGCCACCACAAGTTACAGAATTTGGAGAGCTTCATCCCTGACTTCAGGGTAGTGAACATTTTAGCCACAGAAACCCTTAATGACTATTTATTGAAGAGTTGCAATTGAACATGAGTGGAATGAATACAATGAAACCCTTGAAGCATTTGGACCATTTACTTATAAACTACATGCTTTAAACCAACGTGAGTTATATAGTGTTGAATAATTAACAATTGATTCTCCCATTCCCAGTATTAGCAGACTCTAACACACCACTACCCATGTTAATAATGCAAATTAAACTTTAAATGTATTGTATATGCATTTTTTGGAGAGCCAGTTGTTAAATATTTACCACTATCCCACTCAGTGGTATGAAAACACACCATCATCACCTTATGGCATTAGGGCATTAATGGCTGATAACCAAGTCCCACTACCACCACATCTCAGAAATTAATGACAATTTAACAGTCAATAGCTATTAAAATAACATTTGACCACAGTCACTCAAAGGTGAAACCAATACTGGAAATTTTGGATACTGAGCCAAGGCAATGAGTGGAGAGCTGGGCATGGGAACTTTGCTGGTACTCCCTCAGCTATCTCCTCTGAGAGGACCTGGTGTCCAAACCATATGGGATACCAGACTCATCTGAAGTTACAGTTGTCCTTTGCTACTTCAGTGCTGTATTCCTGACTGGACAGGTCAAAGGCCACCGTGATAGTGAGTGCCTTCATAAGTACACCCTCCTTAGGGAGAAAATTATTCACCCATGTGACATCAATTCCATCTTCCAGGGCGCTAGGCTAGTATTCTGTGCAATGAAAGTAATTTAATTTAGTAAATGGTACTCTGGTGTCCTAGACAAGCGAATTCATTTCGTACAGGTCAAGAGTTTACTTCCAGAGAACAGTTCCCTCCCTGTCGGATCAGGCTTGCATCTAAGGGAAAACTCAATTGTAATAGGAAGGACACACAGAACAGCAGCTCCATGGCCCTCCTGGACCTTCAGACCTTGGCTGGGATGAGGAAACCTTGGTTGATAACTGTCTGGGAAACTGGAGTAATGCTCAATTCGGGGGCTTTGGGAACATCGGCCGGCTCCATAAAAGAGAGTGAAAGGCGCAGCAAGCGTGCAGAGAAATGTGAGAAGGGAGCGCACAGAGTTTGCTGCCAACATCACTGTCACATTCTGATCCTCCCAAGTATGGCTTAGTGGAACCTGGCAGCTGCTTCAACCAGGACTAACTACTCTCTTAGTCACCATGGACAGTTCCTTCACCTTATTATAACCCTTCCAGTGAATTCAAGGCAATTAAGCAAACAACAAAGTATTAAGTGATTGCTGTGTAACAATTAATCGACAATAATTTATTAAGCAGCTACCATATACCAGGAATTATGCTAAGCTCTTGGGGTACAAGGACAAAAATAAAACACCTCTTGCCTTTGAGGAGAGTATTTTAATGGGGAAGGCAATGTATACATATAGAAGAATATAAAAATATGCACAGATACTAATGAAGATTCATCATATGTATAATACAAAATGAATACAAGGAAGTTTAGGAGTGAAGGACCCTAGGAGTTGAGGATTGGGGAGGAGGGAGATTAGTATAGGTTTCTTGTAGAAAAAGAAATCTTGAGGAAAACCAGGCATTCCGGGAGAAGATGAGAGAATGTTATTTCAGAGGATAAAAACATGACAGTCCCTGCCCTCAGAGAGTTGGAAACTTGGATAAATCAGGTCTTCATAATGTGGTTTGCTTATAGTGAGGAGAAAGCCCCCCAGGGACAAAATCTCCCCTAGACCCTTACATGTGTGTTTTTAAAAGGCCTCCTCACACACATATACATGCAATGCAGATGTGCAAACATTCCCCCCAGATCTGGAATTAGAATCTGTCCTTTTGGAGAATTCACAATTCTTTCTCAAATGTCACCAAATACCCAGCAGAGGCCTAAAAAGAGATGTTCAGAGCAGATACAAAGAAAATAAGGAAGGATCAATCCCCTGTTGGATATCCTGAGTTCATAGCTCAAGCAAGAGAAAGCCAAAGTCAAAATTCAGAGGCAAAAGAACATGTTCATGGACTTGGCTTCAAGGACACCACTTTTGTCATAGGGATGGTAGGAGGAGTCTTCCTTTTACAGATGCAGCCCCAAAAGGGTTCCATGCCTTCAGAAACAGTCTTACTATGCTTCTCTGACCAAAAAGATTCATCCCTGGGAAGTCAAACTGATGGGCATCTTGCCAGCCTGGTTCTCCAGTGACAAATGTCAGATCCATTGCCAGATCTTTCTAGCATTAACACATGCTATTGCACAGACAAACAGGCCTTTTTGCTATCCCTCTCACACACAACATTCTGTGTTCCATTTCTGTGCCATGGCACAGGCTCTCCATGCCTGCAATGTTACCATTTCATAAAATCCCTCATTTCCTTAAAAACTCAGCTTAAGCTCTCCTATCTACATGCAGCCTTTCCTAATTTTCCCAGCAGTTAGTGCTTTCCCTCAAAAAAATTATAATTACCTGATATTTATTTTGCCTATATTTTTTACATATATAAGTATATGTTATCTCCTCCAATAAAATATCAGTTCCATGAAGGCGGAAATGGCTTCATTTTTGTTTTCATATCTCCAATGCCTCACACAACACCTAGAACAAAGTAGTACTTTATAGAAGGTATGATGCTACCATGGGAAAAGCCCTGGATTTGGATTCAGAGGACCTAAGGTCAAATGCTGGTGCTACAGCTGACTTGACTTAGAGAGGTCACTTTATCTAGGCTTTGGTTTCTTCAACTAGGGAACAGGGAATTTTAGACTAAATGATCTCTGATATTTCTTCTAGCTTTGAAGCTAATATTAAATTACATTAAATGTCATAAATTACATTAAAAATCAGTATATCACCTTTGAAGTTTCCTAGAATATAACACCAAGGTAGAAAGTGACCCATATTTTACAGGTAAGAGAAAAGTGACTAGAATCAGGGTATTGTCTAAAGAAATAGAATTAAATTTTGTCTCCTCTGGGTCCTACTGTAGTATTTTATATAATTAAGTGAGTTCAAAATTGAACTAAAATAACACTAATGTTGTTGTTCATGAGTTTTCAATTGTGTCCAAGTCTTCGTGACCCCATTTGGGGTTTTCTTGGCAGACATACAAGAGTGATTTTCCATTTCTTTCTCCAGCTCGTTTTATAGATGAGGAAACTGAGGCAAATAGGAATAAGTGATTTGCCCAGGATCACATATGCAAGTAAATGTCTGAGGCCAGATTCAAACTCAGTTCTTCCTGACTCCAGACCTGGCACTCTATCCACTGTACTACCTAGTTGACCCAACACTAATGAGTCCTCCTTTAGTGAATTTTGAACCAACGTTCCATTGGTTAAGGTGTATGTTAAAAACATTGCTTTTTACTCTGATTTTAAGCACTTTCATTTGTTTGTTTATAAGTATTTACTTAAAACACAGCCCCCCGAAGTCCACTGGCAAGTATAATTTTATGTACAAGTCTTCAAGCATAAGTCTGACCATATTGTCCTCCCCATTCAATTAACTTCATTGGTTCCCTATTTTCTCCAGGATCAAATGCAAAAATCTTCTGTTTGCTTTTCAAAACCCTTCATCACCTGTACTCTCCTACCTTTCCAGGCTTACTCCAACCCCTACCCCTATGTGCAATGCTAGAAAATAAAACTGACCTCTTTGCTGCTCTCCACACAAGATTCTCCATCTCCAGAGTCTATCCATTTTCACTAGTTGTCTCCCATTTTCGAAATTCTCTTCCTCCTCATCTCTCTCTCCTGGTTCCCCTGGCTTCCTTCAGGTTCCAGCTAAAATTCTGCCTTCCTTAAGCCCCCTTAATACTAGTTCCTTTGCTCTACTGATTTCTCCAACTTATCCTGCATATATCCTGTATGGACATATTTGTTCTCATGTTGGCTCTATCATTAGACTGTGAGTTCCTTGAGAGAAAGGACTGGTTTTTATCTTTTCTTTTATTCCTAGTGGCTAATACAATGTTTGGTAGGAGCTTAATAAATGCTTATTGACTGACTGACATTCAGTAAGAAAATTCTCAGAGATAAAGAAGCACTTTTAAACCATTAGGGTGTTGTTGAGTTTTTCCAGTTGTGTCAGACTCTTCATGACCCCATGTGGGATTTTCTTGGAAGATATTGCAGTGATTTGCTATTTCCTTCTCTAGCCCATTTTACAGGGAAAGAATGAAAGCAAACAGGGTTAAGTGACTTGCCCAGGGTCACACAGCTAGTAATTATCTAAAGTCATATTTGATTTCATGAAGATAAATCTTCCTGATTCTAAGCCCTATTCTATCCATTGGGCTACCCAGCTGCCCTTAAACCATTAAAATTCTTCCCTAATTCCATTCCCATCTGTCAACCATATTCCAAAGGTATGAAAAAGCAACAATGATTTGAATTTTACCAAACTATGGCAAGAGAAATTTAAGTGTGACATTAATAAGAACTTTCTGCCTAAAATGTTCATGCAACCCAAAGGTGCATTGCCCCCAAAAGACATCTGTGGCAAGTTCTAAATGTAAGCCAATCAGAAAGTGCATGTAGAAGCACACACGTACACACACACACACACTCACACAGACACATGCTTGTGTGAGTCTATTCAAAGATTCCTAGATATCCAATTTCAAGTTCCTTCTCTTTTAAATTGCTGGATGGAGGCTTCTATGAAACTGGATCAATCCTTCCGTTACATCTGTGCCACGAACCCGGCTGTCACAAATTTTTCTGCCAAGAAAATCCTTGAGATTTCTGACAATGTTTGAGGGGACTTCTTCTGGCATCTAACTAAACACAAATTCCATTTCCATACTCAGTTCTTTTCTTTTTATTCCTGACAAGTATCTCTTTACTTCTCACATGGTCTTTAGTATTCTGTCTTCCCCCTGCCTGATCCTTCCCTGTTCTCTTCAGAATATCTAGACAAAGCTTCTAGACAATACTGTCTAATCCTCCTAGTCAAATTGCCACTGTTCTAGAAATAATTTTCTGTCTTTCACATAACACAAATGACAGAAATCTCTTGGGGCTCCTCTGGCCCTTTGGGGGAAAAGCTACTATCCTCATGGTGATTAGTTTCTGAAGAGTTTAAAATTTAGTTTAAAAATTGCATATTTTAGGCTTTTTAGTGAGAGAAGGGAGCCTGGGATTATCTCTCTAGCATTCCCAGTTTTGAGAGTTTGGAGATCCAGACTTCTAAAGAGAGGGGATAGAGTTTACATGAAGTGCCAGTTTATTAAAAAGACAAAAGAATTATGTATATTTTTCTACCTCCTAGTCCTTAAGTTGGAGGAACACCAAGGGACTACTGCCATAACATGAGGAAGTCAAAGCCTGGATGCTGCCTTCTATTACCATGAGTTATTGAAAGAGTGTAGGTTCATGATTTAACCATTCTGGAGAGTGATTTGGAACTATGCCCAAAGGGCTATAAAACCATGCATGCCCTTTGATCTAGCAATAGCACTACTAGGTCTGTATCCCAAAGAGATCATAAAAAGGGAAAAGGTCCCACATGCACAAAAATATTTATAGAAGCTCTTTTTGTGGTAGCAAAGAATTGGAAATTGGGAGGATGGTGAATGATTGGTGAATGGTTGAACAAGTTGTGGTAAAGGAATGTAATGTAATGTAATCACTATAAGAAATGATGAGCAGGCAGAAAAACCTGCAAGGACTTACATGAATTGATACTGAGTGAAGTGAGTAGAACCATGAGAACATTGTACACAGTAACAACAACATTATGCAATGACCAACTTTGATAGACTTAGCTCTTCTCAGCCATGCTATGATCTAAGACAATTCCAAAAGAGTCTTGAGGGAAAAAGGTATCTACATCCAGAGAACTATGGAGTCTGAATGCAGATTGAAACATACTATTTTTTTTCCTTTTTCCTTTCTCATGGTTTTCCCCTTTTTGTTCTGATTCTCTTTCACAACATGATTAATTAGTAAATATGGTTAATATGATTGCACATGTATAGCCTATATCAGCTTGCATGCTGCTTGGGGGAGGGAGAAGGGGAGGGAGGGACAAAAAAATTTGGAACTCAAAATCTTACAAAAGTGAATGTTGGAAACTATCTTTACATGGAATTGAAAAAACTATTAAATGGTGGGGGGGAGGGAAGAGTGTGGATTCATTGGGAAAACACTTGTTTCTCTAGTAACCCCAAGTTCATTTCCTTTCTGGAGGAACTGAAGACCTCAAGGTGGTATCATAAGGCTGGATGCCTGTGTGCATCTCTAGAAGGGAAGACAGGACCCATAGGAAGAGGGAGGAGAATTGTACTGGTTATTTATGGACTACTGTGAGTCCTTTGTGTTTTAGTCATTCTGTCTGTGGAATGATATAAAGGCTGTTTTCTATAAACAATATTTATTATCTTGAGTATTTATATAGCATCTGGGAACCATTTTAACTACATCCATGGAGACTCAGCTATGATCTATAATCAGAGATTTCCCAGGGGGAACTCCAAAAGGCAACAAAGAGATACGATTTGGGGGGCAATCTTTAGTACTGGACTAAATGTGTCATGGGTTATAAACATTCCTTACATGTGTTCTTATTTCAACATTTCAAGGATATGTGATTTCATCCATGTTGGCACTTTGTAAGGTACATCAAAAACCATCCATACTTCAGTGGACAAAAAAATAAATAAATAATCACCAAGCAGTCAAAATTCTGCTGATGAACCAACCTTCTCTGCATTTAACAGAACTAGTTTGTGCTTTGTTGGGTCTGGTCTTTGAGAACTGAGTTACCCTGTTACAAATGACAGATGGAATTGATTCAATAACAGATCATGATGATTAAGACCCAGAAACATGGAGAAGTGGAAAGGACTTGGAAACCATAAATCCCAACTTTGCCATGCAATTCCTACATGACTTTGAGAGGTTCGTAAAGCAAAGCAAAGCACTTTACTAACCTCTATGAGCCTCAGTTTCTCCATCTGTAAATTTAAGGAATTGGATAACATCCTTTCCAGAGCTCAATCCTGCTATTCCATGAATTTTGAATTCCAAATTTAGACTAGTGGTTTCTGAGGAGGAAAATAGTTTTAAGTTGAAAAATCACTTAGAAATTCCAATGGAGTAAAGACAAGTGACCCAAAACTTGGCCTAGAAAAAAATTCTTGGTTTTAAATTAACAAATTCTTTTATTCATATAGAATATCTAAACAATATTCAATATCTTAAATCTCTTGTTCTGAGGCTGAGAATATGCCTTAATTGAAAAAAGTCATTAGAATACTCATTAACAAGGAAAAAGATTTGAGAAATGCTTCTATTATCCTGAGGACTTCATGTTTTTCTCAGCTGTCTGCTGAGCCTTATCCCAATTTTTCTTGCTTAGAGAGCAGAAATGCTAATGAAGCAAGCTCTCGTTAAAGCCCACCTTCCAAGCCAGTTGGCTGTGATTAAAGGCCAGAGAAATGTCTGAAGATTGGCTTCTGATGCCATGTTTTGAAAATGCCACACTCCCTACTAAGGACAAACACCTGATTAAAACCAAGACAAAGTTTCCAAGATGGGAAACAATTACTTTGTTTTCAAAATAGACATTATCACCAGGAATTTTTCCCCGTTTCTGAACTATGTGGTGGTTGCTACAATTTCAAATACACAACCAATTTATGGATAAAAGCTTAACTTCCATACTCACATTTTGTAAGATTACAAGTATTTTGTAGGCCCCAAGACGCTAGAGTGTTGAACTTTGGGTCACGAATAACAGGTTTCATCCCATCACAGGAATCCTCTCATGGGGTTACACAGAACGTGAACTGAAATTTTATGGTATTAAGATACGTCTGACTTGTTATTTCAGATATTTGTAGAAAGGTACTAGTTCTCATGTGCCCCTTCCAGGAAGGTAGTAAAAAAAATCAAGATAGGCATATTTTTCAATTGGACAAGCCTCCCCCTAAATGCTTTCCTGCCCCTGAAATAAAAAAAACATAATTTAGTACTTAATCAGGTTTGTATATAGTTAGCCAATCAATTAACTAGCATTTAAGCATTCTTCAGTAGAGGGCTACTTGAGGCTTTAAGGAATACTGGGGAATTTTGATCACAGAACAGTAAACTTAGTGCTGAGAAGAAATTCAGAGACCATTTGGACCAACTTGCTCATCTTACAAGTGAAGAAACAGGCCCTAACAGCTAGGGTCAGCCATTTGCCTTAGGTCACAGAGGTGACCAGAGCAGGAGCTCCTGATTCCAGGGCTAGAGTTTTTTTTTCACTGAACCAAACTGCCTCCTGTTTTTCCGTCCTTCAACAAACACTTATTAAGATCCTAAGGAAAGTAGAGCATTGTACCAGGCCCTGGGGGAAGGGGAGAGGAAAAAATACACGTAAGAAACAAATCTGTCCTCATGGAGTATATAGTAGGAATGAGCCAGTTGTAACTCAGAATATTACACCATCTACAGGAAGTCTTTCTGACCCCTCTTCATTCTAGCACCATCCCACTCTTAACTTGCTCCCTGTCATCCTGTGTGCAATTTGCATTTCCCTATGTGTTTGCTTGCGGTCACCGGGTTAGATGGTAAACTTCTTGAAGACAAGACCTATCTTTTGCCTCTTTTTGTATCACCATGTTCTACGCAGTGCCTGACACATAATAGGCACTCAATAAATGTGTATTGACTGACTGATAAGCGCATTAGAGGAATTCAAAAGGAAAACCTATATATGAGGTTGGAAGGTAAAGGTCATTTCCAACTGGAATAAGGAGGTTTTCATGGTAAAGCTAGCATCTATTGTCTTTCAAAGATGGATAAGGAGGCAACAGGTGTAGGAGAAGAGAGTTGGGAGGGGCCTCAAGGCCATCTCATACCTGAGAATCTCTAGAGAATCTCCAACAAGTGATTGAGGGTCCGATGAGGGAGGAACCTATCATTCCTAAAGACATTTGATGAAGATGATTTTAGGAAGTGTTTCCTTATATCAGGCCTACACTGGACTCTCTGAAGCTTCCATTCTTTATTCCTAGCTCCCTACCCTGGGACCAAACAACCAGTCAAATCCCTCTTCCAGACAACAGCTTTTCAAATACTTAAAGATGGTCATAATGTCCTCCCTAAATGTTCTCTTCTCTGGGCAATCCATTCCCATTTGTTTCATCTGATTCTCACAGGGCATGGACTCAAGACCCTTTACCATCTTATTTGCTTCCTAAAATATGGTATCTAGAAATGAAGATAGCCCTCTAGATGTAGTCAAATTCTTTTTTCTAAGTAGGCATGACTCTCAATTTAGTCCAAGATCACACCTGTTATCTTGGCTACCACATCATATAGAGCTTGTGATTAACTAAAACCCCCATATCATCTACAATCTATCTAGCTGTGTCTTTATGTACATGTGAGGCTGGTTTTTTGAACCCAAATGTAAGACTTTACTTTTATTCCTATTAAATTACATCTTCTTAGATGAAGTTCAGTGATCTAACTTGTCAACCTCTCTTTGAATTGCGACTCTCATCCAGCACAAATAAAATTACAGAGGCAAGATATCACAGACTATGTTCAGGAGATGGTGTGTAGGGCAAAGAAGGTATTTTAGTTTGGCAAAATAATGAAATATATGGATGAGGAGTAATATTAACTGAGGTTAGAAATGTAAGATGGTACCTAATTATGGAGGGCTTTGAACATTAATCAAAAGAATCTGGCATGGCTTCTGCCTAACAGAACTCAGAATCCAGGTAGGGAATCAAGTCTGGTCTACAGAAAACATTGAAAGATGGTGTCTAGTCAGGTGTCAATTCACATGGCATGAGAGTTGAAAATGAAAGTTTGGAGCTGAAAGAATATAACCTGATTGAGACAATACAGAGTAAGGGCATTGGAATCATAAAGATGGAGCCAGAAGCAACCTCCAGGATCATCTCATCAAACTCCTCATTACATGAGAGAAGAAATGAAGACCCAGAGTTCTTCTGTTTGACAGTTGAAGTTTTCACAACCTGGCCACTTACTGTCCTTTTCAACTTCTTGCACCTTAATTCTTTCCACACATTCTATGATCTAGCTACACTGACCCCTTTCCTGTTCCTTACTGGCAGACCACCACCTCCTACTTCCATGCTTTTGCATTTTTTGGCTGGAATAGCCTCCCTCATGCCTGGAATGCCCTCCTTCCTCATCTCTTTCCTTGGGGATTTCCCTGGCTTCTTTCAAGACTCAGCTCAAATCCCATCTTCTCCAGACTTTTCCTTCTACCCTCACCCCAATCCTAGGCACTGCTGTCTTTTCTTTTGAGATTATTTTCCCCCCATTTGTTATTCTATCGGTATATACCTAGTTTTTTATATGGACAGCTAGGTGGTGTAGTGGATAGAGCAGCGGGTTTGGAACCAGGACAACTCATCTTCATGAATTCAGATCTGGTCTCAGACACTTATTAGATGTGTGACCCTGGGCAAGTCACTTCACCCTCTTTGCCTCAGTTCCTCATCAGTTAAACAAATAGGAGAATGAAACAGCAAACCACTCCAGGATCTCTGCCAAGAAAACCCTAAATGGGATCACAGAGGGTCTGACACAACTGAAAGAGTCAACAGCAAGTTATTTACATATGGTCTCCCCCATTAAACTCTAAATTCCTTGAGCCCAGGGGCTCTTTCAGACTTTCTCCTTATCAGCAGACCTTAGCATGGTTCCTGGTACATAGTAAGCCATTTGGCCAACTGAGTGAAGTAATTTGCCCAAGATCAAAGTAGCTATTGAATGGTGAAATTGAGATCAGAATACAGGTGTTCTGACAACACCTGTCCAGTGGTTTTTTATACAATATCTCACTGCTTCTACATAAGGGAGAAAAACACCAAGGAAACCAAGGTTTCACGGTGGAGGTGGTATTCAACCCAAGAAAGTCCTTCCCAGCAAGTTCAACGTGGAAGGTTCAGACGCTTCCCTGCAGTTCCATTGGAGGCCACAAGATATGGTTTAAAAAAAAAAAAGAGTATGAAATTTGGAATCGGAAGACCTTGGTTCAGATTCCATCTCTGCTATTTACTAGCTATGTGACCTTTGTTAAATCAGTTCACCTCAGGGCTTCAGTTTCCTCCTATGGAGAATGAGAGGGTTGTATTAACTGATTGTGCTTTGTTCATTGATCATCCTCCATTGTCCCTTTGAGATCTGAATTTTTGTTCATTTCTATGATGTCTTTCTGAATATTATACTTGAAACTATGTCAGAAAACAAGGAAACTAAGGGCCAGAGAAGGCAAGTTACTTACCTAGAGTCAAAAAGCCAGTCAGTGGCAGGGCCAAGAGAAAGGTGGATATCTTTACTTCATGACAATAGTTAGTCCAAAAGCATTTGTTGAGCACCTACTAAGTTCTAGGTACTGGGGATATAATAGAAAAATGAAACAGTCCCTGCACTTAAGGAATCTGTACTCTATTGGGAGAGTTAACAAATGCACATATAAAGACATAAAAAATAAAACCAAGATATCTAGATATCTTCTGGCAGATAACTAATAAAAAGGGATGGGCAGAGGGAGCAGGGAGAAATCAGGAAAAGTTTTCTATAGAAGGCAGGGTTTACCTGAGCTGAGTTTTAAGGAAACTTGGGTATTCTAAGGACAGCACTGGAGGCATGGAATGACAAGCTACCTCTCCCTGGAAGAAGACAGTATTTGATTACAGGGATGTCTCCCCCAGATCCCACTTTTGGGCTGCAATATATCAACACTTGTGAGGGGGAAGCCACTTGTTGAGAGAATGAGAGGGGGCCAACCCACAGTTTATCCCCAGCTTTACACACTGAGTGCTCAGCTTAAGGATCCTTCTTAGAAGGGTTAATGGGAGAAGGGGCTCTTAATCTAAAAAATGTCTACAGAAAAGCGCTTGATCACTCCAGCAAAAACCTTAAGAAGAGGTTTTAAAGCCTAAAATAGCTCTGAAGAGGGAGTGGGGGAAGAATGAGTGCCCATGATCAAAGTGAAAAGCCCAGACGCATGAAGGAGACCTCTGCCGGGAAGGAGCCTTCCTTAGTATCAAACTCCGATTGCCAGGATTAAACCGGGGGAAAAGGCACCGACATCAAAATCACGGTATCAGAAAAGTTAGAAGAGATGTTCCGTGCGTGGGGGACAGACTGATCTATACAGATGATGAGAACAGAGGCTCAGAATACAAATAATTGCCTTCCTGCTGCATGGAAGGATCTGACCTAAAACCCAGAAGGAAGCACAAAATGCCTTGAGGTTTAAAATGGTTTAAACCAGGGAAACTAGTGTCAAGGAGATGATGGTAATCAATCCTTCCTGCCCTTCTCCAGTAATCAAACTCACTACTAATCTAAAATACATAGAGAAAAAGCAAGAAAGCATGGGTAAATGGGTGGATTTCAGTAAAGAGGAAAACTTTGATATAGAGTCAGTCAACTAGTATTTATTAAGCACCTACTGTATACCAAGCACTGTGCCAAGCACCAGGGATCCAAAGAAAGGCAATCGACAGTTCTTGCTCTCAAGAATCTCATAGTCTCATAGGGGAGACTACATGCAAACAACTATGTGCCAATAGACTATGTTGTAGGATAAACTGGAGTCAGAGGCAACCCAGGTTTGGATTCTGATTCTGAGATTTACCATAAATGCTTTAAACCATTCTGAACCTTAATCTCATCATTTGTAAAATAGCAGTGGGAGGGTATAGCCTCTCTCACAGAGTTATCATGAGAATCGAGAGATATCACTCCCCAAAGATGGTAAGAGCCTAGGTGGCAAAAATAGATTTTCCTCTCTAAGGACTAGATCTTTTGGTAGGGTTAACCCATTAAGTTCCAAGGTAGAGCACCCCATTATCCTACCTGTGGGCATCAAATAGAATTAGAATTAAGAACATTGAAGAACTAGCTAGAATCAACTGAGTTACTTGTAGGCTGAGGTAGGATGTCTGTGTTGTGTCCCACTCATTCCTTCAGGGCCATGATCTCTGTTGATTTGATTGGGACTGGACCTGTGAATTCACTGGTTTAGGAAACTGTTTCAATCAATGAAGATTGACCTCTTCTCTGAAACTCATGATCTTATTGTGCTCCCAGATCAGAGAGACTAACTGAATTGTCACAGGACACACAGCCAGGATGTGGCAGAACCTGAATCCAAGTCCTCTTGGCTTTGAGGCCAGCTCTCTAATGATGACACACTCTCATCAATAAATATCTATTGGGTGTCTACAACATGTCCATAACTGTTGAGGATGTAAGAAAAGTAAGCAAGCATTGTCTTTGTGTTTGGCATACCTTATACCGATACCTAGTCACCCCAATATGGCGAAATGGAAACACAATCTTAGGCAGCCTTGACTAAGGAAATTCCACTGTCCTCCGCTCTGGTCAGTCAACATCTGGAATAATGTGTTTGTTTCTGAGTACTGGTTTGGGAAGAATGTTGATAACCTGAAAAACAAACAGGACAGTGAAAAGCCTTGAGCCTATGCCATGTGAAAACTGCTTAAAGGAACCAGGGATTTTTAGCACAAAGAAGAGAACAGTCAAAGAGAGCATAATGCTTGTCTTTGAATGAGGGATTAGACTTGTCCTTTTCAGCTCCAGAGATCAAAAAAGGACAAAGTTGAAAAAAGATAAACTTAAGTTTGATGTTTGGAAAACTTTCTAAAAATCAAACCCAGAATGGGCTACACTAGGATGCATTTCACTTACATTATCTTATTTGAGCTTTGAAAAAACTCTAAGAGGTAGGTGCAATTGTTAACTCCATTTTACAAATAAGGAAACTAAGACTCAGAGATATGTCTGGGGTCACACAACTAGTAAATAGTCTAAGGAGCATTCTTGACTTCAACTCCAGAATTCTATCCACTATACCACACTCTCACTAGAAAGTGTTAGTTTTTCATTTGGAGACTGCAGAAACAAACCACCCAAAAATTTGTTTTGATAAATGTCAATTTTTCATCTTTGTCTACTAATATTTCAATAAGCGTGATGCATCTTGTTTGTCTATAGACTTGAATTATTTTGTTTTTGAAAAATGGTTTGGTATTAAAATTTGGGGAGGTGGTACAAAATATTTCAGTCAAAATGAGTATTAAGACTTGAACCTCTTGATAAAAGCTCCTCTGTGTACAGAAATATATATATAAGGCTACACCTGCAATCTATAAGAATTTGGAGACCCAGGTCTCCACCCCTAAGGAAGAATGCCCAACTAGAATCAAAGACAGAAGTCTAGATAGTTGTTTGTTTGTTTGTTTTTACTGGACTTGAGATTTCATGAGTCTGGGCAACCAATGGAAGAACTTCTAGGAACTCAAATCAGCCCATTTTCTGTTTGTGGGACCTACCCAGGATCCCACAAACAGAATTTATTATAAACTAGATTTGAACCCAGAAGTTCCTAACTCCAAGACCAGCTATATACTCTGTTTCTCTGCCATACTATTTGTCACATACATACAATTAGTCTGCCATATTCATTATTAAGGAATTAGGAAATAGAGGATGGACCTGTGACTTCATTAGCATGGTAACTCCCAAGTGAGGGAACTCTTTACCAACACAGGTCAGCACCTTCCCTGCAATGTACAGTCTCAAAGAGTTGTCAGGAGCATTAAGTGGTTCCATGACTTTCCTAGGGTCACACAGCCAGGATATGACAAAGGCAGGTCTTCCTAGATCAGAGGCCAGTTTTCTATTCACCACCTGCCTCCTATTTAAGCTCCTGGGTAATTAAGTAATTAATAGTGTAGTCTGTGTTAATAATATTCTATTATAGACTCAAGGTATGAAATGCCATTAGCAAACAGGCAAGAACAGAATAAGCAGGATCCTTGTCTGAACATGACAAATTGAGGGTCAGTTAGGTAAGGAAAAGCAATGAGGTGAGCTTGTAGTATGAACCTTCTTCCTTCCGTTAAGGGTCTAGGTGTGGTTTCAGTTAAAGTGACAAGATGCAAGTATTTTGATTACATTTTTCATGCTAAAAAATTCCTAAAATTCTCAATATTCCAACCCTGAAACTCCAATGGATCCGTGATTCTATCCATGCAGGTATTCTTTTCACACAATATTATGTCTAATATTGTGGCCACTTGATTATTATGATGCCAATATTGAATCCCTATCACATATGTCCATGGAACAATGAAAGTTTAATATCACAAGTACAGTTTCTAAATTAGTAGGTTCTGCTGGACTATTTTTGAAGTTTATTACAAGGGGGTTTCTGGATTGGATCCAGGAAGAAAGGCATATATGGAAAGGATTGGAGAGGTAGTGTGGCACAATGGAAAGAGCATTGGCTCAAGAAGAGGAGGAGCAAGACTCTGGCAGTCAATATCTTCACATAACCTTCCAGTTTCCTCATCTTAAGAAAGTGCAACTAGATTTCCTCTGAGGTTCATTCCAGCTCTAAATCTAAGAAAAAAATAAAGATAGTTGTGTCCTAGAGTTAGCCTGCATTGGCTTGAGAACCAATACAATTTCTAAATTTTCAGTGAGAGCATTACAACTTGGATATTAGCAAATACTACAGATAAGTACTTGACTTACAATTGTATTGATTGTCTAAACTTCAAAAAAAGTGATAGAGAAAATGTTAATAATTCAGATTAGACTTAGATGTGTGCTACACATCATTGTTGTGGTGGTTGTTTGTTGGCAAGTTAGTTGTTAAATATCTACCTGCATGCCCCTGCATAAAGATATAATGAAAAAATGAGCTTGTTAAGTCAAAATGGAAAAAGCACTGGCTTTGGAATGAGAAAAAATGGTTCCAAGTCCAAGCTCTAATTAATTAATTACAACCTTAGAAAATTAATTTACCTTCTCTGGAGCTCAGCTTCCTCCTCTATCTCAGGTTCTAACAGTTGTTATACAACACTAGCTAGTGGCTGGCCACAGGCAAGTATAAAGGGAAGTGACATTGCTATAAATAATGGAACCATGACAAGAGAGAGACTTTATTAGGGGCCCCCAAGAGACCACATTAGAGAATAACAATTTTATCCATGTGTAACTACTGGCAGAGATGGGCCTCTCAAGGAAATTCCCAAATGGATATTCAAAGGGCAACAAAAAAACCATAACATCCAGATCAATGATGAAGCAGAGCAGAAATAAGAAACATTCCTTGGCTCTCCCCTGGGGATGCAGGATGGAATAAAGAGGGTGACCAGGTAAATTTAAATGAATACATCAAAATGGTCTTTACAAGAGACAAGTTTAATGGAAAACTTTCTATCCCAAGGGCGCTTTTTATAAGAAATTATGGTGTGTCACCAACAGAGGCTGACATCTCTGAGGAAGATTGAATAGAACCACGTGAGAAACATAGCAGGAAAGAAAAGCAATCATCTGAGAGCTTTGGAGAAAATAACATTCTCCAAGAGGCAGGACACCTGAGAGAGCTGCAATCTTTCCCCAAGTCCAATTAGAATTAGAGAAAATGGTTACGAGTCTAATCTCTAACATTAACTGGTCTTGTAATCTTGGACAATTAACTTTCCCTCTCCTGGCCTCAGTTTCCTCCTCTGTCAAATTGAAGAAGTTATACTAGATGATGTCCTGGATCCCTCAAGCTTCAGTGAAAGCTTCATATGACAAATACAGTTTCTAAATTAGTAAGTTTCACTTGACTCTTTTTGAAATTTGCTACAAGGGGGTTTTTAGGTTGAGTGGAGGAGGAAAGGTATATATGGAAATGATTGGGGATCTCATCAATGTGGGTCCTCCCTCCAACAGTCTGTCTGTATCTTCTCGTCTTGAACAACTCTTGCCCACCATGAATCCTCCTCAGTGGACCTATCTAACATGCTGGGGGCCTTCCTCTAGGTGGATTGTCATTCCTTGTATACCCATAGAACTGTTCTTCAGTTACTCCTCAATTTCACTGTGACCAGCCCATTTTTGTGCTTGTACAATTCTGATGACATCCATGACCCTACTTCTATGCATTTTTTTAATTTAAGATGTAGAGCAGCCTCTTCACACTCATTTCTGCCCATTGGGTGGACAGGCAACCCTCCACTTTTATTCTTGAGGGACTAGTTCATGGCCATACAGTATCTCTAGTCATATATTGTTTAAAAGGTGATTCTTTGCTCCTTGGAGAAGTCTAGCACCATTAAAAGTTCAATATATATAAGCTAAATATATATATAACCTCAAGGAAAAGAGATTTGCAGGTATCTTGTCATTTGACAAGAAACCATATCCTGGTGAAATTAGCCCATTTACACCTCATACCACCACCACCCCTCTCTAGAACACTTGCCCTAGGACTCCTGCTGTTAGGACTGATGGCCTTCTCAATTTCCCACAATATCTGGCCCCAATCAACCTTCACTTCAAGCTCTAGTTTTCTTTTGCCTTACTTACTATTGCCTTACTTCCCCTCTCTCCTCCTCTCCCCACAGTCTTCCCCTTTGATTCTGGATCCACATTCAAATTAACTCTCTCCAGAGAAAAAGTAAAAGGACTTACATATACAAAAATATTTATGGTAGCTCTTTTAGTGGTGGCGAAATATTGGAAATCCAGGGGATGTTCATCAGTTGCAAAATGGTCAGACAAGTTATGTATATGCTTGTGATGGAATACGTCTGCACCATGAGGAATTACAAAGGAGATGATTTCAGGAAAATCTGGGAAGAATTACATGAACTGATGCAAAGTGAAGTGAGCAAAACCAGAAGAACATGTACACAAGTGACAGCAATACTGGATGGTGATCAACTGTGACTGACTTAGCTATTGGGTCAATATAACGATCCAAGACAATTCTGAAGGACTCCTGATGATAAATGCTATCCACTTCCAGAGAGAGAACTGATGAATTCCGTGTACAGACTGAAATATAACTTTTTCACTTTCTTTTCCTTGGGAACATTGCCAATATGGAAATAGGTTTCGCATGATTTCACATATATAATTGATATCATATTGCTTGCCTTCTCAATGGGTGGGAGAGAAGAAGGAGGGAAAAAACTTGAAACTCAAAAATATTTTTAAATGAATGTTAAAAATAAACAAAAAAGAAAAATTTTTTAAAATTAGAATAAGAGGGTTGAACTAAATGATCATTAACTTTTCTTCTGGGTCTAAATCTATAATCCTGTGAAGGCAAGAACTACATTTTAGCTAGACTGTGTGTCTCCTCTAACATCTACCAGTGCTCTACACACAATAAATGCTTAATAAATGTTCGTTGGGTAAACCTGAATTCTCTTTAGTTTGCTCTAATCAATCTGGACATATCAAGAGAAAAGAATAATCTTCTCCCTCCAACAAAGAGGGTTTTGTCAGAATTCTCCAGGTAACTACCCCAACTTTCTGCTTAGTTTTACTCAATTCAAATAGCTAATGTTCATGGATTGCCTACAATGTATCAATCACCATACTAGGTACAATGAGGTTGGGGGAAGGAAATCCCAGAAAAGTTGAAAGGGGAGTCAGCCATGGCTAATGAGAACACAGATGGATGATGGTGCAGCCTACAGCTCACCCCTCCTGAGCAATGGGTTCTATTATGTAAGCTCCATGTTAGGCAATGAAACAAATGACTGGCCACCAGGAAGAAGAGCTTGCATCAGGCTGGGGTACATACTGGAAGTGATCACTTTGGCAAAAGGGATCACGTCATCTGGGCTGGTGATAAGCAAAAGGTCACCCATCAAACCTAGAAAGCATTTGCTGAAAAGTGTCTAAATCCTTTTTCCTCTCCAATGCTTTAAGGAACAGGAGAACAGAATAGGAAAGAAAGACAAAAAAGTGTTGCGCTCAAAGAAGGGAGAAATACCTTCCCACCCACCACAAAATGCATAGGGAAGGTTTCAAGATCTTACTGTGGAAGTTCTCAATAAAGGTGCATTCATTTATTCATAAGAAGTAGTCATAGATTCCTAAGCTTCTCCTTGGAACTAAACCCAAATTTCTTGTAAAGATGATCAAATATTTTTGAATTGTCTGATGGGAGAGGGAGGGGAAACATGGAGTAATTGGAAAGATACTGAATGTGGAGTCCAAGTTTGAGGGTTCAAATCTCATCTCTGTTACCTGATCTGTCACTTTGGGAAATCGACCACTTCTCTGTGCCTCAGTTCTAGAATAAATTAGATGGCTCCCTCTATGCCCTCTAGCTTGAGATATATGACCAGTACCCTATGAGAGAATGCTTAAAGTTAGCTCTCCTGTATCTGGTGCATCCATTATTAGTTTAACTTGGATAATTCTAAAAGATTATATTAATATTTTAGTTCTAAATAATTACACTATAGTTAAATTTTGGAAGGCAGAGTTAAAGTAACTCTATTGATAGTTTTTTGGGAAAAAAGAAGTCACTACTCAAAAATCCATTGTATTTGGGAGAGAAAATATGTTCACATGTCTGTATAACGTAAGGGGTTTAGCTGCAATAAATAGAGGTTATCAGTGCAAATAGAGCAACAAAATTACTTAATTTTAATTTTTTTTTACCACTTTTGACACTTGGAGGTATGAAATATTGACATTTTTAAAAATTTTAGATGTAATTAGATGCCTATTAGGTGAAAAAAGAGGAAAGGATCTCCTCCCTATTGCCCTGCCTCCAGTCCCATATCACAGAAGTTCATAAACACAACATTTACTTGGACATTTTGCCCCTCATTTGATTCTTTTTATGTATTTACTTTTTATCATGAACTTGACAAACAACAAATGAAATAAGAAGTTTTATTTAAAACAGAAAAGGATTACACAAGAAACTGAATCTCTATGATATGACAGCGTATTGAAAGTTTGTGATTCCTTCTGTCCTCCATTCTGTTTTCTTCTTTCTCTCTCTTTCTGGTTGTTGGAATCCTATTCCTAGCCGCCTTCCTTATACTTCCCCACAATGAAATAAAAGAAGAAAGGGAGGGAGGGAAGGAAGGAAGGAAGGAAAGAAAGAAGGAAGAAGTCAGAAAGGAAGGAATGAAGAAGACAGACAGGAAGGAAGAGAGAGAGTCCTTGTAACCCACATAAACGACCAAGCAGAACATTCACACGTATTCAAAAATGCATGCTTCGTTCCACATCACAAGTCCACCACTTCTGTGACAAGAGGTAGGTAGCATCCGTCATCACTAGCCCTCAGGAAGGGTCTTTCATCTTTGCATGGATCAGGCTCCTTAAGTCTTCCAAAGATGTTTTGCTGTTGTAGAAATGGTTCTCTTGTTTTGCTCACTTCACTCTGCCTCAGATCATGAGTCTTCCCAGGTTCCTCTGAAATCTCCCCTTTCATTTCTTATGAGGCCATAATATTCTACTACATACCAAAATTTGTACAGCCACTCCCCCAGTGAAGAACAACTCCCTCCCCATCTCCATCCCTCTTTAGTTTTTGGCTCTTGGCCACTACAAAAAGAGCCTGAGCCCGTTTTCTCTTTCTTAGACATTTTTGGGCTAGTAGTGGTAACTGATAAGTTAAAAGATCAGTGATGTTCGGGGGCCTCTCTCCAAATGACTTTCCAGAATGCCTAGCCCAACACAGAGCTCCACCAGCAGCAGCAGCAAAAGCTATCATTTATGTAGTACCTACTGTATACCAGGAACTATACTAAGTACTTAAGTCTTTCGCAGTGACTCTGGCAGATAAGGGCTGTGATTATCCCCATTTTACAGTCGAAAAAATTGAGGCAAAGAGAGGGGAAGTTTCTTGCCCAAAGTTACACAGCTAGGAAGTATCTGAGGACATATCTGAACTAGACCCAACCTGACTCCAGGCCCAGTGCTCTAACCACTGCACCATCTAGCTGCCTAGCCAGGTGATCTCTCAAGTCCTTTCTAATTCTAATTTGTAGGATCATGGATTTAGAGCTGGTAGGGCAACCCTCTTCATTTTACAGGGTAGAAACTCAAGCCCCAAAAGAGTAAATGATTTATGCAAGGTCACATTGGAAAGTAGCAGAGCCCAGGTCCTTTAATCCTTTAATTTCCAACTCCAAATCCAGCATTCTTTCCAGTGCCTCGCTCTTCCTGTTCAATCCTGTAATCTCATCTCTCTGTCTTCCCACCAAAAACAACCAGTTTTGAAGGGTAAATATTTTTTAAGAGTAAAAAGTATTTGAGTAAAATTTAAGAGAAAAAATATTTTTGAAGAATAAAAATAAATTTAATCTATTTCATCTAAATGTAGCTATTATGACAATTTATGCTTCTCCACAGAATTGTTCCTTCTAATGGCAAAGATGATGACAGTTTAGAAGATAGATATAAGATAAGAAAATAAATGATCACATTTACTGAGCAGAACACTTTGTAATTCACAAAGCACTTTATATGGTGCTATTTGCACCTTGCAAAAAATCTGTGTGTAGGTAGTAGAGATATTATTATTCCATTTTACAGATGAAGACACTAAGACTCAGAGAATTAAATGACTTACCTAGGGGTACAATGCTAGTGTCAGAGGTGATATCTGAAGCCACATCTTCGCCAAGAATGCAACTCACAAGCCTGAAAATTGGTTAGTAGATACCCAGTTCATACCACTGGTCTTCTGCCCCAGAAACTTGACCTGTTACTTAGTGATTTCCTAAACCCCCAAAAAAGCAGGGTCGAGCAAAGGAAGTCTGCTCTTTTGGGAGCATGGAACTCTGCAAGGAAGCAGGATGTACACAAACTGAATACAAGGAAAGAAAGGGGCCGTCTCCCAATGGAGCAGAGCTTTCCTGGAAAAATGGTGCCAAAGAGCTCATTTTTGGCATCAATGCCCAGTGGAGTCACTACATGAAGAAACCTTCAAGAAGTTTTGGGAAAGGAATTAGGCATATCTTTGCACTCCCAGGGAGGGGGTAAGGCAGAGGGGGACATCTTGAGAGGTTCAGCTACTCTGATCATTTCTGAGGAACTCAGCCACCTCTGCTGCTCAAAAAGAGATATGTTTTAATCCTGTCCTCTGAACAAATGTAGGTTTCAGATCCAGATTCAAGACTATCCTAGATGGCATCTGTTTGCTGTCAGTGATCAGCAGAAGGAGACATTCTGATGGCTTGGTAAAAGCAATAGGAGAGGCGTTTCATTATAGTAAAAGACGTGTGTAAGAACAATTTACATCTTTGTGGCTGGCCTTACCAAGCCATTAGAGACTACTCCACCCAGGACATGATGTTCCAATCTACAGCTGAAGACCTGAGAAACAATATCTTAGTGTCCATCCCTCCTTGTCTTAGCAGTAAGAGATCCATAAAGAGGATAGGAAAATCTAGGGAAAGACCCAAACCAATGCACAGGAGAGAATGACTTGACTCTGGCATTCCTCTGAAGGACCAAGAGAGGAAAGAAAGACATCCCTGCTCCTTCCTTCTCTGCCAATTCTTAGGATTTGGGCAGTTAGTAGTAACAAAGAATAAGGGGCAAAGAAAGCAAATTCTAAGCTGCAGAGCCGAGTGTGAAAGGCAAAGAGAGCCAAGGAAAAAGCTGGGAATATGAAAAAAGGCCAAGACAAGAAATAAGACTAAATAAATGCAGAGAGAAGCCAGAATGTCTGGGAATCAAGGGGCCTCATCTGCTTTTTACAATGGGCCTCTTCAGTTTAAATTTTTTTAAGGAACAAAAGACATAGGAAAACTCTATAAATTTAAAATGTGAAAGCCATGCCTGCCGAGGCCAATTTACATCCCAAACTTTTCCCTTTCTTCCCTTCCTCCTCTTCTTGACGTTACGTTTTCCCATTAGAGCCTAAGGCTTTGTCAAAAGGGAGAAAAAGTAATCTAAGTCCCACTGGCACCTTCAGCCCAATATGTCCAAAAACTGAGCTCATTATATTTCCCAGTTACCTCCTTGTCCTTCTGACTTCATTATTTCTATCTTGGTACCACCATTTACTCAGTATATACTGTTTACACTTTCTCAGTAGTTTGAGTTTTTCCATCCTCCTGACCTCACAAACTGAATCGGTCATCAATTCCTGTTGAATCCAACACCACAAAATCACTCACATTTGCCCCACCCCTGAAATGATTTTCTCTATTTTTGGTTTTTATACATCAGTAAAATCGTTTGTCCTCTCAGTACCTCTTAAATTTCTATCCATTTACAGTTAATTCATATGCTATTCTTCCAGATGCCATCCCACCTCCCACCATAATACTTTTATAAAAATTGGCAGACTTGGAGTATTTGCAGATCATACAAAGTAAGCATGGATTGGGGTGGATATCTAACATACTGCATGAAAAGGTTGGAATCCAGGGTAACTAGGACACTAGATCTTTGATGAAATTTGATAGGGATAAGGTTATACTTCAACTCCAAAAAGCTTACCTTACAAACACAAGATTAAGAAAGTATAATTGGGGAGTAGGGGACAGAGCCAAGACGGCAGTGTAGAAAGACACACATATGCAGGGTCTCCCCACACAGCCCATAAAATACCTGTAGAGAGTGACTCTCAACAAATTTTGGAGCAGCAGAAGTGGAGAACAACAGAGTGGAGGAGATTTCCAGCCTGAAAGGTCCACGGGAAACGTCAGTTGCACCAGACACGGAGTGGAGCACGGAGCTCAGCCCAGCCTTGGCCATGTGGTGGGCTGTTCTGGGAGGAGGACACCTTGGGGGTGGAATTTGCAGTCACAGCAGCAGCAGCAGCAGTGTGTCTGCAGATCCCTCAACCCACAAGCACCAAAGGTCAGTGATGGGGTTTTGTCAGCAGGCTGGGAAGGGAGAAGGGCCTTCCCATAGCTCCACCCTCAGGCAGCGGCCCACAGACACTACATTGGGCAGGTGGCAGCAGTTCTTACAGAAGCCCCTACAGCAGCCCCCATCCATTGCTGGATAATAAAACCCCTGGGGGCATTAAGCAGCTGATTCTTACCTCAGCTCTGTGTAGAGGCCCTGAGGGAGCTGGTCTTTGTCTCATACTGAATGGTGGCCCTGCCCATCCAGCTTATCTGAAAATCAGCCCCCAGTGCTGACTTGGCAGAACTGGAGGCCAGGTGGCTGTGGAGAGGAAACTGCTAAGATTCTGGACACAAAAATCTCTTCCTCCTCCCAGACCAGCGTACATGCTTGATTGTGCCACTTTGGAGAAACTGAGATCTTACAGACTCCCAGAGTATAATCAACTCTTGACAAAGGATCCAAAAGTCAAGTAACTGGTTGGGAAAATGCCCAAAAAAGGGGAAAAAAAGACTATAGAAGGTTACTTTCTTGGTGAACAGATATCTTCTCCCATCCTTTCAGATGAGGAAGAACAATGCTTACCATCAGGGAAAGACATAAAAGTCAAGGCCTCTGTATCCCAAAACATCCAAAATAAATATTCAATGGTCTCAGACCATGGAAGAGCTCAAAAAGGATTTTGAAAATCAAGTTAGAGAGGTGGAGGAAAAACTGGGAAGAGAAATGAGAGAGATGCAAGAAAATCATGAAAAGCGGGTCAACATTTTGCTAAAGGAGATCCAAAAATATGCTGAAGAAAATAACACCTTTAAAAATAGACTAATTCAATTGGCAAAAGAGGTTCAAAAAGCCAATGAGGAGAAGAATGCTTGAAAAAGCAGAATTAGCCAAATGGAAAAGGAGGTTCAAAAGCTCACTAAAGAAAATAGTTCTTTAAAAATTAGAATGGAATGGATGGGATGGAGGCTAATGACTTTATGAGAAACCAAGAAAGCACAAAACAAAAACCAAAGAATGAAAAAATGGAAGATAATGTGAAATATCTCATTGGAGAAAGCATAATTAGACAAGGGTTTGAAAAGATCTGAGAATTACCATGGGATCCAAATTCACTATGAATCAGTAGTGTGATATGGCCCTGAAAAGCTATCATGATCTTGGACCTGAGGGACAGAACTTCCAGGTTTTAGGAGCTGATTGTCATTGCCTCATCTAGAAGAAAGATGCTCCATGGTCTGGGGTATGACTTTACAAGAAGGACCTTGAAAAGCTGAGAAGCATCCAGAAGGCAATCAGGATAGTGAGACCCTGAGTCCATGGGGAATAGTTGAAGGAACTGGGAATATTTATCCTGGAGAAAAGAAGATTCAGGGGACACATGATCACTGTATTCAAGTTTTCATAAGGCTGGCATGCAGAAGAAGGATAAGATTTGTCTTGTTTTGCCCCAGAACAATGGAAGGAAGTTGCCAAGAAGGAAATTTGAAGATGGGATTATCAGGAAAAATTCCAGACAAAGTGGAATGAGCTGGCTCAAGTGGTGGATCTGCTGTCATTGAAAGTGTCCAAATAGATACTAGATTATCACTTGTTGAGTGTTATTTTAGCAAGCATCCTTAGGCAATTGTGGGTTGGACTAAATGTCCATGGAGGCCCCTTCCAACTCTAAAATTCTTTGTTTCTTTGATTCTGTGAGACCTCACATAACACTTTGTTTTGCTTCTCTCTAATCCATGTACAATATAATATTGCATAGTATAGTTACTTATATTTATGTTGTGTACCGCTGGACTATAAGCTCCATGTGGGCAGGGACTCTGTCTTATCTAAACCTTGTATTCTACAGACCATGTGTGTTTAGTAAATGTTTTTTGAATCAATGAGCTACAGTCAAGATATGTACTATGTCATTTGGCATTTGCTTGGTTTGGTTTACCTTACCAATTTTTCAATTTCCCCATCTATAGAATGCGTCCAAGCACATTATAGATTCAACTTTATAAAACCTTTTAAACTAATGAATGAAAGGTGCTATAAATAACTTACTGCTTAGAAAGTTTTTTTTTAAAAATCTTTGTGCTAAAATTATTTTTAAAAACTAGAAGAAAAATGAATAATTTGTCTAGACTATGGGGAAGAGGTATATTTTCATCAGTTGGGCAAACAGAAGACATTACTGGTGACAAAAATTGATGGATTTGATTATACAAAGACGGAATTATTTTGCCCAACAAAAGCAATACCTACAAAATTAAAAGAAACAGATTGGGAGAAAGAAAACAGTTGCATTAAATGTATCAAATAATTATTCTGACATCTGTAATCTATAAGAATATGATTCATAAACTTGAGAGTATTGCATAATCCCCAGTGGAGAAATAATCAAAAGACAAAAATAGATAATTTTTGAAGGATGAAATATAGAGTTAATACCCAAACAAAAAGTTGCTCAAATTGACTAATTATAAGATTAAAATTCAAGAACGTTCTAAGAAAAATGTCCAAAAGAGCAAAATAAATAAACAAATAAAAGTAATAGGTGGCAAGGCTGTAAGGAAGCAGCTTTCTAATGCATTGATTGTGGGAATTAGTGAAAACGTTAGTGAAGAACATGATAGTAAGATGCCACAAGACTCACAAGACTGATAATACTTTTGACCCAATAATTCCATTCAATCTTTAAAATGTCATGAAGATGGGAAAAGGATCTAAAGGGATAACTAGATGGTTTGAGGAACATAGCACTCAACCTGGAGTCGGGGACATCTGAGTCCAAATCTGGCCTCGAAACCTGGGCAAGTCAGCTAACCTTTGTCTGTCTCAACATCTTCATCTATAAAGTGGAGGTAACAATAGCAACTGCTTTTCAGTAAAATGAGATAATATTTACAAAGCGCTTTGCAAACATTAAAATTCTAGGGAAATACTTGTTATTTACAAAACTATTCATAGCTGCTTTATTTGTGATAACAAAAGAATGGAAAACAACCTTTTTGTTCTAGAGAGTGCCTGAATAAATTATGACAGAAACATTGACTACAGCTTAGGTGTATTTCTTTTAAAAGAAGAAAGAAACAAAGCCAAGACGGAATTTATAATGAACTTGGAAAGGAACACAGAAAAATGTTCTGTTTGTTGTTTATTGTTTGTTAATTCATTTGGTTCTGCTTCATTAAATGTTGAAGATTTAACATAGGATTTTGCTTTTTATACTGTATTTATGGTTTGCTTGTTTGTATTTATTGACAGTTATTTAATTTAAAATAATTTTTCAGAAACTTTGTTCTCATCTTAACATAACCAACCAGGTTTTACAATTTATTCAAAGGAAATAATTGCTATTAGAGCATTTTGTAAATCACGTCAATATAAGGGTATATGTAATTTCTGATTTCACTCAAAAGAAGTAATATCGAAGTCATACAATAGCCCCGCAAATGTCCATTTGCCATAAAAAGCTAGTCCCTTTGCATATTTGCCCATGTTGTGGATAATGTCCAAGGAAGGCGAACTCCCAACATACCAGATTTTGTGTTACAACCAGCCCTAGCACAATGATTCCTTCATCCTTTTCTCAACATGCTAACATGATAATACAATGAAATCTTTGCTTGATTCTTTGAATTATTCTCACTTTTTATCTCTTCTTTTCTCTTTTTTTCTTTTGCTTCTTCTAATCCTCAGCACTGTGGGACCACTAAAAGACATTGCTTGAAATAATTCTGGATTCCATGACTCCCTTCCAAACCACATTCCCTAAATACTCTTGTGGAATGGGTCAATTTTGGAAATTCCAAATATTGCACCAAGAAAGTACACGCTGGATACCTATGTGCACTTTTAATGGTCCTGAGTCTCATTTTACTAATGTGTGGCTTTCTCTATGTTGAGAAATGTTGGAACCAAGCCAATAAGTAGGAACTATTAATCAGCCTCACAAAGTAAGCTCCTTATAAAGGAATTAAAGTACAAATGGTTCCCAAAGAAATCAGATTGGCTTATTTTTAACATATAAAATCTTGTACATACAAAATGGCCTTATCCCTTTCATAGGTGTCACTTGGGAGGATATGCTTTTTCCAAGGATGCCATCAAATGTTCAAAATGTTTAAGGAGGGTTTTGTTTTTTTTCTTTTTGAGGACTTGTCTTCATGGGTATTTTATGAGTTCCACAAAATGATCAGTTTATTGTCAAATTCCAACTCAAAATGATCTTATTCAGTCCAATTTCATCTCAAGGCAATTGTGCTTGTTCTCTGGATTTGGCTCAAAATGGCTTTGGGATGTTTCCAAAAAATCAAATCCATGCTCAAAGAATGAAGACTTGAGACCACAGAGGACATCTCAAAAGAATGCATATATCAGACTCTAAAGGCAATTCCAAAGGATGGTGCCTCTGACAATGGTCTTGATACATGCTCAGGGTTGGTTTGTAGACAACCACACACAGATTCTTAGAGTTGGAGGGGGCCCCAGGGGACACCCCATCTAATCTGGAACAGAAGTACCTTCTACAACATATCAGACAAAATGCCATCTAATGTCAGCTTGAATACCTCTTGTGAAGTGTCTTCCCTGCCTTCCAAAGCAACCCACTTCACTTTGAGATCACTCTAATGGTTAATAAGAATATTAACAACAGAAGTAATAGCTAACATTTATGTAATGCTTACTATATACCAGGCACCATGCTAAACACCTAACAATTATTACGTCATGTGATCCTCACAGCAACCCTGTGAAGTAGGGTCTACTAGTTTATTATCACTCCCATTTTAGAGGAGGAAAATAAGGCTAACAGGTTAAGTGACTTGCTCAGGGTCACATAGCTAGGAAGTGTCAAGGGCGGGATTGAATGCAGGTCTTCCTGGTGCTCTATTCACTGCACCACCCAGCCATCCCTGCCCCAAGTTAGGTGGCTTTCCTTACCTCAAGTCAACATTAGTTTCTCTGTACCTTCCACCCATCTCCTCTTGGTCTGCACCCATGCAGAATAAATCTACTGTCCCTTTCGTAGGATAGCTCTTCAAATACCTGAGGACACCTATCATATGCCTCTCTGGTATTCTCTTTTCCAAGCTAAACACACTCAATTCCTTCATCCAATCTGTACATACCAGGTCCTTCAGCATCTTGGCTGTCCTTCTCTTCATACGCCCCAGCTTATCGCTATCCCTCCTAAAATGTGGCACCCTACAGTGAACACAAAACTCCAGTTTTTATTTGATGAGAGCAGAACACAGTAGAACTGTCACTGCACAATGGACAGAGTTCTGAGCTGGAGGCAGGAAGACCTAATTTCAAATCCACCTTCAGACGCTTACTAGGTGTGTGACCTTTGGCAAGTCAGTTTTCCCAAATGTAAAATGGAGATCATGATAGTACCTCCTTCCTAGGGCTATTGTGCGGATCAAATGAGATATTATTTGTAAAGTGACTAACACATAGCAAGCACTTAATAAATGTTTCCTTCCTTCCTAATTCCTAGAAGTTTAACTTCTCTTAATTTACTTAAATTTAATTAGCTTTCTTGCTTACTAAAACCCCCAATCTTTTTCAGAAATTCTATTACCCAGCCAGGTCTCCCTCATCTGTACAGATGACATTTTCTTGATCTGAAGTTAGGGCAAAACATTACAATTATACTTATTAAATGTCATCTTTTTTCAACTCAGTCCAATCTTCTAATGTTTCTGGAGCTTTTAAAAATCCAATGTATCAGTTTTTCCTCCCAGTTTTGCAAAACATTTATATTTGATAATCATGTTGTCCTCTGGTTCCATCTGAGTCATGGATAAAAATGTTAAATTACATAAGGCTCAGCAACAGTGATGCCTGGGACATTCTCCTCAAGACTTCCTTTTGAGTTGACATAGAGCAGTGACTGCTTATTAGGTCCAATTATTCAATCAATTTTTAATCCACCTAAAAGTATTCTCATTTAGCCCACATTCAGTCTTTTCCATAAGAAAACAATGAGCAACTTCATCAAGTGTGTCACTACCATCTCTGTATACTATAACATTTTACCTGATATACATGGAGGCACATAAAAGAACATTGTCAGTTTGTCATGACTTATTCTTGATATAATTTTGTCATGAATGCTAAGTCTTCTAAATGTTCATTATTCATTTCTTGGGTAACACATTCTAGAATTTTGCTAAAAATGGAAACCATTGCTACTGGCTAACTGTGATGTTGATGAAGATGAGAAAGTTTTGGGGGCAATTGAAGCACCTTTGGAATAAGTTCATAGCTTTACAAGGAGATTGTTTTGAAGGTGACTAACTTTATTTAGATAGAGGGAGAGGGAGAAAGAGAGTCAATAAACATAAAGTAAGCATCTACTATGTACCAGGCACTGTGCTTAGCACTGGGGATAATGGATAGGTAGATAGATAGATAGATAGATAGACAGATATTCTATTGATTTTTTAAAGTCAGTCAGTATTGTTTTCTGACATCTCATACAATTTTCACAATACAACACTAGTGCTTCTATTCCCCAGGGAGAAAAATGCCATCTGGCTCTAGGAACAGAGCTTGTTCCCCTGATATCTGCACTTAGCAATCTCTAAAATTTCACCTGATCCCATTCTTTTTAACAACAAAAGTGGAACAAGATTGATTTTTCTGCCCTTGCCTCTTTCTTTTACTTACTCCTCCAAAGGCCCGAACCAAGCACAGGCATGGAGTTTTCCAGGATCCATGGAGATAGGATGACTGGAAGAAATGACCATGTTGGTTCATTGAATTGCAATTGAATGAATTCAGAGTTGCCAATGGAGAACCACCATCCCTCACCACCCCTCCCCCACTAATAAGCATCCAATGAGGTCATGTAATAGACAGGGTAAAGTTTATTTTTCCTTCAGAAGAGAGGGTAACTGGACTTGATAGTGATTGGATTTCAGCAATGGACATGTTAGGGACTAATGATCATGATCTAAAAAGGGGGTGAGTGGAGAAACCAACCATGTAGCTGGTGGCTCTGGCCTACAGCCTCAGCGGCCCATAGGTCACAGCTACAGAAGAGTAGACCTACTCTAACAGACAAAATGAAGGCACCAGAAAATATTCCTACTTGTCCAGGAACAGCCATCCAAATATATGTGCCAAAAGGCACAAAAATACTGTTTTTCTTTGTTTATACCATTTTGAACAACAAAATGTTGTCTCGGAGACCCATTACCGTAACGACAGTCACCCTCTGTGCACATAACTTGCTGCTTTCTCAAAATGTAATTATTCCCACTCTCCAAGCTTTTAGCAAAATTAACTTGTAGCAATTTAAAAGGTCAATGCAAAGATCAAGCTGAGTGTTTTAATTTCCCCAAAATGCAAATGGGACCCAAATTTCAGAAATAATATGCACTGCGGGCATATTTCCATGAAAAGTTTTTAGTGACATATGAATTGCTCCTTGGACAAGTTAGCCATGCATTAGAGTGGCAGATGTAACATCTGATGAGGTATTGGCCATGGTATGGTGAATACTGATTCTTTATTGAAAAAAGACAAACAGAGCAAGAAATATCACTGGCTCCATAACATTCACCATGGTTAATGTTAAGGGTAAACTTGCATTTGTGCATTTTGCACAAAAAATAAACGCTTGAGCATGTTTTTACTGGTTATACATATTTTCCCAGAGGGAAATTAAAAGGTTATTATGTCCTCTGAATTTGGGGATTAAGCCAAAAACTAGAACCACCACCTTTATGCATAGTCACTTGGGATCTTTTTAGGGGCTCTGAACTTAGGACTTCATTTGGCAGGGGAGTTCCCAGTATAAAAACTCCCTCCAGTAAGGTGGGCCAGCAACTCCTTAGCAAATTATATTAGAAAGTTACCTGGGGGAAGGGAAAGGCAAAATGACTGGACTATGGTCACTGAACTAGCTTTTTTCAGAGATAGGAATCAAACTCAGGTCTTCTTGACTCTCCTATGGCATTCCAACTCATAGGTACAATAATGATATTAATATAGAGCTTTTGAAAAATGTACTCTCCCTGAAAGGTAACTGACATTGGGGAAGCCATTGAGTCTCAACTTTGTCATCTACAAAATGAAGAATTTGTAGTGGTCCCTAATAGTTTTAAATCTAAGATCTTATTATCCGAATTTTACAGATGGCAAAAATAAAGCTCAGGGAAATGAACTGAATATCTCAGGGTTAATAGTTGGTCATTGTCAGAAGTACAACTTGAGTTTAGATCTTCTGACACCAAAAACCTGGTGCCCTTTCTACTATATCAGTTTCTTTTCTAGTAAATTATGCTAAAAAGTCATTTTCATTGTCTATTTTTAAAAATGTATTCTTTCCATGTTGTCTTTGCTCAACAAGAAATAATGGAGAAAAAGACTGCTAAAATGAGTTGTATAATTCTTAATGGCATTTTAGTAGTTTGAATTAGGAGCAAAAGCCTTCATAGCATGTTGGTTTATGTAAACTGTTTCACTATTTTAGAGGTTGAAAACTGCATGCACTAGTTTTGGAAGAGATGAAAGAGAATAGATATGTCAAATAGTGTTTTCAATCTTTGTTCTCACATTAAAAGAGCTATGTTTCACATAAATAATGAAAAATTTTCCCCCAGCTCCGCAAAGGTACCAGCCAAGCCCAATATTTCTTAGTAATACAAATCCTGTCTCCAGCAATGTATTATGAGATGACTGATAGCCTAAAGTACACTGTGTGTATGATTTACGGCATGCCCAAGTCGATATTGAAACCATTTAATTTATGCTACACACAGTTGGGGAGAGCTTGAAAACAAGTAAAAAGGTAAATTACCCAAGAGGCTTGTAGGGTCCTCCCTCTTCACTTACTGCCACAATCCATCTTTCAAGCAAGTATGCAGAGAATTAGGGTAATAATGAGGACAGGTTCTTGGAGATGGACAGTTCTAGGGAACTGTTGATTCAGGACTCCTTATCATGCCTGAGACCCTGCATACTGATGATGTAAAGTTATTATAGACATGTACCCTACAGATGAAATGGATATGAACGGCGCACCACATAGTAGATAGAGAGCCATTCAGAGAGTCAGAAAGTCTTGGGTTTGGATCCCTCCTGTGACAAATACTGGTCATGGAACCCAAGTTGATTAACTTTTCATGTTCTCGCTCACTCTCAAAGAGTGTAAGTTGAAAAGTAGTTGCTGATGGCATTGGGAAAAGGGATTTACTCACTAAAAGTTCCCTATGCCAATGAAAGGTGTTCACTCCACTCATCTGCAGAATATGGATATGTCCTATATGAAAAGAAATGCAGGTTTTCTGGAGTGGCCTTCTATTCCAAGGAAGGACTTTGGTTCTCTGATTGCACCCACTATAGCTCCCTGCCCTTTGCCACCACCCTCAAGCTGTATCCTAATCAAAACTTTTCATGCTGAATATTTCTTGAACAGGTGGCATTCATGACAAATATGCCCCTTTATAGGATTTTTCTCACTTATAAAAAATGGTAATGTTAGTAAGGAGATGAGTGTAGTGCTTAAAGCCATAATAATTCAGAATTCAAAGAGAACTGTGAAAATAAATCAGCTTACTTTTGAATATTTTTTGGTATTAGGAGAGCCTATGAGTTGAGTACATAAATTCCTCTGGAGAATCCCAGAAGGATGTGCACCAGCAATTCTTTTATCTGACAAAATGGTCAACTTGGATTGATGTCATCAACTTCTATGGAGGGGAGGGAGTAAGAGAAAGGAGAAATGAAATCCCTACTCTCAAGGAGCTTACATCCTACAGAGTAGGGAGAGACTACTGTGTTGAGTAAATTGAATAGGCCATTGCTTTTTCCTCTCAAAATTAATGTCTTCCTGGCTATCACATTCTCTTTTACTAGTTGTGTGATCTTGGACCACTCACTTTGAACTTGAATGATTTGTCTTTAAAAATGAGATATTATTTCCTTTCCTTACTTACTCCATAGGGTTTTTTTCTCCTAGATCTGCTATTACATTAGTGTAGAGTAATGATGTCAAACTCAAATAGAAACATATTCCTGTGGGCCACATATTGACTTAGAAAACAACAAATTAATATTTTCTATGTTTTATTGTATTTTTATTTATTTTCACTAAATGTTTCCCAATTTAATCTGGCTTAGCCTGCACTTAGAAGTGTTGTCAACACATATGACAATGTTCGACTCCTCTGGGGAGGTGAGGAAACACCCATCTAGTTCGAGTCAGGGACAGGACTTGAACTCAAATGATCCTGACTGTAAGGTCAGCTCTCTATCCACTAACCACTCTGTATCTCATAGCATTAAGTACAGGAGAAAAATGGGCCTGAACATACGAGTCTTTGGTGGCATAAGCTCATGCAGAAAGGGCTTCTGGATTTTGGTCATAGTGAAAGAATTTAGTTCTCTACGCAACAAGTACATAGAAAGTGAAAGGGTCCTCTCCTCTCAAGGGCATCAGATGTTTTACTCTTTCCTGAGACAATAAGGTGAGAGGTAGATTTGAGCTGGTTGTTTTGATTTTCAGGAACCACTTTCAAAAGCTGGGACCATAGACCAAGAGACGTCATCTTTTGAAATGTCTAAATGGCAAGTCATGGATATTTTTGCATTTGCTCAGTTCTAGGCATGTGGGGAGTAAATAGAATATGGGAGAATGGAGGAACTAAGGTTAAATCTTGCTTCAGAAACTTATTAGCTATGTGACTTGGAGCAAGTCCCTTAAGCTCTTTCAACCTCAATTTCCTCATCTGTAAAATGAGGATAATGATAGGTCCTACCCCCAGGGCTGTTATGAGATAATATATGGAAGTGCTTTATAAACCTTAAAGAGCTATATAAGTGCAAGCTATTGTTTTTATGTGGGAGACATTCTTTTGGGAGATTTGGAAGATGAATGTGTCTCTTCATAGAATTTTCCTATACCAAGTCTGATGAGCATTCTCCTCAAAACTCACAGAATTCTCTCATCTTTTCTGGAGACTCAATGACAACAGAGGAACGTATGCAAGAAAAAGGAAAGTAGAGAACTCTGCTGATGTTTTTATTCCCCAGATGTTGGGATTTTTTCTTTCTTTGCCTATCATTCCTCACCAACCTTCCACCCATTTTGCAGGGAAGACCATCTTCATTCTAAACAAAGGGAATGAAATATTTCAATTTGGATGGTGGTGCTCTAGCTCTAAAACCGATTTGGGAAATAGTTGCCTGAATTCAAAATGACTGAATTTATAGGATCATTGATTTAAATATAAAAGGGATCTTCAAGGTCATCTGGTCTAACCTCCTCAGTTTACACAGGAGGAAACCAAAACCCAGAGATGTTAATTACTTGTTCTAGCTCACACAGGTACGAAGCAGCAGAACAGGGATTTGAACTGAGTTCCTCTGATCCAAATGCAAGACTATATCCTTTTCAGTGCATTCTTGTTGGATAGAGTAGTTGTTTTGATAGGGATTTCATAGAAAATTAAGTTTGCCTTTGCTAAAGATAAGGTCAAATACTTTTACCTTCAGAAATCTAAACTTGGAATATACAAATCCCCTTTTTAACCATGCGTGCTTCTCCAGAATTCCCTGTAGGTTTGGAGGGCTCAATGGAATTAATTTCTCTTACAATTTAGATCTCCAGTTTCAGCAAATATACTGCCACCTGTTTCAAACTTTGAATTACAAAGCCATGTCTATACATCACTCAACCAGCTGTTTGAAAAAAATGGAAAATTTGGAAAGTCTTTTATTTGGTTCCAAGAAAGCCAAACAGCTACCTAACATTTTTTTTCTTCTGCTAAATTAACCAAATGCTCCGCTGTTTTCCAGCTATAAGCTAAACTCATTTCTTTCTTCCATCAGTACTGTGTCTCTATCTCCTATCCTACTCCACCTCACCTTAACTCCTGAACTACTGACTCTCTTTTCCTCTGCTGGAAAAATGGAGCTTCAAAACATGATTTTGTAAATGGGTGTCTCCAAGCAATCTTAGATCATCAAATTGGTGACTCTTCTGTACCTGGCTAGTCCCAGGGGCTTTAAAATGCTCAAACAGCACATGAAAATTAGCAGAACTCTAGAATAGGAAACTGATCTTCAGGACAAACACACACACACATACACACACACACATGCCAGTACATGTCTTATATGAGTGGCTATGACACCTAGTTATATAACTCACCAAATCAGGGACTAAGGGTGGATCACTTACTCAACACTGCAGGGGCCATGGTTCTTCCAAATGATCACTCATGGCCAAAACATTCGGAGTTGCAATCTATTGAATAAACATGGGTGAGTAGAGGCTATTAGTGGCAGCTAGTATAACAGAGACAGCACTGTATTTGGAGTCAGGTGACCTAGGGTCAAATTCTAACTATGACCATTACTATCACCAACAGCTACAGCTATGAAAGTCCTCCAAAATTCACAGTGAGCGATAAAACCCATGAACCCAGATTTCTAAATGTAAATGAACAAAGTATGGGCAGGAGCAAGGATGTCCTTTCAATACTACCGAGACTAGGTAGTACAAGACTCATAGTTGGATTGAAGTTCTGGAAAGACATGCTTTGAAGGGCAGAGCCACAGTGGAAAAACAAAACCAGCTTTTTTGCCTATCTCTCCCAACACACCATCCTCTATGACAACTTTAAAAACACACTAAATTGATTTCTGAACAGTAAAGCCAACAGGTCACAATGAGTTGTTTTTCCAGTCCAGAGCGTCTTAAGAAAACAGAAAGAAAAGTCTGCAGCCAGCGGGGTGGGGGTTAGCCAGGGCTATGGCAGCACCAGCAGCAGAACACTCAGCACAGTACCCAGGGATGGGAAGTGACCTGAATATCTGGTCAGAAAGAGATCTCAGTGGACCCCTGTACTAGCCCGGGAAGCAGGCCGGGTGCCATCTGGTAGCCATTACCTTATCGGTTGTAGTTCCGGAGTGGAGAGGAGAGGAGCAGTGCAAGACATGAAGGAATAGAATCCCTGCCTGGGTAAAGACCAGAGCACAGAGCAAGAAGGCAGTGACCAGACCTCTTCCCTAATCACACCACTTTGGAAACAGTGAAAACGTACAGATCCTCACTGAGCTCTGAAAGCAGCAGAAAGACATTTAAAACAAAACAGAATCATAGGTCAGACATGTCCCCACCTCCAGAGGTGAGCTGAGCCCAACTCTAATATAAAATCTGAAGGCAAGAAATAGACTGGAAAAATGAGCAAACAAAAAAAAACATGACCATGAAAAAAGCTATTATAATGAGAGAAGCTCTAGACACAAACTCAGAAGGCAATGATATGAAAATATCTTAAAACAAAGTATAAAGAAAAATGCAGATAGGACAAAAGCCCAAAAATAACTCCTAGAAGAGCTAAAGAAAAAAGACAAAAAAACGAGTCAAAAATGGCTCTAAAAACAAATAAGAATGGTAGAGAGAAAATTTCAAAAAGAAATAAGAATAATTCATTTAAAATAACCATAGACAATATAAAATACCTGGGAGCATCCCTGCCAAGATAAACTCAAAAACATAATTATAAACACTTTTTATACAAACAAATTCACATTTAAATAATTGGGAAAATATTCATTACTCATGGATGAGCCAAGTTAATATAAGAAAAATGACAATTCTACATAGATTAATCTACTTATTCAGTGAAAATCAGCTTGGCAGAAATTAGGTACAAACCAATATCTTACACTATTTAACAAGTTAAGGTCAAAAGGGATCCATGATCTAGACATAAAGGGAGATATAAGTAAATTAGAAGAATGTGAAACGTATTATTTATCTGATTTTTGGGTAGTAAAAGATTTTATGACTAAATAAGAAATAGAGAACATTGCAAGATGTAAAATGGATAATTTTATTACATTCAATTAAAAAATTTTTATACAAATAAAATAAATTTAGCCAAGATTAGAAGGAAAACAAAACATTAGCAGGGAAATTTATAGATAGTTTCTTGGATAAAGACCTCATATCTCAAATATATAGAAAACTTTGTCAAATTTATAAAAATATGAGTCATTGGTAAATGATAAAATTATGTAAAAAGGCAGTTTTTAGAGGAAGAAATCAAAGCTATATAGTCATGTCAAAAATGCCCTAAATCCTTATTTAGTAGAGAAATGCAAATTAAAACAACTTTGAAATGCCATCTCAGACCTATCAGATTGGCTCAAATGATAGAAAGGGAAAAATGACAAATGTTGGAGGAGACATGGAAAAATTGGAACATTAATACACTGTTAGTTGAACTGTGAACAGACCCAGCTATTTTGGATAGCAATCTGAAATTATGCCCAAAGAGTTATAAAATTGTGTTTACCCTTTGATTTCCCAAGGTGATCAGGGGAAAAGGAAAATAACTTATATGCTTCAAAATATTCATACCTGTTCTTGTTGTGGTGGCAATGAAATGAAAATTGAGGGAATGCCCATGAACTGGGGAATGACTGAATAAACTGTGGCATATGATTGCAATGGAATAGTATGTGCTATAAGAAATGATGAGCAGGTTGATTTTAGGAAAACATGGAAACACTTTTATGAAAAAATGAAGAGTGAAATGAGCAGAATTGAGAGAACATTATATACAGTAACAGAAATATTGTTCAAAGAGTAAATGTAAAAGACTAAGCTATTCTGAAAATATTCAAGTCAACTACAAAGGATATATGAGGGAAGACAGTATCCATCTCCAAAAAGAGAACATATACATATTATATACATATATATATGAAACATATATATATGAAACAAAAAATAAAAGAAATATAAAAAATGAGATGTATGCAAGAACATTATGAAGAGAAAATTAACAACCTGATAAAAGAGGTGCAAAAATTCTGAGAAGAAATAACTCCTTAAAAATTAAAATTGGTCAAATGGAAGCTAAGGACTCTATGAGATATGAAGAAACAATAAATCAAAATCAAAAGACTAAAAAAATAGAAAAATGTGAAATAGCTCATGGGAAAAAGAACTGACTTGGAAAACAGATTGAGAAGAGATAATTTAAAAATTATTGATCACATGAAAGTCATGATGCAGATACCATATTTCAAAAGAATTATAAAGGAAAACTACCCAGATATCTTAGTCCCAGAGGACAAAGTAGAAATTGAAAGAATCCATCTCCTGAAAGAAATCCCAAAATTCCAAGAGTATTATAGCCAAAATTCAGAAATACCACATCAAGGAGAAAATATTGCAGGCAGTCAGAAAGAAATAATTCAAATACCACGGAGCCACAGTCAGAGTCACACAATATTTAGTTAGCAGTTATCATTATGAAGGAGCAGAGGCTTGGAATATAACATTCCAGAAGGCAAAGGAGCTAAGTTTACAATCTATCCAACAAAACTGAGTATAATCTTAAAAGGGAAAAAAATGGATATTTAATGAAATACAGACTGCCAAAGCATTTCTAATGAAAAATCAGAGCGAGTAAGAAATTTGACATTCAAACACTAGATTCAAGAGAAACATAAAAAAGTAAACACATGAGTGAGAAATCATAAGAGACTTAATAAGATAAAACTGTTTACTTTCCTATAAGGGAAGATAGCACATGTAATCCCTCAGAACTTTTTCATCATTAGGGCAGTCAGGAATATACTTAGGGAGCATGGGTGTGAGTCTATTAAGTTGGGGTGATGTCAAAAGAAGAATGGAAGGTTAAGAAACAGGAATGTACTAGGAGAGGAGGGACTTCTTAGAGCAGACTAAGACAGTCAGAGTGTCCAGGAGTAGAGTACACATAGTACTGGGGTCATTTCTGGGCATCACATTTTAAGAAGGATTTTGATAAGCTGCAGAGTCCCAAGTAAGATTGACCAAGGTGGTTAAAAGTTTTGAGATCATACTGTATAACAATCATAACGATGAGTTGAAGGAACTGGGGGTGTTTGTCTTGGAAAAGAGAAATCAGAAGGAAGTGATTCTTATCTTCAAGTATCTGAAAAGCTGTCATATGAGATGAATTAGATTTGTTCTGTTTACAGCTAGAACAAAAGTAAAAACAATGGAGAGAAACTGAAAAGAGATAAATTTCAGCTTGATATATAGGTTTAAAGCTCTCTAACAATTGAATCTGTTTAAAAATAGGATAGCTTTCTTCAGGAACTCAACAACTCCCCTCATTGAAGGTCATCAGTCAGAAGCTAGATGATAACTTGTCAGGTGTCTGGCAAAGAGGATAGTTTTTCAGGTAGCTAGGTAGCTAAGTACCATAGTGGATAGAGTGTTGGGCTTAGAATCAGGAAGAACTGAGTTTGAATCCTGCCCTCAAATGCTTATTAAATGAGTGAACCTGGAAAAGTCATTTAATTTCTCTAGGCTCAGTTTTTTCATCTGTAAAATGCAGATAATGTTGGCATATGCTTTACAGGGTTCTTGTGAGGGTCAAATGAGATGGCATGTAAAGTGCTTATACACCTTAAAGTGTTATATAAACACTAGCTTTTAGTGCTATCAATTACAAGTTGGATTGGATGTCTTCTAAATTCCCATATGACTCTGAGATTTCATTACAGCTATGTTAGCTTAGACAAATTGCGAATTCTCTGGGCCCATTCACTCATCTGAAAATAAGGTGAGGAGGGGTTGTCAGACTAGATGATTTAAAGTCCCCTTCAGGTCTAGAATCCTATAAGCCTAAAATAATAACCAGTAAGACTGTGAGGGCCCCTTACTGATTTTTAACGAAAGACGTAGTTTGCTAATCTGATAAAATGGAAATATGACGATCATGATGATAATAGTAATGAAGGTGGTGGTGGTGATGATGATGGTGATGATGGTGATGATGATGGTGATGATGATGGTGATGATGATGGTGGTGATGATGGTGATGATGATGGTGATGATGATGATGGTGATGTGATGATGGTGATGATGATGGTGATGATGATGATGGTGATGATGATGGTGATGATGATGATGATGATGGTGATGATGATGATGATGGTGATGTAATGATGGTGATGGTGAGGATGATGGTGATGATGATGATGGTGATGATGGTGATGATGGTGGTGATGATGATGGTGGTGATGATGATGGTGATGATGGTGATGATGATGGTGATGATGATGATGGTGATGATGATGGTGATGATGATGATGGTGATGATGGTGATGATGATGGTGATGATGATGATGGTGAT